>CM042537.1:9416708-10016708 GCA_023630585.1 Cranoglanis bouderius
GTAATAAAAATCCACTAGCCTACTGATTGCCCATAAATTGTTCCCAAAAGGAAATAAAAGCCTACAGTGGCAAAGCCTTGGAAATAAATGGGAGGCTCAGACAGATTGGTTTGGTGGTCTGGGAAAATTCATCAGATGTTGCTGAATTCTGGCAGTCCATACTTTGATACCTCTGCTTTAAAAAACCATAAATATTCTTACAGAGCTGTGAAAAAGTATTTGCCCCCATCCTGATTTCTTTGGTTTTTGTGTACATCTCATACTAAATGGTTTCAGAAACTAAAACAAAATCTAAGATAAAACAAAGGCTACCTGTGTAAACACAAAATACAGTTTTTATATGATAATGTTGTATATTGAAGCAAAAAAGTTATCCAATACCAACTGGGACTGTGTGAAAATGTATTTGCCGCCGTAGTTACTAACTGCCCAAATCTATTCTATTCACAAATCTATATCTAATCAAATCAACACTTAAAAAGAATTTTTTCAACAGCATGAAGTTGGTTAAAAGGTCTTACCCTGTAAGACACCATGCCAAAAATTCCAGAAATGATGAGGAGGAAGGCAATTGAAATGCATCAATTCACAGTCTGGGAAGGGTTACAAAGCAATTTCAAAGGCTCTGGGACTCCAAAGAACCACTGTGAGAGCCATTATCTCCAAATGGAAAAACCCTGCACAGCAGTGAACCTTCCCAGAAGTGGCCGACCTTCCAAAATTCCTCCAAGAGCACAGCAACTACTCATCCAGCAAGTCACAAAAGAGCCAAGGACAACATGAAAGGACCTACAGATCTCTCTTGCATCAGTAAAGGTCACTGTTCACGACTCCACTATCAGAAAGACACTGGGCAAAAATGGCATCCATGGAAGGGTGGCGAGATGAAAACCACTGCTAACCCAGAAGAACATTAAGGCTCGTCTAAATTTCACCAAAACACACCGTGATGATCCTCAAACCTTTTGGGAGAATGTTCTGTGGATTGATGAGTCGAAAGTGGAACTGTTTGGAAGACAGACGCCCTGTTACATCTAGCGTAAACCAAACACAGAATTCCACAAAAAGAACATCATACCTACAGACAAGCATGGTGGTGGAAGTGTGATGGTGTGGGGATGCTTTGCTGCTTCAGGGCCTGGGCAACTTGCAATAATTGTGGGAAACATGAATTCTGCTCTCTACCAGAAAATCCTAAAGGAAGTTGAAACTCAAGCGCAACTGGATTATGCAGCAAGACAGTGATCCAAAGCACAGGTAAGTCCTAGTCCTAGAAGTAAGTGAAAGTCTGATCTCCAGTTATCAAAAGTGTTTGGTTGCAGTTATTGCTGCTAAATGTGGTGCAACCAGAATTTAAGTTTAAGTATTTTAGCTGTCATTTATACAGATTCTCAAGCCACTGTGGGCTTTTATTGTACCGCTTTCTTTTCTTTTTTTTTTATTGCACCGACACTCTTATTTTTGTTGATAGTCAAAAAAGGCAAGAGTTTGAAGGGGAGAGAGACAGTCAGTTGGGCAGCATGAACAAAAGATAAGGATGAATGAATGGTGTTTGTTTTGTGACGCATAATTCATGAAATGTTCTTGCCTTGATACTGGAGGAGACATGAAATAAGCTTAATGTTATACATTATAGAGGTATTTATGTGTATATATTTGCACAAGACTAAGACTAAATTAAAAAATTGACACCATTGTTCAGTATAAGGTTCTAAGGATATCTGAAAAGATTGGGTGAGGTCTTCAATGAGATAGAGTTAAATCCAAATAGTTATATTTGTTCATGTATAGTCTCTTTATTTTTCTATGTAACTTGGCAAGAACTGAGTTGGACCAAAGTTGCACAAAAACGACCAATTTGCTACTCTGGGAGGCCATAGTAGGCCAGGCCTTTTTTGGTCATTTGAAGAAATATTCACAAAGCACCATTTGTGTAAGTTGGCCACCGTTTCAGTACCTGCATGGGTGCACAGAACACATAGCAGGTGGAGGGAGGTGGGGGTGGTTTTCAATGGTGACTGTTTTCTTCACATGATCCTGGCTGATGTCCTCATACATCTGATCAACAGTGAGGGGCTGTCTTTCCTGGGAAACAGCACAATACACAGGCTAAAATTTAATGATTAAAATGACTGCTATTTTAAAGCCCAAAATAACACGTGTTGTTTTTTTGTGTCATGAGGATGTGTGCATGAACCTCGTCATATCCAAAAAGCCACAGCCTAGGAGTCTGATAGTATTTGTCATAAGTTATGTATAGATCATAGGTTCTTGTCTGAAGAATGGCATCTTCTCCGCCTGCCTCAGCCTTCCATTTAGCTGTATCTGCAATTTTACTTGTGTCAAGAGTGGCCTACACAAATGTTAAAACAGTAAAATTTAATATTTAGCTGCACAAACAAGTCACCAATGCATATATACAAGTAGACAAATTAGTACAAAATTCACTGTACCTCATCTGTTTCCAAAAGCCCACTTTCTTCATACTCTGAAATATACAGACTAGCTTTTTATTTACACAGCAGTTATTGTATTCGCATTTCAAGATGATCAAGATCCAATAAACATACACCGATCAGCCATAACTTTAAAACCACCTCCCTAATATTGTGTAGGTCCCCCTTGTGCCACCAAAACAGCTCTGTTCCATCAAGGCATGGATTCCACAAGACCTCTGAAGGTGTGCTGTGGTATCTGGCACCAAGACATTAGCAGCAGATCTTTTTGGTCCTGTAAGTTGCGAGGAGGGGCCTCCATGGATCAAACTTGTTTGTCCAGCACATCCCACAGATGCTGAATCAGATTGAGATCTGGGGAATTTGGAGGCCAAGTCAACACCATTTCTGAACAATTTTTGTAGTGTGGCAGGGCACATTATCATTAGCAGGGTGCATCACATTGCCTCTGCCAACTTGCCTTCTTCCCATAGTGCATCCTGGTGCCATCTCTTCCTCAGGTAAGCAAAGTACACGCACCCAGCCATCCACATGATGTAAAAGAAAATGTGATTCATCAGACCAGGCTACCTTCTTCCATTGCCCCATGGTACAGTTCTGATGCTGATGTGCCCATTGTAGGTGCTTTTGCCAGTGGACAGGGGTCACCATGACCAGTCTGCAGCTATGCAGCCCCATACGCAGCAAGCTGCGTTGTCCTTCCTTCGACCACTTTTGGTAGGTACTAACCACTGCATAAAGGGAACACCCCACAAGACCTGCCATTTTGGAGATGCTCTGACCCAGTCTTCATGCCATCACAATTTGGCCTTTGTCAAAGTCACTCAGATCCTTATGCTTGCCCACTTTTCCTGCTTCCAACACATCAGCTTTGAGAATTGACTGTTCACTTATGCTGCCTAATATATCCCACCCCTTGACAGGTGCCACTGTAACGAGGCAATATTACTCACTTCACCAGAAAAGCCAGAGTTTTTAATGTTATGGCTGATCAGTGTATGTTCATATAAAAAATAAAAATAAATAAATAAATATGTTCTTGCAGTTACCCTTCATATCTGCTGCCTCCGCTTCGTCGTCGTCATCATCACTAACTCCTCTGCCCAAGTGCACATTCATGTTCATATTATCCTTGAAAAGGGGGAAAAAGATTCATGTTCAGCTGAAAGAAGACACCAGAGTTTGTTAGTACTAAGTGGAAATTCCTCTGTTGTGAGAATTTATGTACAGTTACCACCTTACTTTGTTATCCAAGGAGATTTCACGAACTGTCTCCACCATACTGGTCACTAGCCATGTCAAAGTAATAAATATTTTTATTAATTAGAATTAAAGTTACTTTAAAGATTTTTAACACAGTCACAATGACAGAAACAGGTTCGCTTTTTGGTAGTTAATTTTGATCTCACCCGAGTTATGATAAGTGTCAACCCATCCTCCATCTCCGTCATCCTCTTCTATAATGGCCTCCAGCTCATCAGAGTACTCCATTTGTTTACAACGCTTGTAACATGGAACTAAGGCAGAGGAAGCTACACTATGAATTTTGACATCCAAAAGGCTCATTTATATTAAACTAAATTATGCACTTATTCATGGATTTATAAATGAATGTTTCCACAGTCCAATCAGGTGCTACATACCATTACGGGTTAATAGAAACTGCTTGTCCTTGGGCAAATATGGCTTCACCTTTGCTTCTTCTCCTGATGACCTACAGTTTAAAAAAAATATTTAAGCACTTTGATTCACAAGGGGGAAAATACCTTCTAGCAATATAGCATCAGCATTAACATGCCAATAATTAATCTGACTCAACCTGAACAAGAGGTTGGAAAGATTAGAACCTCAGTATGAAATAGATTCATCCTTTTTGATGGTCAATTAAACTAAACACCAGTGAATTTGTGAATCCCTTTCATCCCTTTAGGACTTTCTATATTTCTGCATAATTATGATCTAAATCAACAGATTTTCACACAACTCCTAAAAGTAGATAAAGAGAACCCAAATAAACAAATGAGACAAAAATATTATACTTGGTCATTTATTTATTGAGGAAAATGATCCAATATCCAATAATCCAGTATGTGAACCTTTGCTTTCAATATCTGGTGTGACCCGTTTGTGCAGCAATAACTGCAACTAAATATTTCTGGTAACTGTTGATCAGTCCTGCACATCAGCTTGGAGGAATTTTAGCCCATTCCTCAGTACAGAACAGCTTCAACTCTGGTATTTTGGTGGGTTTCCTTACATGAACTGCTTGCTTCAGGTCCCTCCACAACATTTCTACTGGATTAAGGATTACTTTGACTTTTGGCCATTCCAAAACATTAACTTTATTCTTCGTTGTTCTACCATTCTTTGGTAGAACGACTTGTGTGTTTAGGGTCGTTGTCTTGCTGCATGACCCAATTTCTCTTGAGATTCAGTTCACTGACAGAAGTCATCACATTTTCCTTTAGAATTCGCTGGTATAATTCAGAATTTGTTGTTCCATAAATGATAGCAAGCCATCCTGGCCCAGATGCAGCAAAATAGGCCCAAACCATGATACTATCACCACCACCATCTTTCACAGATGGGATAAGGTTCTTATGAAAACACTGCGTTCTAGCATTTCTCCATCATAATGCATCTCATTTAAACCAAAAAGTTCAATTTTGGTCTCATCCATCCACAAAAATATTTTTCAAATAGCCTTCTAGCTTTTCCACGTGATCTTTAGCAAACTGCAGATAGGTAGCAATGTTGTTTTTGGAGAGCAGTGGCTTTCTCCTTGCACAGCATTTATCAGTGTTCTCCTGATGGTGGACTCATGAACATTAACATTAGCCAATGTGAGAGAGGCCTTTAGTTGCTTAGAAGTTACCCTGGGTTCCTTTGTGACCTCAGAGACTATTACTATCTTGCACTTGAAGTGACCCTTGTTGGTCAACCACTCCTGGGGAGGGTGACGATGGTCTTGAATTTCCTCCATTACACAATCTATCAGACTGTGGATAGGTGGAGTCCAAACTCTTAAGAAATGGTTTTGTAACCTTTTTCAGCCTGATGAGCATCAACAACTCTGTGCCATGACACACTTGCACAGAAGTGTTTTGAAGATCAGACTTTGATAGATCCCTGTTCTTTAAATAAAACAGGGTGTGCACTCGCACCTGATAGTCATCCCATTCATTGAAAACACCGGACTTTAATTTCACGTCAAATCTCAAACTAACCTCTAATCCTAGAGGTTCACATACTTTTGCCACTCACAAATATGTAACATTGGATCATTTTCCCAATAAGTAAATGACCAAGTATAATATTTTTGTCTCATTTGTTTAATTGGGTTCTTGTTGTCTACTTTTAGGACTTCTAAAAATCTGATGTTGTTTTAGGTCATATTTATGCAGATATATATATATATATATATATATATATATATATATATATATATATATATATATATATACACACACACACACATTATACATTTGCATAAACAACACAAGTGTTCACAAACTTTCAAGCACCACTGTAATTAAGCTACATTTTAATCATGACAATTTTGCTGAGCTTGGCTAAAGTTTAACTCTGGTGCAATAAATCCTCCATTCATAGTGCACTCTGATAAGTTTCTAGTCTCTCTGCTTCCCAAATGTTAAATTTGCAAAAATTATTTCATTAGGCTAAACAAGCAAACTGAAATATAGGGTAAGCCAGATCCAAGGTTGCCATGATTGCATACCATTACAGGTGCATCTCAAAAAATTAGAATATTGTGGAAAAGTTCGTTGTTTTTTTTTTTTTTTTTACAATAATTTAATTAAAAAAGTGGAACTTTCAAATATTATAGATTCAATACACATAAAGTGAAATATTTCAAGCCTTTTTTGTTTTAATCTTGATTATGACTTACAGCTCATGGAAATGAGATACTGGAAAAATCCAGTATCTCAAAAATATTAGAATAAAGAATTTATAATACAGCAATGTCGACCTGAGAAGAGCTCTAATCAGCTAATGAACTCAAAACAGTTGCTCAGTGGTCCAAAGTCCTCTTTTCAGATGAAAGTAAATTTTGCATTTCATTTGGAAATCAAGGTCCCAGAGTCTGGAGGAAGAGTGGAGAGGCACAGAATCCAAGTTGCTTGAAGTACAGTGTGAAGTTTCCACAGTCAGTGATGATTTGGGGTGCGATGTCATCTGCTGGTGTTGGTCCACTGTGTCTTCTCAAGTCGAGAATCAATGCAGCGTCTACCAGGAGATTTTAGAGCACTTCATGCTTCCATCTGCTGACAAGCTTTATGGAGATGCTGATTTCCTTTTCCAGCAGGACTTGGCACCTGCCCACAGTGGTAGTAACTGGTTTGCTGACCATGGTATTACTGTGCTTGACTGGCCAGCCAACTCACCTGGCCTGAATTTTGTCAAGAGGAAGATGAGAGACACCAGACCCAACAATACAGACGAGCTGAAGGCCACTACAAAGTATTGAGTGTATAACTTAACATACTTTTCAGAATTTCAACATTTCTGTATTATAAATTCTTTATTCTAATATTTTGAGATACTGGATTTCATGAGCTGTAAGCCATAATCATCAAGATTAAAACAAAAAAGGCTTGAAATATTTCAATATTCACTTTATGTGTAATGAATCTAGAATATATGAAAGTTCCACTTTTTGAATTAAATTATGGAAAAAAAATTCTCAAAACTTTTCCATGATATCCTAATCTTTTGAGATGCACCTGTATGCCATGCATACCATTATGCTGTGAATTTGTGTCTGTGTGTATATAAATCATTTAAATGATTAACCCAATTACTCTGTTTCTATTTTCTGTACAACAATTTTGTCCCCCCTAAATTGGCTGAATAATTTTTTAAAATGATTTTCATTGTATCGTGCAAGTATAGTTGAACTTGATTCCAATTGCAAAGGACAGATTCCAAAGGACAGATTTCAGAAAAGGCGAAAATCTAATCATATCTATAAAGCTAAAGATCTGCAATCAGATGAACAACAGAATTAAAGAATAACCTATGCCAAAAGACTCCAGCAGAAGGTGAACATAATCAGATTATGTGATAATCCAAACAAAGGCTGGTTTATAATTCAGTGCTAAAGCGTATTTGCACCGCAACAGGGAAAGGGGGTTTTATGGCTAAGCATAGCATGCAGAGGAAATTTGACAGGATGACATGGACACCTCCAAAATCCTGGTGTTTGTCCTGTGTCTCTATGTTTAATCAGCTTTTAAGTGAACGCTGATTAGCTGAGGCAGGGAGGCATGTCGAATCGCATACCCAGAAACGTTGTATAGATGCGTGCTCATTCTTGCACGGGTTATATTGCCAGTGTAATTTTAAAGTCTCCTATAATGAGCACAAAGCATCCAGAAAGTGCTTATATGCAGCAAAAGACAGATGTCAAACTGCAGCTCATCTCATCACTGTGAGCAAGAATACATGCTCTCACTATTATACAGCTCTGGAAAAAAAAAAAAAAAAAAAAAAAAAGTTTATTGTCAAAACTGACAGACTTTCAGCTGTTCGCAATGAACAAATCAAACAAAAGCAATTGAAATAGTTCAACACAACGAATGCTTCAAGTGGTTTCCCCAAATTCAACTGAAAAAGCAATTTGTAATGACTTCTCCAGTCTCAAAATTATTCAACCCCCTGAATAGAATCCCTCACAACAGCACAAATATGCAAAACAGGTGTTGTCTCAAGCACACTTGATGCAACTAATCAAGGACTTCATTAGTTGCACCAGGTCTGCTTGAGCTGGAACACATGAATGAAGCACATTCTATTACGCTTCCCAATAGAAAGGAAGCGCAATGACTAAAATATTCATTTTGATCAAATATGTTGTTTGATGCTATATTTAGAAACAAAAGTAACTGTTTTTTATGAGAGCAGTAACTGTAATGGGGTTATAACATGTAACTGTATATAAACGTAAGAAGTGTCATACATTTACAGTTACTGCAGAACATTCAACCTCTTACCAGTTAACACCAAGTTTGTGCTTTTGTTTTTCTTTTTTAGCATTTTTAATATAGTGATTTAACTTCTGCTTTAAAGCTTGTGGACGATCAGTTGTTTTTTTGTTTTCAAAATATAATGTTAATATATATTTTTTTAAATCCTGTGTGTATAGCATAGCCCATAGACACATTTAATACCTTTTTCATAGCCTTCAATCTGCACAATGTTTGAAGGACAGCATTTAGCTAGGCCCTTTACAGTAAATTAAAATGTAAAATTGAAATAATGAAATGATCTGCAGCACATACTTATATTAATGTTTGTTGCATATGACGATTAATTAATCACTAATATCATTAATTAACACTACTCCCAAAGTCACCAGAATTGAATGCTCTGGAGCTGTTTTTACCCAAAAAAAATAAAATAAAAATTCTTCCCAAGGGGCCCCACCAGTACTTCATTTTTAAGTACTTTTGTAAAGTTCTTTTGGGGGCCTGTGCCCCAATAGCGATCAAACTCTAGAAACACCCCTGACCGGCGACAGGGTCATGGGCACCCACGGTTCACTGATGCATGTGGGAAGCAAATGCTAACCCGTCCAGTCCAATCGCACAGAAGAGCTAGTTTAGCACAAATTGCTGAGAAAATTAATTCTGGCTATGATAGAACGGCGTTAGAACACACAGTGGTTTTAATGTTATGGTTGATCGGTGTACTATAAACATCAGAAACCAGGTGGGAAAAAATAAGTACACCCTTCCTACTTCCACAATCATTAAGAGAGTAATTAACAGCTAGGCATTACTAATGAAGATTAGTTATTCATCAAGAAGTGTGACTACCTCTGCAGCACTCAGGTGTGTCTCTACATCATGCCAAGAAGAAAGGACATTAGCCATGACCTCAGAAAAGCAATTGCTGCTGCTTATCAATCTGGGAAAGGTTATAAGGCCATCTCTAAACAATTTGAAATTCACCATTCTACAGGGAGAAGGACGGTTTACAAATGGAGAGCCTTCAAGACAGTTGCACTATCTTCCCAGGACAATGATCCCAAGCTCACCAGCAACTCGACATCAGAATGGCTAAAGAAGAAAATCAAGGTTTGAACAGGGACCTCATACACACACACACACACACACACACACACACACACACACACACACACACACACACACACACACACAGGTGTGTGCCTTTCTAAATCATGTCCAGTCAATTACATTTCATACAGGTGTACGCCTGTCAGGTTCTAGAGATCTCAAGATAATCAACGCAAACAGAATCCACCAGACCTCATTTTGGAGTACCTTAATCAAGAGTCTGATTACTTATCTAAATGAGAAATTACAGTTTGTGATTTTTAATACATTTCAAAACAAAAAACTTCTAAAAACTCGTTTCACTTCATTGTGGATCACTGTATGTAGATTAATGGCAAAAGGGTTAATTTAATTTACTTTTAATTAAATACATCATAAAGCGTGTAAAAACTGAATCTGAATATTTCAGTCATCTGAATATTTCCGAACCCACTGTATATATCACTACCTATGATTTACTTATAACCAAGTCTTTTAAACAAAGTCATTTTCTGCTTGATGGGAAAATTTCTCAATCATCCATTTCATTCCTTCTTTTCTTTGCCTCTCTCACATGATTTCGCTCCCACATTCTCACTTTCAATGCCACTCTCTTACTCATTCATCTCTAACACCATCCCCTTTTTTTTTTAAAAAATCTTTCTCACATTGTTCTTTGATTCTATTTTTCTTCACCTTGTTTATTCTTTTCTTTTATTCTTTTTTCTCATTCCTTCCTTCCTTCTGTGCTCACTTTCTTTCTTTCATCCTGCCATCTCTTTCAGCTCCTGCATGCAGTGTGTATTTCCTTCAGAAAACGCAAATATAATTTTACTAATAAATACTAAACTCATTTAGGCCATACAAAAGCAAGTGCTGTAGAAAGCACGTCACTTTATGCTGTCCTTATGCAGACACGTTGTGTCTGGTGTGAACTCTAAAACACGCACTTGAAGTTCTTACCATTTCCATGTGGGGCAGTGATGAACTAGATGATCTCCTGCAGCAACAAACTGTATAAAGACTTAGATTTAATGCAATACAATCCATTATGACAGTTTAATATCAAACAATATCTTATTTTATTATTATTATTATTATCATTATTATTACAAAACAGCATTTACCTCCTCAGGAGTTATAACTCCAGTTTCTTTAAATTTGGATTCCTGCAAAAAGCAGTGGGGCACAGTTAAGAAATGAACGCAAAAAAAAAAACTGAAATGGTGATTTAAAAAAAAAAAAAATTTATGCTAGATTATGTGTTCATGAGGACCAACACCAGGGACATCTCTGTTATAATAATGCTGTATTAGTGACTAAAGGAGAACTACCAACTTGTAGTTCCCACTCACAATGAGCCTTACTTATCAAGCTGGATATGAATGGATTTATTTATAAATTGCATACAAGGGTTTACACAAGAAATTTGCTATTTATGAAATTCCAATAAATTCAGAAAAAAACATTCTACTCCTGTTCCTGTGTGTGTAAATGTAAGCATAAGAAGACTACGTAATGTAGACCTCGAATTGACTGACTTCAAGTCATATAATTTGCATGGATTACTGCACTTGTGTGTGTGTGTGTGTGTGTATACACACACACACACACACACACACACACACACACACACACACACACACACACACACACACACACACACACAATGGGTATAGAAAAGAATCACCCCCTTTAAAATAACAAAATTTTTTGCTTTTCAGCCTGAAATGAAGATGGACAGTTTGTTTTATCCAGCTGTATTTACTCAGTGCAACTTATAACAGCACGTTTTTTATATATATATATATATTTTTTTTTTTTGTTCACTTCTTGGGAGATTCATACATGATGAGCTAATCTTCTTGTTTTGACAGCTTTACATCTCAAAATGCCACAGCTGGAACAGTTTTAGGAACGGCCACGCACAGTAAATTCGTTATTGGTTTTCTCTTTGAAACGGTCAATACAGACAGCACCGAGGGCAAAGAAAACGCAGTAGGGTTCAAACGAACTAAATATGTGAATTCTACAAGGAATTTCAAGAACAATTCTCGAAGTTTTTGCTACGTGTGTTTAATGAAGCTATAGAACTCTGAGTTACCTCCATCATTATGTCAGGGATTGATCAATTTGATACCAAAAGCTAACAAGGATACTACCTTAATTGATAATTGGAGACCTATTACATTGCTTAGAACAAATAATTGATGATTGCTAATCAGGATTCATGAAAGGCAGACATAAGTAATAATACTTGTTTAGTACTAGATTTAATTGATTATAATGAGTATATTGATAGAGAATGTTTTAGGTTTTTTTGGTAAATTTTTTATAAAGCATTTGACACAGTTAACCACAAATTTATATGTTTGAGACATTGGATTTTTTTGGTTTTGGTCATTTCTTTAAAAAGGGCCATTTGTACTCTATAAAATGGGTGTAATAGCTCAGTAAAACTTACACATGGCACTACCCCAAGATTTCTTTTAGAAAGAGGCATAAGGCAGGGATGCCCAATATCTCCATTTTTGTTTGTACTTGTCTGCTCAGACAGTTCCTCTTTACATTAAATACCATTTTCAAGGAATTAGGATTTTAGAAAGAGAAATAAAATGCTGTCAATTAGCAGATGATACAACAATATTTGTTAGAGGTTGATTAGAAATTACAAGTGTGATTGAATACATTTTCTTTGGTTTCAGGGTTAACATTAAATTTGAACAAATGTGAGTTGTTCCCGCTGAAAAATTGTGAACTTCCTGATATTAATGGCATCCCTGTAAAGAATATAGTTACATACTTAGGAATCAAAATATGCAAATATGAAAAGGAAAGGGGTCAGCTAAATTTTCAACCTGCGGTTCAAAAAGTTAAATACAGATTTAATTTATGGTTAATGAGAGACTTGTCAATGACCAGTAGAACTCTCTTATCAAAAACTGAATGTTTCTCTCGTCTGCTCTATCCAGCTATTTCCTTAGAAGTCCCTAATAACATTAGTAAAGAAGTAGATACAAATCTTTTCGATTTTATTTGGAGAAATAGGTCTCATTAAATTAAAAAAAAAAAAAGTACCTTAACTAACTCTGTTGGTAATGGAGTTTTAAATGTGCTCGACTTTAGCACTTATTCTGAATACTATTCTGAAGAATAGATGGATCAAGAATTACTTTCAATACAAAGATAAAATTTGGTATTTAATAATCTAATCCAATCTTTGAAAAAAATTGGTGGCATTGCTTTTCTGTTGCAGTGTAACTTTGCGATTAGTAAGAAAGTAATTTCCACAGGCAGGTGCTACTCTCCTGGGTGCTTATCTATAAACATAATTTTTCTCCACATAAATGTATAATTTCGAATAACAGGCATATAACGTTTAAACACAAAACTTTGTTTTTTTTCAGAAATGGATTGATAATGACATATTTGTTAAACAGTTATTTAATGAAAATGGATACCCGTGTACATACACAGAATTTCTTCATAGGTATAATATTCCAATAATTCCTAAAGAATACTGTATAGTGTCTGATGCTACACCATCTGGTTTATAATGCGTGTATAAAGGACATGTGAATAAGGAGACTGTGGGGAGTCTTAGACCTGACGCTGCAATTAATGGAGTTAATATTACAGATAGGAGATGGAATAATTACTTCATTAGGAATTTACTAACAGAATATAGCCCAATATCTTCTAAAACATTTTGCCAATCAAGATGAGTGTACCGAGTGGAAATATACGTGGTAGTTGCCTAAAAAATATTGTATAACTAATAAGGTGAGAGAATACAGTACTGCGCAAGAGTTTTAGGCACATGCAAAGAAAGGCTGTAGAGCAAAGATGCCTTCAAAATAATGAAATTAAATGTTTCTACATTTAGAAAATACAGTAATGTGCAGTAACCTGTAGTAAATGAAACAAAGTCAATATTTGGTGTGGCAAAAAAATAAAAATAGTACAACCTGTGCAGTTTTATAAGGAAATGATCTGGTAAGTTATATTGAGCATCTTGCAGAACCAGACACAGTTCTTCTGGAGACTTTGACTTTCGCACTCGCTTCTTATTTTTTTGCAGCAAAACCCAGCAGCCTTCATTGTGTTTTTTGTCTGAAAAGTGTCTCTTACGTAATATGCTGCTTTCTTTAATGACATACAAACATTTTTCTGTAACATTTAATTTTGTGCTAGAAAACTAATGTTTGGGAATCTAAAATGTTTTTTGTACTGACTTGATAATGTAGAAGTCATAAAATAAAACATCTATAACAAAGTTTGTACTAAAACTAAAAAAAAAAAAAAGGGTGTCTAAAACTTTTGCACAGTGCTGTATATTTTAAAATACTTCATCTGGTGTATCCTGTTAAAGCACTTTTCCTATGATTTTGTACTGATATAGATACCAAATGTGATTTTTTTTAAAAACTGCATTTATGGCAGAACTTTCTGGGTCGACTTGGAAGGCCTTCTCTGTAAATCTTTAAGTATGAAAGTTCATCTTTCTGAAAAAGATGTTGTTGGTTTTTTTTTTATTTTGATAAGACAAAGATTACTACCAAACGTGGCCTTTATTGTCAGTTTGATTATGGGGAAAAACCATATACATAAACAAAAATGGGCTCAAGGAAAATGCAACTTTTTGTTATTTAAGGCAGAAATGAAACATTATTTTGAGTTACTTCTTGGTTTGAAAAATAGTCAAGCAAAACACACTAAATATCTATGTGAAGCTTTTAAGATATTTGTATAATGATGAGCTCATACCTGGGTTTTTTTTGTGTGTGTGCGTTCTTTATTATTCTTTTTCCTATTTGTTGAAATGTCCAACAAATTGTTATACCATATTTTGATATGTAAGTGATTATTATTTTGTTTGTTGATTATAATGTGACTGTCAATTAAAACAACAACAACAAAAACCCTACATATACGAAGGCACACTGTGGTCGCCATGGTCACGGACATACGCCACATTCAATACGATTGGGAGAACTGAGGAGGATGGGAAAACGGCCCGCTATTCCTCTCATTGTTATCGTTTCATTTCGCATTTATAAACCTCGAGCATTTATGTGATGTGTGATAATATCCGTATATTGCATAACCATCTAATGGCCGAAAAAAAACACCCAGTTAGTTCGACTTCAAAGCGCTCACTGGATTTCTAGCGTTAACGTATAGACGTGCTAATTTTTAACAGTTGAACGATATCTTCCTAATCTTTAGAAGAACGGAAGTGGGCGGTGCAAATTGAAATATGAACTAAATTCATATTATAACTATAATTCAGTTTATTCAATTAACTATAATTCAGATTATTACAGCTTTATTTTGCTCGGGGACACTGCATATTCTTGAAGGCAGTTGCCTCACTTCCAGGTTTGTGTCTGAGGAATCTTTCCACACACAAATTCTACTCCTTGGTTAAAACGACATGGTTGTCAGGAAGATGGGAATTACGGCTTTAACCGTTAATAAATAACACTTGCTAAATGTTAGTAAAACTCCCTCGTAACGCGTTCAAATTTATGACCAGTTGTTCTAATCCACGAGTTTATAGCTATAATAGTTTGCGTCCGAATTTCACATCTACTAACCGAGAGCAGGAGAAAGGAAAGGATGCTGCTCATCATCATCTTAGATGTCTACTTTATAAGCTAGTGAGCTAGCGAGCGACACTGGCTAGCACACCTCGGGCTTACCTTCAGGACGGGGGTTAGAAACTCAGCCACCCCTAGAGCTGTGCCTTTCACAGAATTGATGACGTCCTGCATGGTGACAACGTGACACCACAGAGCCGGAAACCCTTCGTGTACGAAATACTTGAGTTTTCAAGTGTTCTACATGCAACTACTGTTCACGATTTTTCTGTTGAACTAGCTCATATCAAAAGCCACGTGACCCAAGTCAGCCGACTGTCTTCTTCTTTTTTTTCTTCTTCTTCTTCTTCTTGTTCCTGCTTCTTCTTCTGCTTGTTCCTGCTTCTTCTTCTTGTTTTATGGTCGTGGGCAAACCAGCTTTTGGTGCATTTCCGCCACCTACTGGGTTGGAGTGTGGAGCATCAACGTGAATGCAAACAAACAAAACAAAACAAAACTATCGACTAAATCCTTCTATACAACACCGTTCCCTTCAGATAATTCAAGAGAGCTTTGTATAGTTTTGAGGAATTGTTTACCAGATTTTTAACGGACATTTTTTATACCCATTGACATTAATTCTTCTATCAACTGAAATCTTTCTCGGTCATATGCAACACAATTTAACAACACGTGTTCGACTGTTTCAGCTAGACCACATTTACTGCACCGATCAGATTCCAATGTTATAGAGTGATTTACTGAGAGCAGAGTGACCAGTGTCTAGTTACTATTGTGTCTAAAGACTAAAGACATACTGAGCGAAATGAATGTCCTTCTCAGTAAACCTCTTCTTAATGAAAATGAAAAAAAAAAAAAGAGATGTTCTTCAAGAGAATATTTTTTTTTAAACTTAAAGAAACGTAGTCATCCTAAAACAATTCAGAATCTCGATGTAAATACTAACCTTCCTCCTGACAGTAAAATTATACGTTCATAAATTCAAAAATGTTAAATATCTTTTACCAAAACTTCTGTGCTCCATCGTTCAATTCTGAATGGCGCAAAACTGTTTTGACAGAGCTGATTCCTTTATAGCCAAAATATCTCCTCAAGGCTCAAGAGTTTGTGAAAGTTTTACTTATAAGACTTACTATACTTAGAAGAATTAGATCACATCTTATACAGAACTCAGTTAAACAAACAAATCTCAAATAATATTGACCTGGTGTTGATTTTTATTTTTATTTTTTTAGACTATACTCTCATCTTATCAAAGAGGGTGCTGTTATAGTTTTTGGGCTTTTACAAGGCATTAGATTCCATTGGACACAAGTTAATTTACACAGCATGAATTTGAATTAAACTTTTTTTTTTTTTTTTTTTTAATGGTTCAAACTATATACAAAGGTATAAACAGGCCTGGGGAGTAACGGATTACATGTAATGGCGTTATGAAATCAGGATACAAAAAACTGGTAACTGTAATCTGTTACAATTACGTCAAAAATACAAAACAAAAAGTAATCAGATTACAGGTACATTTTGTAAAAAAAAATAAAATAAAAAAATTAATTAAAAAAAAATATAATAATAATAATTTTTTTAAAAAAAATGGGAATACTATGAGGATTACTTTTGCAGGGCTCCAGACTGCGCCTAAAAAGGTCGGATTTGCGACCAAAAATGTTAATTTGCGAATGATATTTTTGCTGAGACAACATAAATTTACACTTTAGGATTTAAAAAAAATTGCATGTACTGTCTTTTTAATTGCGTTCTGTGAGGAGGAGCCTGTCGCATAATTTGTTGTGTCGTAATAAAATGAGGTCCTGTGCGTGAAGCTCAAATTCATCCAGAGCGCCAAAATACACTCAGGGAAAGCGGGAATCAGCTTTCCGCCTCAGAAAGACATGTCTAATCGAAAAATATCAGACTTTTTCAAACAATACTCATCTCTGTCGAGCACCAATGCTGATGGCACACCTGCTAATTAAAAAAAAAAAAAAAAAAAAAAAAAAAAAAAAACCGGCTCCAGTTGTGTCAGTGTGTGTGTGAGAGAGAGAAAACGACGGAGACACAGACAGGGTTTTTTCCTGCATTGAAACGGATTTTTGTCCCGCCAAAGCCTGTTGGATCAGTTATTGTGATTTATGAGTGATGTAGATGGCTGCTGCGCTTGTGATAGGGCGCATGTTAGCTGAGGGAGAGAACGAGCTGAGAGCCCCTCCCCCTCGCACTCTCTCTGTCTTCAAACTAAGCACTGCCTCAGCTCTCTCTCCCTCGCACATATCCATCAAATTCAACTAACACGATGGTAAAAGGGCGGAATACCGAATCCATGTTTCACGTGGCGCATTCGGAGAATTCTTTTTCCTGAATTACCGCTGGGTGTGAATTGTACTCAAAAAAACGTAGCATTATCTTCTCTGACAAGCTTCCGCACATGCAGCTGACATAAACCACACTTTCAGTAAACGAAAAGAAAATCCCATCCAGTGATGAATTGTTTTCTGTGTTGTCACAAACCTTCTGCGATGTCCTAACAGCCGGTATTAGCACACAACGCATCCACGTCCACCAGTGTCCGATTCGCGACCTAATGACTCCTTTGAACCGATTCACTTTAATGAATGGTTCAAACAACTGATCTGTCCAACACTGAACTCACGAGACGTCACTGTCTGAATCGGTGTACAACAAATCAGCCTTAATAATCCACAGTAATTTCAGGTTATTTATATGACAATGTGTAGTAAATTACCTATAAAATCATTTAGTTTAGACTGGAGTGAGGTGAAACCAGAACAAAGCACAAAACAAGTTGTTGTTAGCTAGCTGCTAATTTTTTCTTCTTTTTTTTTTTTCTAACTATACTTTGGTAATGGTGACGTTTACATGTAAAATAGTCGTAAGCACTTTGTTTCATTATCTGTTCTGACAGTGATTGTTTTCTTTTTTTATTTCATGATAGGATAAATAGGATAAGCAAAAAAAATCACAAACTGTTTCTTCGCATTTATTTTCAATTTATTGTCAGTATTGGGCTCACAGATCACGTGGGTAGGGTACTTTTTACTGTGTGTGTGTGGATGACCATGTCTGTCAGCCACCACCAAAGACCATTTTTGACCCAAGAAAAACCCTGACAGAGGATCATGGTTCCGTGTCAATCAATGAACACCCAAGTAAAAGTGCAGAAAGGCATTTTAAGTCTTCTTGAATTCAAGAGTTTCATGGCTCAGGTATGATCATCGCACACAGAAAATGTTTTGTGACTGTTGTTCCAAAGCGGGCAGAGAAATAGTGGAAAACGGATTTCATTACCGGAACGAACCATTTCAAGAAAGAGACTGTGAGAAAACAGGGCGATAGTGAAAAGCATAAATATGCTCATGACTATGTAATCACAGAGAGCTCCACAAAAAACACCGTTACCACAAGCAGTGTCTCGTGCACGTGAACTACATGACAGGAGCTAAAAATAAAATTCAACACCTCTATATGATTGCATGTGAAGAGCTGCCTTTCACCAAATTTACCTCTTAGATATTACTAATGAAGAAAAATTGGCTGGATGTGTGCAAGACGTATGACAACGACACAGCATGTGTTTTGAGCAGAATGCGTCTAGTTGAGATATTGCTTGTCCTACCAGTTTTGGCTGCTCAGTGTGAACGTGGCTTTTCAGCTCAAAACAGGATCAAATCAAAAGTACGCAATTCAGCCTTGGAAGACTTGATCAGGATCAGCACAGAGGCCCATCACTTGAACAGTTTGATCCTGAATCATGTGTCAAACGCTGGCTTTCTGCAAAACAAAGGAGGCCAAACTCCACCCAATGGCCAAGTGATGCTGACATAATGATGGTCAGTGACACTGGCTCAGATTCTGTGTAAAGAACAATTCTTTGTGACTGTATCTAGGTCTCAAGTTGGAAAAGACATTCGGTTCCCACTTTAAGTGAACTTGGATGAAAATGCTGATGCAGTAAAAGGAGTCCAGACGTACACACCTGACAGGATGACTGAAAGTAAGTGTTTTAAAATTTTCAAATGTAAGTTCATTCTTATGTGGCACTTAAAAAATATTTTTGGCACCTGTTTTTTTGTTGTTTTTTTCTTATAGCCAACGGCTATAATAGAACAGAATATAATAAAACAAATAATAGATTTGTTTGTCTGGAGCCCTGCTTTTGACATAACACAATATAGACAGCTGCATGATTATAGTTCTGGTTCTCTCTTGCCAGTTGTGACTCACGTGAGCAACAAATTTATTTATTTTATTAAAACAAATCCAAACATTGAACATGTTTTTAAGCTCTAAAATAAACTATAAGTATAAGTATTTTAGATCATATTGCTTTTCTATTGACTTTATTTACATATGTGACCTTGAAGTAAACCAAAAGTAATCAGATTACATTACTTCCATATTGTGATACTTGGATTACGTTACTGATCACATTTTTATGAAGTAATTTGTAACTGTAACGGATTATATTTTTAAAGCAAACCTCCTAACCCTGGGTATAAACAGTAGGGTTAGGTTAGGGTCTGCTCTTGCATAAGGAACCTCAAAACATTTTGTTCACAGTAGGGGTATACAACAAGGTTGCACAATTTCCTCATTTTTGTTTTTAATTGAAGCAGAATTATTGAATCTCTACACAGTAGAATTTGTTAATGCTGAGGGCATAAAAATTGGTGACAATACTGTTTTAATCAGTCAACTGGCAGATTACACTTGCATTTTTTGAAAGATAAAAATAGGGTTTTAAGTGTTCTGGATGGGTTGAATGCCTTTTCTAAAGCCTCTGGCCTTCTAATTAATAGGAATAAGAGATATTAACCATTCATAACTCCAACAAGTCTTCCATCTGTGGAGTGAAAGTCAAACAATCAGTAAAATAATCTTGGAATCACAATCAACAAATCGGCTCATGACAGACTGGATGACACTTTGCTCTTATTGAAGAATTTCTTTGATCGGACTATGATTTAAATATGATTATTATGTAATCCATCAGGTCCAATCAAAAGTTAAAATAATCAAAGTGATGAGAAATGTTTTAATCCATCGAAGGCCTAATAATGAATTTGAAATGTATTTCAATCATGAAGAGGGTGACTTAATGTTAAATCAGCGTTCAAACATATTAAGCATATGATTATGTTGTAATAATATATGAAATATTTTAATCAATTAATGTGCTAACCAACTCATATGCAGCCAATGTATAAGATTTGATTATTAAGAAGGTAAATCCACAGAACTGTATTAATGAACAAGAAATGTTCAGTCATGAAAAAATGTTAATGCTGACCATGTAAAAGGTTAAAGATGTTAAATCAGTACTTAAACATGCAATCATGTTGTAAGAATAAACTTTTTTTTTTTTTTTTTTTTTTTAATAAGCTGACTGAGCCCGCGCCACAATTACAGATTATGGATGAGGATATATCATAAGGATGAGAGGATGTTGAAATAATAGTGGCAATATTCTATAATAGAATACAGAAAAATATATTTCTATATTTTTCAAGCCGATGTGCAGGACTGATCAACATTTACCGTAAATGTTTAGTTGCAATTATTGCTGCACAAGGGGGTTATACCAGATACTGAAAACAAAGGGTCACATACTTTTGCCACTCACAGATATGTAATATTGGATATGTCAAATAAATGACCGAGTACAATATTTTTGTCTCATTTATTTTATTGGGTTCTCTTTGTCTACTTTTAGGACTTGTGTGAAAATCTGATGATGTTTTAGGTCATATTTATGCAGACATATAGAAAATTCTAAAGGGTTCATAAACTTTCAAACACCACTGTATCTGTAGCTCTGAAGATGAATCAGTGCCTCTTCTATTTTTAGATGTCCCTATTCAACTTCATTCAGGACTGAGGTCTCACTACTTATTTTACCTCATTCAATATCAAAGAAGAAATGGTCCCGTTGCTGATCAATAACACTGGTTCTGTCCTTTTGGAGAATGCTATTAAAATCCTGTACTTGTTGGGCAAATATCACATCCACAAATCCAGAGTGAGACATTTGAAACATAATTTTACTTTATTTTTCTTTAAGATAAATGGTTTTGCTGAGTCCCTTTGTAAATGACAAAAAAAAAACAACATTAGAATTGACATGTTCTGAAAAATGTGAGTAGTGCTTGTCTGTGCAAAACTTAACACTGACATGCAGCTGGACATGCCGGTCAGTAAGGGGGAGCTACATGTGTGCACGTGTTTGTTGAAGAATAAATAATTTGACCTCTATCGGTAGCCAAAATGACTGTATTTTCCTCAGGTTTTTAATACAATAGGATTTATGGCAGTCCGTATGCGTGCACATGACATCAAAAGAATGCTCATAATGATATTCTTTGCAGTCAGCCAAGCGTTTCGATACGTCACATCACATCCGTCTATTTTGCGGTGGTTTTGTGTTTCCACTTATGGGGGTAAACATGCATGTGATGTGCATGTGACATGCATGTAACATCACTAAAATACCCATAACTTAATTTTCCTCAGTCAGCCAAGCATTTTGTTATGTCACATGTCTACGGTGCGGTAGTTTTGTGATTCTTTTTTTTTGGGGGGGGATGTTTAACGTGCACGTGACATCACTGCAATATCCATAACGCAATTCTCCACAGTCAGGTCTACTCCCGAAGATGTACAAGAGGATCTGTGATACGAGCATGTAGCCAAACGAAGTTCGAGCTGTGACCGTCAGTCAGATAGCTTATAAAAGTCATAGCACACCTCTCCTCAAGAAGCCGGTCGATTTGAGCCTTCATTCATGTCTGTAACACAGACGGACGAGACAATTTACATGCAGAGGTTTTGTCAGGAAGAATAATAATAATAACTAGATAGGTCAAATTCGTCACAACAAACTTTGATGTTGGCTTGACAAAGGCAGCCTGAAAGTTTATAATAGTTATCAGTTTGAAATCTGACTGTAATGTGCAGTTTTAAGAAAGAAAGAAAGACAGACAGATAAATAGGGTGCCAATACTTCTAGAGTTGGACAGATAGGGTGCCAATACTTGTAGCATTAGCTAGGTAGCTAGGGTGCCAATACTTGTAGAGTTGGATGGATAGCTATTCTCATCATAGATCTGAGTGTTTTGATATGTCACGTGTCTATGTTGAGGTAGTATTATGATGCCACTTATTTTGGAGTTTAGTGTGCACATAACGTCATGTGACTGAGCCGATCATTTTGATGTATGACATGGCTGCAGTAGTTTGGTGATTAGTTTATGGCCTCTTTTGCTCCTCTAGACACATTTTACATTACTGTTTATTGGGAATTCCGACGTGCATGTGGGATCCATTCCCGAATGGGATTTCCTGATTCTCTGGACCAAGCTGAACACTTGGACATGTCATTCATGTCTCTGTCACTGACGGTGTGGGAGTTAGGGGGGGTCCCTATTATTTTCAGTGAGGCCAGAATAACGGCATTTTTCGGACATTTCTGGCAAAAATTCTGAAACCCTGTGTATACATGTCTACTCCCTAAGACACATAAGTGGATATGTGATACGAGCATGTCAGCCGAACAACGTCCGAGCTGAGACACCCGTGTTTTATTCCACATTCATTCTCTATGGGCTCCATGTGCGCGAAAAGTAGACGTGGGAATGCTAAGAAAAGTAATAGCACACCTCTCCCAATGGGGCCGAACGCTTTGAGGTATGTTTTGTGACGGTGACGCAGACGGTGCGGGACTAGTTACATGCCGAAAAAGTGTCTGGAAGAATAAAAAAGAAGGAGAAAAACTAGATTTTACATTTTCTGAAGAAAATGTGAGTGGTGCTTGCTCATGCAAAATTCGGTACCGACATGCAGCTGCACATGCAGGCCATTATGGAGAGCTACATGTGAGTATGTGTTTGTTGAAGCATAACTAATTTGAAATATTTCGGTACCTGTAATAACTGTATTTAACTCAAGTTTTTAGTATTATAGGCTTCATGGCAGTCTGAATGCCCATACTGCAAGTCTCCTCAAAGAGCCGAAAGTTTTGAAATGTCACACGTCTATATTGTAGTTGTTTTGTGATTCTACTTATTTTGGGGGTTAACGTGCACGTTAGAATACCCATAATGCAATTCTCCTCATTGAGCTGAGTGTTTTGATATGTCACATGTCTACGTTGAGGTAGTTTTGTGATTCCACTCATTCTGGGTGTTTAACGTGCAGGTGACGTTACGTGACGTCATTATAATACCCATTATGCAATTGTCCACATTGAGGTGAGTGTTTTGATATGTCACATGTCTACGTTGAGGTAGTTTTGTGATTCCGCTCGTTTTGGGGGTTGACGTGCATGTGACATCACTAAAATACCATAATTCATTTCTGCACACTGAGTTGAGGGTATTGTCAACCCCCATAGTGCAATTCTCCTCACTGAGCCAAACGTTTTGATGTATGACATGGCTGCAGTAGTTTGGGGATTAGTTTATGGCCTCTTGTTTCCTGCTACTGATTTCTCAATGAGTGTGTATGTGGGATATTTCATCGGGAATTTCACGACAGAAATGTGGGAATGGTGAGGAACGTAATCACACACATCTCCCGAATATTCAGAGTGATTTGAGGTATGATCCGTGTATCTAAGTAAAAGAGTACAACACAGACCCTCCCTGGATCAGGACGTCACTCCAAACTGTATGAAAGAGCCAGGAGGAAACTGGTCAGAGAGGCCACCAAGAGGCCTACAGCAACTCTGAAGCAGTTGCAGGAATTTATGACAAAGAGTGGTCATTGTGTGCATGTGACAACAATATCACAAATTCTCCACAAATGTGGCTTGTATGGGAGGGTTGCAAGAAAAAAGCCACCCACGACTGAGCTTTGCCAAAACGCACCTTGAAGATTCTGAGGCCACATGGAAAAAAATGTTATGGTCAGATGAGACTAAAATTGAATTATTTGGCCTCAACACCAAACGATATGTCTGGCGGAAATCCAATACAGCTCACCATCCAAATAACACCATTCCTACGGTAAAGCATTGAGGTGGTAATATCCTGTTATGGGGGTGTTTCTCTGCAGCAGGGACTGGAGCACTTGTCAGGATAGAAGGAAAATGGATGGGGCAAAATACCGTCAAATTCTTGAGGAAAATCTGCTGCCCTCTGCCAGAAAGTTGTCAATGGGAAGAAGGTTTACCTTCCAACATGACAATGACCCAAAGCACACAGCAAAACTGACCACAGAGTAGTTGAAAGAGAAAAAAGGTGAATGTCCTTGCATGGCCTAGTCAGAGCCCCGACTTAAACCCCATTGAAAATCTGTGGAATGACTTGAAGACTGCAGTCCACAAACAGTCACCATCAAATTTAACTGAACTTGAGCAGTTCTGCAAAGAAGAGTGGGCAAATATTGCAAAGTCTAGATGTGCAAAGTTAGTAGAGACATATCCCAACAGACTAAAGGCTGTAATTAAAAAATTAAGGCAAATTAAAGCAAGGGGGTGATCCTTTTTCCAACTCAGTGATTCTGTTTTTTATTTTTAAAAAGTTTTTCTGACATGCTGGTGTTATATCTTTCACTTGGATGTTATAAGCTGCACTGAGTAAATACAGCTGGATAAAACAAAAACTGTGTCCGTTTTCATTTCAGGCTGAAAAGAAACAAAATGTGATTATTTTAAAGGGGTGTGATTCTTTTCTATACCCACTGTACATAGGCCTACTTATCAGCATTGAATATCGTTGGCTATGTGAGATTCTAGAAGCACTTTTACATGTCTGTAAATTTGGGGACCTGGACCTTTTGTGTGCCTCCAAACTTACCAAATCACTACCCTCTTAGTGTTCCGGGACCTGCAGATTTACAAATTAAGCACTGTAATAAGTATCTGAGATAAAAATAATAATAATAAGTATGAGCAATTATAATAGTGATGCTTTGCATAGCAGCTAACTAGTTGCAACCACTAACTAGATTTGGCATTTTCTGAAGAAAATGTTAGTAGTGCTTGCCCGTGCAAAATTCGAAACCGACATGCAGCTGCACATGCAGGTCATTAGGGGGAGCCACATGTGTGTATATGTTTGCTGAAGCATAACTAATTTGACATGTATGGGTATCTGTAATGACTGCATTTAACTCGAGTTTTTTATATAATAATTATATTAAAATTCTCCTCATTGAGCTGAGCGTTTTGATATATCACATATCTATGTTGCGGTAGTTTTGTGATTCCACTTATTTTTGGGGTTACTGTGCATGTGACGTCACTAGAATACCCATAACACAATTCTGCTCACTAATCCAAGCATTTTGATGTCACATGCCGCGACATGCATGAAAACTTGCACCCACACCGGCCCTTTCCGGATAAGACTGGACCCTCTTGGTCTAGGTAGTCAGTCTACAGTGGTCACCTGGTTCCAATATATATCTAAGTGAGTGTCACTATATGCATTTGACATCCATTGTAATATGAAAGAGCCCCTCAAGGCCCCTTTTAACAAAGGGCATCACACATTTAGAGACTGAAACACAAAATATGGACACGTGAGACTTTCTTTTTCAATGTGTATTTTACAAGTTTAAATGATCAAAGCACATAAATGTGATGAATGTGTTTGGTCTTTAATTTGGTGAGTTTGCTTCCAAGCCTACAGCCTTCAACAACTGAAACTCGAGTTGTGGTACTCGATCTCGGACTTGGACTCGAGTCCAATTATGAACAAACTCGGTCTTGTCGCACACAAGTTTTTCAGAGTACAGTCGAGTGTGCGGCGCGTGTAACATGAAAAGAAAGATAAAAAATAAATAACACAAAATTAAGCTAACAAGAGAGTAAGGGATGTCTCCCTGCCTGCCAACATACAGCAGTAGCACCTCCTGATGGCTTGTAGCTGAAATATAGGTCCTCCGCATTGAGCGCATGCACAGACTTGCACTGCAGGGCTAGGAAGAATGTCTTCAAAGTCAGCAGTAATTCGCTTATAAGTAATTTTGCTTATGAAAAGCATACAGAATTTGTCTGCAAGACATCCGATGAAAAGAAGCATTCTACGGACCACAAATCTACTGACGATCGCTGATGTGACTGGCACGACTTCAAATTTCTACTGACATGTTGAAAGAAAAAGACAGATACGTTGCTCATTATAACCTTCTTTACTAACTTAAATCCCAATAACATTAGCATTTGGCGATTCCAGTCTTATGAATTTAATGTGAAATGTACTTCTTAACGTAGTAAATATCATCATATTTAGTAAACCCTGCTGATAGAGAGAAAAAATGCAGTGACTGTAAATGTAGTCCTTTTAAATTGCAAATGTAATGTGCTCTGATTTGCATTGACTAGTTATATAGCTTATACAGAACTGTGCACAAGTCTTAGGCACATTAGATGTTTCACAAATACCTTTGTTTTACATTTACCTTCTGTTTTAAATTTCCAAATGCTCCTTTTGTGAATAGTGTAATAAATCAGTGAGATGGCATGCTGTTAAAAACAGAGTAGATCATACGGCCCCCACGGAGGCCTGCTCTCAATATCACAGAGTAAACCTAAGTTTGTTATTACATGAAGAGAAAGAATCTGTAGAGACAGCCTGAATCCATAGAAGAACTGTGGCAAGTTCTCCAAGACACTTTGAACAACTGATAAATAAAAACTGCATTGAATTATTTTTGAAAATATCCTTTAGAACTTTTTTCACAAGCGCCTAAAACCTTTGCAATGTAATGTAGCTAAATGTACTCTAGTAAAACTGATACTGCCGATACAGCTGAAAATGTTCCTTTTTTTGTCCCAGGACGAGAGAATACAAAAGTACAGCAGAAAGCAGCAGATGCTGCACAGCCCAGCATAGCATTTCTTGAAAGTAATGGACAACAAATACAATTCCATTGGAAGGAAGACAATTGCTGAGAGAAAGATTCCGTTGTTGTTTGAATAGGTGTAGGACACAATTAAAAGGAAGCTCCAGACCCAATCATCGGTGTCCACAACAGGCCTGACTGGACCATGTGGTCCTTCTCGGGTGTAACAGCCCATGGATTAAACCAAACTGAAAATCAGTTGGAGTCCATACTGTCCCAACGTTTCCAGAATTGGGGTTGTATATTGCCATCATTTTGTGAAATGTTCAAATATAAATTTAACGGCTCAGTATTGAGTTTACAGTTGCAATTTCAAGTGAATATTTATATCTGATTCACTTTCTGGACTCGGCCGCACTTGACTCAGACTCGGCTGTTGAGGACTCTGTCTCAAGTTAAACTCAGCCCCCTATGGACTCGGGCTCGATTGGTTAAGGACTTGGTCTTGACTCGGACCCATCAGTAACTGAAACATGACTATATGAAAGACCCAACCATGATATTCAAGTAAAAACATGCAATCATTTATTTACTTATCATTTATGTAAATAAATTTGCGTTTTATAACAGAAAATTGAAAATGAATTTCCACAAAAATAATGTCCTGATCCCCTCCATTGATTCAGATGAAGGCATTTATATATTGAATTTGCTTACTGCATATGGTGTCCAAAATATCAAAGCACAAAACTGTACAATCTTAAGTGTATTATTTAATCAGACACAACTGCTGTTGTGTCTTTTTGGGTGATGGAAATATATTAAACAAACTGGATATACACAGTAGTTACACAAGGAGACCTTAATGTAACAGGCTCACATTATTGTTCATATTTGTGCTATTAGTAAAGTAACTATTTTACTATGTATATCAAGTAGTAAGTAGTGCCTTATCTTGTTTGTGAAAAGGATACAAAGTTTCTAGTTTTAAGACAATCAAAAGAAAGGGCTGCAATTAGTATAAATGAATACAAATACATTATTATACTTTACATGAAATAATTAGTATAGATATTCTAATTATAAACACAGCGTGAGCAATGGCACTTCACAGCTTTCATGAGAAGGGGGATACTTGAGTAATTCTACTTGATATTTATTCTTTACTTGAGTGTTATTGAAATACTTGTACTCTGTATGTTTTCAAGGGGGGAAAAATAGCTTTTTCCCCCTTTTACACTTTTATTTAGACCTTTAACCTACTTGTACAAATACTGGGTTAATGCCAGTAGAATGGGTTCCTGTAGATTTTATATACATTTAATTTTAAAGTATCCAATCAGGTACAAGTTCAGTAGAAAATACTCTCGTGCCAATTCGTCATCTACAGCTATCAATGTGCATCTGAAAAAGTATAAACCAACGCACACTGCAGTGTTGAAACTCCTGGGCTTACCTCCACAAAATGTTTCAATTTGCTGAAGTAAGCAAAAACTCATAAAATGAGGTGTGTCCTCTCTTTTGCCTTCCTAGAAGGATCCTGATTTGAAAAAGCATGGTGAGATCATTTTAGCTAATTTGCTAACATTAACTGGCTGTAGTTCCCTCAAGTTAGCCAGTTTTCTTTGCTAAAGCCAAGTGAGACTACCACTGATTGTAGTAGCAAACATAATTGGCTAGACAGCAGGTCAAATTCTAGCCAATTATAAAGTATTGATTATTTACAGTATATTTTACTTCTCATGGATTAATTAATTAGCAAACTATATAGCATTAGTCATGCCTATGATAAGCAAACTTAAGAGATTGCATGGTGTTTTCAGGCTAGACTCTACAGACATCCTGATTATATTTCATACATTTAACTAATAAATGAAATAAAGTACCAAGACTGATACAAAACCGAATTTGCTTGGCAAATTTCAATTTTCTTCATGTGAAGAATTAATGTTGTCTATCATTACTAAGTGGAGAAATGGTGTCTAAAATAACGTAGCAAGGATATACATTTTCCTTGGAAAAGCCCTCGTAAGTACAAACATTATATAAAAAATTACATGTTCCCAAACAACTTAATGAGCAGATTTGTTAAAAGAAAATAAATAAAACCCCTGATTTCTTGGAGTACAGCAGCTCAATCCACTGACAAATGCAGCTTTACAAAAACTAGCGCATCTGTCTCAGAGTGTACACACTGCAATCGAGAATCTAACTGCTGTATCCTGGGCTGCATTTACTTCTCAACATGTTCAAAATTCCAAGACCAAACATACATAATATGCTTTCCAGTCCTCTTCATGACACCAATAATTTCTTCACAAATGCAGTTCGTTCTTTCTTGTTAACATGCCATTTGTGGACACCTTGCTTAACATGCCTTCCATTCCTATTTCTCACACTTTTCCTCCTCGAAGTTCTTTTCCTCTTTCTCTTGCTATGGGTCATGCTGAGAGACTTGAGGCTGAAGAGAGAGTGTGGAGTCGGTTGAGAAAGTATATTGTCAGATAAGTTCGAGATCATCCTAAATTATTTAGACAAAACTGGATCAGGACTGTGCGAACACAAAAAAAAAACCTGCACACTGGTTTTTACTCTCATGTGGGAACTATCAGAAATAAGGACTGCAGGTTTGAGACAGAAAACAGTTTGTGGGAGCGCTACTTAATGATCAGTTCCTCAAAAAAAACATTACATTCCTCAACATTAAATTTTGCCTCCTTTTTTTTTACATTCCTGGACCCTTTCCCATTTTAAAGAACCACGTTTTTCATGTAAAATTTAGTCATATTTGGTCTAGCCACTCATTGGGCCTCATTTATCATGCTGTATACAGATGGATTTATACATAAATCATACATATTAATCAAGTTAATTAAAGAAATATTACAATATAAAAAAAATTAAGAAAGCAAGCCAAGATATACCTATATACATAGACAAATAAGACTAGTGATTAAATTAAGAAGAAATGCTGCTGTATAAAAGGAGGGTGGTCTGTAATGGCTCAGCATACAGGTCGCTTCTGTTTGCCATGGCATCTTTTTATTGCTGTGCAACACTTTATTACAGCCAGCACTAAGTGACCGATAAGTGAGCAATCTGATATGTCTCAAGCTGCAAATGTTTGGTTTAGCTTAAGCAAACATTTACACACAACTTAACTAAAAGATTGGTACATGAGACCCATTGTTCATTAACAGGAAAAGCCTCCTCGACAGTGTTTACTGATTCCCTTCTTTTCTGTGAGCAGGTAAAGACTGAAATAACAGTTGGACTGTCTGTGGGTAAGTGGGTACAAGATAGAAACCACCTCTACTCAAAGCTATCCCCACTTTTCTCATTTGTTTCCTTTTCTCTCCTCTACATCGAGGCTATTATAGGACAGTCATCACTTTTTTGCCCTCCTCTCTCCTCCGTTTTTGCATTAGATGGCATGCAGCACCCAGTGCACCACCCTTGAGGAAGCGCACAAAGTTCTCACCTACCAGAGGACCCAGGGCATACAGCCCCACTTCCTGCACACTTTCATAGGTATACGGCTCCACCTTAATGGGGTTGCGCCGACAGCTTATTGGTTGTCCTGGCTCTAACCCCAGTTGCCTTCCTTCCTCGGGCAAAAACGACAGATTAGGTTGCGAGCCAATCAAAACCAGTGCCAAGGAGACCTGCAGCACCACATGATGCCCGCTCTCTGCCTCCAAGACGCACTTGCCGTTGTGATTAAAAGACACAACACGGTGTTTCGGTAAACTCAGATATCCAGGGTAGGAGCAAGACGACTGATTGTGGTCATTGTCTGGTGATGACACATGCTGGGAGAGTAAACTGGGTACAGAATGGCTTGGTTGGTACTGCTGCTGGCTCATCATCTGGTGCACTTTGTGGTACTCGGGGTAGAGAAGACGGGGCAGCTGGTTGAAAATGAGTGCCGGGTCCAAGACTCCTCGGCGGAATGCGTGATATACAGGCGCACTGAGGTGGTGGGTGCACAGAACGGCATCAGCTGCAGTCAGCCCTGCTCCAACCACCAGCACAGGCTCTGATGATCTGCTCAGACCTCCATTTGAGATGACCGTCTCAAACTCTCCAAAGCTGTGGCACACAAAAGGTAGTGACTCTCCTTCGACTCCAAGGCGGGCTGGGGCATCACTGGTGCCTGTGGCCAGCACTACATTCTCTGCCTGCAACAAAAAGGGCACCTCATCTCCATTGTCTAACCGCTGTGTGCCCTGGATGTGCCAACCGGAATGGCCTGGGCGAAGAGAGATGCGCTGCATTGAGGTGACTGTGGTACCATGGGCAAAGTTGTTACTCAGACCCATTGTGCTCACATAGTGCTGGTAGTAGGAGGCGATATCTGCTGATGTGGCACGGTCATTGCGAATATTCCTAACAAAAAAAAAATAACACACACACAATACAGGAGGTGATAACTCATCATTTCGTCTCAGCATATCAAAAGTAGCGTGGTCGTAAACAATATAATTTATTTTAAAAATATACAAAAATTAAACATTAATTAACTGTTAAAGAGCTTACTGAAAACCTGGCTAATATCTCTAGTTTTAAGACTTGTTTATTTTGTGTATTCTGGTATTGTGCTTACCCTATTTCTTGTGCACTTGTGAAATTGAAAACCAAAATATGAAATGAAATAAAAATAAAAACTAGCAATATTTTAAAAACTATAACAACCCTGATTTCAGCATAAGAACCTTATCCAATTTGTGAAACATGGTGGTGGTAGTATGGTTTGGGCCAGTTTTTCTGCATCGGGGCCTGGACAGCTTGTCATCATTGATGGAACAATGAATTCTGAATTATACCAGCAAATGCTAAAGGAAAATGTCAGGACATCTGTCCATGAACTGAATCTCAAAAGAAAATGGGTCATGCAGCAAGACAACAACCCTAAGCACACAAGGTCTTTAACCAAAGAATGGTTAAAGAAGAATAAAGTTAATGTTTTGAAATGGCCAAGTCAAAGTCCTGACTTTAATCCAATAGAAATGTTGTGGAAGCAGTTCATGTGAGGAAACTCGCCAACATACCAGAGTTGAAGCTGTTCTGTACTGCGTAATTTGCTAAAATTCCTTCAAGCCAACATGCAGGACTGATCAACAGTTACTGGAAACATTTAGTTGCAGTTATTGCTGCACAAGTGGGTCAACACCAGATACTGAATGTGAGGTTCACATACTTTTGCCACTCACAGAAATGTAATATTTGATCATGTTCCTCAATAAATGACCAAGCATAACATTTTGTCTCATTTGTTTAATTGGGTTTCATTTATCTACTTTTAGGACTTGTGTGAAAAGTATTTGCTTTAGATCAGGGGTGTCCAAACTTTCTTTCAAAAGGGGCCAGATTAGACCTCATCACAATACCAGGCCATATACACTCACCAAGCACTTTATTAGGAACACTATACTAATACTGGGTAGGACCTCCCTTTGCTGTCAAAACAGCCTCAATACTTTGTGGCATGGATTCCACAAGACGTTTAAACATTCCTTTGAGATTCTGGTCCACGTTGACATGACTGCATCATGCAATTCCTGCAGATTTTTCCGGTGCACTTTCATGCTGCGAAACTCCCGTTCTACCACAACCCAAAAGCGTTCTACTGGATTCTGACCCGGTGACTGGGAAGGCCACTGAAGAACACTGAACTCACTGTTCATGTTCATGAAACCAGTTTGAGACAACTTTTGCTTTGTGACATGGTGCATTACCATACTGGAATTGGCCATTAGAAGATGGGTAAATTGTGGCCATGAAGTGACGCACATGGTCAGCAACAATACTCAAATAAGCTGTGGCGTTCAAGTGATGATTGATTGTTTTTGCACTGCGCTGCTGCCACATGATTGGCTGTTTAGATAACTGCATGCATATGCAGGTGTTCCTAATAAAGTGAGACTTTTGGCCCATTTCAGGAACCAATAGTAATTGGACAAACTAACAATCCTAAATTAAATTGTCATTTTGAATACACGGATGCAAATCCATTTTAGTTAAGGACTCCTTCAAGAATTCACAGAAAGGTTTTCCAAGCTCAGTGGCTCCCTGCTCTTTAGAAACGTACATAGACATGGGCCTACAAATGCTATTCTAGCCCTTACACTGATGCTCAAATCGGAATGCAACTCACATGCCAATGCAACGTCATGCCAAATATCACTATTTCCATCATAAATGGCCTGTATTAGGACTACATACAAAACCATTACAGAGTATGTCTAAAAGAAAATCATTGCACACATGTACCAAATAAGCTAAGCCCAAGAAAGTCTGTTATAAGCAGCTATATCAACAGCTGAATTAAACACAACAAAGACGCACAGCAGCGAAACACAAACAGCAAAACTTACACTGACTTTACAAGCATCACTAAATCACTAACTGAGTAACCAGTTAAAAGAGAAAACCATTCCACAAATACCAAATCGACAACAACTCCACATATTTGTACAGAAATAATAGTAAATAAGCCTTATGCCTTTAGCAGAACATCACCTTTCTTGATTTTGTGCATGCAAAGTTGTTAATTAAATCCTCAGTTGTTGTTTTTTTTCTAAATCCAAAGAAAATAACTTGGAATTGTGAGTACATTGTGAATGGTAACTATGTGCCATGACAGTTTTTTTGTTTTTTTTTTAAGTTTGCATTTCGCAAAATCGCTTAGGCGATGCCTATCCATTTTGAATTTGTCTAATTTGTTTTGTGCACTCAACTTGGGGGCAGGGAGGCACATACACCCAATTGCAATTCTTCATATTCATATATTTTTATATTCTTGTGCTCTCTCTCTCTCTCTCTCTCTCAAGCAGATTTGCACATGCAAAGAAATGCTGTAGAGCAAAGATGCCTTCAAAATAATGAAATAATATATTTCTATATGGGAAAAAAAATACAGTAAAGAGCAGTAAACAGTAGTAAATGAAACAAAGTCAATATTTGGTGTGACCAAAAAATAATAATAATAATAATAAAAATAAAAAAGTAGTCTCCGGTACAATTTGTGCTTTCTTTAATGACATACAAACATTTTTCTGTAACATTTAATTTTGTGCTAGAAAACTAATGTTTGGGAATCTAAAATGTTTTTTGTACTGACTTGATAATGTAGAAGTCATAAAATAAAAAGTCTATAACAAAGTTTGTACTTTGAAAAAAAAAAAAAACATAGGGTGCCCAAAACTTTTGCACAGTAATGTAGAGTACAGTATAAAACTGCACAAATCGTACCGGAGACTACTATTTTAATTTTTTGTCACACCAAATATTGACTTTGTTGAAAATGTAATTTCAAGCTCTGAATTCCCATTTCTGAGTTAAGTCGAAGGAAGGCAGCATAACTCCTACTCCTCGCTTTATACATACAAACCACCATACTGAAAGTTCTCTCTAAGGCTTTCCTATTTTTCTTTCTCCTTTCTCCGTGTTTTCAGAAGGCTTAGGTGCTGTCTGGGTTCCGGGATTGTGGTAGTGGTTGGGGCGTGGAAGTGGGGGCGTGCTCGAGCGCAGGTTTGTGATTGGAGGGCGGAGCGGGGAAGGTGAGTGCTAAGGAATGCACACCTGTGGGGAATTCTAGTAATGAATGTTGTGTTGCAGTGAGCGATGGTGAGGATAAAATGGAGAGGAGCGCCGAGAGAGAGAGAGAGAGAGCCAACCAACACACAGCCGCCCGCGTTTGATTTAGCACGCTGAAAAGCGAAAGTAAAGTTGCGAATAAAGCCCTTTTTGAGTTATTCCAAGCCTGCCTCCCACTCTCTCATTCCCGACTCAGTATGAAGCGGTCAGCGCCTGTGTTACATAATAATCCTATCGAGTAGCCGTTGGCGTAATGTCGTTTCATTAGTGTCAAGACCCGCGCGCGCGGAAAGCCATTTCTGCTCCGCGTGCACGAATGCGGTCCCGCGAGCACGGAGCTGTGACGAGCACTCGCTCAACCCTCCCTGCGCCCTCGCAACTGCTCAACACGCGCTCGCTCGTCAAGTTGGCTTTGGACACTTCGGAGACGGGGACAGTGGCTGATGTCTCCGCTCCTTTGATTGGTCACTTTCAACACCCAGTCACCTTACAATCTCCGGCCTGTCATTATTTATTATATAAACAGCGCACTATTCAAAGTATTGAGAGTTAAGTATTTATATGCAGGAATCCTCTACTGTCGATTTTCTTTGGTAGATTATAATTCTTATGTTATGTCTACGATGGGCACAAAAAAAGTCTTTGAAATGTTTAAAAAAAAAATAAAAATACTCTCAATGTATAACCTCAAATGTTTCTCTCTGGCTTTTTTTTTTTTCTTTTTAATCTTAACTTTTTTGTTGTTGCTCTGTACTGATACAGTTTTATGTAAGTTGGGTTATTTTGGCAATAATAATAATAATAATAATAATAATAATAAGTAAATCGTAGCCTACATAACTAGCATAACTGGACCGGAGTGTTGGTGTCAGTGATCAAACCAAACAGCCAATCAAAGGTCATGGTCAGTATTCAAAAGTGACCAATTAGATGAGGAGACATCAGCCACTGTCCCCGCCTCCAAACTGTCAAAAGCCAACGAGCCAGCGAGGGTGTTCCTCAAACGGAAGGCTGCGTCCTTTCTAGAACAATCCTTCTAAGGCTTTTGGCTAGACTCCTCCTCCTGAACACTAGAATGAGACGGCCTATAACACTGTAACGTCCTTTATGTTTCCAGTACCAAAGCCATAACAGTAATGCCATAATATTTTTATGAGTACTATTGATTATTTTTTTTGTAATTGTAATATTGTAATACTATTCAAAAATAATTTATGAAAAATATTTTTTAAAAATCGTTATAATAACTGACTATATATAATGCAATACAGTGAATCTGAATCATGTGACAACTGTCTCCCAAAACATGAATGCCTTCATCTCCGAAAACATTTTTGGCTTACTTTTCATAACAAACTCGGAAGAGCTCAGTGGCAACTCGTGTCCTGACATTTTGGAATGCGTGCAAAGGATTCTGGGTGATTGGAGGACCAGAAGGATACCCTGATGCATCCTTCAAAATCTGAAGCTGAATGAAGGCCACGAAACAAAGCCTGCCTTCCAAGGATCCTTCAAATTGAGACGGCATTTGACGGTGCTTGATGACGTGGCAGCCGAGACATGCAGCCTTACTAGGATGCAGCCTTCCGTTTGTGAAACACGAGCCCCAGTAAAATTTTCCTGATAAATCATTATAGGCTTTAGGCTTTCCTACTCATTGAACGTTATCATTTACATCATGTTTGAAATAATCCAAATGGAGGCTGATTGTAATGCCAGCTGATGCAAAAATATCCTGCACATCCTCTTCAATCATATGCCCTGCCCCCGCTGTGCTCCTCCTCCCTTCACTTTGCCCCGTGGAAACCTTCACTTGCAGTCAGATGTTAATTCATAATACGACGTCGTAGTTGAGGAGAGGTAACTACCAGGCTAACGCTTATCGCTGTGTTATTGAGTAGTATGTGAATTTGCATTTAGTTGAATGAGGACATCCCCGTTTTCCACATCTAACGATAACAGATTCAATAACATTAGGGTGTTCAATAACAGTTGGGGTCACTCATGCCGAGAACCGCAATATCCTTAACCACAAGGTTAAGCAGTGTTTCACATGTGGGGAGGACTGGGAGTAGCTGTTTACTCGGGCTGGGAGGTGGTCCCAGGAGTTTCCCATCATAAACATCCCTCTCTTGGTCAGTGGCACCTTGTAGAGCCGGACATTTGATATTGAGGCGAGCGGCCGCTCGCTCACAAAACTCGAACAGGACGGACCGAGGTAAGACCACGGGAACATTAGCCTGGGGCGTTAAAGAAGATGGGATGGCCTCGTCGTCCTCCGAACCCTCTAGAAGGCCCGCGTCGTCCTCATTGCCGGAGCCGGGCGGCTCGTTAATGAAGGAGGGTTCACCTGGTAAGATGCCCTCAAGGAGAGATGGGTTGCTTTGGTCAGAGAGGCTGCGCTCCTGGGGCGCACCCTCATCGTCGTTTACCCCGTCAGAGTCGTACTGTCAAATATACGCTCTGGGTCGTGGCCACTTTGAGCCTTCAGTGCCGTAGCTTTTTGGGAAGCGCTAGGCAGTGGCTACAGTTGTCGGGGAAATCAATGGTTTCTTCCGTGTGTTTGAGGGCCATGCAGAAGGGATGAGAATCCCTAGCTGCGATGGCAGCACCGCATGCAGCCGGGCAGGCACATGACTGGTTATCCCCGGCGGTGAAGCACAGAGCTTAGTCGGGTCCATAAGGTGGGCTTAAAAAAGGCTTAAGAGGAGGCGGGCAGCCTAACGTGCCGTGCGAGCGTGGGTGACCTGCAGCGAGTGCCACAGCTAACCTGACTAGCGAAACAAACATGTCCGGCGGAGACATATCCCTCGGAGATCCGAGGGATATGTCCTCCTGCAGATAAAAAGTGCAAGTCAGCGAACCAGTGAGCTGTGCGCACAAAGTAAGCTAGAGGTCGCGAGAAGCGAATGTCAACTGAGGAAGTCTGTCACAGCCAGACTTGGTGCAACTGGATGCTACCGCAGAGGTCAGGTACGGATGTCCTTCCCATAGGTGGATCTCGAACAGGAGATGATGATGAAAGAAAACGATGTGATTTAGGCATCATCGGTAAAAGCTTTTTGAACCGATTTGTTCATGTAGGGAGCTGGTCAGCTAGTTTGCTCAAGAAAATGCTAGCTGTGGATTTAAGGTCTTTTTTTTTTTAATCGATTTTTTAAAATGCGCTAGCTGTTCTGTTTGCAAGGAGTGATCTACTTAGTACTACTTAGCTTATTTTTCTTTATCCAGATGGATATATGAACTTATTTCATTGCAAGAGGTGGCAGAGAGAGAGAGAGAGAGAAGGGGATCAGCAGTCAGGTGAGGGGAAGCAGACAGCAGGACAAACCTTACATTTGAATGATCTACATTTCACTGCAGAATTTCATTTCACTAACCCTCAAATAAATCTTTAATAACCTGGACCTTAATCTACAATCACAAGATCAACACAATTACCCAAATATTGTAAAAATGTCAAAGCATTAACCCTTTCACACTTAAGTTTAAAATAGTCCAACTGGAACCCGGTGTGTGTTTTATGTTTTTAATGCGACCGTTATATTCGAACTATTGCATCCAGTAACCAGTTTTGATACCTAAAAAAAAAAATGTACGTAGGCAATTTTAGCAAAGCTCTACAGTATCTGTAAAACTGAACTAATGAATTGATCTGCAGCACATACCTACATTAACATTTGTTACATAATGTGATTAAAGAAAATAAACAAACAAACAAATAAATAAATAAAACACTACTCCCAGAGTCACCAGAATTGAATGTTTTAGTGCCATTTTTGCAAAAAAAAAAAAAAATAATAATAATCTTCTCAGGGGGGCATGCCCCCAGACCCCCCTAGAAACTTTTAAGTACTTCTGTAAAATTCTTGGGGGTCCAGTAGTGATCAAACTCTAGAAACGCCCCTGGTGCACACTCAGAAAGGATGTGTTGATATCCTACACACTTTTTGTGTGTTAAATTATCCAATAAATGTGTTTAAAAAAAACAAACAAAAAAAAACAAAAACCATCACACGAGTAACCGACACAACGTGTTAAATTATTGTCCAATCACTGCGCTGCCGACATCATCGTTCAACTCTAAACTTGCCCCAAAGTTGCTTTGGGGTTTCCTTTGACCTTTTGATTGTGACAGCGGAGTCAGAGTCCTGAGGCGAGGAAACAAAACAACGACAGGCAAGTTAGCGTTCATCACTATTTAGCGTTAATGAAAATGCCTGGCCGGGTTTGTGATATTTAGGCAGGAAGCTCTCGAAAATGTATTCATTGGAAAACAGTAACTCAGCAAGTGATCATTAACTTTACCGATCGCGACGGCTTCAAAAGTGAATAAGATGTACTGCCTCCTCAGTTTTGGCGGTACACTACTAGTGTCATGTGTTCATGTTGGCTGTGAAATATGGACTGCGGTTATTCTATAATTCTCTGGATATGTAGCTTGTCTGAGGCTCTGAGTTAAGGTGCGTTCACACATGCACAGTGACTTGCAGCGATAAAGCGACCGGAGACTGTTCATTTTCAATGAGAGCTGGCGACTTCCGGTGACATGAGCGACGGCGACCCTTGGCGACTAGATGTGGGCGTGTCCAGCGACTTTGAAAGTTGAGGTTTAAAGTTTAACTTTATGCAAATTTGGAGCGACTTGGTGCAGCGACTACCAATGGGGGTGAAGACAGTAGAGCGCACGTGATCCGTAGCTACCCCTGCTCACTACCAGAAGCAGCGCCATTGCGGCAGTAGCCAGTTAGCTTAGCTTAGCATAGCATCTTAGCGGGTTTTAAGCAAAAAATATATATAAAATAAAAGAAATAATAATGAAACACACTCACTTTTTGTTGCAATTGAGCAAAATCCCAGTGTAGCTCCTATCTTGGGTGAAGTGTCCGGCTTGTCGCTACTTCGGTGCCCGGGAGCGAGCAGCACCGAGCCAGACACTTCACCCAGGAAGCACGGAGGCCTCGGCCGAAGAGCTGCTTTAAACAAACTAAGATCATAAGCTAAGCTAAGCTAATTGGCGCTGGCGCTTTTGCCGCAGAAGACGGCCGCAATGGCAAAGAGCACACACCGCTTCTCCTTCATCTCGTAGAATATGATGCATAGATACACTGGTGAATTTTATATAAGATCTCTCTCCCTCCAGAATGTTTCATTTTAGGGGCAAGAAAACTGGTTTCTTGTTAAAAGTGGAATGTTAGTGTTACTATGGCAACCAGTAGTAGGAACACCTACTGGCGACTTCATAGTACAGCGATAAAATCGCTGTGTGTGTGAACGTACCTTTAGGGTTAGCTAGCTGGATGCTGTCATTCCCTTCTTGAAAGCTGACGATAACGGAGCATTACAGCTGTTCACCATAACGTAATACAGAGAATGGGTTCTCTCCATTGTTTCTCCACCTCTCCATTTTTTGTCAGCGCAAAGAACTCTCACTGCTGTTTTAACATTGATTCTGATAGTTCACCTAAATGCCTTTTTTACTTTCGTTCGGCTTAAGGTGCATAAACACTTCGGTGCTGCGCCTAAGCCTTTCTATGGTAGGGAAAACCCTGTACCTGTAAAAAAAAAAAAAAAAAAACGTGATGTCTTTTAAAGCTCATATGTACAGATCCTGAAATCACTTTCATACCTGCGTTTCTCTCTCATCCAGTCCTTCAGTTTGAGGCCAGGAAGCTCCATCCAATTAGCAAGGCTAAGTGTTAACATGGATCCCTCCATGGCCTGTAGGAACAACAGAAGCAGTAATACCAGGTAGCATACGAAACTCTATATGCAAAGCACATGACTAGCTGTTGAAATGTAAACATTTCTTTATGAGTGGAAACTGCTGGCCATAAAAACCCAATCAGCCTTTTGTGACCTTGGTTTAATTTTCTAAGTGTGGCAGAGATTTCTTGGCATAAATAATTGGAGGAATTTAAAAGAACCAAAACTTTCAATGAAGCTTCTAAATACTTAACCAGCAATTTCTATATCCATTTATGGCATTTGGCAGACACCCTTATCCAGAACGACTTACAATTATCCCATTTATACAATTGGCTCAGATATCTATAGTATCCTGGTGGAAGATTAATGAGAAGACCCTAAGCTCCCTGTGAAACCGAATTTAATGTTAGTTCAATTCGAAAAATGTAAAAGAAAATTTATATTAGAAATAAACGATTGGCATTTAAATAAAATTATATTATTGTACCGTGTTTATATTAGTTTTAAGTCATGCGGGCTAAATATTTTTTCCAGCCCTAAGATGCCAGAAACACATGCAAGTCTGTCTCCCCCTCTTAAACAATGCAAAGACGTTAAACCGCACTCCACTGGATGGCAGCGTTTCCTGTAGACACTTACATGCCACGCCCCACCAGGTGGTCCTTTTCCCAGCACAAGATGGGTCATGGCTCTTTCTGGCTCATGCCGCCATAGCAATGGCGAGGCACAGTCCACTCCGAAGTCACTGTCTGGTAGGAGCAATGAATCAAAGAGTACAGCCAAAGGATTTGATGATCTGCCTTCCAAGCCTTCACACAGGTACTCCAGATCCTAAGAAGCACATGCATGCACGCACACACACACACACACACACACACACACACACACACACACACACTTTGCAATTTAATGTGAGGCAAAATACTGGCATTATTTTATTATTACATTATTATTGCAGTTATTCCTGTTTTTGAGCCTCTGGGGTAACTGTTAAAGCGAGTAACTACAGAAACTGGCTTATCAACTACAATAGATCCATTTAGGTATGAGAATGTGGATTTGTACGTGTGTATATACGGTATGCATGCAGAGTTACCTCCATAATTAAAGGCACAATTGGTAAAGATGGGTTACCAAAAAAAAAAAAAAAAAAAAAAGGTTAATTAGCTTCATTTTAGGGCAGTTACTATAGATTATTTTTGATAATCAATTTTGTTGAAAGTGTCCTTTGATTAATAATCGAGTAGTCAATATCATATGGTGCCTTAAAACCTACTTGTACAGACAATTAACATTTGGTTTTTTCTTAGATAAATGCCACATAGAAGTGCTATATATAAATATACTTTGTTTCATCCTTAAATTCTGGCTTTTTAATGAAAAAAAAGAAATCCCAACAATTACTGTATTTTTTTAATGTATATATAAAATTTACTTTTTTCCCTTTTTTTTTTTTTTTTTTTTTTCAATAATGCATGGCTTTCCTGAACAAAAATTCTTCAGTATCTGTAGCATTACCTTTCCACAGCTCAAGCACACTTCCCAAACATAAGGAAGACACTGAAGAGAAATTAAAAATAGCAAATTCTTAATCTCAGTTGTGGTGGTGGGCCTCCAGCCCTAGAACACTGAACGCTGCACGCTCACGTAACAGCGTCACTTCTGCACGGATGTTGTGGAAAGCGCAGGAGAACATGGCTACAAGGCGGGGTGGCAGAACAAAGCACGGCTGGTGGCTAATAATGGCACGGGCAGTTGATCACCCCACGCAGAAGTCTGAAGGCTGTAAAAGGGCGCCGCGGACACAGGGAGGTGAACGCGTTTTGTTTTCATGTTATGCCTGATCCGGTTGTCTCGTCTTCCTCCACCACCGCCTCTCATCGAGGCCCTGCACCACATCGACAGCGACCCTCCTCCCACACTCCTCACACCAGCCCACAGCCCAGAAAGCAGCCACTTTCACTTTTCCTCCACCAGCACCTCCATTCTCCCTCACAGCACCACTAAAACAATAAATATACACCTGTTTGCACTAATCATGGCTGTTCTGTGTTTGCGTTCCGCCTGCCGCAGCTGTGAGACGCTCCACTGGCGGAGAATGTGGGCATGAAGTCTTTATTATTTATTTGTTATAGCCAAGTTAAAATCATCCATTAAATGAAAACAACATGTAGGCCTTAATGTTGCAATGTTATAAAAACATAACATACTTGTTATTGTCAGAGGTGGTAAGAGTATCAAAAAGTTACTCAAGTATAATTACCATTACAAGAATAAAGATACTCAAGTAAAAATAAAAGTTCTCATTTGTATCTACTTGAGTAAGAAAGTATCTAGCTACTAAACAAAAAGAAAAAAAAAAGACTGAAGTACCTGTTACTTGTTACACAGGAAGCATTACATAAGACAGACTGAACTTATTTAAACTCTTGTATTAAGTTGCATTTTACCAGATGTAACTCCTGAGTGAAAGCCTCTACTTGCTGTGACATGCCTATAGTGTGTAGCGTTAACAAAAAAGCACGGTGTCGGATTCAAACTTTAGTCAGTTAAAAGTAGTTTAACGCTGGTTGACTAAACATAATTAGTGCTTAAATTATCATTTAATCTAAAACAAACGTGTTTCCATTTTGTTTTATTCACCCATATTGTTCATTTCCATCCTCTACACGCCTGCATGCAGAAGTATTTATAAACACATGCAAACATTAAACATGCTGTACCAGAGTAAAGGTTCATTTCTTATTACTAAGAACTTATTACTATTTCTTGCTTGGATCTAGCCTCTTGCTCGTTGCTTTCCGCAATGAAGCTGAGTGGCCTTCCTTGCACTTTGTTGTAAAGCCAACTTGGTTGCACGTTATTGCAACCTTCCGGAGTGTCATTTGCCAACTATTTGATTATGTAAAATTTTCACTGAGGATTTTTTTTTAAATATATAATCGAACAGTCGATATATTTAAAATAGAAATTTTTTTGTTTTTTTGTAGGTTCACCTGAGTGTTGGAACTGTTAGGCAGTCATTCGTTACTTACTGTTTCACTGGGGTATAAATAAGGGGACACGGAGACCAAATTCCTTCAACATGGCAAAGATTGGAGAACTCATGTTTGAGACACATAACCTAATGTAGCAACTATAGGTACCATGGGAGTCATCCAGTCTATTTTATCACCAAGACCTGCCATTCTCCCAGCCCTTTGCTGAGGTGATCATCATCCAAAAAGGCTGTCTACAATGATACTCCCTTCAGAAAAGCATCCTCTCTGGGTCTCCGTTCACCAGAAGACTGAGTGTTGTAACACGCGCAAGGAGGGTGGACCCATCACGGATTGCCTGCTCTTTGGTGGGGGCCAGTCAGAACCCATCGTCTGATTATAGCCATACCTCTGTCTCTGGCCTGCACAAGCAACAGGGCTTACTGGCTGCACACTCTGCTCTAGAGCACAGGCTCTGTTCTGCACATTTTAGTGTTTCCCCTGCTCTAACACACCCACAAGAACTGTTAATTTTCTTAATTCATTGATTGGTAGAATCAGGAGTGTTAGAGCAAGGAAAAACACTGGACAGGGGGTTGTCTTGGGAACCTTGTTGGGAACCTATGAAAGGAACTGTGTTCCAGAGTGATGACGGCATGAACCGTGCATCACACAAGCCCAACGGTGTGACCCAGTCAAACAGACAGGTTAGACTCCGACGAAGACCAGAAGAATTTTTTCCACCGAGATCCTTTTTGGTTGCACGTAGATCTGATCACATTACACCAAAACGTATATCCAAATCCACACAGAAACGGTTAAATGGCCGATGTTCCCTGTCCTAAACCCCACTGAAAACCTGTGGGATGAGCTGAAGAGGAGAGCCCACAAGAGAGGACCAAAGACCCTAGAGGATCTGGAGAGATTCTGCATTGAAGAGTCATTTCAGATTCCTTGCTCTGTATTCTTCAATCTCATCAAGCATGATAAGAGACTCCATGCTGTTATGATGGCAAAGGGAGGGTACAGGAAGATTTTTATTTTTATTAAATATTAAGCTAATTAACCACTAAGACATTTTTCCATAACCTTTTTACCCACCTTTACCAAGCATGCCAATTATTCTGGAGCGGAGTGTATATAAATGATATAAATGGTTTTATTATCCTGTAAGGATCACACCTTGTTACAGCAAGCAAACAGAACACAGAGCTCACAAGTACCTAGACAAATAGCAACCAAATCGTTCTTAAAAATTAAGAACATACAATAAATGCTGAAATATACATAGGTTTGCATTACCTGTTCAAACAAAGACAGATGAGAGTTCTCTTTCAGTTTTCTGTGCAGGATTGGGTTAGGGTGGAAGGCCTCAGGCAAGAAGTAGGGTATATATCCTGATAGCAAGTATGAGAGGCAAATTCCTGAAGGTCCATTCCCTGTTCGAAATACACATGCATGTCTTTATCTATTTTCATTATTCTTGCATGCCATTCAAGCTTTAATGCCTTACTTAAACAATTTGATAAAATAATCATTCATAAATACATCCTCCCTTCGTTCCTCTCCTACAACCTCTATTACTCATCATAACACCACAGAGTTACAATTCTGCCGGGGCAGCAAACCTACAAATCGATGGTTTTTAAAAAAATAAGGCATTACACACTTACCAATAATAACCACAGGTAGGACATCACCCGAGTCTTTGCTATGCAGATCCATGGAAGAAGCACTCAGCTGTGTAAGCCCAGAGGAATTCAGAGTTAGTCAAAGACAACATTTTTGTAAAACAAACAAACAAAAAAAAATTCCATGTTTTATTCCATTTACAAATTACACTTCACATTCAAGAGAACAAGTGTGCTACAAAAGCAAAGAGTTGTAGATGCAGTGATCAAACAGAAATCACAGATCTTACAATGTGCGAAATCACTGGCAAGTGCACACAGAACAAAATGAGAAGCAAGTCCAGCTCAACTGAAGGTGATCTGAAGAAACAGAGCGCCTCTACTGGCGCCTATATACCCCCAACTAAAAAAAGGGATGTTGCATAACTGAGTATACTGTAAGCATGACTTTGCAGAAAGTTTAAAGAGATAGCACTACTACCCAACATGCTGCTACTTCAGATCTTACCCAGCATTTAAGCAATCCCTAGCGAGAACTTCCTTAAGCCCTCTAACAAAGATCTATTTACTCACAGTATAATTAGTATAAAATATTTTACACACATATATATATATATATATATATATATATATATATATATATATATATATATATATTTTTTTTTTTTTTAAATATGCTGTTAAGAGTAAAGTAGTTCATTCTAAACATATTCAGTCAATTCAAAATCCTTAGACACATGGAAAGAAAATCTGTGAAGCACAGATGCTGTCAAAATAATTGAAAATAAATTTCTGTATATGGAATATTTGGTGTGACCACCAAGAGCATCAGTTCTCTCAGGTCTCTCTTCTGATTGGCTGCGGCTCCTTGCCGAACATGTACGTGAAATATGCCCGACGAGCACAATTTTCCGCCAATTCCGACCACACACCCCTGTGAACCAGTGTTCACAACTTGGGTAATACGTCGTTAGATTTGGCAACCCTTTAGAGACTTTATCTTTAAAAAAACCTAAAAGGTCTAGAGACTTTTGAGCAGGTGTAGGTGACTGTCCAGCACTTACATCATGATGACTATATGAATATGCAAATCAGTCTATGACGTCATCTAGCGACTTCTAGCAACTTCCCTCAGAAAAGAGTTGGCAACACTGGCTCTGACTGAGTCATCATAGGCAGCGTATTAAAGCATATACAAGTATGTTGGGGATTATAACTGATTTCTTCGCAGGCTCAATAATTCTATAATAATTCTTCGTCCGTTCATTTATTTTTAACAAAGAAAATCCCACGCACTGAGCTTTAAACTGCACGGTGAAACGAGCAGGACTACACTGAAGCTGCATACACGTTTCCCCTCTTTTGCTAATAAATATATATATAATATATAGAATTACAAATATTACAAATAATACAAATATATAGTTTGTATATAGTAAGAAAATAAATGAGCGATTTTCCACTATCGGCCGATAAAATATTTGAAGTAATGTAATTGATAAACAGTAGTGATACCACCGAACTACAGGAAAATGTAGTTCAACTTACCAGTTAATGAGTTTGTAGACCGTTAATGTTCACAGTTTAACACGTGAGAAGTGGCTATTAAACCGTTACCTTTTCACACCCATTTGTGCTACACCGGCATACACAACTGCTATCTAATTCACGTCCTACATGTACAATATGCGCTCTGTGCGGGTTCCCTGCAGTTATTTAACGCATCTTATCATTACTATTACATTACACCGGCAATGGAGCAAAATGCAAGCACGTCTGAAGACATGCTGCTAAGCTAGCGAGATCGGAAGCAGAAGGAAACCCGTCTATTGCGATAGCACACTTACCGGTCACGCCGCTGAATGCTGAACAGCAAACTCTTAACCAAACCCCTTTAATAAGTAATTAAATTACGTAGAATGACTCCGTGAGTAAAACGTTATGTTGTAGATTTTTGGCGTCTCTCTCTACTACTCAGCAGGGATAATATAAACCGCTTTTCGGCTGCGTCCGAATGTCTCTACTACACAGCAAGCGAAAAAAAAGTTACGCCAAAGGCGTAGTATTTCCGAATTCAGTAATAGTAGGCGTGGAATACTCGGATGGTGTACTGCTTCCACCGAGATTCTGCGGTACGGAACCAACGCGTACTGCGACAGTACTTACTTCTCTGCCGTTGATACAGCACGTACTGATCAGTATATGTGTGCAGTATGAATGCAATCTGGACATAAAACATCCGCCATGTTGGCATCGTCAGCATAGACATATATAGTGCATTCGAGGCCTCCTGGGAAGTTCGTATTTACAAGTTGGCAAGTCGTAACTACGACGTCATGTATGTTCAAGTCACTTTGGTCGTAGCAAGATTAACTGACTAAATTAACTTAATTAACAAAAAAAAAATACAAAAAAGAAAATAACAAAGAATGCACGTTTTGCTTTTTAAAAAAAAATGTTTTTTAATGAATTTATGAAGCCCCTGTAAACTTTATCGTTACACACTGTATCATAATTGTACAATGCTATCATATTTTGTGCAGGAAATTAGCTTTTATTGTAAATTAAAAAAAAAAAAAAAAAAAGTGCTTGACAAAGACATGTTAAGCAATTTCCTTGTATTTCAATAGCTTGCTACATATACCAAACACGCAATAACTGAAATCAGCTTGTGAGACGAGTAAACATTCAATTTCAACAAATTCATTCGATTTCAACTTATTTATCCGCATTGTTAATTCCCTACACCCCAAATCGCAGATTGCGCTCTTCACAGTCTAATTTGTTGACTGTTCCACAAACCCGTTTAAGATCTATGGGTGTCAGGGCTTTTTCTGTCTATGCTCCTACCCTCTGGGACTCTCTTCCCCCTGAACTTAAGGATGCTCAGATATATGACATTTTTAAAGTTCAACTCAAGACATATTTTTTTTTAAAACTAGCATTTGCTTGTTGATGTTTACTTTTATTTTTTAATTATTGTGTTATGTACTGTTTATTTTGTGTACAGTGCTTTGAGAAGCTGCTTTTAAAGGCGCTCTATAAAATAAAGTTGTTTATTATTATTATTATTATTATTATTATTATTATTATTACCCTCAACTACAGACGTTGCATCCGCTGATTCAGTCATGTTTTCTTACTGATGCACCCCCAACTCGGAAACTCAGAGCTCAAAGAAAATCCTGAGTTTCCCCACTCATAAACAGGGTTAGGAGGGTTACTTTAAAAATATAATCCTTTACAATTACAAATTACTTCATAAAAAATGTGATCAGTAACGTAATCCAAGTATCACAATATGGAAGTAATGTAATCTGATTACTTTTGGTTTACGTCAAGGTCACATATGTAAATAAAGACAATAGAAAAGCAATATGATCTAAAATACTTTTATTTAGAGTTTATTTTAGAGATTAAAAACATGTTCAATGTTTGGATTTGTTTTAATAAAATAAATACATTTGTTGCTCACATGAGTCACAACTGGCAAGAGAGAACCAGAACTATAATCATGCAACTGTCTATATATATGTCAAAAGCAGGGCTCCAGACAAACAAATCTATTAAAGAGCCATTGGCTCCTATAAGAAAAAAAAAAAAAGGTGCCAAATGATTTTTTTTAAGTGCCACATAAGAATGAAATTTTAAAACACTTACTCTCAGTCGTCCTGTCAGGTGTGTTCGTCTGGCCTCCTTTTACAGCATCAGCATTATCATCCAAGTTCACTTAAAGTGGGAACCGAATGTCTTTTCCAACTTGAGAACTATATACAGTCACAAAGAATTGTTCTTTACACAGAATCTGAGCCAGTGTCACTGACCATCATTATGTCAGTATCACTTGGCCATTGGGTGGAGTTTGGCCTCCTCTGTTTTTGCAGAAAGCCAGCGTTCGACACATGATTCAGGATCAAACTGTTCAAGTGATGGGCCTCTGTGCTCATCCTGATCAAGTCTTCCAAGGCTGAATTGCGTACTTTTGATTTTATCCTGTTTTGAGCTGAAAAGCCACGTTCACACTGAGCAGCCAAAACTGGTAGGACAAGCAATATCTCAACTAGACGCATTCTGCTCAAAGCACATGTTGTGTCGTTGTCATACGTCTTGCACACATCCAGTCCATTTTTCTTCATTAGTAATATCTGAGAGGTAAATTTGGTGAAAGGCAGCTCTTCACATGCAATCATATAGAGGTGTTGAATTTTATTTTTAGCTCCTGTCAGGTAGTTCACGTGCACGAGACACTGCTTATGGTAATGGTGTTTTTTGTGGAGCTCTCTGTGGTTACATAGTCATGCCCTTCTTTATGCTTTTGTAATGAAATCCATTTTCCGCTTTTCTCTGCCCGGTTTGGAACAACGGTCACAAAACATTTTCTGTGTGCGATGGTCATACCTGAGCCATGAAACTCTTAAAATGCCTTTCTGCACTTTTACTTGGGTAAAAGTATTCATGTATATTAATCAAAGAAACCAGGACAAGCTGATGTAACTCCAGCTTGTGGGAAATTACTGAACACCCATTTCTCACTCGCAGTTTGTATCTTTTTCTTCCTAGCTCCCTAATTTGTTACTGGTCATTTCTTAGCGTGTATCCACTATTATTGCCAAGCTTTATGATTGGGCCATTGTTCAAACTGTAGAAGTTAAATAAATACAGAATGTCGTACAAAATGGCCTGTGTGCGCAAATGTGCAAGTTCTGATAAGGCCACCTGTGTTAGAGGAGATGCACCAATGATCAAGGATATGTGTGTGTGTTAGTATGTTACAAAAGTAACTTTTTTCTAGGCTTGCTTTGTTGTTTCTTGGAGGAGAAACACCTCTGCACCTGCATTTAAACACTGAGTTTGAACTCTGTCTTTTCAAGGCTGTGTCTTTTTTTTCTTTTTACCAGTTTGATGTTAATGAGTTCTTAAGATGTATTGTTGAAATCCATGACATAAGTCGGTGAAACTTAAAACTTAAAAAATAAGCTGACTATACTTACACCCCCATTATAGATAAGGTAAAGAAGAAAGAAACATAATCGTGGCAAGTCGACAGAAAATGTGATCAGCCTCGTGAAATCAGTGTTTTAGTATTGTATAAAACCATGAACATTGAATGTACTCATCAGATGATCTGCAGACATCTCAGCTTTTCGATTGTGTCTTCAATAAAAGTCTCATTTTTGAAATCCAGAACCCCTGGACTCGGATATTTTTATTCTGGCTAAGGTGATTTTCCACGACAACCACTGTGTCTATGGTCCTCAACGTTGCCCGTTTCTTTGTGCTTCTTCAAAAGAGCTTGGACAGCACATCTGGAAACTCCTGTCTGCCTTGAAATTTCTGCCTGGGAGAGACTTTGCTGATGCAGTATAACTACCTTCTGTCTTAATAATAATTAGTTACATTTATGTAGCGCTTTTCTAGACACTCAAAGCGCTTTACATAGTATAGGGGGAAATCTCCTCAAACACCACAGTGTGTAGCATCCACCTGGATGATGCGACAGCAGCCATAGTTTGCCAGAATGCCCACCACACACCAGCTATAGGTGGAGAGGAGAGCTGTGGCATTTTCTGCCACTGGATATACGGTAGCCTCTACACAAAACACTCTAAATTCAATAAAAAAAATAATACTCACAACACAGTGGATGAGAGAAGCAAAAATCAGATTTATTGCCCAGAAACAGCAGCCCACATGAGATCAATTCAAATGAGACGTCCCAGGAATGATCCCATCTACCCTGAGTTCAGTCTCTATTTATACTCTTTTTTTTCCTCATTCATATCAAACAATTTCCCATTGTGTTTGGTTTTCAGAAAATTCAGTTACCATTAGCTTCAGAATACCAGGTTTTTCAGCCACCATTAAAACCAGGTTTTTCAAGGTGAGAAGAAAAAACAAAAACAAACACTTTCCCCCTTCTTTCCTTCTTGCCCCGCCCCTTATAAAATATCCTCTGTAGCCCAATTTACCAAAATGTCTCCAGCAATCTACACAAGCAAACCTTTCTCTGCGTTCTCTTCTTTGGTTATCATATTAAACTGCCATTCTTCGCTTCAGTTTTATCTCTTTACATGGGTAAGTGTTATTTTTATGTATTACTGATTCTGTGCATGATTTTAACATATTTTTGTGTTTTACACGCTACTTAAAGCTCTATTATAATCTAAGTCTTGAGATTACACATATTTGCTAGGATTCTAAGATTATGCTCACTGCTATAGGATTATGCTTTCATAGTGCTTTTTTCATGTATGTATGTAATATAATATAATATAACACGTGATATTTTTTTTTCCTGTTTTCCTAGCCTCTCATGGACATGCGTTATCAGCTGCAGTTGTTATGGCTTTATCACGAACTGACCTCAACATGTCCTGGGAGCTCCTCAGCCATGCACATCGAAGGGCCTGTTTTTATATTATTCTACTCCTTAATAAACTACACTGTTTTTACCTGGTCTTCTGTGTTTTTATGCAAATTAATTCCCACAGAGTGATGTAGCCAATTCAGGGAATGGAGATTATTAGGGAGCCATGGTTGATAAGGGCCAATGGGGGAATTTTGACAGGATACTAGGGTTATACCCCCTACTCTTTACGAGAAGTATCCTGGGATTTTTAATGCCCACAGAGAGTCAGGACCTCGGTTTAACGTCTCATCCAAAAGATGGTGCTCTTTTCACAGTATAGTGTCCCCATCACTCTACTGGACCATTAGGGCCCACACAGACTACAGGGAGAGCACCACCTGCTGGCCTCCCTAATACCACGTCCAGCAGCAACCTTAGTTTTCCCCAGGAGGTCTTCCCATCCAGGTACTGGCCAGGCTCAATCCTGCTTAGCATCAGTAGGAAACCAGGCAAGAACTGCATGGTGATATGGCTCTGGCTTGTTGCTGATCAGATGGTCAGGTGGGCATGATTATGGTTGGAGCGAAACTCGTCAAGAAGGTAGATCTCCAGGAACATGGCTGGTGAACACTGCCTTAAGGCAAGCAGGCAGTCAAAAACTGACCTCGCAGACTGTACTGCATGACCGTGTGATACTAGACTGTATCAGAGTGCATTTGGTTTTACATGTGTAACTCCTACAATAACAAAAAAATTATATTATTGAATTTTGATTCTTTTTCTTTTTCTTCTTAGTTAAAACTTTATATTTATTAAATTTTTATTAAGTTGAGTTGTCATTCATAGAAAAGATGGAGTATAAAATGTTGAGTTTCATTTCTATTTCTTTTCAGAAAACGATTTAGCAATTAAAAAAAAAACCTTCAAAATCATTTGCTTTAGTTGCTAAGACTAACCCTGAGTTTTATGTGGCACAATGAGTTTGTGTATGATCACTTATTTTTTTAAAAAGTACATAATTAATTAATAAATTATAAAAAATATATATTTACTACTGTACTCATTATAGTAATGTAATATAATATTGCACTTCTAGTGAGTCTTACATCCCACTGTACTGAATCCAAACTATATCCTGTCACTGCAATATGTTAGATATCCTGCAAAGTAGACGACTATAATCTTGGTAGAATCTTACATAGTTGCCAGGTCATGCACTTTTTAGGCAGTCCCTTACTGACATTATTACTATAATGCGCTTGTGACCTGCGTTTCTGAAAGATTAGCTTCATCGGGCTTTAATGGGAGAAAAATGAACTGTTCAAATGTACTTTTTTCTCATTCAACTCCAGAGTAAGAAAATACACATTCTGTCCTTTTTGTGTGTTTATTTCTCAAGAAATAGAAGAGAGAATCTCGAATGTGCAGCAAATGTCCCAGCTAAAACCAACTTTACCGCGGTCTCCCAGAGACTGCCCTCTTCACTCTTCTCAGATGTGTTGCATGTGCCATTTTTTTGTGTTGCTTTTTTTTTTTGACAACTCAGAAGACATGGTTCTCTTTTCATTCCCTGTGACTGTCTTCGCAGACCCAGATGAACCCACCCCATCCCCCTATTTCAAAAACTCATTGGCTCTACATGAATCACACAAATGACCTATAATCTACTATACCTATTAATAGATATATTTTAATTACAAAATATAAACAGATCAGCCATAATATTAAAACCACCTGCCTAATATTGTGTAGGTCACCCTTGTGATGCCAAAACAGCTCTGACCTGTCGAGGCATGGACTCCACAAGACCTCTGAAGATGTGCTGTGGTATCTGGCACCAAGATGTTCGCAGCAGATTCTTTAAGTAAGTTGCGAGGTGGGGCCTCCATGGATTGTACTTGCTTGTCCAGCACGTCTTACAGATGCTTGATCGGATTGGGATCTGGGGAATTTGGAGGCCAAGTCAGCACCTTGAGATCTTTGTCATGTTCCTCATACCATTCCTGAACAAATTTTGCAGTATGACAGGGTGCATTATCCTGCTGAAAGAGGCCAATGCCATTAGAGAATATTGTTGGCATGAAGGAGTGTACTTGGTCTGCAACAATGTTTAGGTAGGTAGTACATGTCAAAGTAACATCCACATGAATGCCAAGACCCAAGGTTTCCCAGCAGAACATTGCCCAGACCATCACACTTCCTCCACCAGCTTGCCTTCTTACCATAGTGCATCCTGGTGCCATCTCTTTCCCAGGCAAGTTATGCACATGCGCTCAGACCAGACCGGCTATCCTTCACTCCCCACTTAAGGCACATCAGTGAGCCTTGGGCACCCATGGCCCTGTCACCAGTTCACCAGTTGTCCTTCCTTGGACCACTTTTAGTAGGTACTAACCACTGCATACCAGGAACACCCCATAAGACCTGCCGTTTTGGAGATGCTCTGACCCAGTCGTCTAGCCATCACAGTTAGACCCTTGTCAGTGTCGCTCAGATCCTTACACTTGCTCATTTTTCCTGCTTCCAACACATCAACTTTGAGAACTGACTGTTCACTTGCTGCCTAATATATTCCACCCCTTGACAGGTGCCATTGTAACAAAATAATCAATGTTATTGATTATTGTTATTGTCACTTCACCTGTAAGTGGTTTTAATGTTGATCGGTGTAAAGTTCAGCTGTGAGGCACTTTTCTTTTTGTACCATTCCGTTATTAACTATTCAATAACCAATAATAGAGGCTGGAATAAAAATGAAAAAAAAAAAACATTATTACTGAGATCCTTAAAATGTTTGCTTATGAATAAAACATATATCTGATGCTTTAAAAAACATATACATTTTGACATTGGAAATGCTGGAAAAGACAAAATCCATCGTGTAACACCAATGACGCAGTAGAACACCAATGTCGTAACAGTATTATTTCAAACACCATTTATTAAATCATTTGTTTTTTTTTTATCCAATTAAAATTGGAACAATCAATAACTAGAAAATGAACTAAATTTGACTAAGTTTCAAATGCCCAAATGAGCCTTCCCACATTTAATATCATCTGAGAAAAGACAGCATTAAGAGCTAACAGTTAGCACTCCCTGTGGCCTTTCAAGGTCATTTGCAGGTGGTTTTCCAAATATCTCCAATCTTTTATTCACTGGAAGTGGTTCTGGTATTAGACAAACAATCTGACTGTCATTATACTGTTTTATGTCCTCTCTTGGACCATAAACAAACTTGTTCACACCATTCCAGAGCATACATATTTCATTTATGTTGTTCTCAACTGCCAGAATTATGCCAGGATATGGCTGTTCATCATAGTTCACAATGTTTCATTGACCACACTGGTGATATTCAATGATTTCATGTCGATTAAGAGTTGATGGATCCTGAATATTCAGAGAAACTGCCTCAAATGTTTCAAGGGTGACTTTTTGAAGGCCATAACATGAACAATCCCACACAGCTTCAGCTGCTTGGCAGAAACAATGTATGTCCCTGCATTTGATAATGCTATTGCTGACAACTTGGTGGATTTTCATGGTCCTCTTTATCCTGACAATAAATACTTTAATAAACCTTATTGCCATGCTCTGCACATCCTGGTCACTTACACAGGACAGCTTCACCACGGTTACGGATTCCTTCAGCTCTCTGAAAAAGGCTACGGATTCTGCAGGCTGGCACTCTGCTGTCATTGGTGTGTGTGTGTGTGTGTGTGAGTGTGAACAGGTGAATGAGAAAAAGTGTAAAGCGCTTTGTAGAACCACAAAGGTTAAAAGGCACTATATAAGTGTAGACCATTTACCTCCCATGGTGGACCAGGATATCAGCCATCCTTTTCAGCATACCTCTGACCCCATCTGAAGCCCTTTTTCCATGACCTGCTTCAAAGAACCTCCATGTTGTGGAAGAATTTTTTGAATGCCTCTGTGCAGATTAGTTAAAAAAAAAAATTCCCTTTATGCCAATATTGGGGGGCAAGGCAGTCACTGAAGAATTTGAGATCATGCATGTCAGAAAACTGGACTTTCACCATGTCTAGGATGGGGTTTAAGTGTGCCCAGATCGCTGCAGGATCATGGCTTTGGTTCTGGGAGATTGTGCAGAAGGACAAGGCAGGCTGATCCATCAGATACAGGACACCTGTGAAGAGGGTTACTTGCCTGCTGCATGTGATCCACCAAAATGCACAGGTTGGATTTCACTTCTATACTTACAGTTGTAATTATGTACAATACAATTAGTGGAAGTCAGCTTTTTTCTGAACAAGTGGAAGCAGTTGCATTGCCATCCAATATTAAAGATGTGCTTCCTGAATTTGTACACAAAATTTCCCCTTAATAATATTAATTCTGAATATTGCTAAAAGCCTCATAAAATTTGTGTAATTAGAGTCACTGATAGTCTTTGGTGTTACAAGCAAGATCTGTAACACCAATGACGATAACACCAGTGACAACCTGACATAAAACCTGCTTGATCCAAGATGTATTACATAGTTCCTCAAAACACTATTAATTTCACAAATATTAACAAATTGTGTGAAGTAATAGTTTACTTCGCTCAAAATCTTTCCCTCCCAGATGTTAAAATGACTAACACCAATGACAAATATAAAGGCCTCACATGAAGAAACTAAACAGAAATTTATAAACATTTTGAAAGAATGAGTGGACTCACCACTTGATCTTTGCAATGGACCCTCCTCCTTCTGAATGCTCACCCAGGAACAACTCGAAATTTGGGTGATTTCAAAATAAAGCATTTTTATAGGATAACACCAATATGACATGATTCAGCGAGTGCTGCACATGACTGCCCAAAAATGCTTTGTCCATAATGTCAAACAGCATTTACATTAAAAATAAATAAATAAAATTTTAGCATAACGCAATCAAACTTGTTTTTATTATTCAGCAACATATAAATTAATACAAATGTATTAGTGATCTATGGGTATTTGATACATTATTATTTTAATAAAGCTGCAGAAGTACAGTGGGGGGGAAAAGTATTTGATCCCCTGCTGATTTTGTACGTTTGCCCACTGACAAAGAAATGATCAGTGTATAATTTTAATGGTAGGTGTATTTTAACAGTGAGAGACAGAATAACAACAAAAAAATCCAGAAAAATGCATTCCAAAAAAGTCATAAATTGATTTGCATTTTAATGAGGGAAATAAGTATTTGATCCCCTATCAATCAGCAAGATTTCTGGCTCCCAGGTGTCTTTTACACAGGTAATGAGCTGAGATTAGGAGCACTCACAAGGGAGTGCTCCTAATCTCAGCTTGTTACCTGTATAAAAGACACCTGTCCACAGAAGCAATCAATCAATCAGATTCCAAACTCTCCACCATGGCCAAGACCAAAGAGCTGTCCAAGGATGTCAGGGACAAGATTGTAGACCTACACAAGGCTGGAATGGGCTACAAGACCATCGCCAAGCAGCTTGGTGAGAAGGTGACAACAGTTGGTGCGATTATTCGCAAATGGAAGAAACTGTCAGTCTCCCTCGGTCTGGGGCTCCATGCAAGATCTCACCTCATGGAGTTTCAATGATCATGAGAATGGTGAGGAATCAGCCCAGAACTACACGGGAGGATCTTGTTAGATGATCTCAAGGCAGCTGGGACCATAGTCACCAAGAAAACAATTGGTAACACACTACGCCGTGAAGTACTGAAATCCTGCAGCACCTGCAAGGTCCCCCTGCTCAAGAAAGCACATGTACAGGCCCGTCTGAAGTTTGCCAATGAACATCTGAATGTGTTCAGATCAAGCTCTTTGGCATCAACTCAACTCACCGTGTTTGGAGGAGGAGGAATGCTGCCTATGACCCCAACTCATAACACCATCCCCACCATCAAACATGGAGGTGGGAACATTATGCTTTGGGGGTGTTTCTCTGCTAAGGGGACAGGACAACTGCACCGCATCAAAGGGACGATGGACGGGGCCATGTACTGTCAAATATTGGGTGAGAACCTCCTTCCCTCAACCAGGGCATTGAAAATGACCTTAATGACTTGGAGGGGATCTGCAAAGAGGAGTGGGACAAAATCCCTCCTGAGATGTGGGCAAACCTAATGTCCAACTACAAGAAACGTCTGACCTCTGTTATTGTCAACAAGGGTTTTGCCACCAAGTACTAAGTAGAAGGGGTCAAATACTTATTTCCCTCATTAAATCAATCAATCAAATCAATTTATAACTTTTTTGAAATGCGTTTTTCTGGATTTTTTTGTTGTTATTCTGTCTCTCATTAAAATACACCTACCATTAAAATTATAGACTGATCATTTCTTTGTCAGTGGGCAAACGTACAAAATCAGCAGGGGATTAAATACTTTCCCCCCACCACTGTATGGGACAAGTTTTCCACCATATTCAGAAAATGACCCACCTTTATTGCCAAGAGGTCCAGCAGAGGATGCAAGTAGAGGCATCTTTAGAAAGGATGTAATAAGCGCATGGGACCCTAGAGAGATGCCATCCACTATGCTGCGGCAGGCTGTAATGGCTGTCTGGTACACCTTGAATCGCATTTAGAAATGCTTCCTTGGACTGCTAGATTACAGTCCTTAGTTGGCAATTTGACCTGAGGCGCCAGACCCCCTGAACTGGCTGTAGGATCCAAACCCCACTGTCTATTTGGGTCACGACAGATCTGCTTGGGGAGGAAGCCACCAGGGGATTATAAATAATTACAGTGGAAAATGTACTGAGAAATTAAAGTGTAAGTAAAGATATGTCAAAATCTTACTCAATTAAAAGTGGAAGTATCCAGCCTAAAATGTACTCAAGTGTAGGTAAAAAAAAAAACAAGTTGCTACTTGTAAGTGTATTCAAGTATTAAATCTATTAAAAGTTGTTATCAACTAATGGAATACAGTAATGCCATGTTTTCATCATTTTATCATTTATCTAAAACTTGATTTTGCCTGAAAACACCATGCAAGTTTCCTTGTCATATACATGTCTGATGCTACACAGTTTGCTAATAACTTACTCAGAGTAAATCTTCTAAATAACTAACATTATGAGAGCCTTTGCTAACTTCAGCATATGGAAACATTTTAGTGAGGTAGGGCCGGGGGCTCATCCTTAAGTTCAACACAGCAGTGTGGTGGTTTATCTATCTTCAGATGCACATGGATAGCTATAGCATTAACTATATTGTGTAATATGAACTGGTCACTGCAGATGATGAACTGCCATGATTCTTAGTCTAGACAACTTTATCTACATTTAAACTACTTTAAACTGAAATATAAATAAAATGTGCAGGATTCCATTCTACTGACATAGAGCATGCAGTCATTGGCTAGATGAGAGAAGAAACCTTCAAGATTTGTAATGAAAAAATTGAAGATCCAAATAAAAATGTAAGGAGTAAAAAGCATTTCTTTTTTTACTTTAAAATTTAATTAAGTACAAGTACAATTTCATTTTCATTGATACTCAAAGTATAAATACCCCCCCCCATCCCCTGGCAAAATACACAAAGTATAGTAACGAAGTATAATTATTTGAATTTTCTACCCCTGGCCATTAGGAATGGCATTCTACTACAGCTATAGACAGGACAAATCAAGTTATTAAAGAACTATTATTTATTTGCATGGTATGTTTTCATGTAACTTAGAAACATTCCCTCTGCATCCCACATAGATCAAACTCCCATTCACATTTTTTTTGTACCTCACCCTTAAATTAAGCTGTTACAATGGAAACAGTATACAAGTACACAAAACTTAGTGGCAAAATATTATAGCATATGTTCTGTTAATCACTGTAGGTGAATCTTGAGAAAAGCTCGGGATGCTGTGACAGCCTCAGCATCTGTTCTAGGAGCACGGCTTTGGAGGAAACACTGAAAGGAGAGGCTGTATTTGTTTGAATTCTGAGTTTAGAAACAGCTATCCTCAGCTAAGTCTGTCAAAATCAACGACCAATTAATTCAACTAAAAACTATATATACACACAAGTTTCCGAACAATGAAGACGTGGAATTGCATTACTCACAATAGATTAAGATTAGTGTGCATGAGTAAATAGCCCTTTAACTGATTTCATGGTGTGTACTTAAATTAACCTCAACAAAAAACACTATGGATTTAGAGTTTTATAGAATTGCCATTATCACTGGGTCACCTACACCTATTGAATGAAAACTGGTAGGTCACTCGTAGTACACGATTTCATTATTATTTTCATTATGGCATGGTACGTGGAGGGATTTTCCAGATTAATGATAAACAGAATATATTAAATTTGAAAATGAAAGTTGGGTAGAGGACAAAAAAAAAAAAAAAAAAAAAAAAGGTATTAAAAAAAAGGTCAAGGGTACAGGAAGAGGTAACCATGTTGCTATTTTAGAGGTTATTTTAACACCAGTGTGGCCTCGCTCCCATCCTTTCTCTGCAGGTACAGCCCCTGGCTCAGGTGATGTTCCCGACGCAGGTATGCGTAGAAGTAGTCTGACATGAGTAGGATCTAAGACACACACACACCCACGTTAAAAGTAATAAGCACACACATTTATTATAGTGAAATGAAGAACTTAATTAATTTTTTGTGTCCTATGATGCCTTTTTCCTGTGAAGAACAGGTCATTTGTATGCCTGCAGCAGGGTACAAGGCAGACATTGTGCAGTTATAGGGCTCTCAGCAATATTTGCAGGTCCAAGTGAATCTATGGTCAGTAAAGATGTACAGGTGCATAGATATTTGGACATTGACAAAGTTATTTTTATTTTAGCTGTCTACCACAGTATACTGCAGACTTTCAGCTTTAATTTGAGGGTAAATCAAGTAGGAACTACAGCACTTTTTATATTTGGGCCAAGTCAAACCTCCACTGATCGATTTTATTTCACGAGTTTCAATGAACTCATAATATTCTCCATTTCCTGTGACAGAAAGTGAGGGCATCAATATACGTTTTTAAGCAGGGAAAACAGTGGCGACAAAAACACCGGTTATAACATTACTGAAGTTAGACGAGGGAAGGAGGTAAGTGAACATATCTTTTAGGCTTTAAATTCTCTTAGTATATTGGCAGATAATTTTGCTTCTTTCTACAAAATGTTAAAAATGAGCAAAATTATCTGCCAAAAGAACAATACACTTTCAAGCTATGAGTAAAAATACACACAAAATGGGTTCTATTATATTAACCACATATTATATGCGGTATATTGTAATCTGATAATAGGAAATAATAACTAATAATTTTTTGCAGTGTTCCAGATTCATATGTCGAATGGCTCATCTGACGTTTGGCATATTATTGAGTGATATCTTTTTCTACTGTACTGTACCCGAACTTACAATGCAGAGATCCGATGCAAAATAAATGTTCACAGGTCTGATACTGAGAATTAAATATTTCTTTTCCATCTCACCCCTCAAATATGATGGTGGATCAATGATCCTTTTTTCTTTTCTTTACACTTTTTTGTACTGGTGGTCCAGGGGCACTTCTGAAGATTGACAGCATAATGAATTTTCTCAGCCAAGTTATTTACTGGCAAAACTTGGTTGCCTCTGGCAGGAGGTTAAGACTTGACCATAGATGGGTCTTAAACAAAGATAATGACCCAAACATACACTGAAATCCGCACAGAAATGCTTGTGGGAACATCGTGTGGGAACATCTGTGTTTTGCAATGAACACAGTCTACATGTTTGAACCCATTTGAAAACCAATGGCCTGACCTGAAGAAAGCAGTTTAAATGCACAAACCTACGGATATAAAAGAGAAATATTCAGCATGGAGGAGTGAACCAAGATCATCTACGAGCATCTCTTACTGTGTTACACATTGCAGAAACAGCTTTAATGCTGTTATTCTCTCCAGCAGTGGCTATTATTCATGTGGTTGCTGAAATGTTAAATCCAGTTTTAAAATTGTATCACCATAAGAAAACTTGTTTAATGATTATTTTAAACATAAATATGTTTCAAATAAAATTATGCAGCATCCCTATATATTAAATAGTATGAGTAGTGTTTAAGTAGTGGGCAACTCAATTATGTAATGCACTGCCAGCATTTGTTTCCATTTGTTGCATGTCTAAATTCTGTACACATTTTTGATAAATAGAAAGTAAAAGGAAGCTTGAAATCTGCTTACCTGTCCGACGTTGAATAGCAGTGTGATGGCATAGTAGAAGTTTGAGTTGGCACTGCCAGCATAGACCCAGAGATGCCAGAGCACAGGGAAGAGGACTGAGCATGCCAACAAAATGCAGGAAACCAGGAAGATGTTCCTCAGGACTTGAGAGAAAATAAACATCTTTCAATTTACAATGGATGAAATGCTTAAATTCATATTAAGACTTTTTTTTTTGTACATGTCACAAAACACAGGGTTTCATAATACTGTTTCCAAGGTTCTCCATGTAACTCACTCTTCCTGAACCAACTGTTCAGCCACAAAGGCTAAAACTGATAGAATTAACATTAAATGAAATCTAGCATTACTATGAACAAGATCATGAACTGTTTTGACTTGTAATTAGCCACATCAGAATTGGAGAACGTAAAGTAAATTCTACACCCAGAAGTAATAAAAAGAATCAATTATAATTATTACCGTAGTTTCCAAAAGGCAAATGCTTTACATTATAACTATAATGGCCAGGAAAGGAAACTTCTCTCTTTCCTGTAGGCTGTTTGCTCGCAGAATCTAGTAATCCATTTAAATTCAGCCAAATACTCATTCCTCGTACACTGTTACTCACATCTGTAAAGGTAGCTCCAGGCAGGAAGGAAGGCCATATAGAGTGCTATGTCTCCTACAGTGGGGTATGATTTAAAAATTGAGATGATGGCAATCTGCATGAAGATGAGAAATACTGGATGCTCCCTGTTCCAAAAAAAAAAAAAAGAAAATAGAGACAGCAGACAGGGTAAGAATACAAAAAATACCCATGTTCATTAATCATGTTCAAAAAAGTATCTTCAGATCTGAAAACCAGAGCTACTGCTTTAAGTCATCAATCCATCACATTTTCCATTTCTCAGAAAAACTTTGTAAACCACAGCCTTCTTTATTTTTGTCACTCACATTCATGAAGTGAGATATAAGCTGTCATTTATGGGTCCCTAACAATATATACAGTACTACTTTCCACTGTGGTTCTTCAAAATGTAAATAATCTTTTGATATGTGGATGGTTTTTCCACTCTTATGCCTAGAACAATAATGGGGTTTTGGGAAATAATTCTTCCTGCATTATCAATAAAATCCTTTACTTCCAACACAATTCCCCCAATGCTGAATCCACCATCCAAAAAAAATCAGTTAGATGCAGAACAAAAACAAAACAAGTCTGGATGTAAAATATGACTCTAATCAAAGGATCTCAAGTCTTACTTGAGTTTGATAGAAAGAGGGATGGTGTACAAAAAGATGTTAATCTGGAAGACGCAGATGAAGAAGAAACGAAAATGTTCAAACATCTCAGCAAAGAAATACCAGAAGAGGCCAATATTTGGAGTAAGATCTGGTACTGAGAGGCTATGGAACACACAAACACACAAAGTTATATGTAACATATCCAAAAATATTTACTCAATCATAAGAATAACCAAAATATACTTTCAATTATACTGTTATACAATTCACTACACTTAAGGGCTAGACACAAAATGCATATCTATTTAATATAAAGAAATCCTCCAGGGAAATCGTCCCACTTGTATACTGACATGAATCCGTAGACTGAAGGAATGAAGTCCCAAGATCCAAGTAAAAAGAAAGAGAGGCAGACAATGACAACCAGACTTCCCACAAACATGAAGGCGTATTGCAGGGTGAAGAACCAGAAACTACTCCTGCATGGGTTGACTGGGATATACAACCTCTGTCTCAGAGAGAGAGAGAGAGAGAGAGAGAGAGAGAAGAGAGAGAGGAGAGAGAGAGAGAGAGAGAGAGAGAGGAGAGAGAGAGAGCAGAGGACGAGAGAGAGAGAGAGAGAGAGAGAAGGAGAGAGAGAGAGAGAGAGAGAGAGAGAGAGAGAGAGAGAGAGAGAGAGAGAGAGAGAGAGAGAGATTACATTGAGAGAGTTTAAATTGTGACAGATCAGACATTCCCGCTAAAGCACAGCTTTTTGTTGTAGGACAACTTTAGATTGACACTGTAGCCCATTTAAATGATTTTGTGTTGAAGAGATTGCAAAAACAAATATAATATTTTTTTTATTTGGTATTTTGGTATGAAACATCACCTGTAGCAAGAAAAGAAGGGCAGGAGCAAACAATGTGAGAGGATAGATGCTCTGATAGGTTGCCAAAGACAAGAATATTGCACTCAACAAGGCACTTCCTGAAAAATACACAGAAAAAGTATAATCATAGAGGCCATAAGCAATAAAAGACAGGTACAGGGTGCAGGATTAAAACCATTTGTCATTTCTACTTCATACATTTAATACAAAACTTTGGACTGGATGGTCATCTTGTCTAAAACTGAAGAGGTGATAGGAATGCATCACTTTTTTCCTTACTCGTCAACCAAGAACAGAAATCTGAGGCTATCATGGGCACACCGAAACTGGAAAGCTGAAGACTTGAAAAAGACTAGGTGATTTTTTTGTTCTATTCTTCAACTGGCCAGCTTCAGTTGTGCCCATGACAGCCTCAGATTCATGTTACTGGCTGACAGAAGCGGAACCCAATGTGGTCTTCTGCTGTTGTAGCCCATCCCAAGGTTCAATGTTTTGAGATGCTTTTTTGCTCACCACAGACTATTTGAGTTATTATATCCTTCCTGGCAGCTCGAACCAATCTGGCCATTTCACTCTGATCTCTCTGATCAACATATCATTTCCACCCACAGAACTGTCACTCACTCAATGTTTTTTGCAACATTCTGTGTAAACTCTAGTGACTGATGTCTGTGAAAATCTCAGGAGATCAGCAGTTTCTGAAATACTCAAATCAGCCCATCTGACACCAACAACCATTAAAAGTCAAAAAGATCACTTTTCCCCCATCCTGATGTTTGATGTGAACATTAAGGGAAGCTCTTGACCTGTATCTCCATGATTTTATAGAATGTACTTCTGCCACATAACTGAATGATTATATGACATATACACACACACACATATACATATATATATATATATATATATATATATATATATATATATATATATATATATATATATATATATATATATATACACATAAATTGTGACACTAGTGTATTAAATAAATTCAATGCACACAGACTGAAGTAGTTTAAGTCTTTGGTTCTTTTAATTGTGATGATTTTGGCTCACATTTAACAAAAACCCACCAATTCACTATCTCAACAAATTAGAATACTTCATAAGACCAATAAAAAAAAATTTTTTTAGTGAATTGTTGGCCTTCTGGAAAGTATGTTCATTTACTGTACATGTACTCAATACTTGGTAGGGGCTCCTTTTGCTTTAATTGCTGCCTCAATTTGGCATGGCATGGAGGTGATCAGTTTGTGGCACTGCTGAGGTAGTATGGAAGCCCAGGTTTCTTTGACAGTGGCCTTCAGCTCATCTGCATTTTTTGGTCTCTTGTTTCTCATTTTCCTCTTGACAATACCCCATAGATTCTCTATGGGGTTCAGGTGTGGGGAGTTTGCTGGCCAGTCAAGCACACCAACACCATGGTCATTTAACCAACTTTTGGTGCTTTTGGCAGTGTGGGCAGGTGCCAAATCCTGCTGGAAAATGAAATCAGCATCTTGAAAAAGCTGGTCAGCTGAAGGAAGCATGAAGTGCTCCAAAATTTCTTGGTAAACGGGTGCAGTGACTTTGGTTTTCAAAAAACACAATGGACCAACACCAGCAGATGACATTGCACCCCAAATCATCACAGACTGTGGAAACTGAACACTGGACTTCAAGCAACTTGGGCTATGAGCTTCTCCACCCTTCCTCCAGACTCTAGGACCTTGGTTTCCAAATGAAATACAAAACTTGCTCTCATCTGAAAAGAGGATATTGGACCACTGTTCAACAGTCCAGTTCTTCTTCTCCTTAGCCCAGGTAAGACGCCTCTGACGTTGTCTGTGGTTCAGGAGTGGCTTAACAAGAGGAATACGACAACTGTAGCCAAATTCCTTGGCACGTCTGTGTGTGGTGGCTCTTGATGCCTTGACCCCAGCCTCAGTCCATTCCTTGTGAAGTTCACTCAAATTCTTGAATCGATTTTGCTTGACAGTCCTCATAAGGCTGCGGTTCTCTCGGTTGGTTGTGCATCTTTTTCTTCCACAATTTTTCCTTCCACTCAACTTTCTGTTAACATGCTTGGATACAGCACTCTGTGAACAGCCAGCTTCTTTGGCAATGAATGTTTGTGGTTTACCTAGTGAACCAAACTGAGAGACCATTTTGAAGGCTCAGGAAACCTTTGCAAGTGTTTTGAGTTGATTAGCTGATTGGCATGTCACCATATTCTAATTTGTTGAGATAGTGAATTGGTGGGTTTTTGTTAAATGTGAGCCAAAATCATCACAATTAAAAGAACCAAAGACTTAAACTACTTCAGTCTGTGTGCATTGAATTTATTTAATACAAGAGTTTCACAATTTGAGTTGAATTACTGAAAAAAAGTTAACTTTTCCACCTGTACTTATACATATACATATATATATATATATATATATATATATATATATATATACACACACACACACACACACACACACACACACACACACACACACACATATACACACACACACACACACACACAGTGCTGTGAAAAAGTATTTAGCCCCATACTAAATTGTTTCAGAAATTAAACAAAATCTAAGATAAAACAAAGGCAATCTGAGTTGTTAAATGATAAAGTTATTCACTGAAGCAAAAAAGTTATCCAATACCAACTGGGACTGTGTGAAAATGTATTTGCCCCCATAGTTACTAATTCCCCAAATCTATGAAACTGCATTCATAATGGGGTTCAGCTTGACTAGACGCAGCCATGCCTGATTACTGTCAGCCCTGTTCGATTAAATCAACACTTAAATAGAACTTTTTCTACAGCATGAAGTTGGTTAAAAGGTCTTACCCAGTAACACACTATGACAAAATTGAAAGAAATTTCAAAAATGAGAAGGAAGGAGGTGATTGAAATACATCAGTCTGGGTTACAAAACTATTTCAAAGGCTCTGGGACTCCAAAGAACCACTGTGAGAGCCATTATCTCCAAATGTAAAAACTCAGCACAGTAGTGATCCTTCCCAGAAGTGGCCGACCTTCCAAAATTCCTCCAAGAGCACAGCAACTACTCATCCAGGAAAAAGACACCATCAAAGGACCTACAGGCCTCTCTTGCATCAATAAAGGTCACTGTTCATGACTCCACTATCAGAAAGACACTGGGCAAAAATGGCATCCATGGAAAAGTGGCGAGGTGAAAACCACTGCTAACCCAGAAGAACATTAAGGCTCTTCTGAATTTTGCCAAAACACACCTTGATGATCCTCAAACCCTTTGGGAGAATGTTCTGTGGATTGAGGACTCAAAAGTGGAACTGCTTGGAAGACAGAGGTCCCGTTACATCTGGCATAACCAAACACAGAATTCCAGAAAAAGAACATCATACCTAGGTCAAGCATGGTGGTGGAAGTGTGATGGTTTTGGACTGCTTTGCTGCTTCAGGGCCTGGGCAACTTGCAATAATTGAGGGAAAATCCTAAATGAGAATGTCTGGACTTCAGTCCATAAGTTGAAACTCAAGCGAAACTGGATTATGCGGCAAGACTGATAGAAAGCATAGGAGTAAGTCGTATCCCTAGAAGTAAGTGAAAGACTGATCTCCAGTTATTGGAAGCGTTTGGTTGCAGTTATTGTTGCTAAAAGGTGGCACAACCAGATTTTAAGTTTAAGGAGGCAGTTAGTTTTGCACATTGGTGATAGGTGTTGGATAACATTTTTTGCTTCAATAAAATAAATGAATAAATAAAACCTGTGTGTGTTTACTCGGGTTGCCTTGGTTTTATGTTGCATTTCGTTTGGAAGATCTTATCTTTATATCTTTCGTTAGTAAGATATATACACAAAAACAGAAGAAAGAAGAAAGAAGAAATCGAGAAATACTTTTTCATAGCACTTTGCACTTTATGATTGATTGGCATTTATCAAAATATGCTCATGAGTATGGATAAAAAACAGCATTACCAAAACATTAACTAACGTTAATCTAGCAGAAATGATTAGATTGGTTTGGCCCATGAAATATTTACACACAACTGTACTAAGAACTGTACCCTCTGTGAGTACAGATAACATAGGAATAAAGAAATGTAAATATGAGACAAAAGCACGGACTGTAAAATATTTGAAAATATATCAATTTTAACAAATTTTTTAACAATAAATATTAACATGCGACCAAATGTTTGGTACTTCAGTGTCCCATTTTAGCTAAATATATTCTGAATAGATATTGAAAGCAAAATATGAAAAATTAAGCAAAATTCAACTTTCAAATTTAATGTAATAACTTCACTGAACCTACAATCCAGTCACATTTCTTCTATAAAACCACTACTCTAACAATTAAATATACAATATTTATGCTAAGAGAGACTTATCTTCAAAGGACAAATTGATGCATGGAGATGAAATCTGTTTACCTTTTAGTGTGCAGAGGATGAAGACTGCAATAATGGCATTGTTTAGACCACAGGTAGACTTTGCCACACAGGATAGGATAGTGAAGGGATTCAACAGGTAACTGGATGCCCAAGGAATTTGAGAATAAAGCAAAGATCACTGAAAACTGTGTAATATATGAAGACTTGATGCCAACTGAGTTACTTGGAGTCTGTTTTTCTCCAGTCTGGTATACCGGTTATACATAAATAAGAAAAGTCAAGACTCACAACATAGCCACTTTGAGAGGAATGTAGAACATCTCTTTGGGTGAGCGCATGAGCTCCAGACAGTCATGTGGATACCTGTCTGCCTCCAAAGCATACTTCTGTTTTCTGAACTATAACAAATTTGGAAATAGCAGAAAGTCCAAAGATGTTTATTGAAAAAACAACAACACTGTGTTCTTTTTAGTACTGTTTCTCCATTTCTGGTTCTTCCACTACACTCGCAATTTCATCTGCAAGAGCTCCTGAGGTTGAATGATGTTCATCAGATATGTAACAATACTTGCAAAGCCGCAACTAGCAAGCTGGAAAAAGGTTTCAAATTGTATACTTTCTCATACATAGACAATTATGAAGGTAAGTAAATACCTATTAACAGAAACAACAATCAAGCAAATACTGTATCTAATTTTAGCTCACACAGACTCGAGTAAAGACCTTTGGTAATAAACACTGGCTTGTTAAAAATAACCAAAAATGTACATTCTAGAGAGAAAACTGGTGCCCACACAGTTCACTATTAGCGTACACAGGTCAATGTAAAACAGCTTGTGCTATTGCCAACAGGGTTGGCAACTGAGTAGCAATGGTAGCTCAGTAGTTAGGACGTTGGGTTACTGATCGGAAGGTTGTGAGTTCAAATCCCAGCACCACCAAGCTGCCACTGTTGGGCCCTTGAGCAAGGCCCTTAACCCTCAACTGCTCAGATATATAAATTAAATAAATGTAAATCTCCCTATATAAGGGCGTCTGCCAAATGCCGTAAATGTAACTGTTGAAACTGGATACCACCTATTATATTGGACAGATACATAAAATTATGATGTGTGGTTTTAATTTTTTATTTTTTTTTAAAACCATGATAACCCATACGTGATAAAGGTAAATATTGCTAATACATGTTAGCCATGTTATCAGCATGTAAAAGTGCTATTATGTTTACTAATTGAACAATAAGAAGAATTGAATAATAATAAGAATTCAGTACAATGGACAACGTATATTTACTGATCATCTTTTGGCATCTGGACTGGGAAGCTATGAAAGCTTCCCAGTTATATTTTGAAGAGAGAGACACAGCAATGCTCAGAATGTTTTCTGAAAATGTTCCGTCATAAATACTTTACAGCGGACAGTCATTGTGATGAGCCATTAGAGAAAGTTGGTAAGTCACTGTCTCACTGAACTGATGAATGTAAACAAAGTTGCTGGAAACGCAGGATTCGCACATTTCAAAACGGAAACGCATTATAATACTGGATACAAGTAGTCTATTTATGAATGCAGTGATACATCTGAGATTATGCTAATTTACACGCAAGACAATTTTATTTACTCCACTGTGAAACTGTAAGAAGCACATTTATAAAGTGAAAATGCTTTAAAGTTGACAAGTGGGTCATTCCATATCAATTCCACCAAATTTCAGAAAATAGCTGGTTTTATATTGGAAGGGTGTCCAATTTCTCATATGTATCAAGCTTTCTTCATTATTTGTTGGCTTTAATTTCAATGATCCAACAAAGCTGTGCCCTTGTAAAATGTTCTGGTCAGAACTGAGTTACTTCTCAGAGATACCAGATAATGGCAAAGCTGTATCTGTATTATTCTCAGAAATATGGGCCCTTCAAAATGGCTTAATATGTAATACTCACATTAAAAAGTCATGCTGAAGCACGTTTCAGATGCTCACAGAAAGGTCAGTATTGTAGGTATAGAGTTAAACTTTGCTGGAGATTTACAGTAGTTGGTTATAATGGCACTGATACCTTTATGGACACCAAATAACGCTTCTAATCTTAGTTATAACGTTTCAATGTTTACGAAAATAAGCAATTTTACTACTTACTATTAGAAAATATTAGTATATTCAATAGTATTTGGATTTTCAATAGTATCTGAAAAATTATAGAAAAATTCCCTACACTACATACCTCCATTTTCGTTCTTCTCGCTTGTATTATGCCACATGGAATACAACCACCAAATTTCATTTGGAAAGGACCACTACGTTTAGAGATATAGGCATGCAAATATGGCTAAAACTGGGGGGGAGGGGCATGGTGGCTTAGTGGTTAACACATTTGCCTCACATCCAGTATAACTCCACACAGCCACGTTTCCGTGAAGCTGTGATGAAGAAAAGTCTCTGTTTTTCCCCACCAGTAGCTGAAGTTCATCCAGTTTGTTGCACAGTAACGCACGTTGGAGAGAAATATTCCCGGCAGCGGTGTGTGATGTCCGCATCGGCAGTGGTGCATGAGCACACCGGCACGTTTCCCCCCTCCTCCGGCGTTTCACTGCATGTGCACCTTTGACCAGAATGTCCAGTAAATTCACGGATGTGTCGACGAAGGTGGGAAATAAATCTGTACGGACTGTAGCCCTGATGTTCGTGAGCTCTTCTCTGGTGAATGAACTCCCGGTATCAGCACAAAAAACTGTTTCAACAAACAAAACAAGACAAAACAAAGTGCAACAAGACACCGAGGCAGCCATCCGTGGCGCCATCTTGGTATCACATGTCCCAGGGCCTGGTTCACGTAGTAGCCCGAGGTTGCGTAGCTCATCTCACAGTCCATCGTTTATTCCTCATGAGCTTTGTTCTCCAATGTTCAGCAGAATTTGGCGATGCTCAACATGTACCCCAGTGCTTCCAATGTACATCTGTTTAAAAAGTTTCCCAATTGGTGTAAGCTACACGTAACATGCACCATATTAGTGGACCCGAAGTGGCCGCTGCATTGATAACTTGAGAGAATTGGACCTGTGTGGCTTCCTCAGGCTTTTATAGGAACACAAAATTGTACAATAAAAAAATCCCTGTGACCTCAGATGTATAATTAAACAATATGCAAGTTGAAAACCATCGATAAGGTAAGCCTCAAATAATAAATGAATAAATAAATGAAGTATTTCACTTTTTTTTGTTAGGGAGTAATTCTTGTGGATGTTAACAACAGCGATAGCAGATAGAGAAAATATAAAACTAACAGAGCCTATTTTACAACTAAAGAAATTGCTAACCTAGCTAACTTACATAGATATTCATGTACTGAATTCAGTTACATTAGCCAGCGAAGCTAGCTAATTGACATTACATAAACATACCTCGACTGAATTAACGTTAGAATCCAACATGGCTTGGTAGCTAAACAAAATTAAACTGTGCTCACGTGACGTCTTTTTCTGATGAAAACCGCCGGTCAAAATGCAGTTGAGAGTGTCCCAGAAGAAGCTCAGAAACACGCGAAATACTCCATAGAATTATTATGCAAAACAAGTGCTGACTTAAAAAAAAAAATGAAAATAAAATAAATAAAATGTTGAAATAAATCAAGGAATTCTCTGTCTGTCTCTCTCCTTTATGTCCTTTTGGTTGCATTTTCAAAATAATTACATATGTATTTCAACATGTTTATTCAAGGTAACCCACATATATTTTCATTAAATCTCAAACGTTATTTGGTGAAATGAATAGACTTTTGACTATAAATACAATAAGTGTTGCCAGCTTTCTTTCACAAATATGGTAAGGATAATGGTCAAAGACAACGTGAAAAAAAAAACCCTGTAAATATCTTACAATTTCCTCAGAATAATCCCCTCCCAGACAGAATCTAAGACCTCTGAAAACCTAGGGAAAACCCTGGAGTTGATATGGAATGACCCAGGTATACCATTAAGCCCTTTTTATACTCACCACATTTTTGTTGTAGCTTTCCACTGACAGATAGAGAGTCACTGCTGTGATTCCATCTGCTATCTGGTAACAAAATTATAACATAACCACAGATAATTCAGACAAGTCAGACTTCCTCTTCAGGATCTATAACAGTTACAACATGCACTTCGCACACAGAATGACTTGAATGCCTCATTATATAGTTTTGATACAATACATGAAGTGTAAACTGAGCACATTATGTTTGTAACAGTAATTCTATGAGCACTGCCTAACCACCCGGATACCTTCTTGTGCGTGTGCCGAGACCTTGACACAAAGTCATGTAGTGATGTTATGATAAAGCATTTCCTATAAAATACCAATGTTATTCACTATCTGAGGCTGAAACCTTCTCGTCGAGTTCCCACTGGGTCAGCACTGGTTCTGAGTGACAGGAAACCCTGGTGGCTATCAGGTGTTCATAAAACCACAGTTAAATGCTTAACTACCATTCAATTTCACCCCTCCTAACTGCCAGGGGTGGTGTTTAACACCGAATAACCTATACCAGACTGTCCCGTACAGTAAATGCCATGCAGGAGATCATGCTGTATGACCTCACCAGAATCCCATCAGTGAATCTGCACTGATATGCTTGGGCATCACAGGACTGAACACAGTACTTTGTCCAGTGAATCCACCAGTGACGTGCTTCAAGTGTCAAATGCAGCCCTGCTTCTAATAAATCATGTTAGCGAAGACATGTGCCGCAGAGCTTGGCTGCATGCAGTAGCCAGTCATTGAGGCCCAGTGAAATCCTTTGTGTGTAGAGGTGCATAGAACAGCGCATTCAGCGCTATGAGCTGCATATGCTTCCAATCCAATCTGAGTCGCAGTAGCCAGTGCATGCAAACTGGTAAAGACAAAATTAGGTTCACCTCTAGAATTGAACATTGTGGTTCCTGAGTTGAAGTAGATGTGTTACAGCAGGGAAAACACTAAAATGTGCATAACATTGGGTATTCCAGGACCAAGTTTGGGAACCTCAAGGCAGACCTGAATTCGACTGTGGTGCTAAGTATGATACTTTTCTTGCAGCACTTTCCTCAAATAGTTAGAGTAGCTTTCAAAAATAGATTTACCCTGGTGATCAGATTTTGCCCTATTTATTTTTAGCATAATATCAAAGAAAATAAGAAAAGCAGCATTTTTAGCAAGTTCAAAGTACTTACCATAAATACAATCTCTGCATAGTCCACCAAAAAATGAAAGAGGTATATGATAAGGGGTGTCTGAAAGAGGGGGGAAAAAAACAAAAAAAGACATTTATATAAATAAATTAGATATTTAACATTTTTGTTCATGGAGAACACTGAAAAGTATTCTATTTTTATACAATTAACTTTTAATGTTTTAATAGTGAGAACTTTTCATTATAACTATTTTTCATTAAAGATTTTCAAGAAAATAATTACTGCTGTCAGAAGTTAATTTATTAAAATTAATGTCACATCCAGAGAAGCTCATCCTCACAAAATATCCAAACATGCAGCTAATCTCATACACGTATGACTTAAAAGTGGGCGCTATCAGTAGGTACTCTTGTGAAGCTGTAGGTTCAGATGATTGAGGTCATCACTTCTGCTACAAATGATTTGTCTTGTAAACAGTTTGGTCTAGTTAGCAGTAAAAAGTTTAAATGATTTGTCTTGCTGGTAACTAACAGACAAGAAAAAGCTATGGCATATGATAAGAAAATGAAATATATATCAGTACTACTCAAGTTATAAATGAACTAATTATAAGCTACTTAATGCTAGAACCCTTTACTGGAATACCTAGTTAAGCCTGTGCATCTCAGAGTGTGGTCTGTTGTCCCACAGAGGTTTGAGAGGGATAGCCAGTGGGACTGTATTATTAGTGGGCCAAGCACCGATGGTGCGTAGGCACCCTATTGTTATTCTACCTCTTCTTATTAGGGGGCCACGCATCAAAGGTGCGCAGGCACCCTACGATTATTCTATGTTTTCATTTTGTTATTAGGGGCCAGGCACCAACGGTGCAAGGCACCTATTGTTTTTCTACGGATTCTGCTTATTATTATTATTCTGGCTAGGATGTCTATGGCAGCCCACAGAACTGTCTGGTAAAAAGTTGTGAAATTTGGCACACAGCTTCAGCACATATTCAGCTACAAATACACCAAATCTGGGCCCCTAGCTCCCAAAGCTCTAGCGCCACCAACAGGTCAAAATCTGGCCAATTTTCAAAGTACCTTTATGCCCATAACTTTTGGCACTGAAATTTTGGCTACATGGTTCCTAGAAGTTCAAAGACCCTATGACCAAATTTGGGCCAAGTGCTGCCAAAGCTCTAGCACCACCATTGGGTCAATTCGGAAGTATGTTTATGGACATTACTTTTGAACTGTGTCCAAAATGTAAAAGCCAATACTTTCGGACAAGAATGCATGAGTATATTTTTAATGTAAGCTTAAGTGTGAAACTGAAAACTTCCCTACATAATATTTATACACATGGCGGGCATCATTATATGGATAATTTGTTCAATGGGATTTTTTAATCTTTTAATTTTAGTAATCCTCAAGTGTGCTGCACATGAGAGTGCTGGGATTTCTAAATAAAGCTATCCTTTACAGAAGATATAAACAGTGTACATACCCTGTTAAAATGGCATGTTTTTGTGATGAAAAAAATTAAACCAATATAAATCATGTCAGAACTTTTCCCACCCGCAATGTGAAATTACAGCATATAAAAATTAAGTGAAAACAATCAAACATTTTAGGGAAAAATAAAAAAGATACAATAAACTTGTTGTGTAAGTCTGCACACCCTTTTATAACTGGGGATGTGGCTGTGTTCAGAATGAACCAATCACATTCAATCTGATGTTCAAAAGTAATCATCATACAGCTGTCAATGAAATTATTGTGATTAACCCCAAATAAAGACCAGCTGTATCTGTAGGATTTTTCTTGATGATCTTGGTTTCATCTGACTCCTGAAGAAGAGCTGTAAAAAGCCTATACAGGGTCTCACTGTCGAAAGGAATCGATCAGGAGAGGGGTACAAAACGATTTCCAAAACCTTATATGTGCTATGGAACCCCATGAAGGCCATCATCAACAAGTGGTGAAAATGGAGCACCACAGTGACTTTACCTAAAACAGGACATCCCTCCAAAATTTACAAAATGATAAGACAAAAACTTACAAGGGGGGCTGCCAAGCGCAGCCAACAGCAACATTAATGGAGCTGCAGGAATATCTGACAAGTACTGATTACTCTGCATGTGACCACAATCTCTCATATTCTTCACATGTCTGGACTATGGGGTAGGGCGGCTAGACAGAAGCCCTTTCCCACAAAAAATGACGAGGCCATTTCCAAAGGTATAATAATTCCATAATTCCAAAAGGTATGTTTGGTTCAAAAAAGCACATCACCAGAAGAACACCATACACTCAGTGCAGCATGGTGGTGGCAGCATCATGCTTTAGGGCTGCTTTTCTTCAGCCAGAACTGGGGCATTTATCAAGGTGGAGGGAATCATAAATAGCTACAAATACCAGTTGATTTTAGTGCAAAACCTTCGGGTGTCTGCTAGTAAGCTGAAGATGAAAAGGAATTTAACCTTTCAGCACGACAATGACGCAAAGCATACATCCAAATCAACAAAGGAATGGCTTAACCAAAAGATCAAGGTTTTTGACTGACCTAGCAAGAGCCCAGACCTGAATCCAACTAAAAATCTGTGGGGTGACCTGAAGCAGGCCATGCACAGGAGATGCCCTTACAATTGATGGATCTAGAATGTTTTTGCAAGAAAGAGTAGAAAAATATTGACAAGTCAAGATGTGCCATGCTGATAGACATATCCAAAAAGATTGAGTGGTGTGATAAAATCAAAAGGTGCTTCAACAAAGTATTAGAAGAAGAAGACGAAGCAGCCTTTATTTGTCACATATACATACAGCACAGTGAAATTCTTTTTCTTCACATATCCCAGCTTGTTAGGAAGCTAGGGTCAGAGGTGTGCACACTTATGCAACTAGGTTAATATAAGGGTTTTTCCCCCCTATAAAAGTTTGGATGTTTTTCACTTTATTTGTACTTGAAAGGTGATAAAAGATCCGACGTGATTTATCTCAGTGCCATTCTTTTATTTCACAAAAATATGCCATTTTAACAGGGATGTGTAGATTTTTTTATATCCATTGTATATAGGGTAGTTCCAAAATTATTTTCTCTGTTTATGTATTGTATGCATGGTGACATGGTAGTACAGCAGGTAGCAGTGTCACCTCACAGCTCCAGGGTCACTAGTCCATTCCTGAGCTCGGGATACTGTCTGTGTGGAGTTTCATGAGCTCTCCCTGTGGGTATCCTCTGGGTTCACCTCCCAAAAACATGATGGTAGAGAGATCGGCTACTCTAAATTGCCCCGAGATGTGAATGTGTTTGCAAGTAGCCCTGTGATGCACTGGCATCCCAACCAGGGTGTATTCCCTCCTAGCACCCAATATTCCAAAGCATAGGCTCCAGATCCACTGCAGCCCTGACTAGGTTAAAGCAGGTGCTAAAGATAGATGGATGGATGGATGGATGGATAAATTAATGAATATATTACAGGCTAACCTGTAATCATTTCTTTGCTTTAATCATTTTTTATTTAATTGTTTTTGTTATTTTTTCTAGCTTTTGCCTGCCGGTTTATCAGAGTTATCACTCACTATGATTCCCATAAGTTTTTATGGTCCTTCTGCAATTTTCCCCACTTTTTGTGATCAAAAGCTGAGCGCAAGATTTAAACCCTCAGTTTCGTCAATCATGGGGAACATGAGGTCTTTGGGAAATGAGATGGACGAGCTGTGTGCACTGATTCGGACCCAGATTGAGTACCAGTAGTATTTTGTGCTTCATGGAGACATGGCTGCATGCGGACTTCCCGGAGCACAGTGCCTCCATATTTGGCTTCAAGATTATTAGGGCAGACAGGGATGTTACGCTAGTGGGTAAGAAAAAAGGGGGAGGGATTGCAGTTTTTGTGAAAGAAAAGTGGTGCAACCCTGGACATATTACCATGGAGGAACGTCTCTGCTCTCCTGACAATGAACTTTTAGCCATGGGAATGCATCCATATTATTTGCCACGTGAATTCTCTTCCACCATACTGATCGGTGTTTACATTCCACTGTCAGCTGACGAGGAAGCGGATGTGACGCAATACAAGCCACTGTCGCTCAGTTACAGTCTCAACACCCCAAAGCTTTTGTGGCCATTACTTGAGATTTTAACCTTCTAACTTTAATACCATCCAACCACTTCTACTGAGTGAGAAGCTGCTCAGGCTGGATGTCAGCATGTCTATTGTCTCCTGGATCGCTGACTAGCTGTCTGATAGGCCCCATTTTGTGTGGCTGGGGAGCTCTGTGTCTGGTATGGTGGTTAGTAACACAATAGTGCTACAGGGGACTGTCCTGTCTCCATTTCTGTTCACTCTGTACACCTCAGACTTCCAGTATAACTCTGAATCATGCCACCTGCGAAAGTTCTCTGATGACTATGCGGTGACGGGGTGTATTAGAGATGGGCAGAAGTCAGAGTACAGGGAACTGCTGGATAACTTGGAGTGGTGCAGCAGGAATCATCTCCTCCTAAACATAAACAAGACTAAGAAGACGGTGGTGGATTTTAGAAGGACCAATCCCATAAACATCATGGGTGAGAAGGTTGGAATTGTCGCGCACTACAAATTCTTGGGTCGCTACTTGAACAACAGACTGGACTAGAGGACCAACACCCACGCTGTGTACACGAAGAGGATGAGCAGACTTCTATTTTCTGAGGAAGCTCAGGTCTTTCGATGTATGCACCAAGATGCTAATGATCTTTAACCAGTCTGTATGCTGTGGTCTGCTGGGGGAGATGCCAGCAGATCAATAAACTCACTCGCAAGGCCGAAACAATCAGTGGACAAAACCTGGAGACGCTTGAGTCAGTGAGTAAGAGGTCACTGAACAAATTACTCTCCAACATGCACAATCTCACTCCCTGTACAAACACTACAAAGACAGCAGAGCCCATTTGCCAACTCATTCAGCTCTGCTGCCATTAAGAACGTTTTAGGAAATCATTCTTATCTTTCACCATAACACTGTACAACAGCTCATGTCTGTGTGATAGGAGAACACAATACTGCACAACCATCTGTACATACCGTTTATGTCATACATATGTTGTATATATTATTCACTGCCACTTTTGCACACCTGTTTTTATTGTAACTTTTTTTTCTTTTATTGATTTCTATTACTCTTTTTGATTTTGTATATATCTTTATTTAATATTCAATGTGTGTGCATGCTTTGTTTTTTTCTAGATCTGCGATTCTGCTTGTCATTTTATTGTTATTCTTTATGCTGCTGTAACAATTTCCCTCATTGGATCAAGAAAGTATATTTATTTATATCTATCTATCTATCTATCTTGCGACTATTCTCCTTATGTTGATGTGTACAATAAAGTTCTTCTTTACAAAACACTGTAATACTGAAAAGACAACAAACCCATGAGATAATTATCTCATAATTAAGAGATAATCAAGACAATTACAGCTTCGGACTGTTCACCAGGTGTGAATACTTCTTTAATGTATGTGATTTGCAAGCATCATTTTAGTCTTCCCAGAAGTCCTTCTTTTGCAAGTTGTTTATAACAACATTTCTGGCCACAGTGTTTGTTTGTTTTTTAAGCCGAAACTGTTGCTTTAATGTTCATACAGTACCGTGATTTGACAGGAAGTAACAGTAATACAAAGATATACTACCATATACTCACTTCATGAAATACATCCCCCGAATATGGTGAGACCCCCAGATCCAGCAATGCAAGACCCTCCACAACTGCAATAACACATAAATGTCATTAAAATATATATATATATATTTTAGAAACTAAACTAAACAGCGTCGTTTGGAATTACAGCGACTCGTTGACATTTTTCTTGGCTGTGTTGATCAAGTTAGAGAAGCAATTTCGCTGACTGTGTAATTAACATCTACTGAAAACACAACGTACCTCTTTTCCACGAATTTAGAGGAGATACCACTTCAACCCTTTCAGAAATCAGTGTAGCCAAACTAGACCGAAATAATACTGCTCTTATTGTTACTGCTAAAATCAAGACAAGTGTTAAGGGAGCCGCCATTTTTAGTTGACAGGAACCACCGTCCACCCTTTCACTCAACGCACCATGGGAAATTGAGTTTGTATATCGCTGCACTACACTTATTCATTACCTAAGAGAAACTTACAGGAGACTACAAGTGCCAAAAAATAAAATAAAGCTTCACTTCCTGTCTGTTCCCGTTGGGAAAAAAAAATAGGCACCCTGAAAAATACTATTTGGTTATGTTTCTTTCTGTCGTCGGGATTAAATTGTACTAATATAAATACGGGGTAAGTGGCCATTTCCAACACGTTAGCAGTTACCGCAGCCTAGCACAGCGACAGAAGTCATGCTACTTTACGCTAGCTTGCTAGTATTGATTTTAGCTTGCTAGGAGTTAATCCTAACACGTTTTAATACTCTGTTATAACCGTTAATCCTAACCAAGAAACTGCTTGAGCTTGTTGATAACAGTAAAATTTACTGTAAAATATATTTTTAGAATAAAACTCACTTTTAAGCTGCCAGCTACTAAAACCTGGGTTAAATAAAACATATGATTAGTAGTAGTAATAGTAGTAGTAGTAGTAGTAATAATAATAATAATAATAATAATAATAATAATAATAATGCCTGTAGCATATTATTTGTAAGATTTTACAGTCAGTTGCGAATTTAAGTATTATTTTGAAATTAAACATCAGGATGCTGTATAATTATATTTTATACAATATTATATCAAAAAAAATGAAATGTTTTCTTGTGTAATGCATTTTTTTTCTTCTGTAAAACACTGCTTTAATTATTATGCACCACACAATTAATACTTGTTGAAGCTTTCACTAAACATAATAACAGCACTGAGGTTCTCCCTATGCTATCTTGTACACTTGTAGAGGATCTCATGTTCTTCATATTCTTATGTTTGTGCATTTAAACTGCCATCTTAAATTCTTCAGACTATATGTTTCAAAGGGATTCAAATCAGTGACCTCAAGAAAAGTCTCAACATCCTGGCAGAGGCAACCAGTGGCTAAAATGTCTTAGTACTTAGTGAAAGAAGTTCTAGCTGTGTTAAAAAAACAAAAAAAAAAACAGTTACAGATTAGCAGTTCAATTCACCACACCAAATTTCAGCTCAGTTGGAATATTGATTCTGGAGAACCAGCTGTTACAATTTATGACTATTTAGATGTCCTCAGATCCTTGTACTGATCATGTCTTTCAGGTTTGGTTGAAATTCTTATCACCAATCATGAATTACAGCTATCTGAATAATCCATCTTTGCTATCTTTATGATGTATGGTGGCCATGTTGTTTACAATAGTTGACGTGTTTTTGATTATTGTGGTTCACACTCTGCTGAGTAGTTTGACACTACAATTGTGAAGATAGGCCAAAAATCCTAGGGCTAGTTTGCAAAAAGTAGGTTTCTCTTATTATGCAAATGATCACAAATTTTAGTGGGTGGAGCTAATGGGTCCAAAAGACTTTTTTTTTTTTAGTATGGGAGCAAACCTATTAAACTGAAAAATTTAAATATAAACAAACATAAATACCCCCCCCCCCCCCCCCCCCCCCATGGCCAATTTGAGTGAGATTGCATCAGGTAGTAGTGGGTCCCAACCTGAACCTACCATTCAAGTTTTGTGAGTGTTAACCCTGTCAAATGCCTGCTGAAGATGAACTGTGTTTTCTTATAAAACCATTTTATTGTAGAAGTGCATCATGACGAAAACACACATGCGCAGGACACACATGCTGGTTGGGATTTTTAAATAGCAATCACGCTAGGATAATGTTTCAGGAAATGGGAAATAATTCAAACACTGTTCTGGTTAAAAAGCTGAACTCACTCACCAGACTTACGCAGAATATGCACTATTTGCCCTTCTTTTTCCTACAGTCATCCTATTTGACTTTCAGTGCTGGTTATTAGTGTTAATGGATTCAGGTAAAAATATCCCTAAACCTTGCTCTACACATGCACATAATTTTGGATAGCTTCACATACAAAAAGCACAGATTTTTTGACAGAATGTCTAGATTAGGAATTATAACCTTTGCTTTCAGTATCTGGTGTGACCCCCTTGTGCAGCAATAACTGCAACTAAACATTTCCGTTTCTGGTAACTGTTGATCAGTCCTGCACATCAACTTGGAAGAATTTTAGCCCATTCCTCAGTACAGAACAGCTTCAACTCTGGTATGTTGGTGAGTTTTCTCACATGAACTGCTTCCACAAAATTTCTATTGGATTAAGGTCAGTCTTTGACTTGGCCATTCCAAAACATTAACTTTATTCTTCTTTAACCATTCTTTGGTTTAACCATTTTTTCCAATTAATTGTTCCATCAATGATGGCAAGCCGTCCCGGCCCAGATGCAGCAAAACAGGCCCAAACCATGACACTACCACCACCATGTTTCACAGATGGGATAAGGTTCTTATGCTGGAATGCAGTGATTTCCTTTTTCCAAACATAACGCTACTCATTTAAACCAAAAAGTTCTATTTGGGTCTCATCTGTCCATAAAACATTTTTCCAATAGCCTTCTGGCTTGTCCACGTGATGGACGTAAACTGCAGAAGGGCAGAAGTGTTCTTTTTTTATTAAAATTAATCTATCTGACTAATTAAAAATGACTTATTCAGGGAAGGTTAACTTAAAAATTGTCAGACACAGGAGATGATATTATTGATCACATCAATTTCCTTTTAATTGACTAAATGTTAAAAAACAAAAACAAAAAAAAACAACAACAAAAAAACAATGGAGGTACAAAAGAACCCTCTTCATGCACTCTGCATATTCAACTGAAACAAGTTTCTTGAACACTTCAAACGTGTATTTGACTTTTCAAACATAAACATTGTCTTATGCCATTAACAGCTTCAAATGTGGTTCCAAGTTTGAACAACTATATTTAATTTTATTATTTTGATTTGAGCGATCTTAAACAAGTACAGAAGCATCCCACTATGCACATTTTCAACTCAGTGTTTCTGTTTACAATTTACAAAGCGCTCCTCACATGCTGTTCAATGATTTTCATATAGATCTGCTGTGGAAGAAAAAGAAAGTCAGAAACAAGACATTTCAAATGTGCTAACACATCAAGATTTATACAGGACATTAAATCATTGCATTTTGGTTTAACACATACAGTAAGCTGCATTTTGATAAAACACTGCTGTTGCATACATGGTGCATAATTATATCAGCAATTTACAAGTGGAGAGCAGTAGTTAAAGCTAGGTGAAATACGATGAAATATGAATTTCTGGTTTATTTTCAGGTTTGACTTACACTGTCAGAGAGGTATTAATTTAACTACATGTTTATTATTGAGGTTGTAGTTTGCAGTGGTGTTGAACTGGGCTGCATTATATTGAGAAGTGTTTCTATATACATACCTAAGTGGGGCAGAATATTAGAAACACTTTTCAACCAGTACAAGAATATATTTTGTTATACGGTCAATTGCATAATGTACTACATCATATCTTGATTTTATTGATAACTCTAAGTATTGACAGCTTTACTGCTAATTTCTTCTCTGCCCTGATCAGCAGCACAGCAGATTCGCTACACCTGTTTCACTGGTTTCGAGATAGCTAGCTAGCTTAAATTTGGAGCCTGACATTAGGGTCAGCCGAGAAAGCAATACTGTACAATGAAACCATGCCCCTGTAAAATACCACGACATGTAGCTAGTTCGAAGTAAACATCTTTCTTGCCATCAACCTGCACATTTCATACGATTTCAAAATCGTATAATTTCCCACGCTAATTTGTTTCAGACAGAGACCTTATTTAGGTGTGCAATTCCAAACATGCTTTGTCTAAAGTCTGCTTTGTGTTAATATTTTTACCAGACATTGTGTCCGACAAATTTTGATTTTATCGGACATTTTGAATTTTTAACGGTCAAAACCGGTATCTAACGGAATAGATAGATAGATAGATAGATGGGGTGGCAATACTTGTAGAATTGATTAGATAGACAGATACAGTGCCCTCCACTAATATTGTCACCCTTTGTAAATATGAGCAGAAAAGGTGTTAGAGTTTCCCTCGTTTTCGGAGTCGCTCGAACACTTCCGCATTCCTCGCGCCGTGTTGCTGAAAACAGCGCAAGCTTCATTCACAAAGACCCCGCTGGACTATGCATTCATGAACTCTTGCTTTGTTTATATCACCATGGGCTTGTGTTTTGGTTTACGTCATGTCTCCGCCTCCTTTATGTTTATTGGTTATTGGTTTGTGTCATGTCTCCACCCCGCTCATTCTTAGGTTTGCCGTTTATGGTTTAATGATTAGTTTCAGGTGTTCAGTGTTTAACGTCTTTTGTCTTTGATTGTTCTGTGTATATAAACCTCATTCCGTTTCCGCTTCCTGGCGGAGTATTATCAATGAATACAGCTTTTTGCGTTTTTGTTTACCACGCGTTCCCTGGATTTTGGATTATTGCCTTGTCATTTTGTGGATTACTGCCGTGTCATTTTGTAGATTATTGCATTGTGAGTTTGTGGATTTATGCCTGAACACTCTTTGAATTTTTGTTTGAATGTTTTCCTTTTTTGACCTTACCGGTGCGTTGCCTTTCCCCTGTTTAGTATATGTTCCTTTACTTTTGAATGTTCCTTTACTTTCGACTGTTCCTAATAAACTGACTGTTTCCCCTTCACATGCATCCTGCCTCCCTCCGTATGTGTTACATAACAGAATACTCCGCCAAACATGGATGCAGCGGGGAAATCTTGGGCTGGCCACACAAAATTTTTTGTTCCTCCCTTTGATTCAGTTTCCTTTGAACAATGGACTCTTATTAATGCCCCGGAGGCATATGATGGTTTCTCCATGTGGCCTCAGTGTTTTTTATGGATGACCCAAATGTACTTTCTCAGTTTGGAGGATCCCTTGCCCACCGAAGAACAGTGGTTGAGGTTCCTCCTGTCCCGCCTGGTCGGTTCTGCTCGCCAGTGGGCAGAGCTTCATCTTGCCAGTAGGTCCGCTAGAATATATTCGGTTTCCGGCTTTGTGGATCTACTGGTCCAGGTATTTGGGAGCTCCGAATTCATGCCCGACCTCAGGACCTTCTTGGGGAAGGACCGCCTGGGCAATCGGTCGAACCAGTTGTTCCTGGAGTATTACGAGAGGAAGCAGGCAAATGTGCGGCCTGCACCTCTCAGCCCCGGACCCAGGAGCGCGCAACTGAGGGCTGCACCCGACAGGCCAGCTTACAGTGCCCCACCTGTCAAAAACAGGGAACAAGGAGCTACTACTTCTGCTCACAAGCCTGTTTCAAGGACAGCTGGCAAGTACATAAGCGGCTCCATAGTCGGGCACCCACAGAGCTCCAGCAGGAGGCCCAGCAATAGGTCTCGTCAGCAGAGCTGCCCTTGGAGGTTAACGTGGCAACCTCCAGCCCCGAGCTCCAGCCAGAGGCCCAGCAGGAGGTCTCTCCAGCGGAGTGCTACCTGGAGGTTAACGTGGCAACCTCCAGCCCCGAGCTCCAGCCAGAGGCCCAGCAGGAGGTCTTCTCAGCGGAGCGCCCACGAGGGGACCTCCGTTCCTGTCCTGTTCCTGTCAGAGGTTCATGAGGAGACCTCCGTTCCTGTCCTGTGCCTGCCGGAGGTTCACGAGGAGACCTCCACTCCTGTCCTGCTCCGAAGCCAAGTCCATGTCAGAGGTCCACGGGATGACCTCCTCCCAAGCCAAGTCCATGTCAGCGGTCCACGGGATGACCTCCTCCCAAGCCAAGTCCATGTCAGAGGTCCACGGGATGACCTCCTCCCAAGCCAAGTCCATGTCAGAGGTCCACGGGATGACCTCCTCCCAAGCCAAGTCCATGTCTGAGGTCCACAGGATGACCTCCTCCCAGGCCAAGTCCATGTCTGAGGTCCACGGGATGACCTCCTCCGAAGCCAAGTCCATGTCTGAGGTCCACGGGATGACCTCCTCCCAAGCCAAGTCCACGTCAGAGGTCCACGGGATGACCTCCTCCCAAGCCAAGTCCACGTCTGAGGTCCACGGGATGACCTCCTCCCAAGCCAAGTCCATGTCTGAGGAACACGGGATGACCGCCTCCCCAGCCAAGTCCATGTCTGAGGAACACGGGATGACCTCCTCCCCAGCCAAGTCCATGTCTGAGGTCCACGGGATGACCACCTTTCCAAGTCCAAGTCTAAGTCCAAGTCCCGATCAAGGTTTTTGTCCTGACCCATATCCTAGTCTATGTCTCAGTCCAGATCCATACCCTAAACCAGAGTCATGTTCCAGCCCATGCCTCAGTTCAGACCTAGAGTCACATCCAGAATCTAGTCTAATTCTCAATCCAGGTCCCAGTCATGTTTCTAGTTTAGTTTCCAGTACAGGTTCAGATCCAGTTCTCAATCCAGTTTCCAGTCTAGGTCTCAGTCCAGAATTCAGTCCAGAGTCCACCTCTGTCTCCTGTCCGGTTTCTAGTTTCCTTTCCAGCTCCGTTTCCAGCTCTGTTTCCAGTAAGGTTTCTAACTTCATTTCCAGTTCTATTTCTAGCTTAGCTCTCAGTCCAGTTGCTAGTTTAGTTGCAAATCTACTTTCCAGTTCAGATTCTAGCTTTGTTTCCAGTTCAGTTTCCAGTCCAGTTCTCAGTCCAGTTCCCTGTCCTGTTCCCTGTCCTGTCTCCAAGTCAGTCTCCAAGTCAGTCTCCAAGTCAGTCTCCAAGTCAGTCTCCAAGTCAGTCTCCAAGTCTGTCTCCAATCCAGGTGCCAAGTCTGATTCCAGTCCTGGTTCCAGGCCAAGCTCCAAGCTAGGCACCCAGTCAAGCTTCAAGCCAAGCTCCAAGCCAAGCACCAAGTCAAGTTTCAAGCCAAACACCAGGTCAAGCACAGCTCCAAGCTCCAAGCCAAGCACCAGGTCAAGCACAGCTCCAAGCTCCAAGTCAAGCAACAGGTCACGCATCACTCCAAGCTCCAAGTCAAACACCAGGTCAAGCACAGCTCCAAGCCAAGCACCAGGTCAAGCACAGCTCCAAGCTCCAAGTCAAGCACCAGTTCACGCATCACTCCAAGCTCCAAGTCAAGCACCGCACCAAGTTCTTGACCAAGTTCTCGACCAAGTTCTCGACCAGGGCCGAAGGGACAACTCGACACGCTCGACTCTAGCCTCAGGACACTGGACATCGCCAGTCTCGGGTCCTGGGGGGCAGATGTTAGGATCCTGCCCAGGGGCCCAGGTCCGCCAGAGCAGTCAGAACTTTCGGCGCTTCGGGAGAAGCGCCTTTTGGGGGGGGGCTCTGTTAGAGTTTCCCTCGTTTTCGGAGTCGCTTGAACACTTCCGCATTCCTCGCGCCCGCTTTGCTGAAAACAGCGCGAGCTTCATTCACAAAAACCCCGCTGGACTATGCATTCATGAACTCTCGCTTTGTTTATATCACCATGTGCTTGTGTTTTGGTTTACGTCATGTCTCCGCCTCCTTTATGTTTATTGGTTCTCTGGTTTGTGTCATGTCTCCGCCCCTGCTCATTCATAGGTTTGCCGTTTATGGTTTAATGAAAAAAATCTTTAAATATAGTTGTGCAACAATTATAGGCACTCTTTTAGTCAATACTTTGTGCTACCTCCCTTTGCCAAGATAACAGCTCTGAGTCTTCTCCTATAATGCCTGATGAGGTTGGAGAATACATGGCAAGGGATATGAGACCATTCCTCCATACAGAATCTCTCCAGATCCTTCAAATTTGAGGACCGTGCTGGTGGACTCTCCTCTTCAGTTCACCCCACAGGTTTTCTATGGTTTTCAAGTCAGGGGACTGGGATGGCCATGGCAGGACCTTGATTTTGTGGTCAGTAAACCATTTTTGTGTTGATTTTGAGGTATGTTTTGGATCATTGTCCTGCTGGAAGATCCAACCACGGCCCATTTTAAGCTTTCTGGCCGAGGCAGTCATGTTTTCATTTAAGTCCATGATGCCATGTATCCTAACAAAATGTCCAGGTAGTCTGACACAAAAACAGCCCCAAAACATTAAAGATTCACCACCATATTTAACTGGGGGCATGAGGTACTTTTCCATATGGCTACCTCTCTGTGTGCGCCAAAACCACCTCTGGTGTTTATTGCCAAAAAGCTCTATTTTGGTTTCATCTGACCATAGAACCCAATCCCATTTGAAGTTCCAGTTGTGTCTGGCAAACTGTTTTTGGATGAGAGTAGAGGCTTTTTTCTTGAAACCCTTCCAAACAACTTGTGATATAGGTGACGTCAGATTATAGTTTTGGAGACCCCAAGAAGCAACTATCTTCTGCAGTTCTCCAGCTGTGTCCCTTGGAGATTTTTGGCCGCTCAAACCATCCTCTTCACAGTGTGTTGAGACAATATAGACACACGTCCAATTCCATGTTGATTCATAATATTTCCAGTTGACTGGAACTTCTTAATTATTGCCCTGATGGTGGAAATGGGCATTTTCAATGCTTTTGCTATTTTCTTATAGCCACTTCCCATTTTGTGAAGCTCAACAACCTTCACACATCTCAGCTATGTTCCTTGGTCTTTCCCAGTGTTATGAATGACTAAGGGAATTTGGCCTATGTGTTACTTCATATTTATACCCCTGTGAAACAGGAAGTCATGGTTGAACAATTTCCTGTTCCTAGTCACCCAGGTGTACTAAAAAAATGTAAAATATCAAAGGGAATATACTTCAAATATATTTTTCTCATATGAATTCATAGGGGTGCCGACAATTGTTGCACACCTATATTAAGAAAGGTTTTTTTTTCATAAACCTGTGTTGTGTTTCAATTGTTTGTTATCCATGAGAGCAGAGTATTTTTATGATTTTTTTTTTTTTTAACAAAAAATCAAAAGGTTAAACAACGAGTGTCTCCAAGTAAAACAGTGCGGGACTAGTTATGTGCAGAATATTTCCTATGGAGATAGTAAATCTAAAACAGTGTCTCTCTTTGCCTATTTGCTCCTCTTGACTCATTTTTTTTACATTAGTGTGCATTGGGAATTCTGACAGAAACTTCCATATGACGTGCATGTGGGATCCATTCCCAAATGGGATTTTCTGATTCTCTGGACCAAGCTGAACACACACGTCATTCATGTCTCTGTCACTGACGGTGTGGGAGTTTTCCATTATTGTCTATGGGACCAGAATAACGCCATTTTCTGGACATAAGCCCACTGTTTCCATGACAGTGTGACTCTCATTTACAGAAATAACTATTACAGCCCCAATTCCGAAAAAGTTGGGACAGTATGGAAAATGCAAATAAAAACAAAGAGGAGTGATTTGTAAATGTACTTTGACTTGTATTTAAACAAAAAACGTATAAAGACAAGGTATTTGATGTTTTACCTAATCAACTGCATAGTTTTTTGAAGATAAACGTTTATTTTGAAATTGATGCATGCAACACGTTCCAAAAAAGTTGGGACAGGGGCAATAGCGATGTGATAAGTTAAAATAAGAAGGTGATGTGAAACAGGTGAGTTTAATCATAGTATATAAGGAGCCTCCTAGTCCTAAGTGGTTCTCCTAGTTGTTCAAATGGTCTGCACTTATATAGTGCCTTTTAACCTTCGCGGTACACTATGTTTCATTCACCCATTCATGCACACACTCACACACCAATGGCAACAGACCCGTGGGAGCAACTTGGGGTTCAGTGTCTTGCCCAAGGACACTTCGGCACATGGATTCACTAACCTATGATTAGTGGACAACCCGCTCTACCACCTGAGCCACAGCTGCCTGCCTTCAAGAGCAAATGGGTCAAGGCTTGCCAATCTGCAACAGAATAATCCAACACTTTGAGAACAACATTTGAAACGAAGCGGTAGGATTTGGGGCATTTCACCTGCTATAGTGCACAATATAATTAAAAGATTCAAGGAATCTGGTCAAATCTCAATGTGTAAATGGCCGAAAACCACTTCTGAATGTGCATGATCTCCGATCCCTCAGACGTCACTGTCTTAAAAACCGTCATGAGTCTGTAATGGATATCCTGACATGGGCTCGGGAATACTTTGGCAAACCTTTCAGTCAATACCATTTACCGCTGCATCCACAGATGCAAGTTAAGGCTTTACTATGCAAAGCAGAAGCCATACATCAACACTTTCCAGAAGTGCCGCCGACTTCTCTGGGCTTGGTCTCATCTGAGATGGACAGCAGCACAGTGGAATCCTGTTTTGTGGTCCGATGAGTCAACATTTCAAATAATTTTTGGACAAAACAGCTGTCGTGTTCTCCGGGCCAAAGAGGAAAAGGACAATTCAAGCTGTTGTCAGCATCAGGTCCAAAAGCCAGCGTCTATCATGGTATGGGGGAATGTCAGTGCCCATGGCATGGGTAACTTGCACATCTGTGAAGGCACCATTACTGCAGAAAGATATATGCACATTTTGGGGCAACATATTCTGCCATCCACAGCAGGACAACACCAAACCACATTCTGTCCAGATTACAAGCGCACGGTTGCGTAGGCAGAGAGTGCGGGTGCTAGCATGGTCTGCCTGCAGTCCTGATTGAGAATATGTGGAGTATTATGAAGCACAATATAAGACAACGAAGGCCCCGTACAGTTGCGCAGCTGAAGAAATGCATAATGGATGAATGGGGGAAAATTCTGCTTGCTAAACTTAACCAACTGGTGTCTTCAGTGCTCAAACAGTTAATAAGTGTTATTAAAAGAAAAGGTGATGTTAAACAGGGGTAAACAGTCGACTGTCCCAACTTTTTTGGAGTGTGTTGCAGTCATCAGATTTGACATGAGTGTATATTTTCAAAAATAAATGAATTCACAAAGTAAAACATTAAATAATGTGCTAATAATGTGTTTTCAATATAGTACAGGGTAAATTGACTCTTTTTGTTTGTTTTTTTGCATTTTCCATACTGTTCCAACTTTTTCGGAATGGTGACCAAGTTTGGTGACAATCACATGAATCCCCTAGGAGGAGTATTCGAAAGTTCACCGCATGCGCTTTTCACAAAATCCAAAATAGCCGACTTCCTGTTGGGCGGAGCTAATGATTGTCAGCGCAATAGTTGTTTGGGTCGATAAGAATAATATGTGTTCTGAGTTTCGTACAAATATGTACGATATATATACACCAAGTTTATGTACCATGTTAAAGGGGGCGCTACAGAGCCCCCCCACCACACCTATGTGCTACCCTTTGCCCGGGCCTAATGGCCGACGACTCTGACATATCTGTCGAATTTCTGCGTTTTTGAGCGTGTTAAGGGCCCAAAAACCCAAAAACCTTGAAAAAAAAAAACAATAATTAAAAAAAAAAAAGAACGATCCTTTGGAAAACAATAGAAGTGGTACAGAAGTGGTCACTTGTAACAAGAAGTAAGTGTATCCATTTGTAGCCGACATACAGTATCTCACAAAAGTGAGTACACCCCTCACATTTTTGTAAATATTTTATTATATCTTTTCATGGGACAACACTGACGAAATGACACTTTGCTACAATGTAAAGTAGTGAGTGTACAGCTTGTATAACAGTGTAAATTTGCTGTCCCCTCAAAAAAACTCAACACAGCCATTAATGTCAAAACTGCTGGCAACAAAAGTGAGTGCACCCCTAAGTGAAAATGTCCAAATTGGGCCCAATTAGCCATTTTCCCTCCCCGGTGTCATATGACTTGTTAGTGTTACAAGGTCTCAGGTATGAATGGGGACAGGTGTGTGAAGTTTGGTGTTATTGCTCTCTCACTCTCTCATACTGGTCACTGGAAGTTCAACATGGCACCTCATGGCAAAGAACTCTAAGGATCTGAAAAAAAGAATTGTTGCTCTACATAAAGATGGCCTAGGCTATAAGAAGATTGCCAACGCCCTGAAACTGAGCTGCAGCACGGTGGCCAAAACCATACAGCGGATTAACAGGACAGGTTCCACTCAGAACAGGCCTCGCCATGGTCGACGAAAGAAGTTGAGTGCACGTGCTCAGCATCATATCCAGAGGTTGGCTTTGCAGAATAGACGTATGAGTGCTGCCAGCATTGCTGCAGAGGTTGAAGGGGTGGGGGGTCAGCCTGCCAGTGCTCAGACCATACGCCGCACACTGCATCAAATTGGTCTGCATGGCTGTCATCCCAGAAGGAAGCCTCTTCTAAAGATGATGCAAAAGAAAGCCTGTAAACAGTTTGCTGAAGACAAGCAGACTAAGGACATTGATTACTGGAACCATGTCCTGTGGTCTGATGAGACCAAGATAAACTTATTTGGTTCAAATGGTGACAAGCGTGTGTGGCGGCAACCAGGTGAGGAGTACAAAGAGAAGTGTCTTGCCTACAGTCAAGCATGGTGGTGGTAGTGTCATGGTCTGGGGCTGCATGAGTGCTGCTGGCACTGGGGAGTGTACTGTGACATGTACTGTGACATACTGAAGCAGAGCATGATCCCCTCCCTTCGGAAACTGGGCCGCAGGGCAGTATTCCAACATGATAATGACCCCAAACACACCTCCAAGATGACCACTGCCTTGCTAAAGAAGCAGAGGGTAAAGGTGATGGACTGGCCAAGCATGTCTCCAGACCTAAACCCTATTGAGCATCTGTGGGGCATCCTCAAACGGAAGGTGGAGGAGCGCAAGGTCTCTAACATCCACCAGCTCTGTGATGTTGTCATGGAGGAGTGGAAGAGGACTCCAGTGTCAACCTGTGAAGCTCTGGTGAACTCCATTCCCAACAGGGTTAAGGCAGTGCTGGAAAATAACGGTAGCCACACAAAATATTGACACTTTGGGCCCAATTTGGACATTTTCACTTAGGGGTGTACTCACTTTTGTTGCCAGTGGTTTAGACATTAATGGCTGTGTGTTGAGTTATTTTGAGGGGACAGCAAATTTACACTGTTATACAAGCTGTAGACTCACTACTTTACATTGTAGCAAAGTGTCATTTCTTCAGTGTTGTCCCATGATATATGGGACATCATATATATTTTACATTTCTGTAAATATATATTAAAACATTTACAGAAATGTGAGGGGTGTACTCACTTTTGTGAGATACTGTATATATTCCATGACGGGTGGGGGGCCATCCCTTCAGATCTGTCACACACCACAAAGTTTGTTAGGGACATCATTGATGCAGATTGTCTAATTCTGACTGGAATTTAGGGTGATTGGAAAGGGAAAGGGAGATTGAGCCAGAGGAGAAAGACATGGTGAGCTGCCTTTGGCTATAGCGAGCTAGTAACGGTAAGGTATCTTATGCCAACCTAGATGAAAATAGACCACTAATCCTATCTCAAATGTAGGCTTTACGTAACTACAAAAATATGAGATGTTTATTATAAGCACAATCTATTCATCACAATATGTTTCCTCCTATAGGGAAGAGAGTGCCTTCATCATCAAGAATACTGTAAAATGTTCCTTTTGAAGCAGGAGCCAAGTGAGCATTTGTTATGTTTGCATAAAAATTAGAGCCAGTAGCATACAGTATACTCGGTTAAATCACTTAGCATATGTGTTCCAGAAAACCAAGAGAACCTGCCACTGTTCAGGAAGAATTGATTGAGCTGCAGAAGGAAGTTCTCTAGAAAGAAAAGCTGCAGCTGGAGATAGAGAAATTGAAGAAGGAGAAAGTGAATCAGGACCTGCATAACATACTGCTGAATAATAAGCTAATACAATTACCTAGAAAAGCCTAGTTCTTCTTCTTCTTCTTCTTCTTCTTCTTCTTCTTCTTCTTCTTCTTCTTCTTCTTCTTCTTCTTCTTCTTCTTATTATTATTATTATTATTATTGTCCAAGTGAGTTATCCAAAGACGTTATCCAAATGAGGGGGAAATTATTATTACAACAGCTATTCAAGAAAAGCTAATTTGATGATTGTTTTAAAGCCTAGTAACGATAATAAATAATATTTTTACTTACCTTCTTCTTCTTCTTCTTTTTCTTCTTATTATTATTGATTAACAGGGAATGTTATTATTGAATAACAATGTCATAGAGTATTGACAAAATATCAGTGCCAAGCTTTCCTTACTGACAGTAGGGTAAACTCCTATTTTTATACCTGGCTGAGGTTGGAAGCATTCAATGGTGTCACGAACCAAGGTTGACAGGGGTAACCACTGTCCCTGGGCAGTATAGCATTACTGTACACTGCAGCTTCAAAATCTCACTCCATATTGCCCTCAGACAAAATTCGTGAGTTGCGAATGCTCCCAGACCAACATGCTACAACATTTGTGATTTTGCAAAGGCAATCACACACCACCTACACATTTATAGAGTGGTAGTTTTTGTCTGTTCACATATTGGTCTTCTTGTGTCCGGTGTGCCTGTATCCTAATGTGCATGTCCCGACATCAATATCACTGCAAATACATGGAAAGCTGGCTCTTCTAATATATATATATACTTATATATATATATATATATATATATATATATATATATATATATATATATATATATATATATATATATATATATATATATACAGGTGCATCTCAATAAATTAGAATGTCATGGAAAAGTTAATTTATTTCAGTAATTCAACTCAAATTGTGAAACTCGTGTATTAAATAAATTCAATGCTCACAGACTGAAGTAGTTTAAGTCTTTGGTTCTTTTAATTGTGATGATTTTGGCTCACGTTTAACAAAAACCCACCAATTCACTATCTCAACAAATTAGAATACTTCATAAGACCAATAAAAAAACATTTTTAGTGAATTGTTGGCCTTCTGGAAAGTATGTTCATTTACTGTACATGTACTCAATACTTGGTAGGGGCTCCTTTTGCTTTAATTACTGCCTCAATTCGGCATGGCATGGAGGTGATCAGTTTGTGGCACTGCTGAGGTGGTATGGAAGCCCAGGTTTCTTTGACAGTGGCCTTCAGCTCATTTGCATTTTTTGGTCTCTTGTTTCTCATTTTCCTCTTGACAATACCCCATAGATTCTCTATGGGGTTCAGGTGTGGTGAGTTTGCTGGCCAGTCAAGCACACCAACACCATGGTCATTTAACCAACTTTTGGTGCTTTTGGCAGTGTGGGCAGGTGCCAAATCCTGCTGGAAAATGAAATCAGCATCTTCAAAAAGCTGGTCAGCAGAAGGAAGCATGAAGTGCTCCAAAATTTCTTGGTAAACGGGTGCAGTGACTTTGGTTTTCAAAAAACACAATGGACCAACACCAGCAGATGACATTGCACCCCAAATCATCACAGACTGTGGAAACTTAACACTGGACATCAAGCAACTTGGGCTATGAGCTTCTCCACCCTTCCTCCAGACTCTAGGACCTTGGTTTCCACTGAAATACAAAACTTGCTCTCATCTGAAAAGAGGATATTGGACCACTGGGCAACAGTCCAGTTCTTCTTCTCCTTAGCCCAGGTAAGACGCCTCTGACGTTGTCTGTGGTTCAGGAGTGGCTTAACAAGAGGAATACGACAACTGTAGCCAAATTCCTTGGCACGTCTGTGTGTGGTGGCTCTTGATGCCTTGACCCCAGCCTCAGTCCATTCCTTGTGAAGTTCACTCAAATTCTTGAATCGATTTTGCTTGACAATCCTCATAAGGCTGAGGTTCTCTCGGTTGGTTGTGCATCTTTTTCTTCCACACTTTTTCCTTCCACTCAACTTTCTGTTAACATGCTTGGATACAGCACTCTGTGAACAGCCAGCTTCTTTGGCAGTGAATGTTTGTGTCTTACCTAGTGAACCAAAATGAGAGACCATTTTGAAGGCTCAGGAAACCTTTGCAGGTGTTTTGAGTTGATTAGCTGATTGGCATGTCACCATATTCTAATTTGTTGAGATAGTGAATTGGTGGGTTTTTGTTAAATGTGATCCAAAATCATCACAATTAAAAGAACCAAAGACTTAAACTACTTCAGTCTGTGTGCATTGAATTTATTTAATACACGAGTTTCACAATTTGAGTTGAATTACTGAAATAAATGAACTTTTCCACGACATTCTAATTTATTGAGATGCACCTGTGTGTGTGTGTATATATATATATATATATATATATATATATATATATGTAATTTTTTTTTTTTTTTTTTTTTTTTAAATTGGTTTTATGATCTCTTGCTCCTCCCATGATGGAAACTTAGCAGTTTGGTTTAGCCACTGGCAAAGAGCATCTGCCACTCAGTGGAAAGCCCTACAAACAGAAGACTTGTGGACATGGAAAACCTCTCCCACAATAGACTGGAAACTCCTAGTTGCAAAAAAAGTAACACTATGAGGAGCTATAAAACTGCAGAAAAAGCATGGTTACGTAGCATGGCTTAATAAATCAGACGGTCAAATATGTACTCTCTCAAGAGCTGTCCATCGCTCAGGTGGTCTAGAGGATTTTCTGTATCTCAAAAAACTCACCTAGATAATGTCTAGGTCTTCTTCGAACACCTCCAAAAATGCAGCCATATCTTCAGCTTTTCGAGTTTGACTGTAATCTTAAGGCGCGGTTTTGCTAACCTTTACTAACCCTAAGGGAAAAGACAGTTAAGAAATGTTATACAACACTTTATGAAACCAGGCACAGCTATTTTAGTACATACATGAAATGGCTTAAAATTGTAATGACCTGTAGTGGTCAAATGCTTTGGCCAACCAAAATTTATTTAGTATGTTTTTGTCATCAAACTTTCTATTCTCTACATTTAATACTTCATGATAAGTTGAACGACCTAGGACTAGAAACCTTGAAAAAGGTTTTTCAGAAAATTTTAAATAGCAGAAGGTATATCAGCCAAAATTAATTAAAGCGTAGGGCAATGCAGGAGGACTCGTATTTGATTATATAGTTTGCTGATGAATTTTGCTGATTTAACTAGTTTTACTCTATTCCCTACAGTTGTGAAACCAAAAGTTTAATTTATTTATTATAGCTCCCCCTTCAGGTGGATATGTCATTTCATTTTGCTGAGTAGGGGTGGGATGTTGGACATAATGAGCAAATTTGGTGGCAATATGTCAATGATAACTCTGTCTTATAGCTGTTTATGTAAATTGGGCTAGGACTTGTGAAGCTAGGACAAAAACCCTAGGACAAGTTCTCAAAAGTATGTTTTGCATATTAAGCAAATTATTAAAAATGTGAGTGGACGGAGCTAAATGGTCCATAAGACACCTTTTTAAGAGGTAAGGAGGCAAAGCATGGGAAAAAGATCCACTTGCAGGTTAGCCTAGTGATGCAGTATACCAAGCTCGACATACAGTTTTGAGAATAAGGTTCTGGCTGTAGCCATTCCCCTTATGCATGACTATGCCCCCAAACTTTGCACATGACCTCGGAATCTTGTCCTGTAAATATGGTTCAAGTTTCCTGCAAATCTGTGCAAAAAGTCGAGTGAGTTACAGCTGTTTGAGTAAATTAAGCTCTGCCTCATTGGACTTGATTAACATGTGGGGGACACATTATGTACAAATGTCAACATGTTTTTGATCATTAACGAGGGTCACACTCTGTTGAGTAGTCTGACAACAAAATTGTGAAGAAAAATTGTAGGACAAGATCTAAAAAGTAGGTTTTGCATATTATACAAATTAGCAAAACAAATCTGTGTGGGCAGAGCTAAATGGTTCTTGATGCATTTTTTTGTTTTGGAGAACCCAAGGAACAAGTAGCAAAAAGAATTTTCACTGTCGGACTATAGAGCCACCATTAGGCAATCTGGCTCATCTCTTTTGCCTGAGTAGTGGGAGGGAGTACTGTGTACTGACAAAGTTTCATGTCTGTAGGATCTATGGTTTGGTCTCCCCAATCAGTTTTATGAGAGAAGAAGAAAAATCCTAACAAAAACAATAGGGTTCCTAGCAATATATACTTGGCCCTCTAAATATAACTGCAAGCCCTGATATGCGGGGTTCAAGCAATCTTAGCAAACAGTGGCTAGTCCTTTCCAATTATGCATAGAACAACAGAGAGAACACACATGAACATAGTTAAGAAGTTTTGAGACAGTAGCTCAATGATGGCTGTCTGAAATGCCAGCTGAAAGCTGATTGGCTGAAGGTGGGCATGTTTTTGAATGAATTCAGTGGTGATTAAAATTCCAGTTACAGATTAACACATTGATGTAGCACAACAAATTTCAGCACAATCACAGTTTCAGTTTCTGAGAAATAGCTATTTCAACATAACTCCGCCTCTTTTCAATGTCTTTGCTACAAACGTTGCATATCAGTATCAGTAATTATAATGCAAATTAGTGAACATCCATCATAGAGGAAATTGGTGGGAGGGATTTAGTTGAATTCAGATGAAGTAAAGGAATAAGAGGAGAAAGAATTTTGAGTGTATGATAAAATGCAGAGGACAAAATACAGATGTTTGTGCTATAGAGTCACCTAGTCCTTTTACTTCCCTGAGGAGCGGTGGGAATTCTGCACCATATGACAAAGTTTGGTGTCTCTATGACTTATGGTTTTGGCAGCCCATCACGTTTTGGCAAAGAATCAGACGAGGAAAAAGAAGAAGAGGAGAAATCCTCACAAAAACAATAGGGTTACAAGCAATTCGTTCATGGACCCCAATAATAATAAGAAATATATCCGCAAACGGCAATCTGTTGGGTCCAAGCACTCCATGCAAATAGTACTCCCAGTGGCCAGTTCTTGCCAAGATACATAGAACAGCAAAGAGATGATAGATGAACATACTTATCAAGTGTGATGATAGCTCAGTGCTAGCTGTGTAAAATGCCCGCTGAAAGCTGATTGGCTGAAGGTGGAGAAACAGCTATTAGGACTTCACTTTGCCCCTAATTGATGACCATACCCCAATCTTGCGGACATCCTTGGATCCGTGTACTAAACATGTCTTTCTAGTTTGGTACAAATTCATATCACCAATCAAGAATTACAGCTGTTAGAGTAATCGAGCTCTGCATTCTTAGAATTTATTGATGTACGTATGGTGGCCATATAGGGCCTGTCTAATTCAATTGCAGATGATTGTCAAGGTCCACTATTCAATTATAATTTCTGAGTGTTACCTCCCAGCTACTCCAAATTAAATTTCTAACAGTCAGGTGTGACGATTTTAACAATGGGAAACAACTGTGCATTTTCATTATTAACTGATTATTAACATGTGCTCTTATTCTTATAACTCATATTCTTGGCACAAAAAAGCTAACATCAGTGTTTCCCATTAATTACCTAGAGTATGGCAGCCCGCCACAATCTAATTTGTCAATCTAATCTTAATAACATAAAAGATCTTTGTTTTGTGTCGATGCTTCGGCAAAGCATCTCTCATTCCAAGCCAGTCAGTCCCTCCCCCCGGTCAGTCAGACCGCTCCGCTACAACACCCCCCCCCCCCCCCATGCATTATGGCGCCAAATCCGTGCCAAAAATCCGAGCGTGATATTGACCCTCATGCTTGGTAAATTACAGCCACGAGAGGAAAATAGATGTACACGCATGGAAGGGGAGAACTCGCGTGCTCGTTTTAAACCCTCGCATGTGCAATACAAGCTTTGACCCATGAGGAAAAATCTATGCACAACCAAAATCATTCCCCACACTCAGGAGCTACTTCCTTTCTCAACTATTGCTTCTGCTTGCGCAAATACTTTTTGTCAGCAGTGGGCGGGCCCAGCTGGCTTGACTGTAACCTCAAATATCACTGGCTAACTAATTTTTCTGGAAATTAGTTCTGATTGGCTGCCTACCACTATCACGTACCATTAGTGAAGTTACATGTTCTGACTTATAACTAAATCTTTCATTAAAATGAGTATTTCATCCCCTTGAAGCAACGTTGGAGTCAGTGGCTTCAAGTCAGTAAAGTCACAACTCTCTGTTGCTAAGCTGGTGATTTGATGATATAATATCAGCTGGATGGATCACTATCTATTAACATCCCAAGAATCCAAAGGCTAGCTAGTAAACTGGTAGAACACTTCCTGTTTATTTACAACTGGTAAAGATTGTATTACAGAATGTAGAATGTTGCAAGTGAATCAATCTATCAACAAAAAACAAAAATAAATGACTCGCATTAAGAGTGTCCGTTGAGTGTCTGCACGGGTCAGATTTTTGGCAGGGATTTGCCACTTGCCACCCCCCTAGAGGGTCAGAGCTGCACCCACCATAGTCTCACAAAATCCTGTGGGAAACACTGATCATGTATTTTCCAGGACAAAATACAGCTGAATGCCTATACATCATTTTAATTACCTTCATTCTGTCTTTGGAGCCATGTAGGTAGTACAAAATGTACAAGCCTAAACAATATGTACAAATACATGCTAATATATAATAATGATACAGTTTATTTATATAACACATTTTAAGCATTATGCATTCCCAAGTGCTTTCCCAAGACAAGCAGAATAACAAAAGCAGCATAAATAAGCCAAAAAGTGGATAAAATAAGTACACCAAAATAAATAAAACAAAAATGAATAGTACAGAAAATTAAATATAAGAGAAAATAAGCACACAGGCAAGATGACTATATAAATAAAACAAACAATTTATTAATTTAATTATAAAATATACAAATTAAGCAGAAAAGGGCAAAATAAGAATAAACAAAATAAAGAAAACCAGAATTTAGACAGTCCAAAGCTGGACAACAGAAAGTGCTAAGAAGAAAAGCTGAGCAAGTCCGATTAACTGTCCAGAAACAGCTTTCTATAAAGATATGTTTTCAGATTACATTTTCAGATCTAATGATGAGAAGGAGCCCACCAGATGGGACTCAGCAAAAGCCAGCAGACCTAGGCTAGATGACCTGAAAGGTCTAGCAGGAGTGTAAGGAGTTAAAAGATACTAATGTATTCAGGGGCAAGAGCATGTAGGGCTTTGTATGTTAATAAATTAATTTTGTGTGCTTTTAGTTGATCTATCTTGAATTTATTCTCTACTGGTAAGGTAGGATTCTGACTTTTGTTTGCTATCTACTTGACTCAGTTGGATCTAGATTCTTGCCACTAGAATTGCTTTATTGTATAGTATTGTTGACATTTACATTTATGGCATTTGGCAGACGCCGTTATCCAGAGTGACTTACATTTAATTCATTTATACATCTGAGCAATTGAGGGTTAAGGGCCTTGCTCAAGGGCCCAACAGTGGCGGCTTGGCAGTGCTGGGATTTGAAGTCACGACCTTCTGATCAGTAGTCCAACGTCTTAACTACCGAGCTACCACTGCTGATTCTGTAGTGTTGCTTGGAAGTGTTTGTTAGTCTATGCTCTAGTCTGTGCTCAAGTCTCTCCACTACTGTCTGTAGTGGTTAGAAGCATAAATTTAGATAAAGTATCAAGTTTAGTAGTGTTTATTTTTTCTTGTTCAGTTAAGTGTTACCAGTTCCCTCTCAGCCCTATCTTCACTAACTTCATTCCTGACTAGACATGTGCCTCAACCCTGTTTCTGTTGTCACCTCTCTCAGACCTAGAAGCTCTCATCCACAAACCAGAGGCCGAACTACCAGTAACTTCATCTACCCTCCTCTGTTGTCTCAGTCTCAAACAGCAGTGGTAGGTGGGCTCTGGAACTGCCAGAGAAACCTGGCAGGGGTGCTGGTCTGCTGTTGCAGGTCTGCTATTGTCTCAGAGATGGTGCTTCACACCTCTCTCCCTGTCTCATCTCAACATCTCATCCTTTGAATTCCATGCAGTTACAGTTACCTCCCCAATCAACATTCTCATCATCGTCATCTACCGCACTCCTGGTCCCCTAGTAGACTTTCTTGAAGAAATGGAAATGCTCCTCAGTCTTTTCCCTACTGACAGCACCCCTCTTACAGTCCTTAGAGACTTCAACCTCCCCTCTGACATGCTTGAGTCCTCTTGCCTTCTCCCTCTTCTGCATTCCTTCTCCTTCTCCTTCTCCTTCAGTCACCCCTCTCCAGCTACAGACATCAATGTTACCCCACTCCACACCTCTGATCATCACTTGGTATCCTTCACCATCACCCTCCCTATCCTGCCTAAAACCAGCTATCAATACTTCTCTTCTACCCATCGAAACCTCCATTATATCTCTCCTTCCTCCCTAGCTTCCTGCACTCTATCATCCTTTCCAGACCCTGACTCCTTTTCCTCCCTACCATTGCAGTTAGCCACAGACACTTTCCTCTCCTCACTTTCCTCATCCATAGACCTCCTCTGTCCTCTATCCTCTAAACCCAGGAAGATTTTTTTACCCTGTTCCTTGGCTGTCGGATGTGTTACGCAGCAATTGGAGAGAACTAAGAACAGCAGAGAGAAAGTAGAAGAAATCATAACTCGACACAGCTCTTGCCTCTTACCACGCTCTCCTGTCCAAATTCTCATCTGAAGTGACTTCTGCTAAGACTGCCTTCTACAAGGAGATGCTGGAAACTTCTGCAGAAGACCCTTGCAAGCTCCACAACATATTCTCAACCCACTAGCTCCTCCTGCTCTGTCCTCTCTGACTGCTGAAGACTTTGCCACCTTTTATGATGAGAAGATTGAAAAAATCTTCCAGACCTTGACTTCAACCCCAACTCCTACACTACCCACTGAGGATCCCCCTTCTCCTTCACCGGCACATTTTCTCATTTAGCAACAGAAGTGATCCTGCAGCTCATCTTGTCCTGCAATCCTACCACCTGCCCATTGGCTCCAATCCCTTCCACAATGCTCCAGTCCATCTCACAAGATATCCTCCCCTTCATCATGACTATCCATAACATCTGGTCATTTACCAACTGCATTTAAGAGAGCAAGGGTTATTCCCATCCTGAAGAAACCCACTCTGGATTCCTCTGACATCGGCAACTACTGACCAGTATCACTTCTCTCTTTTCTTTCTAAAATCCTTGAACGCACTGTCTACAATCAACTCTCTCTCTCTACCTCTCACAGAACAACCTCCAAGATCCTAACTAGTCCGGCTTCAATGCGGCACATTCCACAGAGTCTGCCCTTTTGGCTGTCACTAAGAAGCTACATGCTGCTAGATCAACCAAACTGTCATCATTCTCCTTGACCTTTCAGTAACGCTGGACACAGACTCTCTTGTCCACCCTCATGATTCTTTGAATTCGTGGTGCAGCATAGCAGTGGTTTGCTTCCTACCTGGAAGGTCACTCATACGAGATGACGTGGAGGGGATCAACATCTGCTCCCCGCAGACTCTCCACTGGTGTCCCACAAGGCTCAGTACTTGGTCCTCTTCTGTTCTCCCGCTATACTCGATCTCTTGGTGAGGTCATATCCTCACATGGGTTCTCATACCACTGCTATGCGGATGATACTCAACTCATCCTCTCATTCCCTCCCTCAGATCCTTTTGTTTCTGCTCAGATCTCAGCATGCCTGGCATCTCCTCATGGATGGCAGGTCATCAGCTGAAATTTAATTCCAGCAGAATTGAACAACTGTTCATCCCAGATGATTCATCACCATGTCTGGATCTTGTGATCTCCCTGGACAACTCTCTGATCCCACCTTCAGTTACTGCATGCAACCTTGGGATAACCATGGACAATCAACTGTCCTTTTCCTCTCACATTGCTAATCTGATATGCTCATGTTGATTTCTCCTTTACAACATCAGAATGATGCTTGCCTACAAAGCCAAAAATGGACCAGCACCCACTTACAGTGGGGGAAAAAAGTATTTGATCCCCTGCTGATTTTGTATGTTTGCCCACTGACAAAGAAATGATCAGTCTATAATTTTAATGGTAGGTGTATTTTAACAGTGAGAGACAGAATAACAAGTGCAAACTTGGTGGCCAACTATAAAACACGTCTGACCTCTGTTATTGCCAACAAGGGTTTTGCCACCAAGTACTAAGTCAAAGGGGTCAAATACTTATTTCCCTCATTAAAATGCAAATCAATTTATAACTTTTTTGAAATGCGTTTTTCTGGATTTTTTTGTTGTTATTCTGTCTCTCACTGTTAAAATTATACCATTAAAATTATAGACTGATCATTTCTTTGTTAGTGAGCAAACATACAAAATCAGCAGGGGATCAAATACTTTTTTCCCCAACTGTACCTCAAATCACTTATCACACCCCGCACTGCACCACGCTCCCTCTGATCCTCTAGCACCGCTAAACTGGTGCCACCATCTCTCAGGATACAAGGAAGGCATGCATCAAGACTCTTCTCTGTTCTGGCACCTAGGTGGTGGAATGAACTTCCCGTAGATGTCCGAACAGCTGAGTAACAGGCAGTCTTCAAACGACGTCTGAACACCTACCTCTTCCTAAAGTACTTAAATTAGTACTTTTCATTTTAAAAAATTGTTGTGTTGTCTGTGTGTTTTTCTTATTATATTACCTCCCAACAGAGTTTTAAGACTGATGATATTCTTTAAGACTGATAATAAACCAGAATCAGGATGTATTTATTGATAGAGACTTCAAAGCACTTCTGCAAGCCGCTCTGGATAAGGGCGTCTGCCAAATGCCATAAATGTAAAAAATGTTTTTGAAAAAATTTAATTTAATTAAAAAATTTTTTTTAACTCAATTCTGAAAGCTCACATGTAGCCAATGTAAGGAGGCCAAGGTTGGGTTAATATGAGCTGTGCCCTTTGTTAGTGTTAGAAGTCTCACTGTATGATCTGATGTTGAGCAACTGAGCATTACAATAATGAAGGAAATGCAAAGATGAGATAAACAAATGAAGATTAATTAAAAGACAGGATAAAATTGTTTAAAAGGAAGGTCTTGTTTGAGAGTAATCTTATGATGTATAAAGTTAATTTAACATTGATATTTGAAATGTTTATAGAGAGTGGGGTAAGTTAGAGAGATATAAGATTAGAAACATATACACCTTTTGCAGACTGACCATGGAAGATATGCATACATGTAGGTCAGACAAGTATTTTTATGTTTTCTGCATTGCTATGGTGAGATGTCCAAGTGAGTCAGACATTCAAAAATAGGACTTTGGCACTGGGTATGCTAGGTTGTAACCCATCTTTGCTGTACACAAAACCAGAACAGATAAAAATTTGAAATGTAATGTAAGTAATTTATGTAATGCTCCACCACAATCCTCTACTTTTTTCTATGACCAACAAAGATTTTCAGTCATCCCTACTAAAGACGGATTAAGAGCTCTAAAATATTTACAGTACAACTCTTCCAATCCGAAGCAATGCAAATTGAGACATATATGCATTTGCAGATTACTTCCTCCAAAAAAGGAAATGTGCAATTATTTTTATAACTGATGATTGATTTCCTAAGAAGGCCATAGATTAGGCCATGGCCCATGTTAGCACTATTGAGAGAGCAGATGCACTGACCTCTAAACAATCCACCTCTAAGACAGAGAGAATTCCTGTAGTGCTCATTTAACATGCCACTAATAAAACAGTGGCTCAAATTATAATTAAAACTTAAAAATCCTCCAGGACAATCCAGAGAAATGCTTTCCTTTTAAGCTAACTTCACTCATCTCCTATATAGAGGATAAAACATCAAAGCAATACTTATCAGGAGCAAATTAAATAATTTGTCTAATAGAAACTATGGCACTCATGCAGCGTTGAGGGTAAGCGAAAATGGTTATTTATTTGATTAACTACATATGTATTGCACATTCAAAATCTGCCTACCTTTACTACAGGAAACACTGATGAGGCCCAGAAAGCCTAACTGGTCTACAGAGCAAAAGCTCCTGTTGGTGCAGCTAGTGAAAGCCAGGAGAGAAGGTCTACTGACTGGCAGGCATTCTTGCCGTGAAACAGCAACCAACCGGAGATGGGCATGGGATGAGATTGCAGAGGAAATCTCCAATGCCCACCCTGATGTTCCCCGTACGGGAAAGGAGTGTGAGAGACACTGGTTTATAGAGCAAGCCAAAGCCAGAGATGCTATGGTAACCCAAAAGTCACCTACAGGTATGAAAGTAGCATGTGTATGTTTTTGTGTCGGCAACAGAATGGCCACAGTTATAATGATAGGGGACTGAACAGTACCACTGATCAGGGACCATCCAGAGCCTCAAAAACATATATGGATTCAGAGATTGGTAGAGGAAAATTAAAGACAGTGAAAGTCAGTGACTCCCATAGTTATTGGTACCCTTCATATAATTTTTAAAAAATTATTGTATAAAATAAACATTACATTCTCATTAGAATGAAAAATGTCAAGAAAAATCTTTTTGAAAACATATGTTGTTTTTTTCTTGAAAAATATTATTTTTCATTTGCTTTCAGTTGGAGGATGATCTTGTTTCTTTTAACCATGTCCTGTCTCCCTGGGGTGTAAATATGAAGTTGAATATAGGTATAATTCCTTCCTCTAAAGAACTTTCAACACAAAAGTGATGGTTGTTAACCTGCACAAGTCAGGTAATTAATGTAAAAATATATTGACAATTACAAATAGTATTAAGAATAATTCTCTCCTTCCATGCAATTTGGAAGACATCCGTTTAGTTTGGGGGTATTTATAAAAAGTTGACTCCAAGCATTCAGGCATTTCACAAGGTTTGAGGCTGAATTAGTCAAAGTTGCTAACTATGGGAGATTTCAATAAAGCTGGGTACAGTAGCCCTTGTGATAATATGTTTGATGCAGCAGTGAGACGAAGTACATATCTTGTGATAAGACATTTTTAAATGAAATGAGGTAGATCATAGATCATTTCAGACTGGGGTAGTGTGAATGTTTTCTATATTATGTTGATTGAAAGTATTCATTCATGACGAAGGTGTGTGCTTTGTCATGGGCAGGTCCTGTTATATTGTGATTGACTTTTTGTCTAATATAGACAAAAAACACTGCTGAGGGGCTTGTGGATTATCAGTGTGAATACTGATTTCTCCAACAATTATTGTTTTTTTTTCTACTAGTGAGAGATTAGGTGAAAACGTGTGAAACATTACATTTGCTTCATTTGTGTGTCAGTGGGTATTGTTACAGTATTATTCCAACCCATGAAACTGTGTTTCAAGCCTGGGTTCCTAGCTATTATTGGGGCAAGTGTAACATTTAGTAGTCCATACGAGAAGGCTCGTAATGGCATAACAATATTGGCAGTCAGGTAATTTGGTAAATGCATTATTTGAACCTATTCATATACTGTATGCATAGAAGTTAAACGCATTTCTCATACTTGAGCCTCCTAGTCAGTGGATAGCCATTTAGGACAGAGTGGAGACTATGGAGAAAAGACTGAAATGTGCAGTTAACCATACTGTCTAATGAGGAGGCCTTGGGAACAAGCACAAAAGAGCTGAAACAGCATGTGGATTTAGAGCTCTACTAGATAGGGCAACTCCTTGTGGACAGCTTGAAACGTTGTGACCAAAAATTTTATCATTTTAAAAAGGCCCTGCAGTCTGTGCATTCTACCCCACTTGGATTGTTCCACTTCTTCTGGTAACCAGAGCATTGCACCTAATGCACCTTCCATTCAAATGGACTTCCCACAGTCTGGGGAGTCCTGCAGTCACTGATGTTAAGACCTTGGTGAATGGTTTGAATATTCTTCATCTCTTAGACCTTTGTCTGATAAAAAATTGCTTGGCACTTTAAATTAATTGCATCAAGGCCCTGCTTGAAGTTGGTGCCTAGCAGCCACACAAAAATTTATAAAGGAATATATTTTATAGTATCGTTTTACAAGTCTCTGCCCACAGATTACTTGAAATTACAGATCAGTTATGGACCTGTCTACAGACCCCAGATAGATGTATATAGGACTTTGGGTATGATTACAAAGCTTGAAATGGTAGCCAGACATAGGAAACAGTGCACCAGATCTTAAACGCCTGTGATCCAAGACTGGCCAGTAGCTTCCATCGTGTAGGTAACACGGTAGGCTCATTGGTGTTGTTTGAAATCATGGCTCAAATGAAGCAAAGGTAAACAGTAAATCTCTGAGGGAAGTCTTCCTTAATTTGTGTCTGAGAGATCAACAACTAACCAGCAAAGAGCTCCAACAAACTTCTCTTACAATTTATGAATATTAATGCAAACATACTTCTCTATTGGTTATACAGGACAAAGAACCTACTGTAGTTGGATGGTATGGGAAATAAGAATTCTGCCTTGAGCCCAGTTGTTTGCTCCAAAAGAATTGCTCCTTCATTTTAGCATAATGAACATCTTTCCTTTTCTTATCTAAGAACTGCCATTGAACAGGGTTCTTTCTCACACAACATAATATGAATAAAATGCACAAGTCATACTTTTCTACTTCATTATTACTATAATTCAATCAAACTACAACTAGTTAACTCTCTGTAACATGACAACTATCAACCAGGGAGTGTGTGGGCTAGCACATGCATCTTCTGAGATGTATACAGCCACCCTCCGCATCTTTTTGAACTGCTGCTCATGCTGTGTCAGAAGGTAACATAAGACCTTTGGAGGAAAACGAAAATCTGATATGTGCACATAAGCTCTCAGATGCCTGTGATTGGCTAGTTTCTCTGTGATTGACAGGGAAGAGACAGTCATGACATCCCTCCCACCCTGAGAACATGACCAATTTTGTTCTCTTGCCTCCTCGCCATGGATGGCTGTGATATTGTCTGGATTTGAACTTACAATCTCCCAACAATAAAGCAAATGCTTTTCTGTTGCACAGCAGGAACCTCAATAGGGCTAATGAATAGCTGTAATAATAGGCACCTTTCCAGTGTCTGGGTAGGACAGGTAAGCCCCACAGATAAAGTACCATTGTAAGCAGTTAATGTTTTGTTATACCAGCCACACAATTTAATTGTAGTACCTTTTGGTGATCCCCACATTATATTTCTAGTACATCTCCTGGCACTGGCATAACAAACTGATGCTTCCTGCTGATATAGTGCAAATGCCCGAAATGTAGATGGATCTTTGTATGGAACATAAAAGGAGCATAGGCCTGGATTTTGTATTGCTGCTTCTACCAATATGTGTCTTTTGTTCAATGCCAGTGTCACTACTTTAGAGTGCACTTGTCCTAGCAAGTTTTGTAACACCTTGTTGGGCTGGCTAGTCAGACTTTCATTTCTGTAAATAGTGAGTTACAATTCCAAATTTCAACTCAATGTAATGTCATAGTCAGCTGCAAATATGGCTTGACCCCAAAAAAATTTTAACAGAAGGTTTCTCAGTGGTTTACAGTAGTATCAGATGTACTTAAAAACATACTAAAAGTTTACCAAAGTTTGACTCCAAGAAAGGCCCCCTTTTCAAAATGGCGGCTGTCAGGTCCTTAAAATGACCATTACTCCTTTGTATTCCTCCTAGACCAGGAATACTGGTGCCTGATACATGTTTTGGCCATGTAATATTCTAATTAGCATATTTGAATGATAGATAAGTGATTACAAGTACAATTATATATTAAAGCAATTGGTTACAAGCATATTTATGCGAAAAATAAGTACAATTTCCCTTAAGTAATTGCATATTTCTCCTTTCTCATATCGTTTTGCCTAGTGTTGGTGGTTTCTGTGATTCATAACCATTCTTTTGATTCCAATAAAGAATAAATTCATTAGAACTGTGTGGTACTGTAAAATTAGTCAAAACAGGGCTGCCACGTGAAGGCTCAGTACCGCTAACCCCTTTTATTTTTTTTGTGTTTTATTGATGAGAATTGTGAGATTGATTATAGTGATTCTCACAATTCCCAGGCATGCATGGTAGTCCATATGCCCTGCAACTGCACCGTTGTGTTCAGCAGCCAGTTGTGTAATTACAGTGGATCATCTGCAGGAGGCTTTCTGGGGCAGCAGTCTTACTGGTCATAACTGGCAGGAACCGGTTGTCCACCAGTTTCCATCCCCAATCCACTGTGTTCATGTCACCTTCCTTTCCAATCCACACCATGATCTGGAAGTAAACTCTTTGGCAGTGGTATTTGGTTGAGGACTCAGTTGGAGGCAGATGTTCTGGGGTAACAAATGATTTGGCGGTAACGATTTTCTTGCTAAAAAGGTTGTAGCGCAAAGAGGCAAGTGAATCAGTACTCTTTCCGCCAAACAACATGGCCATTGCCTTGGTCCCATGGTCCTCTATGACATTCCTTGCTTGATGTGGGAGCAGAAACACATTTGCACAGGACTGGATGGTTGATTCACCATTCACAAGTTTCTGGAATGCTGTCTGTTTACCAACACTAAAAATGCGTGAAATTGTATCACATCCTATGAAGGCGTGAATAAACAGCAACTGGGAACACAAGTCACTACCCAGGACTTGTTTCATATCACTAATGTTGTACACTTTAGTAGCTTTGGACTTGTCTGAACGAAAATAGAGGCCTCTATTGTTCGTCCCAGCATAGTAGAGGAGAAGAATGAGTAAGTCTGTGTCCTCCCCTATCAAGGTTGTGGGCTGATGTTCTGAGGCCTTGACTGCAGATTTGACAATGTCCACGTCTGCATCACCTGATGCATTGATAACAGTGCAGCCCTTCTTCTCCAGCTCCTCGGTCATAAGATTGATAAGTCCTTGTTTGTTGCAAGATCTGGAAAGGAAATCATCCTTTCTTCCCACAAACTCAGTCTCTGCATTGAAGTTAACGATGGGGTGAGTGTTTTCACCACGTCTCTGATGCGTATTGTCTTTGATGGAAGGACCTTCGCTATAACCAACAACACTCAAGAATGGACTCTGCGAGCGTATCAGTCTTAACACTACTTGTGTCTTTACTTCCATATGTTATCGCAGTCCCACAGAAAAGATTATCGGTTTGGCTATTGAAAGGACCAGTTGCTACTCTGGCACTTCTTTTTGGTGGCCCAGCTTTATTCTCTTGTTGGATTTTAATGTCTTTTTTATTTATGTACTTCTGTCGACATTTTGAGTGTACTATTTCACCAGCGGAAATGTGTATGTCGTCGCCTCTTTATACACTTGCATTGTTGATTCCATCAGCTCCCTTCTGATGAACCTCAACCACATCAGAGCCATCTCTTAAGTTTTTACAGCAAATGGGGCAAGTTTCTTGGTTTACAACAACATGACTCATGGTCAAAATTGCATTTGGAGTGTACTTTTTCCTCAAGCTAATTCAACAATGTCATCCTCTCTTAACACACTCACATTGTTGGCCTTTTTCATGTGTTAGAAATCTGGGTGGGGGGTGGGTGGTTTAAGTAGTCAAGGATGAATTTTGTTTGAGCAAAATGGTATACACTGTGCTGCCAACAACATTTCAGTGAGGCAAGCAATATCAAATGTCAGTATTCTCTTCCACCATCTTCTGAATTGCTGAAAATTGTGAATTTAGTTTTGTTGGGTTTAGTATAATGCCACCTTTATACTCAAAAACATCTATAGAGGATGCATTACATATGTATTACCTTATTCAAATTGAAATGAGTGACCATTTTAGAGGGTTCACACACAGGCCTCGGGCTAATTCAGAGTTGTTTATGATCAGAGTTATACAACTCGAATTTAAGTTACTTTTGGGTGCAATAACTTTTACATTGAATGTCAAGTCTGTGTTTTAGCAAAAAAAGGGTATGTGTCCAAAAACACGTACTGAGTAGGAGTTACATGACATAGGCTAAATCGTTTACATCTCTGGTTCACCCCAAACAATGATAAAACCTTACAGTAATCTCACAAAATCATGTATTCCATAAGTATGTAATCATGTCAGTGCAATTTAGACAAGTCCAATGGATTCATAGACCCAGAAAACATGGGGTTAGACACCAAGATTACTTGGCTAGGTCAAATAATGAACGAGTTAGGATATTTTAAGGGCTTCCTGCCCATCTTGGACACCATCTTGAAAATTACACTTTTCTAATGGTCAAACTTTGGTAAACTTTTAGTATGTTATTAAGGACGCCTAATACTACAAAAAACAGCTGAGAAAACTTTTGTTAGAATTTTTTTAGGGTTAGGTGTTTTTTTTCCATATATGCAGCCGCCTTTCAAGGGAAATGAGTTATAAGCTGGCTGTTAATACATTAATGAAAGGCTTCATTCATTAATGAAAGCCAGATTCCTTTCTCCAGCCTGTTCTCTTTTTCTGTTGCTGATTGTTCTGGCTCCCATGCAGCTTTCTTTCACTTAGACTGAGCATACAGTGGCCAGTAGTGAAAGGCTATTAGCACATCACCTATTGACTTTCCTTTGTTAGTGTCTGTTTAGGTTGTCTTATCTACTGAAGTGGCTATTATTATAGTCAGACCATTGGACTAATTGTTCCTGAAGGTTTTACTGATGAACAAAGATGAGTGAGTCCAGAGGTTGAGGCTACGTGATATGTTTACTAGGTCCTTTGTACACTAGATTCAGTTGCTTTGCTTGTAGTCAAAGCCTCCATGTTCAAATTTTGTTGGCAGCAAGCTAGCCATCTACAGTGGTGCTTGAAAGTTTGTGAACCCTTTAGATTTTTCTATATATCTGCATTAATATGACCTAAAACAACATCAGATTTTCACACAAGTCCTAAAAGCCCTTAATCCCTGTTAAACAAATGAGAAAAAATATTATACATTTATTTATTGAGGAAAATGATCCAATATTACATATCTGTGAGTGGCAAAAGTATGTGAACCTCTAGGATTAGCAGTTAATTTGAAGGTGAAATTAGAGTCAGGTGTTGTCAGGTGTTGCATCATGGCATGAACAAAGGTGATTTCTGAGGACCTCAGAAAAAGAGTTTATGCTCATCAGGATGGAAAAGGTTAGAAATCTCTAAAGAGTTTAGACTCCACCAATCCACAGTCAGACAGATTGTGTTGAAATGGAAGAAAATTCAAGACAATTGTTACCCTCCCCAAGAGTGGTCAACCGAGAAGGATCACTCTAAGAGCAAGACGTGTAATAGTCCACAAGGTCACAAAGGAGCCAGGGTAACTTCTAAGCATCTAAAGGCCTCTCTAACATTGGCTAATGTTCATGAGTCCACCATCAAGAGAACACTGAACAACAATGTTGGGAGAACAATGCAAGGAGAAAGCCACTGCTCTCCAAAAAGAACATTGCTGCCCATCTGCAGTTCAAAGATCACATGGACAAGCCAGAAGGCTGTTTGGAAAAAAAAAAAGTTTTGTGGAGACCAAAATAGAACTTTTTGGTTTAAATGAGAAGCGTTATGTTTGGAGAAAGGAAAATACTGCATCCCCGTATAAGAACTTTATCCCATCTGTGAAACATGCTGGTGGAGCCTGTTTTGCTGCATCTGGGCCAGGACGGCTTGCCATCATTGATGGAACAATGAATTCTGAATTATACCAGTGAATTTTAAAGGAAAATGTCAGGGCATCTCTCCCTGAATTTAATCTCAACAGAAAGTGGGTCATGCAGCAAGACAGCGACCCTAAACACACATCGTTCTACCAAAGAATTGTTAAAGAAGAATAAAGTTAATGTTTTGGAATGGCCAAGTCAAAGTCCTGACCTTAATCAAATAGAAATGCTGTGGAAGGATCTGAAGCAAGCAGCTCATGTGAGGAAACCCACCAACATCCCAGAGTTGAAGCTGTTCTGTACTGAGGAATGGGCTAAAATTCCTCCAAGTCGATGTGCAGGACTGATCAACAGTTACCAGAAATGTTTAGTTGCAGTTATTGCTGCACAAGGGGGTCACAACAGATACTGAAAGCAAAGGTTCACATACTTTTGCTACTCACAGATATGTAATATTGGATCATGTTCCTCAATGAATAAATTACCAAGTATAATATTTTTGTCTCATTTGTTTAATTGGTTTCTCTATAGCTACTTTGAGGAGTGAAAATCTGATGCTGTTTTAGGTCACATTTATGCAGAAATATAGAAAATTCAAAAAGGTTCACAAACTTTCAAGCACCTCTGTAACTGTAATGTAACTATTTTTACCTCCTCAAAACAGTGAACTGTATAGACAGTGTTCTAATTTTAACAAGCTAATTTGTGTGTATGTTGATTGATCTAAAGCAAATACTTGTATATACAGCATAAACATACTTAAAGATAAGAAGTGCTACTTTGTTTATTCCTCATGTTGTGAACAGCCATGTTGATTTGACATCACTTGCTGAACTTGGGGGGTTGAGGAGACCATTCCAAATTCATAAGTAGGAATTCCAGGTTTTCTTAGTTTTTTCCTAGTTGGAGGTCAGAAATTCTGAGGTACAACCTTTATTTGAATGCAGCAATAGAACATTTTTGCATTGGGGTGTGTACGGAGGTGCCCCTCTTATAGATACAGACTGCAATAGAAGTGGTCAGAAAAGTTCAGGAAGGGCTGCTATAACCTGAAAAAACCCAGAGAGCACAACATATACTGCAAAATTACACAACAAACTGCATCATCTTCCTTTCCATAGCAGTCAGCGTTCGCTTGTGATAGGGACAAGCGTGGTTAATATTACTATCTAAAATACTGATACAAATTTAAAAAAGCATATTTATATTTCACATTTTACATTAGCACTCTACCATAACATACCATACGGTGAGGGGAAAAAAGTATTTGATCCCCTGCTGATTTTGTACGTTTGCCCACTGACAAAGAAATGATCAGTTTATAATTTTAATGGTAGGTGTATTTTAACAGTGAGAGACAGAATAACAACAAAAAAAAAATCCAGAAAATCGCATTTCAAAAAAGTTATAAATTGATTTGCATTTTAATGAGTGAAATAAGTATTTGATCCCCTATCAATCAGCAAGATTTCTGGCTCGCAGGTGTCTTTTACACAGGTAACGAGCTGAGATTAGGAGCACTCTCTTAAAGGGAGTGCTCCTAATCTCAGCTTGTTACCTGTATAAAAGACACCTGTCCACAGAAGCAATCAATCAGATTCCACACTCTCCACCATGGCCAAGACCAAAGAGCTGTCCAAGGATTTCAGGGTCAAGATTGTAGACCTACACAAGGCTGGAATGGGCTACAAGACCATCGCCAAGCAGCTTGGTGAGAAGGTGACAACAGTTGGTGCGATTATTCGCAAATGGAAGAAACACAAAATAACTGTCAGTCTCCCTCAGTCTGGGGCTCCATGCAAGATCTCACCTTGTGGAGTTTCAATGACCATGAGAATGGTGAGGAATCAGCCCAGAACTACATGGGAGGATCTTGTTAATGATCTCAAGGCAGCTGGGACCATAGTCACCAAGAAAACAATTGGTAACACACTACACCATGAAGGACTGAAATCCTGCAGCGCCCGCAAGGTCCCCCTGCTCAAGAAAGCACATGTACAGGCCCGTCTGAAGTTTGCCTGAATGATTCAGAGGAGAACTGGGTGAAAGTGTTGTAGTCAGATAATACCAAAATCAAGCTCTTTGGCATCAACTCAACTCGCCGTGTTTGGAGGAGCAGGAATGCTGCCTATGACCCCAAGAACACCATCCCCCAACCGTCAAACATGGAGGTGGGAACATTATGGTTTGGGGGTGTTTTTCTGCTAAGGGGACAGGACAACTGCACCGCATCAAAGGGACGATGGACAGGGCCATGTACCGGGTGCAGAACCTCCTTCCCTCAGCTAGGGCATTGAAAATGGGTCGTGGATGGGTATTCCAGCATGACAATGAACCAAAACACACAGCCAAGGCAACAAAGGAGTGGCTCAAGAAGAAGCACATTAAGGTCCTGGAGTGGCCTAGCCAGTCTCCAGACCTTAATCCCATAGAAAATCTGTGGAGGGAGCTGAAGGTTCGAGTTGCCAAACATCAGCCTTGAGACCTTAATGACTTGGAGAGGATCTGCAAAGAGGAGTGGGACAAAATCCCTCCTGAGATGTGTGCAAACCTGGTGGCCAACTACAAGAAACGTCTGACCTCTGTTATTGCCAACAAGGGTTTTGCCACCAAGTACTAAGTCAAAGGGGTCAAATACTTATTTCCCTCATTAAAATGCAAATCAATTTATAACTTTTTTGAAATGCGTTTTTATGGATTGTTTTGTTGTCATTCTGTCTCGCACTGTTAAAATACACCTACCATTAAAATTATAGACTGATCATTTCTTTGTCAGTGGGCAAACATACAAAATCAGCAGGGGATCAAATACTTTTTCCCCCCACTGTGGATGTACATCAAATGTAAGAGTTTAATGAGCAATAGATTTTCCTGCATATGGTAGGAACCCACCCTGTTTTCAAAGGTCACCATGCATATCTGGAGTTAGTGTAAATAGCGACAAATTTCCTTTCTGCTAGTATGCAAGCTCTCTTCAGAACAATTCCTCAGTGTATTCAAAAAGGTAAGAGAGTAAACCTTTCAATCACAGCTGAGGGGAGCAGACAGCATATGCCACCAGTGCCATCTACAAAGAAAATTAAATAAGCCTTTTTTATTCTACATCTGCAAAATCCCGCCATGGTTTTGTATAGCAACAATTCGTTCACAATCGTGGGAGTCTCAATTATCCTCTTTGGGATGCAACATAGCACAGTTAAGACTAGAACAGTGGTTCTAGTCAAAACTTTTCTTCTAGGAATCTATTTGCCTCCTGATTTAGGGCCAGAGTTAACCCACTGCCTGTGGTGAGCAGGTTTGCTTTGCTACTTAGTGGAATCTAAACAGGTTAAAATAAACTAATAAATGCTAAACTAATGTTTACAACAACAAAAAAGTCATGAAATTGTACAAAATATTCATTCTCAAATTTCCTAAAATTGCAAGAAAACACATTGAAAATGTAGAAAAATCTCTTCCAATGTAACATAAAGATTATAAAGAACTGTATATATGTACAGTGGATATGAGAAAACTACATACTCCTGTTGAAACCAAGATAAATCTTTTCAGATCCATTTCCATTATTAGTGTGATATAGCAACCAACAAAATTCAAGTAAAAATTCTGACTTATGTCAGGTTGCATAAGTTCAATTCGATTCAATTTTATTTGTATAACGCTTTTAACAATGGACATTGTTACAAAGTAGCTTTACAGAAATATATACATTCCAGATATAGATTTTAAATGTATAAATGTGTCCCTAATGAGCAAGCCAGAGGCGATGGTGGCAAGGAAAAACTCCCTGAGACGATATGAAGAAGAAACCTTGAGAGGAATCAGACTCAAACGGGAAGTGGGTGACACCAGATTGTAAATCATTTCCGTTTTATTACTGTATACTTTATAAACAAAAAGTGAAATTGTGTAACCAGAAACTTACAAGCTTATGGGCAATTATGAATATGAGCATCAGAGTCATTTCTGAAGTCATTATAGGTTTAAATTGAAGTCTATTTTGTTGAAGTTCAATCAACTGTTCAATGATGGAGACAATAAATGTGTACACCCCTTAACTAATACATTATTAGAACAAATTTTGTTTGTAATGCAGCACTCAGTCTTTTTTGGTCTACCAACATCTTGATTAGATTAGATTAGATTAGCCTTTATTGTCTCCCTTAGGAGAAATTTATCCAGGGCACTTGAGAGAACACAGTTGACATTACAATACATATATAATCAAACTGCAATTGACATGCAATTACACTCAAATCTGTATAAACAACAAAACATGCACACTGTACAATAACCAAACATACACATAACATACAATACAATACATACAGTATCCATACATAAATTACTGCACAAATGCCCTACACCTGATTTTACCCAAATACCCTATACTTAAATATTGCACAAATACCCTACACCAAGACATACACCGTGTACCCCCCAACCCCCCCAGTCAAACAATGACAACACATACACACAACCACTTCATCTGTTACTATTCAGTGATTTGATTGATAATGGAACTGAAGAAAATTATACCTGTTTAACTTACAGTTTGGTAACTTGTACTTTCTGCCTGAAGGCATCAACTCATACGCTTTGTAAAGGATATGGTTTGAGTCACAAATAATTTTGAAGCTCTGCTTCCACACAGTCTCCTCAAATATCTCCTGAAGAGAAGATGAGGACAACATGACAATTATTTTTCCAGGCCTTCTAATCAGGTCTTGGATTTGTGATCTGAGTTTGACGGACAGGTTACCAAACCATATTGTGATACCATAACAGATTCAATGGCATAATGGATTCAACGGCTGCCCTATAAAACAATAACATAGTACCTTTATCTACTTTATGGACCCTAAGCCTTCTCAAGTAATGCAAACGCTGATTCGTAAACAAACATACTCCACACGATGAGCCCATTTCAATTGAAAATCAAAATGAATCCCTAAATATTTATATGTTGTTATCTGCTCAACTCTCTCCCCATGGATTTAAACTGCACTTTGGTCACCAACAGACCTGGGATCAAAAAACATTTCTTTGTTTTTTTAAAAAAAACATTTAACATCAGGTTGTGCTGCTCGCATATTGGGCAATTTTGGGCAATTTTATTCTACGCTTCCTTGCAAAAATGCTCCAGATCTATCAAATTGTGAAGGGATCTTCTGCTCACAGCCCTCTTCACATCATTCCACAGGTAGTAGTAGTCAGTGCATTCATGTATGCTCGGTGCCAAACACATCCCTAGGCAATATTGTTTCACCGGAACATAATCTGATTTTACATCTTAATACCTTCTTGTCAAGTCCAGTCTGCTAATTTAGCTAATTAACTCTCACAAAACGTCATGTGAAAGTCCCCATCTTTTCATAAAACCACCAACTTTATGCAGTGCATTTGTTCTGATTTGGTCCCCTGCAGCTTAACTGTACTGTAATTTTGTCACCTTTCAGTCAGTCCAACTGAAACTTCTAGGTTTTGAAAGTTACTTGCTTGTATTGCTGGCTTTTATAGCTTATAATGTTATGCTAAAGAGAATGAATTCCACTCGCTAATCTAGTGTGCATTCACCCAGTTTGAAGGCTGAGGCACACTTATAAATAAACACAAGTACCCATCAGGCTGTTTGAAATGAAATGTTTTGCACTGCTAATGACTTGGAATAGCACGCTCAGCACAGCATGAAAGCAACTCCACCCTCAGATCATTACAGTGTTTGATTAGTTGCTTTTTAGCAGTGATTCCAATTTAAAACTGCTTACTGAATTTCTAAACTTTCATGACTACAATAAGTAAATGATTTGATGTGATGTGAATATTTGATGTGAATATCTGTGGATATATATTTTCTGTTGCAGAACATATCAATCCAGTGACCAAACTAGTGCTGGAAATCCTTAAACTACAGAGAAAGGACACAGAGTTTAGAGACAGGTAACTCTCCTAGGAAACACTTACAGTATCTCACAAAAGTGAGTACACCCCTCACATTTTTGTAAATATTTTATTATATCTTTTCATGGGACAACACTGAAGAAATGACACTTTGCTACAATGTAAAGTAATAAGTGTACAGCTTGTATAACAGTGTAAATTTGCTGTCCCCTCAAAATAACTCAACACACAGCCATTAATGTCTAAACTGCTGGCAACAAAAGTGAGTACACCCCTAAGTGAAAATGTCCAAATTGGGCCCAAAGTGTCAATATTTTGTGTGGCCACCATTATTTTCCAGCACTGCCTTAACCCTGTTGGGCATGGAGTGAACCAGAGCTTCACAGGTTGCCACTGGAGTCCTCTTCCACTCCTCCATGGTGACATCACAGAGCTGGTGGATATTAGAGACCTTGCACTTCCATTGGAGGATGCTCCACAGATGCTCAATAGGGTTTAGGTCTGGACACATGCTTGGCCAGTCCATCACCTTTACCCTCTGCTTCTTTAGCAAGGCAGTGGTCATCTTGGAGGTGTGTTTGGGGTCGTTATCATGTTGGAATACTGCCCTGCGGCCCAGTTCCGAAGGGAGGGGATCATGCTCTGCTTCAGTATGTCACAGTACATGTTGGCATTCATGGTTCCCTCAATGAACTGTAGCTCTCCAGTGCCGGCAGCACTCATGCAGCCCCAGACCATGACACTCCCACCACCATGCTTGACTGTAGGCAAGACACACTTCTCTTTGTACTCCTCCCCTGGTTGCCGCCACACACGCTTGACACTATCTGAACCAAATAAGTTTATCTTGGTCTCATCAGACCACAGGACATGGTTCCAGTAATCCATGTCCTTAGTCTGCTTGTCTTCAGCAAACTGTTTGCGGGCTTTCTTTTGCATCATCTTTAGAAGAGGCTTCCTTCTGGGATGACAGCCATGCAGACCTCAGGTCTGAGCACTGACAGGCTGACCCCCCACCCCTTCAACCTTTACAGCAATGCTGGCAGCACTCATACGTCTATTGTGCAAAGCCAACCTCTGGATATGATGCTGAGCACGTGCACTCAACTTCTTTGGTCGACCATGGCGACGCCTGTTCTGAGTGGAACCTGTCCTGTTAAACCACTGTATGGTCTCGGCCACCGTGCTGCAGCTCAGTTTCAGGGTGTTGGCAATCTTCTTATAGCCTAGGCCATCTTTATGTAGAGCAACCATTCTTTTTTTTCAGATCCTCAGAGAGTTCTTTGCCATAAGGTGTCATGTTGAACTTCCAGTGACCAGTATGAGAGAGTGTGAGAGTGATAACACCAAACTTAACACACCTGCTCCCCATTCATACCTGAGACCTTGTAACATTAACGAGTCACATGATACCGGGGAGGAAAAATGGCTAATTGGGCCCAATTTGGACATTTTCACTTAGGGGTGTACTCACTTTTGTTGCCAGCGGTTTAGACATTAATGGCTGTGTGTTGAGTTTTTTTTGAGGGGACAGCAAATTTACACTGTTATACAAGCTGTACACTCACTACTTCACATTGTAGTAAAGTGTCATTTCTTCAGTGTTGTCCCATGAAAAGATATAATAAAATATTTACAAAAATGTGAGGCGTGTGCTCACTTTTGTGAGATATTGTATTGTTTTTCTCTCTTTGTTTTGGTTAAGAAATGTATGATTTTAAACAAGGCCCCAGGTACTTATGTTAGCCTTCTTGGTTAGCCCCACAGCCTTCATTGCTCACTTTAGCTATGCTATAGTCATGGGGAAAAAAAGTACACCCTCCTTAAATTCTCTGTTTTTATTTATCTAGGCCTAAAAAACAATTTTGTGGTCCTCAGCAACTTCTATAAACAAACAAATAATCTCAGGTGACAAAGGAAAACACAAAAGATTTCAGTATGTAGTCATTTTTACCCCAAAAAGTAAATCAGCATTCAGAAACTAGGTGGGGAAAAATGAGTACTCCCTATAATTCAGTAACACGTCAAACCACCTTTAGCAACAATAACCTGAAGTAAATTTCACATCATTTTGCAGACATTTTGGCCCACTCTTCTTTACATTCTTCACTTCATTGATGTTTGAGGGCATTCATTTTTGCACAGCTCTCTTATGATCACATCACAGCATTTCAGTGGGGTTGAGGTCTAGACTTTGACTTGGCCATTCCAACACCTTGATTTTTTTCTTCTTTAGCCATTCAGATGTCGATTTGCTGGTGTCCTTTAGATCATTGTCCTCCTGTATGACCCAGTTTCGGTCCACCTTGAGCTGCTCAACAGATGACCTCAAATTTGTTTATAGAATATTCTAGTATAAAGTGGAGTTCATTGTTGTCTCAATGAGTGCAAGATTCCCAGGTCCCGTGGCTGCAAAACAAGCCCAAATCATCACCCCTCCACCACCATGCTTGACAGTTGGCATGAGGTGTTTGTGGTGATACGCTTGATGACCAAACATCTCCGCCTTGGCCTCATCAGTCCAAAGGATATTGTTCCAGAACCTTTGTGGTTTGTTCAGATGCAATTTTGCAAGCCTAAGTTGTGCTGCCATATTCCTTTTGAAGAGAAGGGGCTTTTCCCTAACTACCCTCCAGTGAAAGCCATACTTGTTCCATCTTTTTGTGGTTGTGCTGTCCTGAACAGAAACATTTACATTGGCAACTGTCTTGAAGGCTCTCCATTTGTAAACAATCCATCTCACTGTAGAATGGTGAATTTCAAATTGTTTGGAGATGGTCATTAACCCTTCTCAGACTGATGAGCAGAAACAATTGCTTCATTGAGGTTATGGCTGATGTCCTTTCTTCTTGGCATGTTGCAGACATGCCTGAGTGCCCCAGAACACCAAACTGCCTTAAGTTCTGCTTTTGTAGAGGTAGTCACACTTTTTGATGATTAACTAATCTTGTGCATTACATTAGTAACACCTGGCTGCTAATTACTATCTTAATGACTGTGGAAGTAGGAAGGGTGTACTTATTTTTTCACACCTGGTTTCAAAATGACTGCATATTGAAATCTATTGTGTTATTTATTTATCTATTTATTTATTTATTTATTTATGTCACCTGAGGTTATTTGTTTGTTTATAGAAGTTGGTGAGGATCACACAATTGCTATTTAGGCCCCAATAACTAAAAATGTAGAACTGAAGGCGGATGTAGTTTCTTTTGCCAATGACTGTACATACAGTAGCACTATAACTGACTGCATTGCTAATTTAAACACAGCCATAAGCAAAATAACAAAAGATTATCAATTTTGTTTTCATTTTGGTATATTAAAAACCTACAACATTTTTCGAGGTGGCAAACCATTAAAACCAAATGCATCACAATATAAATTAACTAATTCAAATCACATAGTTACTCTGTAATGCCTGTCAACAAAATAGTCAGTGGGGCTATAATGACACAGTGAGTTTTAGGCCCAAGGAGGAAAGGAAATGCTTCTCATCTTGGTTAACAACATTTATTTTCTTGGACTAATATTAATTGCACTAATGTGGGAAAAACATAGCCTTATAGACTGCATATAATTTCATGATGCATCAAAGGCACTGCAGCACATTACACCACACTTCCCTCACACTTCACATCTCACTCTGGAAATATCAGTCTCCTGTAATAAAATGTTCAAATATACAAATTAAGAACATTGTAAAGCTAGTATGATTATAATGTATTTAGCTCAGTCAAAAACGGAAGAATATAGTTGGTTTCCCTTTTAAATTGTAACCCAATGAAGCACCCAACAGTAATGGAAAACAAAAAACACGTCCCAATAGCAGAATTTACGTTATCACTGAAAAAGCTTTTGTGCACATAGGCCATAGACTCTTCTCCAAGAGCTGACATATGTAGTGTGGTAAGTATCTTCAGAGGACTATGTCAATATAAACTGTGGAAATTATCTATGACAAGTTAATAGTTTGGATTTCTGTTTTTCTAGCTAGCTACGTGAAAGTATTTTAATAGACTATAGTGCAGTCATGATCTAGGTAGTCAGACGTTTCTACTTGAAACTTGATAATGAAGGTGTGCATAAATTAAAGATATTGAGGGGTGTTTTCTCTTTAGAACCTATTTATTCTGCTTCTATTTAACTGATGAAACTCAAAACACTCATTTTCTGTTTAATTGGCCAATAGACCTACAAAGAAACCTCAAGTGACTGAGAACAATCAGAAATATTTATTTGTATTCAACTTTAATATCAGCAGTAGGGTCTCCAGTGTGGGTGCACCCATTACATGCTTATGTATGTATGTATTTTATAATATTTTTTTTTATGTTATAGAGGGGAATCATATAGAACTCTGTATTAAAAATAACTCCAAAAAAGAGACATTTGGGGGAAATAAACTAAATGTCAATAATGATATCTCTCAGTAACCCCACCCCACTGATTACTGCTTTCACTCACACAGTGCTCACACCTGACATCCACTGCTGTACAGTTCTCTTGTCTACCTTGAAACTATTTTAATTATTATATGCTTTGTGTTTTCTGCAAGCATAAAAAAAAGTTATTAAAAAAATAACAACTGCCTCATTCAAGCTAGCAAGTAGGACCATTAAACTTATGGGGGTTACAGTCTCAACGCTATTAAACTGTCACACAATTTCCATGTTGTCTTTCTCTAGGCTTGAAGAAGACAGTACAAGCTGTCAAGAAGAGGAGGAACAAATGGAAGTGAAATATGTTCCAACTACAGTTACACCTTTTATAAACATTGAGTTACCCCTGAATAACACAAATAATAATAGTGAAGATAATGCTCCGGCCAGTCCCCTATCCCCGGTGTCACCCTCTGCAGAAAAAAAGACCCTAGAGATATCTGTTCTTCGCCGTCAAGAACGTGTGTTACAGTTGCAGGAGGAATACTATTCCCTCAAAATCAAACATCTCAAAGCACGGATGTTAATGGACCTTTGATGGGACAGTAGAAAAAGACTGTTTTGCTGTTTTTAAAAAAAATTCTAGGTATAGATTTCAACTGTCATAGCTGTGGCTTCAATTACCTGCTGAGTCAAAAGCTGATAGCTTATTGACCACAATTCTGTTTGTAACTGATTAGTCTCCAGAGAAACAGAATGAATCCTTTGTGTTGTACACTGTATGTGTGTGCTTCATGAGAAATTGTCTGGCTCCTTATAATCCAATGTTCAATATTTGATATGAGACCTTTTCACCAGTAGATGGCAAGATAGTAATTTATCTTCACACTTATAATACTGTATTTAAAATGTGGACATCCAGGCAAGCATTGCACAGACAATGCTATTATCTGCTCATTTGAGTTCTGTCTGCCTAATTAGAGCTAATACATTTTTGAATGTCCAAATGGTTTTAGATGTAAACTTAAGAGCAATATCATCTTAGAGGTTATAGATTTATTTGTCAAAGATATCTTAAAATTCCAGGGAGGAGTCTGTAGTTTGCAGGCCAAGTTTAGTCCTGCACTGACGAACTGCACTGACAAACTCTTTAAAATAACAACATAGTAAATCTGTATGTATGTTTATGTTTCTGTGATAGGCTATGATTCAAATCTCGTTAAATAATATCTCTGTTCAGACCTGGTATTTACATCCATCTCGGGTGATCTGAAGATGTCAACTGAGAATGATCTGTTCACACCTGTTATTTCTATGTTTTGAATGTGTGTTCAGTGAACACTTGTAATTTGTTAGTCACAGGGTTGCCATATCTGCCAAAAGCAACCCATCATCACTTCAAATCCAAACCTAAATATACTAGTCAATGCCAAATGAAAACAACTTCCAATGTTATTTTTTTAAATAAATCATCGCATACTGGGGGTCTGTAAAAGTTTTACAAGTATTGCACAGCATTCCATCTGGTTGTGCAGTGTTTTTGACATGATTAGCTAATCTAGTCATGTTTAATGTGTTTTCAGCAGTCACATACTTGAAAAGAGAGGGAAGTAACTCAGTCTTGTGACCCAAAAGAAAACAAGTGAGTGGGACTGTAGTCTCTTTGGTCAGTAAAAAAAAAAAATGTAGCGATCATGCCAAATTTTGCCTTCATGTTTTTTTAATGTCACTTAGTTATTTCCTAGCTAGTTAACCCCACCTTCTTTCTAAAATGATATGCCATTAGGACTGCCTGTAATCACATGACTTTGGAAATTGCTTGTAGTCGCAGGAAAACAGCATGATGCACATTCAGTGTGGCACTGGCATAAAGTGGATTGTGCTTTTTTGTTTTTATTTAAAAAACATTACAGAGCATTCAGTAATAAAAGCACAGGATGGATTGTGATGTGTGCAAAATAGGAAAACAAGTATTCTTTTCCTATTTTGGCAAACAAGTCTGTTTGATGTTTCCTTTCATTATCCATTCATTAATCATCAGTAACCGCTTTATCCCCCTGAGGGTTGTGGTGGATCTAGAGCCTCCAGATCTCAGCAATACTGGAAGTGAGGAGGGTATATACACCCTGGATGGGATGCCAGTCCATCTCAGGGCACATGTATTCTGAGAACCCAGAGGAAACCCATGCTGAGGACATGAGAAACTCTGCGTAGATATAACCTGAGGTCAGGATTGAACTGGGAACCCTGGAGCTGCAAGGTGCTACCCACTGCACCCCCATGCTATCAGTAATAAAAGTGTAAAGAACTTTTTCCCCCGCAAAGTCTGTATACTAATGCTCAGATCTAAAAAAAAAAAATAATAAATTAATTGAACAAACAAATTAATTAATAATAATAATAATAATAATAATTCAGTAAGTCAGTTAAACAACAGTAAATATCTTTCACTGCAGATGTAAACAGTTTCTTATTATGTGCAACATAATGTGGACCTGGATGGAACTGCAAACAGGATGCATTTATCACATGCACTAATTTTGTAACAGCTGTTTAAAGTAAGCTTATACACTCAGTTGGTTGCTTATAAATCCTAACAGGACTAACAGTTAAATATCAGTTCAGCCAATACATATTTTCTCACTTATTCTGTTAGCACTGAGAAGTCCCATCCACTGGCATATGCTAGGGTTTTGTTTTTGTTTTCTCTCCACTTGCTAGTATTTTCTTAGCAATGTTGCACCTCTTTGTATGGTTATAAACTGAAATATAATCTCAAATATATATATAATAGTGTGCTTGTATTGTAGTTACCCTTTACAATTTAAATGTTTACAATAATATTTTATATTTACTGTATACAGTGGGTATAGAAAAGAATCACCCCCCTTTAAAATAATCACATTTTGTTGCTTTTCAGCCTGAAATGAAGACGGACACAGTTTTTGTTTTATCCAGCTGTATTTACTCAGTGCAACTTATAACATCCAAGTGAAAGATGTAACACCAACATGTCAGAAAAAATTTAAAAAACAGAATCACTGAGTTGGAAAAAGGATCACCCCCTTGCTTTAATTTGCCTTAATTTTTTAATTACAGCCTTTAGTCTGTTGGGATATGTCTCTACTAACTTTTCACATCTACACTCTGCAATATTTGCCCTCTCTTCTTTGCAGAACTGCTCAAGTTCAGTTAAATTTGATGGTGACCATTTGGACGGTCATCAAGTCATTCCACAGATTTTCAATGGGGTTTAAGTCTGGGCTCTGACTAGGCCATGCAAGGACATTCACCTTTTTCTCCTTCAACCACTGTGTGGTCAGTTTTGCTGTGTGCTTTGGGTCATTGTCATGTTGGAAGGTAAACCTTCTTCCCATTGACAACTTTCTGGCAGAGGGCAGCAGATTTTCCTCAAGAACATTTTTCTTTTATCATGACAAGTGCTCCAGTCCCTGCTGCAGAGAAACACCCCCATAACAGGATATTACCACCTCCATGCTTTACTGTAGGAATGGTGTTATTTGGATGGTGAGCTGTATTGGATTTCCACCAGACATATCGTTTGGTGTTGAGGCCAAATAATTCAATTTTAGTCTCATCTGACCATAACACCTTTTTCCATGTGGCCTCAGAATCTTTAAGGTGCGTTCATGTGGCCTTTCTTGAGGAGTGGCTTTTTTCTTGCAACCCTCCCATACAAGCAACATTCGTGGAGAATTTGTGATATTGTTGTCACATGCACACAATGACCACTCTGTCATAAATTCCGGCAACTGCTTCAGAGTTGCTGTAGGCCTCTCTGATCAGTTTCCTCCTGGCTCTTTCATCCAGTTTGGAGTGATGTCCTGATCCAGGGAGGGTCTGTGTTGTATCAAATACCTTCCACTTCTTAATAAAAGACTTCACTGTGCTTCTAGGCATTGATAAAGCCTGCTGAACCATTTTCCAACTCAGTGATTCTGTTTTTTTTAATTTATTTATTTATTTTTTCTGACATGTTGGTGTTATATCTTTCACTTGGATGTTATAAGTTGCACTGAGTAAATACAGCTGGATAAAATAAAAACTGTGTCCGTCTTCATTTCAGGCTGAAAAGCAACAAAATGTGATTATTTTAAAGGGGGCAACCATATACATTCACCATCCACTTTATTAGGAACATCAGTACACCTCCACGTTCATGCAGTTATCTAATCATCCAATCATGCAGCCGCAGTACAATGCAAAAAATCATGCAGGGCAGAATGAAGAAAAAGTGTGATCTATGTGATTTTGATCGTGGCATGGATGTTGGTACCAGAAGGGCTGGTTTGAGTATTTCAGAAACTGCTGATCTCCTGGGATCACACACAACAATCTCTAGAGTTTACACAGAATGACGTGAAAAACAAAAAACATTAAATTGGCCAGATTGGTTTGAGCTGTCAAAAAGGGTATAATAACTAATAATCACTCTTTACAACCGTGGTGAACAGAAAAGCATCTCAGCATGCACAAAACAGTGAACCTTGAGGTGGATGGGCTACAACAGCAGAAGACCACATCGGGTTCTACTCCTGTCAGCCAAGAACAGGAATCTGTGGCTATCATGGCCACAAGTTGACCCAAACAGTTGAAGATTAGAAAGACTTTTTCTAGTCTTCAGCTGTACAGTTTTCTTGAAACCCTTCCAAACAACTTGTGGTGATGTAGGTGACTTCGGATTGTAGTTTTGGAGACTTTTTGACCCCAAGACACAAATAACTTCTGCAGTTCTCCTGTGATCCTTGGAGATTTTTTGGCCACTTGAACCGTCCTCTTCACAGTGCGTTGAGACAATATAAACACACGTCCAATTCCAGGTTGATTCATAAAATTTCCAGTTCACTGGAACTTCCCTGATGGTGGAAATGGGTATTTTCAATGCTTGTACTATTTTCTTATAGCCATTGTGTGAAGCTCAACAACCGTTTGTGCACATCACAGCTAAGACAGCTTGGTCTTACTCATTGTTATGAATGAATAAGGGAATTTGGCCTATGTGTTACATCATATTTATACCTCTGTGAAACAGGAAGTCATGGTTGAAAAATTTCCTGTTCCTAGTCACCCAGGTGTACTACAAAAAATTCAAAATATCAATGGGAATATACAGTACTGTGCAAAAGTTTTAGGCAGGTGTGAAAAAATGCTGTAAAGTAAGAATGCATTCAAAAATAGTTCATATTTATCAATTAACAAAATGCAAAGTGAGTGAACAGAAGAAAAATCTACATCAAATCAATATTTGGTGTGACCACCCTTTGCCTTCAAAACAGCATCAATTCTTCTAGGTACACTTACAATCAGTTTTTGAAAAAACTCGGCAGGTAGGTTGGCCCAAACCTCTTGGCTAACTAACCGCAGTTCTTCTGTGGATTTAGGCAGCCTCAGTTGCTTCTCTCTCTTCATGTAATCCCAGACAGACATGATGTTGAGATCAGGGCTCTGTGGGGGCCATACCATCACTTCCAGGACTCCTTGTTCTTCTTTATGCTGAAGATAGTTCTTAATGACTTTCGCTGTATGTTTGGGGTCATTGTCATTCTGCAGAATAAATTTGGGGCCAATCGGATGCCTCCCTGATGGTATTGCATGGTGGATAAGTATGTGTCTGTACTTCTCAGCATTGAGGAGACTATTAATTCTGACCAAATCCCCAACTCCATTTGCAGAAATGCAGCCCCAAACTTGCAAAGAACCTCCACCCTACTTCACTGTTGCCTGCAGACACTCATTCATGTACAGCTCTCCAGCCCTTTGGCAAACAAACTGCCTTCTGCTGACTCATCAGTCCACCTGCTGCCATTTTTTTACACCCCAGTTCCTGTGTTTTCATGCATAATTGAGTCGCTTGGCCTTGTTTCCACGTGCACGTGTAATCTTGTGAATAAAAGGGTGCACTTTATTGTTACAAAAAAAGCGCTTTTGAATGGCAGGGTTTGTAAGAAGTGTGTACAATTTCATAAAATTTTGTTTTACAAAAGGTGGCTACTGCATGACCATTTGCTTAAAAAAAAACCCATTGATATAGATAGAGATTTTTTGTTTGTTTCACCATGTTTTTCGTCCAATAATTAATCCATCTAATTCTGTAGAGTATGTATTTTTTTCCTTTGTTCCTCTGAAATATTTGGTGAGCTTAATATAGGATTAATTTCCGTAAGGATGTAGGCATATTTAGACTATTTCATTTTCAAGATGTATCAGTTTGGCACGTCTTGACAGCAATATTTTGCCATTTGTCCTTGCAAAAGCATTCTAACTCCATCAAGTTGGCTGGGCATCTCCTGTTCACAGCCCTCTTCAGGTCACCCCACAGATTTTCCGAAGTCTGGATTCCAAAACCTTGAACTTGTTTTGGTGAAGCCATTCCTTTGTTGATTTGGAGGTTTGCTTCAGATCATTGTCATGCTGACATTCCTCTTCATCTTAAGTGATTTAGTAAAAGGCTTAAGGTTTTGTGCCAAAATTGACTGGTATTTGGAGCTATTCATTATTCCCTCCACCCTGATTAAAGCCCCAGTTCCAGCTGAAGAAAAGCAGCCCCAAAGCATGATTCTGCTGCCTCCATACTTCCCTGTGGGATGGTGTTCTTTTGGTGATGTGCTGTGTTGTTGTTGTTTTTGTAGTACTTGCCAGAAATTACTGCAATTCTTTTAATGTTGCTGTAGGCATCTTGGCAGCCTTCCTAGCCAGTTTTCTCCTGGTCTTCTCATCAATTTTAGAGGGGCATCCTGTTATTAGTAATGTCACTGTCGTGCCATATTTTCTCCACTTTTTGATTATTGTCTTTACAGTGTTCCATGGTATATCTAATGCCTTGGAATTTTTTTTTGTAACCTTCTCCTGATTGATATTTTTCAATTTTTTTCAACAATGAGATGCTATGTAAGCTCTCTGTGGCCCATGGCTTTTCTAGTTGAATGTTACCAAGAAGATGTCATGAAAATCCTATAGCAACAGCTATACTTTATTTTGGGGGTAATCAGTCACTTTAATTGAATGCAGGTGTATACTAATTAGTATTTAACATGAGTTTGAATGTAATTGGTTGATTCTGAACACTGCCACATTCCCAGTTATAAAGGGGTGTGCACAAGAAACAGCAGGGAGTGAACACCGGGAAGCACAGGCGGTAAACCTGGGACACGAGGAGACAAAACACGGTGAACACAGGGAAATAGCACAAGGGAGAATAACGTGGAATACTAACAGAAAACAAACGCGAGTAGAGCCAGAAGTTACCGTCCTGAGAGCCAGAACGATCTGGCAACGAGTGACTGAAGAAATTTATACGCTGCTTGATGAGGTGAGTTTGACGAGGAGCAGGTGAAGTCAATCATCCAGTCACGGATCGCCACGCCCAGAGACACGTATACACTCGTGCACAAACAGACAGAAACGAGAGGGAGAGGAAACACGAAAACACGCGGAGGCTCTGGCCAGGACCATGACAGCATGCCCGTGATCTTCGGGCCCTCAGGTGGCACTGCATTAAAAACAGGCATGGTTCTGTAATGGAAATCACTGCATGAGCTCAGAAACACCTCCAGAACTCATTGTCTGTGAACACAGTTTGCTGTGCCATCCACAAATGCTGGTTAAAGTGCTATCATGCAGAGGACAAGCCATATGTGAACATACGTCGCCGCCGTCTTCTCTGGGCCAAAGTTAATTTAAAATGGACTGAGGCAAAGTGGAAAACTGTTCTGTGGTCAGGTGAATCGATATTTGAAATTCTTTTGGGAAACTATGGATGCCGCGTCCTCTAAAATAAAGAGGAGAGGGACCATCTGGCTTTTATCAGTGCTCAGTTCAAAAGCCTGCATCTCTGATGGTATGGCTGCCTGCCTGCCTGCAGTCCAGACCTTTCACCAACTGAAAGCATTTGGCACATCATGAAACGAAAAATACGACAAAGAAGACCGAGGACTGTTGAGCAGCTAGAATCCTGTATCAGACCCGAATGGGACAACATTCCTCTCCCAAAACTCCAGCAACTGGTCTCTTCAGTTCCCAGATGTATACAGACTGTTGTTAAAAGAAGTGGAGATGCTACACAGTGGTAAATATGCCCCTGTCCCAACTTTTTTGAGACGTGTTGCTGCCATCAAATTCAAAATTACCTTATTTTTTCCTTAAAATGGTACATTTCCTCAGTTTAAACAGTTGATATGTCTTCTATGTTCTATTGTGAATAAAATATGGGGTTTATGAGATTTGCAAATTATTGCATTCTGTTTTTATTTACATTTTACACAGCGTCCCAACTTTTTTGGAATTGGGTTTATAATACAAATACAAGCATGATATGTAAGAGGATCATGAGAATATTACTAGCCACTAACAAAGGGATGAGACAATCTGAAATGAGCCATAGGTCAACCCATGATTTCAGTGTCATGTCTGACTTAAACCAAGTAAAAGCAGATGGGTTGCTTGAATGAAGAAATCTATAAGCATCTAAGAGATAAAGTGATTTACAAATATTCCTAGTTAATGGATTAGAGGAGTTACATTCCATGGAGGGCACCTGTCTAAAAATAAATTCATTGAAATCTCCTCCCACAATTACTGATGCTGACTGGCATCTAGTTCTCAAAGCGGATAACTTAGTGGACAACTTATCAAGGATATTCTTATTCAAACATAATCTTTTTCATCCATAAATGTTCCATAATTACTATCTTGTGTTTGTAGTTGTCTCAGATACCCCACACATTAAGAGAACCACATGAAAAATTAACAAGTGACATTAAATTGAAGAATAGAATACAACACTTAAATAATCCTGATCTTTCTACTTGCAAACTAAGGTCTGGAGACTTTGAAGTAGACATTTTACTTGATGAGGTTACTAATACAATTTTAACATATTTGTTTTCTAGTTGTGAAATTTTGATTATATTTTTTCATTAGGCTTAATGGATGCTGTTGTTGTGATGGACATTTGAAGAAATCTGATTTTCTTCAATTGATGTATCAACGACAACATAGTAGCCTATATCAACGAGCCAGTGTGTCTGCCACGAGCCTGAGACCCCGTTCGAAATCAACAAGTTGGAGGCTACACCAGGTGGCTCTTACAAGACCAGTTATTGAACCAAATAACCTGTTCGAAATGAACGAATCAAACCTACAGGCAGAGTTGAAAGTCTTTTTCGGTCGTTTTCCACTCAAAAAGAACCGTATGAGCGGGTTCAATTAACTGTCGGAGTTTGCCAAGGATTACCGAGGACTCTGATGAGTGAGTTGCTAACACTATACACATGCATGTATACCACCGAGGACTTCAACGAGCCTGATACGAAATGTAAGTTTCTTAAATAACAAACAAAACATACTGGAAATATGCTTATGACTAGTTTTATTAAATACATTTTTATTAAAACATGGAAAAACCTTTCTATCGAGAGATATAAATGAATTTTAATATAGTTTATTGTGCATGCAGACTATATTTTAAGTGGTTAAGCTAAATCATGGAGTTTATAAGACTAGTTTATTCTTTCTATATACTTTAGACACGTAGAACACATCCGTGTTTGTGCTTCAATGTCTGTAATGTGTGCTGTAGGTGCAAAACTTTAACGTAGGAAGATCCAACGTCCAAGATGTAGGCTACTCAATATTGGTCAGTCGTATCCGACATGAAGGATCAGCGAACTGTGACCACAAACACCATTAACTTAAGTGAATGAAAGGCAATAATCAGCCATATGCGTTCACACAAATGACTTTATTTGAAGGTTTCATTTCTATAATATGACACCGAGTTGTTAAAAAAGAAATATGTAGTGCCGCCATTGCTTGATGACGTGAAGGATCGATTGGTTTTTTGAACCGGATCATTGAAACAAACCATCCAAAACAACCGGTTCGCGGAAATGAATCAGACTTTCCATCACTATTGTTTGGTTAACATAGTTTTAAAAAAAACAATTATTTACTTATTTTAAAAAAAATAAAATTATCTTTTTGCACTCTGACAAGTTTTTTTTTTTTTTTTTTCCATTTCGCACGTTCCCGAGGTGGGAAATTACGTCATTACAACTCGCAAATTACCACTTACAAGGCACCAGAGCCATTGAAAAGATTTGTTGTTAAAGTTAAACTGTATTAGTTTTAGCTCGGTGTACCTAATAAACTGGCAGTTGCAATTGCAGCCCAACTTTGATTAGACTGGTGAAACATTTATGTGTACATAAAGAATTTGTTAAGTGCAACCTCAAGTGAACATTACAGTGTGCTTATTGGACCAGCATCACTTAATGTAAAATTAAATGTCATCCAAATACTAATCTTAAGTTAGCACCTTTTTCTCTCTCTTTTAGGAGGTGACGGAGACGTCTAAAGCAAGAGACATCCCTATAGTCACTGATGCAGTAAATCTCAAGTTCCAGCTGTTGAACAGATGGTATTTTCTTCTTATTATTTTATTTTATTTCATTTATTTGATACAGTCAATCAAATAATACAACATAACCACACACACACACACACCTCTACACACATCAGACTGGTCTGTTATTATAAGCAGGTATTCTACTGTTTATGAAGGACATTAAAATTACCAGGGCTCATTAATACTTTCCTTTTTTTTTCTTATTTATTTTTTTTTGCATCCAAACGCTGCACATGTTTATAACATTAACATTATATTTAATTATTTAATTATATTTACTCTCAACAAATAAATAAAAATAATAATATATAGTAAGAGGTATAGTTTTTTTTTTTTTTTTCCATAGGCACTTTCATTTTATTTATCAATATCAATATATCAATATCGGTATATGAAAATATGAAATTAATTTCAGCTTAATCACTTTCCAGGAATTGCATAAAAGTGGCCTGCTTTCTGCCATCTTTCTCTCCCTGTAGGAGGTCGAATGAGTTTCTATGAAGACTGCCCATGCAAGTAAAAACTTATCTACCCTCTCTCTGGATATATTATATAATAAAATGTTTTGCTGAATGCAGTTGGTTGCCTTGTTTATTTTGCATTATTGACCAAACTTCTTTCTTGGGTTAAATTGAGCAGTTGCTTGCATTCATTGATATTCACTTATTGTGCATGCTTATATGAATCTCTTAACATAAGGTAACATTAGGACGTGAGTAACTATGACCATAGAAGCAAGAGAAAAATATGAATGCGTACATGCTGTAAATGTATTCTATGTTATGGGAGCAATACCCCTTCCCCCCCAAAATTAAACACAGAAAAACTGATTAATGCTGTCTCTATTTCACTCATCAGAAAAAGTGCTACTATAAAATGTAGTCAACGTGGTAATCAAAGCACATTATGTGTTAATGTCTACAGAAAATTACTGCAAATATAGTCACTGCTGCTGTCTGTCCCGCTTAAACCCATTCAAACAGGTTGACAGCGCGGATTTGTTTGGAACTATTGAGAGCTACATGAACCACGTGACTGGGTTGCGGCGAGATCAAAGCGTGTCGCAACTCCCTTTTTCAACGGCTCTGCAAGGCACCACGAATGCCGCTATAAATCCTGTGGTTCTATTGGCTAGAAGCAAACCGATTTCGCGCCATTATCCACCTTTCTCCTACGCCCCATGAGGCTTTGCGCGAAACATTGGAGTAGCTTCCGTTAAGACGTAAACAAACCATTCGCTGCGAAGTCGCCAGTCATTCATTCGTTGCAAGATGTGTTATCATACGCTGACAGAGCTTATAAAGGACATCAGCATACCCGTCCCTTCCTTAATAGAGGGATTTGAGGACAATTTAAAAAGTGGCCATGGATCATTTACAGTAGTGTACTGACCTATTTTGTTGATTCGGTTGCTTGTGACGGTAAGGTAATGATCAGTTTGAAGAGCTCGGAGGCTCACCAGCACCTTCACAGTAATAAAGTCGGTCGTGTGTTACTGAAGGATGTGGGGAATGATTTTGTGTACTTAAGATCTGACGTAGAGCCGAGTCTAAGCCTGAACGTGTCACACCATAAAGCCTGGGTTTTAGTGTCGTGTCAAGTCTGTTTCACACCGGAACTCTGCAGCAGAGCAGAAGCGGAAGTTACTTTTTCTATTTTTTGCTGCGCTGCTCGAGCTGAATTAAAGCGGTTGAAAGACTTAAATGAAGATGAGTTGACACACAAAAAAAAGGTATACATTGCACAGAAAAAACATATATTTGTAGAGTAGTATGTTTTACATTTAATATACACTAATCATGAATGAGAATAGTGTTACTTTTGGCTTGGAGGTACAGCAACAAAATTGATAGGTCGCTAAAACAGGAAAATACACCTGTCAAAACTGTTTTCTATTATAATGCTGCTTAGGGGTAAGCTTCACAGCAATATCCAATCACAGCCGAGTATACTGTGATAAACAGAAACACGCCACACGTCAAGCTACGTTGGCATTCTTGGTTTTCGTCACACGTGAATTGTAAAATGTTATAAAAGAATTGTAAATGTTATATTACATAACGATCAAGTTAATAAAAAACTCCTCAACAGCCCACTCACAATAACTGTTGTATATTTTTTTGGTTTGCTTTTCAAAGAAATTGTAGAACATTGGTTATATTCCAATCGCATTTGTACCTGACGGGTATCCGTAGTTATGACGTCTGTAGTAGCCCGGATGTATACGGAAGTACGCTTAACAGAAGCTACATGTAATAAGCTACGTGCAATAAGCTACGTGCTGCTACACAGTTCTCCAGTAAAGTGATGACGCTATTCAAAGCTCTGTTTATGTGTCCGTCATTCAACAGCGAATTAACTACGGAACCCGAGAAACTTTCTGCAGAGCGCGCTGCAGTCTCTGCGTGTGAAACGCTGCTGGTGTGAAAACGCACGCGTCACCCGCGCCTCAAATTGCGCGCTGCTCCTGCGCCGCGTGCGGTGTGAACCGGACATTGAGGTGCTCATTTGTAGCAAGTCCAGGGCGCTCTTGTAGTCACACAGCTGCGATACTGTGCAAGGTCAGTAAATTAAGGATAATTATATGACTAGATATGAAAGATTATAATGATTATGATTATTAATATTATTACTAGTATTCGTATTAGGCTAGTAGTAGAAGCATTATCTGATCTCTACTAGTGTTTTGTAGCTACAGCCCTAGGGAGGTACGATGCAGTAGAGCAGAAGCAGTGCGTATTTTTTTCGGCGTGCATGTTAACGAATGATTGCTTTTACACCGGATGCTGCAGCAGTGAGGCGCAGGAGCAGCGCGTGAGCAGCGCGTGAGCAGCAGTGAAGCGGGAGTTTCGGTGTCGAGTCTATTTTTTTTTTTTTGCTGCGCTGCGCGAGCTGAATTAAAGCGCCAGTACACGGTTGAAACAGATGAGTTGACACAAAATATTGCACAGAAAAAAAAGCATATATTTGTAGAGTATTAGGTTTTACATTTAATATACACTAATCATGAATTAGAATAGTGTTACTTTTGGCTTGGAGGTACAGCAATAAAATTGATAGGTCGCTAAAACAGGAAAATACACCTGTCAAAACTGTTTTCTATTATAATGCTGCTTAGGGGTAGGCTTCACAGCAATATCCAATCACAGCCGAGTATACTGTGATAAACAGAAACACGTCACAACCTAACCTAGCAACTTTGGCAACAAGATGGACAACACAAGACTCATAATTGAGGTGGAAAAATGCAACGTTCTGTATGACCCTCAGCATTACCTGTATAAGGATTTCGTGGCAAAGGAGAAGGCATGGGATGCTGTTGCTTCGGCTGTTGGTGCTGATGGTAAAGTGTGATCCTCCACTTTTATGACGGGGCATGTGTGTGAGTGAGTCAGTATGTAGTATAATTACTGTAAACTGCAAATACATGTCTTTTAATTTATTACAAGATATAATTGTAAGCATTTACAAAATATGTATTGTTGCAATATAATTACATTATTAATATGTATAGGCCTATGTGGTGGGATGAGAGTCGCTAATTGTCTGTAGAAAACTACTAGAACTTTTTACAAACCTGGATATAAAGCTTGATTTGTCTTTAAAAAAAAAAAAAAACAAACAAAAAAAAACTGATCAAAGTGTTGCCATTTTGACAACAGCTCTTATTAGTTCAACTGTTAGAGTGATGTTATTGTCACTCTTGGAAATGGGTAATAAATGCCTAAAATATTAACAAATTGTATATTCAGAGCCATATCACTCTGCAGTTCTCGCCTGGGTTCCCACTGAAGCTAAGCAGGGTTGAGCCTGGCCAGTACCTGGATGGGAGACCTCCTGGGGGAAACTAAGGTTGCTGCTGGAAGTGGTATTAGGGAGGCCCTGTGGTCTGTGTGGGTCTTAATGCCCTAGTATAGTGATGGGGACACTATACTGTAAATCCCAGGTCACTTCTTGTAAAGAGTAGGTGTCCTGGCGAAATTGCGCCATTGGCCCTTGTCTATCATGGTCTCCTAATAATCTACATCACTCTCCTCTCCACTAATAGCTGGTGTGTGGTGGGTGTTCTGGAGCACTATGGCTGCTGTCGCATCATCCAAGTGGATGCTACACACTGGTGGTGGTTGAAGAGGATTTCCCCCCCATACTATGTAAAGTGCTTTGAAAGCGCTATATAAATGTAACAAATAATAATGTATGGATGTTTGTCGAGTTTCCAATAATGTTAACTACACAGCTGCCAGTAAACCCTACACCATATGGTCTTGCCAGGACACTTTGCCTTCAGGAGAGCCAAAAAATGTGCAAAGTTTCTCACGGACTTCATATGCCTCTCTGCATCCCCTGTTCCCACCCATGTTTGTAACATTGGGTAGCGCTTCCCCTCTTTCTTCTGCCTCTTCTAGCCATATTCGGTTTTGAGATGGGGTCAGGAGGTAATTATGCAGAATGCAAGTGGCCAAGATAACAGAATAAACATTTTCAGGCTTCATGTTGATTCTTGTATGCAGAACCCTCCATCTGGATGACAGAATGCTAAAAGCACATTCAACAACCATTCTGGCCCGAGACAGTCTGTAGTTGAAAATCTGTCTCCACTGTGGAATGTTGTTCCCAGGGAACGGTCTCATCAAATACCTCTTGAGGGGAAATGCTGCATTGCCTACCATGGTGTATGGCATCAGACCTTGAACAGATGATCCTGGCAAAGGGATGTCTGCAGGCACAGATAAAGCTTTGTCTTCCATGCCTCTCCCAAGAGCAGAAGTACTGTACATGCCACCATCACTTGATCTTCCAAAGTCACCCACCTGAATAAATCTGAATCTGTAGTTGGCATCTGTGAGTGCTAGGAGAACAATAGAGAATGTTCCCTTATAATTGAAAAACAAACTGCCAGACCATGCAGGAGCTACGATGGTGACATGTTTGCCGTCAATGGCACCTAGGCAGTTTGGAAAGTTCCACTTTGACCAGAAATCTGATGCAATGTCTCTCCACATGTCTTCATTCGGTGGAGGGAACTGTGTTGTCAGCATGTTTCTCTCAATTGCCCCACAAGTCATGTGGACGGACTGACTTACGGTAGATATCCCAACCCGATATTGAAATGCCAGGCTGGTGAAGCTTTCCCCTGTAGCTAGGAATCTGTAAAAGACAGAATTGTTTGGTTATTACAAATAGTTTTTTGATTGTTCTCTTTTACAGCGAGTGACTGCAAGAAAAGGTGGAAGATTCTCCGTGATGCATTTGGCCGAAACCGGAAGCAAAAAAAAATGGCCAGTGGTTCCGCTGGTGGAACCATTAAGGAATGGAGATACGAGAAAATGATGTCTTTCCTGCTACCACATATGCAAGCCAGAAGGTAAATATGCTATATAACTTTTGTTAACAGCATAACATAACCAATAATCATAGTCAAGATAGCAACATGTGTATATTTTTAACAAAATATTCTGAATTTGCATTCAAAGGTATAAAAGATTATGAACTACATCTGATTTAACAAAATTATGAACGTAAAAGTAGTTATACTTATTTCAGTTCCAGAAACACTCTGCAGCCAAAGGAGGAAGTACCATTGGATATGACTGTGACTGAAGAGGATTTGGATCCTGAGCTCTCAGGACCAAGTCCACCGTCCGCATTCATGACTGTACAAAGCTTTGCAACCCCAACTCCCTCAGCTGGTCAGAGATCTGCCACCCCCACACCACCGTTAACAACGACAAGATCTGTCACCTCCACACCACCGTTAACAACTACAAGATCTGCCACCCCCACACCACCGTTATCAGCTCAGAGATCTGCAACCCCCACACCACACCCAAGAGTTCAAGCTTTAATGGATGAAAGTCAGCAGCCAAGACAGAAGAGGAGGAGAACTGTTGTATCCAATCCAACAGAGCAGCAACTTTTAGACATTATAACACAACCTACCACATCATCCCCACCATACGTTCCAAGACAGGAGGATGAGATGTATTACTTTGCCATGAGTTTAGTGCCTAAACTAAACCGGCTGCATCCCAGACTCCAAACCAGGGCTCAAATTTACATCCTCAACTATTTGTCAGACTTACAATTTGAAGAAGAAAATCTGGGACAGGAACACTCAACAGCACCCACAGTTCTGACAAGTCCAAGCCGCCGTCAACCACAAGCATCAGAGTTTCAACAGTATGAAGCCACCCCGTCCTACCAGGAAGGCCAGAGTGAGAACCGCCTCATGCATCATTAATACCGAACACATGCCCCATCAACATCTACCCAAGAACAGGGAGATTCAACAGAACATCATTCCGTACCTGTTGATCACCAGTTCTGATAAATATATATTTTTTTGTAGTTTATTTTATTATTACTTTTTATACATTTGTTTCTTTTTTACAGCATTGTGTATTTTTTCTTTTCATATTGTATTCTATACTGTATTTCATATTCTGTCTGTTCATATTGTGTGATTTGGTTTGTTTGTTTTTGACAGTGTTAATAGTGAATAAAGTAATATCTGCACGGAAAATATTACTTGTTTGTGTGTGTATATTCACAAGCATGTTTGGAAATGCTTGTGAATATACTTGTGGTTAGGTAAAAGTCATTTAAAATATCATTGATCCTAAGAAACGTTCTTGTTCGATTAGAATTGCTTGTCATGTTTTTAAAAAAATTCTTTTTCAGGGGGTGCAGGGTAGGTTTAAACTTACATTCCATATTTGTTTACAGTACACTCGGTTCATAAATAGTTTGTAAGTAAATAACTATTTTACTAGTTACCTCAGTGTAATAGCAAGGCGCTGTTTGGGTTCAATGGATGCCCGGTAATTTGTGCTTTGTCTTGTGAGGTCGGCACCAACCAGAGAAAGAACATTATCCATTTGCTCTGCAGTCATCCTGAAGTATTTCAGGTGCCAGTCAGTGTCGAGGCGCAGTTCCGCGACAAGATGGTAAAAAGAACCACACTCTCTCCTGCGCTGGTTGATAGGATGAACCCAAAACCTTCTTGTCTTTCTCCGTAATCTTCTAAGCAAAAGATAAAGCGCAACGGCCTTTCTTCTGTCCACGACTCGTACTATATACAAAAGAAATGGAAATTGAAGTATTTCGATTAAAATGTAAATATTTGGAAACAATCATTAAAGCTATGTACACATTGGCATCACTTTGTTTTGAAAAGTGGTGGGGACAAAAATGGGTGCTGGTCACTAACCATTCTACCTTACCGCACTACTCGTTTTGCTCTTTTTTAAAATAAATTAATATACTTGGGGACTGTGATTAGAATTGGAAATACACCCAATTTCTGCTTTTCAATAATGCATTGATGTGCACATGCATAACAAATAGAAATTAGAGTCACCAATCATTATATAAAATATTTTCACAACACCTAGCAAGATCATACAGCAGACCAATCAAAACACCCAAGATAAATAGCAAACTTACCTTTTCATTGTCAGCTCAGCTACAGCGTACCCATTAATTGCACAATTCTTGTGTGTGTATAAAGATTCTACTTCTAATTACTTGCATGTATTTTTTTAGTACCAGGACAACTTGCTAACTAAAGCAGGTGTGGTGCCGAACTTGGAAGAATTACGTCTGTCAGACTTAAACCCACATCAATTTCCCACATCCAATCAAATAATAGAGCGAAAGCCCGCCTGCCCGCCTAGCGGATCAAGAACTCAGTCGAGTTCAACCAATCGTGAACTATGCAAAACCTAGTGTAAAACATGAATGAAGGCCAATTCGTGTTTAAATTGTTTTAATTATCTTTATTCAATAAATAATAATAATGAAGACAAGAAATTGCGTGGTGATTCTTTGTTATAATTTTTTTGTTTTATAAAATCTCCCTTGTATTACCATCCCCTACCTCACATGTAAATGGCACAAATCATTGCCAAACAAGATCTCGCGAAACCCTAGCCACTCTCTAGTCGCAGCAAGTACGCTCTCGCGAGAGTTTCGCAACAAGTTTTACTATTCATCGTTTATCCCGTTGTAAAGAGCTGATGTTCTGGCCGGCGCAAATAAAGTTTGTTACATGTATGAATTATATTATGAAAAATGATGGTTTGTAGATGGTTTTCCTTTTACACATACTTTCTGCAAACTATTTTTCAGTGGCTTTTCCAAAGTGGTGGGGACACAATCGACTTTGGCAAAAAGTGGTGTATCCATCTCCTGACTTGTTCCTGTCCACAACTTTATCCCAGAGATCTTTTGACAGTGCCTTGCCACCCATAGTTGATTGATTGCTCCAGTTGCACTACAAAATGCTCCAGGAAAGCTCTTTTCATGCTGAGCTAATCAAAATTACCACGGCTGATCACAATTGAAAGTCAAATGGATTTGTGTGCCATTGAGAAGGTGATCAGCTACACCTTATTGAGTCATTTTTAGGAGGGGGTGATCCTTTTTCCAACTCAGTGATTCTGTTTTTTAAAAAATATTTTTCTGACATTGTTATATCTTTCACTTGGATGTTATAAGTTGCACTGAGTAAATAAGGCTGGATTAAACAAAAACTGTGTCCGTCTTCATTTCAGGCTGAAAAGCAATAAAATGTGATTATTTTAAAGGGGGGTGACTCTTTTCTATACTCACTGTATGTACATTATTATATATTTGGATGATCATGTTTCAAGATGGCGCCAGTGGGGTTGGCTGCCATCACGACTGCTCCGTCACTTTTTTGTAGACTTTTATTTAATTTTGGTACCTTTCTTACTTTTAGGGTGGGCAAACATGTCTCACCCCCCTCACCCTAGCATTGGGCCCCCCAGGGATGTGCATTGAGCCCCCTGTTGTACTCCCTGTACACCCATGACTGTGTGGCCACTTTCAACTCCTCCACCATCATTAAGTTTGCAGATGAAACTGTTGTGTTAGGCCTGCTCTCCAATAACAACGAGAAGGCCTATTTAGAGGAAGTTAAGAGCCTGGAGAACTGGTGCCAGGAGAACAATCTCCTCCTGAACGTCAGCAAGACAACTTAGCTGGTTGTGGACTTCAGCACAAAGCAGGAGAGGAACTACCATTCACTTGAGATCAACGGGACCCCAGTGGAGAGTGTGGACAGTTTCTGTTACCTTGGTGTCAACATCACACAGGACCTAACATGGTCCTGTCACATCAACACCCTGGTGCAGAAGGCCCATCAGCGTCTATTCCACCTCAGGTGCCTGAAAGACTTTAAATTGCCCTCTAAGGTGCTCAGGAACTTTTACACCTGCACCACTGAGAGCATCCTGACGGGAAACATTACAGCCTGATTTGGGAACAGCACCATGCAGGAAAGACGAGCTCTCCAGAGGGTGGTGCAAACAGCTGAGCGCATCATCCACACTGAGTTCCCTGACCTGCAATCCATCTACAACAAGCAGTGCTGGACCAAGGCCAGGAAGATAATGAAGGACCTCAGCCATCACAACAATGGACTGTTCTCTCTGTTACGGTCGGGGAAACGTTTCCGTTCCCTGAAGGCAAACACAGAGAATGAGGAGGAGCTTTTTCCCGCAGGCGATTCGGGCCCTCAACCTGGGGAACACCAAGGACTAGAACTGAACTGCACTCACACATACAACATCCACTACCTCATCCTGCCCGTTATTACATTTTTACATCTTTACATTCACTCGCACCATATTTTGCACTACAATTTGCACACCTTATTTTGCACATGTACAGTTTTTCTACTCCATTTAGTGTAACAAATTTTTCTTTCACAGTTGTAATTTTTACTTTTTCACTATATAATATATATAAAATTGTCATTTTTTGTATTGTGTTCTAAATTGTAAAAAAAAAATTCTATTCATATATTGTAGTTTTATTCTCTATTATATTATACTTTTTTCCTATTAGATTTTTATCCATTATATTTTATGTTATTTTTATTCTCTTTATATATCGTAAGTCGTAAAAAGCATTTCACTGCATGTCATATTATGTATGTGACAAATAAAGTTTGATTTAATTTGGTTCAATAGTACAATGTCTCGTTATATGTAGAATATATTGAGTGTTTCTCAAGGAGCTGTTGATCAACACAATGCTTCGTCTACATTAAAGAAACAAAATAGTGAGGTGAGCTACTTACCCATTTCTTCAAGATGCGTTTATCAGGCTCGATATTAAAATCCAAAATGCACTCTCAGAGATTCTAGAAGATACGTTGGCATTCTTGGCAAAAAATAATAAAAAATACAGTGTTGAGTTTTTGTCACACGTGAATTGTAAACATGTTCCTCCCCATTATGTAAATGTTATATTATGTAATGATCAAATTAACAAAACTCCTTAACAGCCCACTCACAATAACGTATATTTTTATGGTTTGCTTTTCAAGGAAATTAATTATGGAACCCGAGAAACTTTCTGCAAAGCACGCTGCAGTTTCTGCATGTGAAACGCTGCTGGTGTGAAAACACACGCGTCACTTGCACCTCAAATCGCGCGCTGCTTCTGCTCCTGTATGGAAAGCCAAATTGGTCATTATTCACGTGCATTGTTATGCCGTTTTCTAATCGCCGCCAGGTGTTACGATAATGCTGCTAGGTGTTAAATAAACGCCGAGCACTGCCAGACGTTCAGTTAGCGTCACGCCCATCGGCGTTAAGTTAATGCTATAATACACTCATCGCTTAATTATAGGCACATTGATTTGTTCATTACAAAGCTCTCACACTATGGAGGACCAAACCTGCAGAAATAATGAAAAATAAATAAATAAATAAATAAATAAATAAGAGGAAAATAAATAAAGGAATAAATGACTTGATAAAACATATAATTCATTTTTTAATTAAATTTAATCTTAAATTAAGTTTTGTATTATTTTTTCTTTCATTTATTATTGTATTTATTTTTAAATGTATTTTTATTCTTTATAACTTATTTATTATTAAAAATATATATATATTTATATATTTATTTATGCGCTCATTTATTTTTATATTTATTTATTTCCACATGTATTTATTTCCATATTTATTTATTTATTTTTACTTTGCCATGGGCAACATGGCAATGAGGGAGGCGGTCCAATTCAGCATCCTCCAAAGAGAATAAATCACAAACTCATTATTAACCACACAACACAGACAGAAATGAACACTAATAAATTTGAAATCTAAAAAGGCTATAAGGCTACTATAGGAGCAGTTTCCCTTAAACCATGCTGCGCCACGCTATTCCGGATAGTTGTTTCACAAACCCCAAACAACTTTGCAAAGTTTCCAGCAGTTTGATCCAGTGAGAGATAAATTTCAATAGTACTTATCAGAAGCAAATAATATAAATATCCCACCGTAGCACCCTCTGACTTGCAGAGATTTTGAATATGCAGGGAAATATTTTGCAGAGAGCCTAACAATTCAGGCTGTACTTCGACATTCATATGGGCATACAGCTCTCCTAAAACATCAGTAAGCACCTCTACTCTAAATAACATGTCATTTGACGCATGGTTATCGACTTCATTTGCCAAGTTGCGCAACTCTCTAGCTATTTGTGAAGCGTCCGCCATAGTTTACACGAGAGCTACGACCTGACGTCACTCCAAAACAAGTGAAGGGTAATCGAGCACACACTTCAATCTACAATGAATCAATGGTAAGCAAGACCAACCCACCTAATTATCATACAAGACACAGAAATATAAGAATAAATACAAAAACAAAATGTTGATATAAATAAATGTATAAATAAATAAATATGCAAATAAATACATGCAGGAATTAGGGGTGGGCGGTATGACCAAAAATCTATTTCACAGAATGAATAATTTTATTTCATGGTAATGATATAAATCACGTAAAAAAAATAGTCATTCTGGTAAATCAACTGTAAATCAATTGTATGCTTTGACATGCTTCATTTTAAGATGATAAAACAGGTTATTTGTGCTACCGCTGCTAGCGGAAACATTTGCGCGACACAGTTTGCAAATAACATTTTTCTGCTCTTTGTCAGATTTTGTAAACCCGAACCACGTCCATAGCACCGATGTCGCGCCTCTTTTCATAACAAGTTCCTCCTCGTGCTCAGGATTGGTTTGTGGGACTTCTTCACCAGCGTGCTTATCTTTCTCCATGTTTTTCCAATCACAACTACTCTTATGTACAGCTTCTCGATCGTTCTCATGTGCAGGAGTGCTACGCACAAAGTTAACCACGCCCACTTATTTACATTTCACGGTATACACAGAATAGAAAAATCTGTAATAATAGACATTTTATTCCGTGGTAACGGTATATACCATCATACCGCCCAGCCCTAGCATATTGTATATTAATTATTCAACAGAAATGTTTTTATGGAAAGGACAGAACCACAGAGGCAGCATACTACAGCTGTGTCTAACAGAAAAGGTAGATAAGAAGGAGGATTATGCGTATAAACCCATACAGCAAATGAAAACAAAAGAGGTCTTACCCGACAATTTCCAAGTTCTTCTGCTTTAACAATGATGGTCCCACAGTTTTTACCAGGGATGCCCCTAAAAACACATTTTAGTTTGTGTCATGTAGAATTCTGGTAATGCTACAACATTTATTATGTAACATTTATTACATGATATACAAATATAATATACAAAACAGCTACATAAGCCATTCAAGGCAATGAATATAAATGTACATAAACAATTACAGACTTATTCAAACAGGCATCTGCAGTCATAAAACCTGCTTTTGTCAATTTTGACCAGACTGTTGCAATAGTTTTCCACTGTTGTGTTTGGGAGACTTGTATGATTTCAGCTTGCATCCATACTCTGAAAACACAGCTCCACATCTGCAGTTAATAGGCTGGATTAAAAAAAACTTTCTAAAATATTATGAGAGAATACTTGTTTATTTGAGACAGATCTTTAAATAAAGTCTTTGGATGAGTCAGATGTCTAGGAATTCTATGCAACATTGGACGTATGACAGTCCCTCCAGGATTTCGCGATTTTGAAATATCTGAAATTAACACAAAATCAAGGAAACTCCGCAATATTCAGAGGAGATTGTAATTTTTCAAAAAATACCAGATTTTCTGCAGATTTGGGCCAAGACGCATCATGTGACCTCATCGCAACGCGCATTCAGCCAAAGCCCTCTTCGATTCACGTGCATCAAACATGAGTACAGCTAAAAGGTCTCATTTACCAGCATACATAACTGCGAAAGACAGTGCAAAACTATTTCGTGCAATTGCAATTTTGACATTTGAAGTAGTTTTCCGCAAAAAAAAAAAAAAAACACTCCGCAAATTGCATCGCAAATTTTGAACAACAGTGAGTTGGGGGGGGGGGGGGGGGTGTAGCTTGCTACGTGTTAGACACTCAAGAGGGCGGCCCTCTGGTGTTCAGACCTACCCTAAACTCAGACGTGAAGTGAAATCAGAGTGCGTTCAGTGTGAGATTGCTTAATGGCTGATTTCATGCATTATCACGAGTGGGAAAAAAAAAACTTTTTAGATCTCAGGGATCCTTCTGTGCTAGCTCGCTGGACAAGAGTGTGGGGCAGGATTTTTTTTTTTTGGCCATGCACACAAAAATTAACACTTGATCAGAGTGTCGAGGGCTCCTATTTACATATCAAAGTGTTTTAGACTGATTTTGCACACGGTGCGTCTTTGGGTAGCTAATCCAATATTTGCGCCGCAGGGAGTGATATCGGTTAGTCGAATAGCATTGGTTATACACAATGAATCGAATCTAGCAATATAATAAGGCCTTTTAGAAAGATAAGAGGAACATCGCTCAAATCAATCTTTTATCACACTGAAAGAAGATTTCTTCATTCTTACCAGGCGATTACAATATTAAAATGTGCTGTAATAGGATTTCATCGTCTTCAGACACACTTTTAATATTATGAACTGCAGTTTTACTTTAAGCACTTAACCGTGGCTAAAATGTCAGACAAATATAGCGCTGTTAATGTGCTGAACTGAAAATCAGCTTAGAGCCTTTCAGTTATTTGCGGAGTGAGTTAGGTTCGCGTGGCGACTCGCGCTGAAACGCGCGAAAATACAAACCTAAGAATAAAAAAACAAAAAAAAACACACGCTTAGATTTGAAGCGGAGTTGCTCACGAAACAAGGTTTTTAAAATGCGCCCGCATTATCTCCACCAATTTATGCAGCGAATTTAGCTCAAATGGTGAAATATATCTAATCGAAGCACGTTATGATCAGTTATAAAAATAAATTGACCATTTATTCGACCATTGTTCATATATATATATATATATATATATATATATATATATATATATATATATATATATATATATATATATATATATATATATATATATATATGATCTAGACTAGCTTGTAGAATTAACCGTAACCTAGTTTTAGAATTACATGCGAAGAGGCTGATCGGTTTGTCCACCAAACGCACCAGTGTAATCTTCGTATTATTCTAAAGAGGGAGATTATTCTTCTGGCCACGAAGGATAATTCTCCGGTTTTGTTATTAAAAGAAATACAGCGCGTAGCGAAGAGCAACGTTAAAGTGACCTTATTCATAAGCAAAAACAGAGACAATCCAGCGTGATGATAATAGATTTTAATAACTAAGTGAAACTACTGATACACACACTAGATTTAAACAACTAACACATACATATATACAGGAAAAGTGAAAGTAGAGACAGAAAAAGGAATGAGAATAACAGAATGGCAGAAAACACAACAGTTTACCCTCGAGGATCATCAATGAATTACAATCGCCTGAAAACAGGGGCATGAACTTAATAAAGACACACCTACAGATCGATTAAAAACTATACTTGCATATGCTTAGGTGTTGGTTTCAAGATGCGTGCGAGGTCTGGAGAGTTGGTGAGCTGAGTTTGCTGGTTCCTTTGTGTCGTTAGAGAGAGAAAGCTTGGACCGGACAAGCTAGAGTTGAGTGTCGCCGAGGAAGAAAATAAGAAAACGGTAGTTGCCATGTGGCTACTGGAAAAAGAAACAGAAGAGTCCGGAAAACAGAAGAGCGCCGGGAAAAAGAAGAGCGCTGGGAAAAAGAAGAGGACCTCCTGCCTCCTGTGGACCTCCTGCCGGAACATGGCTTGAGCGGAGGTCTCCTCGTGGACCTCCTTCCTGTCAGAGCTCTGCTGAGGAGACCTCCTGCTGGGTCTCCAGCTGGAGCTCTGGGGGTGCTCGCTTGTGGAGCCATTTGTGGGGGAAATAAAGGTCCACTGGGGAAACGAAATGGAATCCAGAGCGGGAACAAAAAATTTGGCGCTGCGTGCCCTCAATTTCCCCGCTGCATCCATGTTAGGCTAAGTATTCTGTTAGCAGGCAGAAAGGGGGGGCTGGATACATGCGCAGGGGAAAAGGTCACTTTATTAGGAATGGTTCAAAAGTTTAGGAACAGTTCAAAATCGCAATGCAGGAGAAGTCAAAAACAGGTGGAGTTCAAAAACACGGGCAAACAGTAGTATCAGAGGCTAGACAACAGTTCCGAGTCAAAAGACGTTAGCAAAAGTTTGGCACGAACAAAACAGTAATCCCAAGGGCAAGAGCAATAATCCAATGTCCAGAAAACGTGAACGAGGTTCAAAGCCAGAATAAAAAGTCCATGGAAATCGCTTGGTAAGTGTATGATTCAAAAGGAGCGTACAAATACTTCGCGCCGAGGCGAAGAAACAAAGAGCTTAAATAACATGAATGAAACAAGGCTTAACGTAAAAAACACCTGAAACATAATGACAAAGAACCAATGAGCAAAAGAACCAATAAGCATACAGGGGTGGAGACATGACATAAACCAAAACAAAGAGACGTGGCGAAGTAAACAAAACGAGAGTCTGTGAATGTGGAAATGCACAAGTTCCTCCTCCTGCTCAGGATTGGTTTGTGGGACTTCTTCATCAGCGTGCTTATCTTTCTCCACGTTTTTCCAATCACAACTACTCTTATGTACAGCTTCTCGATCGTTCTCACGTGCAGGAGCGCTACGCACAAAGTTAACCACGCCCACTTATTTACATTTCGCGGTATACACGGAATAGAAAAATCTGTAATAATAGACATTTTATTCCGCGATAATGGTATACACCGTCATACCGCCCAGCCCTAGCAGGAATAAATCAATTTAAAAATAAATGAATGCATAAATAAAATAAATGGAAAAAGAATAAATAAATACAAGTTATAAAGAATACAAATAAATTTTTTAAAAAATACAGGAAATAATAAATGAAGGAAAAAACTAATACAAAAATAAATTTAAGATTCAATTTAATTAAAAATGAATTATGTTTGTTTTATCAAGTCTTTTATTCCTTTTCCTATTATTTCATTTATTAGTTTAGGCTATATATTTATAATTTCTGCAGGTTTGGTCCTTCATAGAGGGAGAGCTTTGTACTGAGCAAATTAACGTGTTTATTAAGCGATGTGTAACGCTAACTTAACGTCTGGCGGCGATTAGAAAACGGCGTTTTTAAACTTGAAACGGCGTAACCATGCACGTGAATAATGACCCATTTGGCTTTCCATACTCCTGCGGTGTGAACCGGGCGTTAGAAAGACTGTTGTTTCTTCTTTAAAGGGAGAGAATGCGGTCAGGTAAAGAAAGCCAGTCATGACTGTACAGTCGCGCACAGCAACAATCCGCCTTAACTTTAAGTCTGGTTATGTAGCATTTTTCTTTAAACCACAAATTAAGTTTCGCCTGGTTGTAAGTGAGCTTCGTAATGACATTCCGTAATTATATCCCCGCCTGAAACAACAAACAATCTTGGTTTTTAACACACACGAATCACGACACAACACCTACTACTATCAGAGCAAGCCAGTTAGCGCTGGGCTTCTGCTTCGTCTTCTTCTTTTGGCGTTTTATGGCGGTTGGCAAACAAGCGATAGGTGCATTCCCGCCACCTACTGGACTGGAGTGTGGACCGTTGATGGAGTGGGCGGGGGGGAGGGGGTGGGTCAGGGGGATTCTATTACCTTCTAAATGCTATTAAACAGTTCTACCTTTCTTAAGTATCTCATTAATGCATTAGATATTTTATGATGACTCAAGCCAGTGTGCAGCAGTGTTTTAAGTGTAAGATTTCCTATCCCCATTTCTCTTAATCCTTCCAACAGAAATATTCTTTCATTTTCATAAGCAGTACAATGTATTAGAACATGTTCTACAGTTTCTGCTGATCCACATAATCTACAGTTCCCAGACTCATGTTTGTTCATCATATATAGGGAATAATTTAGAGCTGTGTGCCCAAGGAGAAGTCTGGTAATGATCGTGTCTTCTCTTCTACTGCCAAAATTCCTTCTTTCACCTCCTACTTGATAAATATGATATGATATATGATATGAAATATGATATGAATATGATAAAGATGTCTTCCTCTTCCCTCCTCATTCCAAAGTTCTTGCCATTTCCCTTTTATAGCTGTTCTGATTTTGGCCGTAACTTCTTCTTTACTTAGTGGAATATTCGTTCCTATATGTGATCATTTCAGCGCTTGCTTTGCTAATTGATCAACTTCCTCATTTCCATCCGCTCCCACGTGTGCTGGAACCCACAGGAAACACATCTTCATTCCTAACTTATTTACTCTGTACGTACTTAAAATAATTTCGTATAAGATGTCTTGTCTTGAGGATCTCCCGCTAGTAAGGCTTGATAGTGCGGAGAAAGAGTCTGAGCGTATTACTGAATTCATTGGCTGGGCGTCCTCCATCCACCTGATAGCTAATAATATTGCTACCATCTCTGCTGAATAAACTCCTACTTGATCAGATACCCTTTTACCAATTTTAACTTGAAAGTGTGGGACATAAACACCGGCTGAAGCTCGACCTGTTTCAGGATCTTTAGAACCATCAGTGAAAATTGTGAGCACAGAGTAATAATTCTGCTCTAGATACTGTTTAACCATTGCATCCTTAAGGCTGAGCTACTACTTCCGCCGGAAGTTATACCCATAATCGTTTTTTACAGCAGCGCCCCAAGGAAAAAAGTGGATAGAAAGAAAATGGCAAGAAGTTTGGGATGAGGAAGAAAGGGAAAGACTATCCATGTCGTATTCAAAACCAGTCTGGTAGCAAAAGAATAAATTTTAGTAACAGAAGAGAAGATACAATTATAACAAGACTCTTGGGCATACAGCTCTAAATTACTCTCTGTATAAAATCGGGAAACATGAGTCTGGAAATTGCAGTAAATGTGGATCAGCAGAAACTGTTGAAGAATTAAGGGAAACGGAAGTAGGAATTGTATCACTCAATAAACTGCTGCATAAGGGTTTGGATCAGTATAAAATATATAATTTAGATACTGAGATATCTAAAGAAAGCAGGACTATTTGAAAGGATTAGGAGCCCCCCTCCCCCTTCACATCAATGCTCTACACTCCAGCCCAATGGGCGGCGGGAATGCACCTATCGTTGGTGTGCCACCCGCTGTAACGCTCTAAAAAGAAGCAGAAGAAGAAGATTTCGCGCCGTTCGGAATCACCGGAAGTGAGGGACAGCAACCGGAGGACAACGGGTCTGTGCGTTTTTTTTTTTTTTTTCCGCGATTAAATATTTTAAAGGTTTCTTCAATTTGCACGGCTTCAAAATGCGTGGGGATGAGACGGATTCTGACTCTGGCAAATCAGACGAAGGCGGTTCGATTCGGAGAAGCCTTGAAACGCTTTGTCAAGAATTAAATATGGACGAAGAGACGGCGACGGAGGCTATGCAAAACTTTACTTCTATTTGGAACACGTATACTCTGGAGGTGAGAGACGATGTGGTTAACCTTAGTTAGCTAAACCTGCTCTACCCCTAGTTTATTATCAGTTAATTAAGTGATATACAATTATGTTATTGGTTATTGTTATATGTTATTGTTATGGTAATAGTGGTCACTGTATATACCGTTTCAACGAGAAAAAAACAATAACGAAGTTGATCGGGGTGAAGTTGGTTTTATATCAGATATTCTCTGCACATTCGAGATTCTTTCTTGCATTTCTTAAGAAATAATAACACCAAAATGACTAAAGGTGTATTTTCTTACTCTGGAGTGGACAGAGAACCAAGTACAATCGAATATATATATATATATATATATATATATATATATATATATATATATATATATATATATATATATATGTGTGTGTGTGTGTGTGTGTGTGTGTGTGTGTATATGTATGTATAATATATGTGTGTGTATATATATCTATGTGTGTGTATATATATATATATATATATATATATATATATATATATATATATATATATATATATATTATACATATATACAGGTGCATCTCAATAAATTAGAATGTCGTGGAAAACTTCATTTATTTCAGTAATTCAACTCAAATTGTGAAACTCGTGTATTAAATAAATTCAATGCACACAGACTGAAGTAGTTTAAGTCTTTGGTTCTTTTAATTGTGATGATTTTGGCTCACATTTAACAAAAACCCACCAATTCACTATCTCAACAAATTAGAATATTTCATAAGACCAATAAAAAAAACATTTTTAGTGAATTGTTGGCCTTCTGGAAAGTATGTTCATTTACTGTACATGTACTCAATACTTGGTAGGGGCTCCTTTTGCTTTAATTACTGCCTCAATTCAGCGCGGCATGGAGGTGATCAGTTTGTGGCACTGCTGAGGTGGTATGGAAGCCCAGGTTTCTTTGACAGTGGCCTTCAGCTCATCTGCATTTTTTGGTCTCCTGTTTCTCATTTTCCTCTTGACAATACCCCATAGATTCTCTATGGGGTTCAGGTCTGGTGAGTTTGCTGGCCAGTCAAGCACACCAACACCGTGGTCATTTAACCAACTTTTGGTGCTTTTGGCAGTGTGGGCAGGTGCCAAATCCTTCTGGAAAATGAAATCAGCATCTTCAAAAAGCTGGTCAGCAGAAGGAAGCATGAAGTGCTCCAAAATTTCTTGGTAAATGGATGCAGTGACTTTGCTTTTCAAAAAACACAATGGACCAACACCAGCAGATGACATTGCACCCCAAATCATCACAGACTGTGGAAACTGAACACTGGACTTCAAGCAACTTGGGCTATGAGCTTCTCCACCCTTCCTCCAGACTCTAGGACCTTGGTTTCCAAATGAAATACAAAACTTGCTCTCATCTGAAAAGAGGACTTTGGACCACTGGGCAACAGTCCAGTTCTTCTCCTTAGCCCAGGTAAGACGCCTCTGACGTTGTCTGTGGTTCAGGAGTGGCTTAACAAGAGAAATACGACAACTGTAGCCAAATTCCTTGACTCGTCTGTGTGTGGTGGCTCTTGATGCCTTGACCCCAGCCTCAGTCCATTCCTTGTGAAGTTCACTCAAATTCTTGAATCGATTTTGCTTGACAATCCTCATAAGGCTGCGGTTCTCTCGGTTGGTTGTGCATCTTTTTCTTCCACACTTTTTCCTTCCACTCAACTTTCTGTTAACATGCTTGGATACAGCACTCTGTGAACAGCCAGCTTCTTTGGCAATGAATGTTTGTGGCTTACCTAGTGAACCAAACTGAGAGACCATTTTGAAGGCTCAGGAAACCTTTGCAAGTGTTTTGAGTTGATTAGCTGATTGGCATGTCACCATATTCTAATTTGTTGAGATAGTGAATTGGTGGGTTTTTGTTAAATGTGAGCCAAAATCATCACAATTAAAAGAACCAAAGACTTAAACTACTTCAGTCTGTGTGCATTAAATTTATTTAATACACGAGTTTCACAATTTGAGTTGAATTACTGAAATAAATGAACTTTTCCACGACATTCTAATTTATTGAGATGCACCTGTGTATATATATAATGTTATAAAGTACTATCGAATATATATATATATATATATATATATATATATATATAATGTGTGTATGTATAACTATCGTTAAAGCTCGCTGGGGAATCTCCGCAACTACCACCAGTGTGTAGCATCCACCTGGATAATGCAGCCATAGTGCACCAGAACACCCACCAGCTATAGGTGCAGAGGAGAGTAGTGAGATTATTAGGGGGCCATGATAGATAAGGGCCAATTTTGCCAGGACAATACCCCTACTCTTTACAAGAAGTGACCTGGGATTTTTAATGACCACAGAGAGTCAGGACCTCAGTTTAACGTCTCATCCGAAAGACAGTGTTCCTTTTACAGTATAGTGTCCCCGTCACTATACTGGGGCATTAGGACCCACACAGACCACAGGGAGAGCACCACCTACTGGCCACCCTAATACCACTTCCAGCAGCAATCTTAGTTTTCCCCAGGAGGTCTCCCATCCAGGTACTGGCCAGGCTCAAGCCTGCTTAGATTCAGTGGGAAACCAGGCAAGAACTACAGGGTGATATGGTATCCATCTGCTATCACTATTGTTAACATCTGCAAGATTTACTACCTAACCCAAAAAAAAAAAAAAAAAAAAAAAAAAATTGTACTTCATTAATTCTTTGTTGAGGCTTACCTTATCGATGGCTTACAGCTTGCTTATATGAGTCGATGGTTGTAACTACCATCCCCAGTTGACGGTACAGAGAAATATCAAATCAGCTGTTTGATTAGCTTAGCGATGAGCATCTGTCACACACCAATCACACAAACGTTTGTTGATTGGCAGGTCATTCATGTTGCCACCTTACCTTTCAAGCCACCTCTCTTGTGGTTTTTTTTTTTTTTTTTTTTTGTCAATGCATGCAACTCTCACCGTAGTTTTTATATTCATTCTGATATATCACCTAAATGCCCTTTTATGTTCATTCAGCTTAAGGTGTGCCACAAAAACTGTTAGGCACTGCGCCTAAGCCTTTCTATGGTAGCGGAAAACCCTGATTTTTGATTATTATAGAATGAGCTCCGCCCCCTATGTATGACCTCGCCCCAACCTCTGCAAACTGTGTGTACATTTCAAACTTCATGCGAATCCATTCAAGCAATCATGAGTTACAACTGTTTGAGTAAATAATGCTCCGCATCATTAATATTGATTTACAAGTGGTAACCATATTGTTTACAAATCTTAACATGCTTCTGGCAATTATTGAGGTTCACACTCTGCTGAGTAGTTTGACACCAAATTTGTGAAGACTGGCCAAAAATCCTAGTTCGTAAAAAGTAGGGTTTGCATATTATCGAAGAAAAATAAGTGGGCGGAGCTAAATGTTTTTTGAGGATTTCTTTTGGTTTGGGAGAACCTAAGGAATCAATGGGAACAAAAACTTTGTAGGATTCATGGATCATTAGATATGGACTAAAACAAAACCCTGCGCAGTAGTGCCACCATTGGGGCCCATTTTGCTTGCCTGAGTAGTGGGAGGGAATACTACCTACTGACCAAGTTTCATATCTGTAGGACGGTTTGTCTGCACAATTCAATGTAGGTAAGAAGATAGGAATAAATTTAAATAAAATTCTGGGATTTCTGTAAAGCTGCTTTGTGGCAGTGTCCATTTGTAAAAGCTCTACAAAAATACAGTTAATTGAATTGAAAAGAAGGGTAGTTTTTAGTGGGGTTTTTTTTTTAAAATCTGTCCACAGTGCGGTGGAAGTGTAATTTCTTTTAAAGCAAGTAGCTTCTAAACCAGGGGTGGGCAAACATTTTGACACTCAATTACTATTGTACTATAGGAACACATGGACATGCAGTTCTAACTGTTTTTCTTTCTTTACTTTAAAAAAAAAAAAAATTACACAATTATAACACCTCAAGCACACAGTTTCCTGCACCTCTATCCTTGTGCATATCACTAGATATACAGGTGCATCTCAATAAATTAGAATGTCGTGGAAAAGTTCATTTATTTCAGTAATTCAACTCAAATTGTGAAACTCGTGTATTAAATAAATTCAATGCACACAGACTGAAGTAGTTTAAGTCTTTGGTTCTTTTAATTGTGATGATTTTGACTCACATTTAACAAAAACCCACCAATTCACTATCTCAACAAATTAGAATATGGTGACATGCCAATCAGCTAATCAACTCAAAACACTTGCAAAGGTTTCCTGAGCCTTCAAAATGGTCTCTCAGTTTGGTTCACTAGGTAAGCCACAAACATTCATTGCCAAAGAAGCTGGCTGTTCACAGAGTGCTGTATCCAAGCATGTTAACAGACAGTTGAATGGAAGTAAAAATTGTGGAAGAAAAAGATGCACAACCAACCAAGAGAACCGCAGCCTTATGAGGATTGTCAAGCAAAATCGATTCAAGAATTTGAGTGAACTTCACAAGGAATGGACTGAGGCTGGGGTCAAGGCATCAAGAGCCACCACACACAGACATGCCAAGGAATTTGGCTACAGTTGTCGTATTCCTCTTGTTAAGCCACTCCTGAACCACAGACAACGTCAGAGGCGTCTTACCTGGGCTAACGAGAAGAAGAACTGGACTGTTGACCAGTGGCCCAATATCCTCTTTTCAGATGAGAGCAAGTTTTGTATTTCATTTGGAAACCAAGGTCCTAGAGTCTGGAGGAAGGGTGGAGAAGCTCATAGCCCAAGTTGCTTGAAGTCCAGTGTTCAGTTTCCACAGTCTGTGATGATTTGTGGTGCAAAGTCATCTGCTGGTGTTGGTCCATTGTGTTTTTTGAAAACCAAAGTCACTGCATCCATTTACCAAGAAATTTTGGAGCACTTCATGCTTCCTTCTGCTGACCAGCTTTTTGAAGATGCTGATTTCATTTTCCAGCAGGATTTGGCACCTGCCCACACTGCCAAAAGCACCAAAAGTTGGTTAAATGACCATGGTGTTGGTGTGCTTGACTGGTCAGCAAACTCTCCAGACCTGAACCCCATAGAGAATCTATGTGGTATTGTCAAGAGGAAAATGAGAAACAAGAGACCAAAAAATGCAGATGAGCTGAAGGCCACTGTCAAAGAAACCTGGGCTTCCATACCACCTCAGCAGTGCCACAAACTGATCACCTCCATGCCACGCCGAATTGAGGCAGCAATTAAAGCAAAAGGAGCCCCTACCAAGTATTGAGTACATGTACAGTAAATGAACATACTTTCCAGAAGGCCAACAATTCACTAAAAATGTTTTTTTTTTTATTGGTCTTATGAAGTATTCTAATTTGTTGAGATAGTGAATTGGTGGGTTTTTGTTAAATGTGAGCCAAAATCATCACAATTAAAAGAACCAACGACTTAAACTACTTCAGTCTGTGTGCATTGAATTTATTTAATACACGAGTTTCACATTTTGAGTTGAATTACTGAAATAAATGAAGTTTTCCCACGACATTCTAATTTATTGAGATGCACCTGTGTGTATATATATATATATATATATATATACACACACACACACATATATTATACATACATACACACACACATGTCGAGTTTATGCTAACGTTGCAGTTTAGCATTCATTACGCATATCCTAATATTGCTAAGGTATTGTTTTTGTCTTTTACACACTCAGGGTGAGGTGGTGCACTGGTTGGCCTGCTCTCTGTATGCAGCCTGTAGAAAAACATTGACTCCCACTATAGATAGTGGCATGGTGGAAGGCAATTGTGTCTCTCTCACCAGAATACTACGTTCCTCCAAACTCAGGTAAAGAAATATTTTCATTACTGATTTTTAAGCATAACCCTTAGAGTCATGGCACAACAGAAATGGACAGTAATTTAAAAAGAAAAATGTCCATCGTGTCAGTGATGCATGAAAAACTTAATATTTTAAGCAATTCAATGGCATGTAGTTTTCTAGTCTTTCGAGTCTGTTTGTTTGGAAACCTCATGACTCCATTACATGCTTTGTGTGTGTTCACATGTGCTTTCATTTGTTCTGAATTTCAGCCTGATCGAGTTCTTCAGCAAGATGAAGAAATGGGCGGATATGTCAAATCTCTCACAGGATTTCCGTAACCGCATTAGCTGTCTCGAGAGGAATTTTGAAGTGTCAACTGTAATCTTTCGGAAATTCGAGCCGATATTTTTGGACATGTTCCAGAAACATCAAGGTGAACCTCCAAGGCAGCCGAGAGGCAAGAAGCATAGGTGAATATTCATTCTCATTCTCATCTGTCCTAAGTCTCACGGGCTGACTTTTAGTACTGTTTCATTTATGCCCTTGTTAACTTCCCCTCACCATTTCTCCTTATCTCACAAACTGTTCAATTACTTTATAAGTGGAGTTTCTCAATTAAATTAATGTAACTGTACACTTTAGTGACAGTCTACACAGTTAACTTTATGATCTGATGCAGTTTTCATTTTTAATGAACATGTGTGTAACTGTAAGAAGGTGCAAATCAATACTGAATATTTAAAAAAACAACAAAAAAAAACAAAACAAGCCACTTTATTTGCTATTTGCATCTATGTGGTTATGTAGCCAAATATGAAACATAAAAATTTTTATTTTTATTTTTATTTTTTTTTAATGTGGGTTGTGCTTCAGCACTGCTCATCTGCGTGAATGAATCTGATAGTTTGAGGTATACTTATCAGAGTTGCCAAGTCCGCATATAATACACGACTTTAGGCTTCTTTTTTTCCTGAAGTCGCTTGAAAAAAACCCACAGGTTGCGGTTTTTTGGACTTGCTTGTTAGGAAAATCTGACAAGCGACTTTGTTTTTTTACATTTATGGTCATTTCCCCAATGCACTGAGGAGTGGACATTCAGTGGGGCATGAGTTTTCAAAAAACTGGGAAGTGGGGCTCATGGGAAGGAAAAAGTTAGAATTCTGCTGTCTCACTGGTTTTACCCTGTATGATTTTTGCCCGATTTTGCTTTTGCATGCAAAAATTGCACATTGTGAAAAAATTCTTTGGTCGAGAGTTTGACCCCTACTATAAAGCTTGTCTAAAAGGGACAGGCATAGGATGCCGCAAAACTCATTGAACTGCGAGATATACGTTAGGAGCGTTGGCAAACATAAACAAAGCATGCTAATGGACAAAAATCTCATCTCTGGCTCACTTTGAAGTATGTTTCTGTTTATGCGACCCCATTTTCTGCACACGCCCGGATCTGACTGATGACACAAGACGAACATTAGACATGTAACGATACACTCTGGTCATGATTCGATTCGTGATACTGGCTTCACGATTGAATTTAATTCGATTCTCTGAATATTTTGAACAAAATTTTAATGAAGGAAAAATGATGTCTGGAAAGACTCCTTTTTTTAAATTTCTGAATCATAAACAAATGCAAATAAATAAAAATTTGCTTTGAACAGCGGTTTAATGTAAATAGAATGTACTACAGGTTCACCGTATCCCAAAAAATGTTATTGAAAAAGCAAAGTCTCTGAACTGAGGAAAATTACTGATTGAAACATAATCTCCGTAGCAGCACCCGAGCAGTCATTTTAACCAGAAATATACAGGTGCATCTCAATAAATTAGAATGTCGTGGAAAAGTTTGTTTATTTCAGTAATTCAACTCAAATTGTGAAACTCGTGTATTAAATAAATTCAATGCACACAGACTGAAGTAGTTTAAGTCTTTGGTTCTTTTAATTGTGATGATTTTGGCTCACATTTAACAAAAACCCACCAATTCACTATCTCAACAAATTAGAATATGGTGACATGCCAATCAGCTAATCAACTCAAAACACTTGCAAAGGTTTCCTGAGCCTTCAAAATGGTCTCTCAGTTTGGTTCACTAGGTAAGCCACAAACATTCATTGCCAAAGAAGCTGGCTGTTCACAGAGTGCTGTATCCAAGCATGTTAACAGAAAGTTGAGTGGAAGGAAAAATTGTGGAAGAAAAAGATGCACAACCAACCGAGAGAACCGCAGCCTTATGAGGATTGTCAAGCAAAATCGATTCAAGAATTTGAGTGAACTTCACAAGGAATGGACTGAGGCTGGGGTCAAGGCATCAAGAGCCACCACACACAGACGTGCCAAGGAATTTGGCTACAGTTGTCGTATTCCTCTTGTTAAGCCACTCCTGAACCACAGACAACGTCAGAGGCGTCTTACCTGGGCTAAGGAGAAGAAGAACTGGACTGTTGACCAGTGGTGCAAAGTCCTCTTTTCAGATGACAGCAAGTTTTGTATTTCATTTGGAAACCAAGGTCCTAGAGTCTGGAGGAAGGGTGGAGAAGCTCATAGCCCAAGTTGCTTGAAGTCCAGTGTTCAGTTTCCACAGTCTGTGATGATTTGGGGTGCAATGTCATCTGCTGGTGTTGGTCCACTGTGTTTTTTGAAAACCAAAGTCACTGCACCCGTTTACCAAGAAATTTTGGAGCACTTCATGCTTCCTTCTGCTGACCAGCTTTTTGAAGATGCTGATTTCATTTTCCAGCAGGATTTGGCACCTGCCCACACTGCCAAAAGCACCAAAAGTTGGTTAAATGACCATGGTGTTGGTGTGCTTGACTGGCCAGCAAACTCACCACACCTGAACCCCATAGAGAATCTATGGGGTATTGTCAAGAGGAAAATGAGAAACAAGAGACCAAAAAATGCAGATGAGCTGAAGGCCACTGTCAAAGAAACCTGGGCTTCCATACCACCTCAGCAGTGCCACAAACTGATCACCTCCATGCCACGCCGAATTGAGGCAGTAATTAAAGCAAAAGGAGCCCCTACCAAGTATTGAGTACATGTACAGTAAATGAACATACTTTCCAGAAGGCCAACAATTCACTAAAAATGTTTTTTTTATTGGTCTTATGAAGTATTCTAATTTGTTGAGATAGTGAATTGGTGGGTTTTTGTTAAATGTGAGCCAAAATCATCACAATTAAAAGAACCAAAGACTTAAACTACTTCAGTCTGTGTGCATTGAATTTATTTAATACACGAGTTTCACAATTTGAGTTGAATTACTGAAATAAATTAACTTTTCCACGACATTCTAATTTATTGAGATGCACCTGTAGCTCCATAGTTGATTTCCCCAACCTCATTCTTGGGCACAGTAGATTGCAGCAGGAGTGGGGCTGGTGTCATTTGACAGCTACCGAAGAACTCTCTTTAAGGAATTCGATGTGGTTGTGTAGCCATACAAACAAGAATGTGTGTCGGCCTTGTGATCCGTTTATCGGTCACTTGCGGGTGATTTCTAGATGATTTCCTGTAATGGTGCAAATGTTACCAGTGTGCTCTCTATATATTCTCTCTATGGGTTGCTCAGATTGGGACCGCTGGTGTTCAATCTGTTATAGAATTCAGCGAAGATTTTACTGGGATCATCTAGTTCAGTGTGACAAGTAACTTTCACAGTAGGATACATTTTATAGCCTGCATTTTGGCAAATTTATATCACCTGCAATTACTTTTCTGGCCTAGTGGCTTTTCTGTCTTATGAATATTCAAGTAGTAAAAATAAACAAATGGCTTATAAACCTATAGTATTGTAGGTTACTTTAATTTTTTGTTAGAGGTATACTTAATAAGCTTTTCAGGCTATACGCTGCCTATTGTAAGAGGCGCTAGATTGGCAACAATTTGTTGGACAGTACCGTTGCAGAACATCGGTACCACGACGTTATGTGGCTTGTCCAATAGAATTTGTCATTAGGGAGATATAATGTCATTATAGAGCAGGTTTTTTCAAAAGCATTTATTGCAATATTAACTGAGTGGGACTTATATTTATCATCCTGTGTAGATCCTAAATTGCTTGAGAAATAAACCTATTTGAGCTAGCTTGCTTTGTGGCATACTCCCTGATCACACTATCACTTTTGTTTGTATTTTGCATTATGTTTGAGTTTATAAAGTAGCTATGTTTTAATTGAAGTGGGAAAAAAATTCTTTTGACTTTTTTCTTTCTTTTAGGCGTCATCTCTGCCACACCAATGATGTTTTCAAGTTCTGTTGGACGCTGTTTGTGTACACCAAAGGTAAATTGACTCACCAGCAGAGAGAGAGTTTGCGTGCGTGCGTGTGTGGTTGGGATTAAAAGAGGTCTGTAAGCACTCTCGCTTAACTGCAGGCTAATTTGCATTTTTAAACTTAGTGAAGGTATTTGTTTTAGAAATGCAAATTACATGGTGATTCCATAATTTTTTCCTCTACTTGATCTGGAAAAAAAATATGGCATTAATTAAAAAAATTTAATGTAATTTGTTTGAGGTATGTTTCACGAAGCCAGAATGTTCAGCTATTAAACAAAAATTGTTTTGAGTCATATCTGTGATTTTATTTATTTGCTACGAAGTGAAAAGCTGGGTGAGCATCCTCTAAGTGTGACGATTCCATAATTTTTGTCAGGGGTTATAGCATAATAATACTCACCCTCAAAGTTGTCGATGTAACTTGAAACATATAGTTTAAAGCCCTTCTCCATTTCACTGGACGGTGTGACCACTGACAGCCTCAAAGTGCGATTAACATCATTTACAGTTATCTGGGGAAGTTCTTGTAAGCAGCGAATGTAAAAAGTCATCATCTCATCAGTCATTTTGACAGCTCTAGGTAAAGATCAGTGGCTTCCGGTGCTAAATGCGCTCCCTGAGGGGAAAAATGCAGACGTGACCGTGCATAGATTCCATTGAGAGAGAACCCCATCACTATATAACACTGAAAATTTAACAGACTTAAAAATATACTCTAGTAATGTTCTTTTGTTCCCATTGCTTACTACTTTTTTCATTTTAAAAGCTTTGTACTTTGACAGCTCTTCAAAACTAAATGGAATTTTTTATTTTTATTTTTTATTTCAATATCAGTAAATGTCTTCCTTAAATATGGCTAAAACCTTGCTATCCAAGTGTCCTTTTCCCAAGCAGTGAATAGGGTTAGATCACGTTGTTAGTTTGTAATCAATTACAGTTTTTTTTGTTTGTTTTTTTTGGTAGTGATTTTTCGCACCCACATTAGATTGTTTGCTGTTAAATGTCCTTAGGCAGATTATTTTGGATTTTAGTGGAACCAAGTGCAACAGCACCAAAAATTGTCATGAGAAAAATAAAGAGTAGTGCAAAGAAATAAGACAGTCATGTCAAATGATCACACGGCATGAAACACCCCCCTGGATTTTGTGTGCATTGGGCTATCATCAATGAATGAGAAGGCGCACGTGAAATGCAGTCGAGAGCGTGAACGATGTGAATTACGTATCCTATCATTCTTTTTTTTTTCCCCTCCCTAAAATGCCTTTGGAGGAGAAATTAAAAGTAAGTAGACTTAAGCACACATTGTCTATTCAAAGTACAAATGACACAAAGGACAGACAATAGAGCCATAAATTTAGTGTTTTTTTTTTTTTTTTTTTTTTTTTTTTTTTTTTTTTTTTTTTTTTTTAAATGAAAGGTTGTCAGCTTTTCTGTCCATCATGATTGCAGGATGAACCCAGTAGAGCATTGAAACACATTAGTTGAATTTTAATAAACAGTAAATAAATTAAATAAAATAGAAAACACAAATGCAGTGTGTGTGTCATTAAAAAAAAAAAGTATATGTTCAGAATTCATTAAAAAAAAGACATTTAAAAACCTGTTTAGAATTCATTAAAAATAATGATCTGTTTAGTATTCCTGTTATAGTTTATTTAAGCCATTGTTTTGATGTCCTAATACAGGCAATTTCCGTATGATTGGAGATGATCTGGTCAACTCGTATCATCTCCTTTTGTGCTGTCTGGACCTGGTCTATGGTAATGCTCTACTCTGTGCCAACAAGAAAGACCTCATCAATCCATACTTCAAAGGTAATCCTCATGGGCACAGTTATATTTCACCAATTAAAAATCTGGCTTACCAGTTGAAATTGAGCTAGCTGAATTCACCGACAGTGACCGACAGAAGCCAAGGCATTTGATTTATAGTTAAATTATTAATAATAAAACCTTTTTTGCTCCTTTTTTCTCTTCCAAAAAAAGAAGGGCTGTATGTTACCTTTCAGAGCTGGTAGCATTGATGCTATTAAAGATGAGAAAAGATAATTATTGTATGTACATTTGAAAAAATAATTACACCCAATGGAAACTTTTTTTTTTTTTTTTTTTTTTTTTTTTTTACATTTGGAGAAGCAAACATTTGATGATTTTTGAAACAGTGCCTATTAATATAGCTGATACACTCTACCAAGTGACACATAAAATTGACATTTTGTAGTAATTTTCACAAATTAAATGAACAGATCAGTCACATGGAAACAGTAAGTACACCCCTACATTTATCACACCTTCAAATCCATAAAATTAGAATCAGGTGCTCAAGATTGGGTCAGTGATTAGAACCTGCTTAGGGAGTGCAGGTGGAACCTGCCTTATTTATACTCCTCTCATATCTAGTGTCTGGTGTTCCCTTTGCTATTGAGGTGTGTGTGGTGTCATCATGCCAAGATCTAAAGAGTTCTGTATGGCCGTCAGATAAATGGTTGTGGATGCCTATGAGTCTGGCAAGGGATTTAAAAAGATTAACAATAAAAATTATTTGCAATACATTATTCCACTGTAAGGAAAATCATCTACAAGTGGCGCAGATTTCAAACGACTGCCAATTTGTCCAGGACTGATTGTCCCAGCAAATTCAGCCTAAGAGCAGACTGTCTGATGCAAAAAGAAGTCTCCAAGAACCCCAAAATTTCATCACAGGTTCTGCTAGTAAGTCTAGCAACTGTTGTTGTCGAAGTGCATGCTTCTACAATCAGAAAGAGATTGCACAAATTTGACCTGCATGGGAGGTGTGCCAGGAAAAAGCCTTTGCTGTCTAGAAAGAACATGAGAGCAAGACTACCGTTTGCCAATGAGCATGTAGGCAAAGACCAGGCCTTTTGGAATAATGGACTCTGGACAGAAGAATCAAAGATAGAGTTGTTTGGCCACAGTAACAGCAGACATGTTTGGCGGTGACCAAAGACAGCTTTTCAGGGGAAGCACCTCATACCAACTGTGAAGCACAGTGGTGGAAATGTGACAGCTTGTATTCATTGATTCAGCTATGACTTTTGCATCGTATCAAAGAGTGCTTGAAGATAATGTGAGACCTTCTGTCCGAAAGTTGAAGTTGAACCGAAAGGACAATTATTCTAAGCACACTAGCAAATCCACTAAGGAATGGCTCAAAAAGAAGAAATGGAGGGTTATGGAATGGCCTAGTCAAAGCTCGGATTTGAATCCCATTGAATGACATTTAATCCATTGTGGGTGGATTCGAAACGGGCAGTACATGCAAGAAAACTTTTATGTTGATTAAATGATTGACAAGCTAATTTTCCTTGTGGTTTTGTTCAAGTATATCAACTTTATTAATAGGCACTCTTTCAAAGATGATCAAATGTTTTTTTTGTCCAAATATGTCAAAACAAAAGCCAACAATTTCCATGGGGTGTACTTCTTTTTTCACATGACCGTAAGCACTGATATAATTTGGTAATAGTTTTTCCTGGACTGCCACAAGATAATTTCTCACCATCCAGCACCATGAGCCAAAATTCAGCTTTCAAGCTTGTTCATTAATTTTCCACAGAACTTTTAATTTTAATGTTAATGTTAGTATTATTATGTTATATATTATTAAGGCAGAGAAGATCGCTAGGAGAAAACAATGTTTGGCCTCTTTTGAGGTCTCTTGCTTTGTATGTTACATAAAGTTTGTGTTGAATGCAACATTGCATATAATTCCCATCTGATGATGCATATCTGTTCTTTCCAGGCTTGCCAACAGATTGCGGGAGCGCAGAAGAGGCTCAGTGCGTGCTTGAGCGTTTGTGCAAATTGCACGATGGTCTAGTTGTTGAGGCGAAAGGGATAAAAGAGCACTACTTTAAACCTTACATCACACGTCTGTTTGAGAAAAAAGTGAGAGGAAACTTTATGTGCATTATTATGTTAAGTCACAACGTCTACAGCATTTTAGATATGATAAATCATGTTTTCATTAGATTCTTAAAGGAGACAAAGACACGCTTACTGAGTTGCTGGACTCTCCAAACTTCCAAGACAATAAGTAAGAGTTTTTTTTTTTTCCTTTATAAAAGGTAACACTTTACAATATGGGTACATTAATATGTTACTTCATATACATACATGTTGAGCATGACTAAGCAATTAAGTAATTAGTCTAATAATCAGTAACAAATGGTGGTAATGACAACTAACATTTTCATCTTAAGCCAGTATGTGAATTAACAATTAGAGCACTAAGAACTAAGAGTTGCTTAGCAATTAATTTTTGTCTGTAATGCTTTTTTAGAAATTATGTTCATGTTAAGTGAATGTATTAATTATCAAATAACCTATAAAATCTAATAGTATGGCTAGTTACATATTTAAGTGGTTCTCTGAACCCGACATGACCACCAGGGACGATGTGAAACACCTGGTTACTTCCTTGTATGTGAGCATGTTGAGACCTTCCATCAAAGCCACGAAGTAATATATGTCACAGTATTTCTAATAAATACCTCTATCATTCAGTTAAATTTAATTTCAGTTCGTACAGGATTTCGCAGAGTTTTTTTTTTTGTGTGTGTGTGATTTTTCCAGCCATTTTTTTGTGCTTTATCTTAAGGAAAACTACTGGAACTGGTGAAATCGCACTTGCACAAAATTGTTTTGCACAGTCTTTTGCAGTGATGTTTGCTGGTAAATGAGACCTTTTAGCTCTACACAAGTTTGATGCACTTGAATCGAAGAGGGCTTTGGCTGAATGTGCGTTTTGATGATGTCACATGATGCGTCTTGGCCCAAATCTGCATGTATTTGCTTGATTTTGCGTTAATTTCTGCGATCGCGAAATCCTGGGGGGACTGATTTATACAGCGCTTGTAACAGAGATTGTCTCAAAGCAGTTTTACAGAAATCCAGATGTAGATTTACATTTAGATCCCAAATGAGCAACCCAATTAGCAAGTAAAAGACGACCTAAGACTATATGAGGAAGAAACAATGAGGAAGAACCAGACTCATAAGGTCCACTTATAAGTCATTACTCTTCCTCCAATGGCTATACAGTTAGGTCCATAAGTATTTGAACAGTGACACAATTTTCGTATTTTTGCCTCTGTACAACCATGCCACAGTTAAAGTTACAGAGATCACATTTTTCCCCAATTCTGATGTTTGATGTGAACATTATCTGAAGCTCTTGACCTGAGTTGCTGCCACATTGTATTTCAGAAACTTCAACTGCTCCCCTAGGTCAGCCTTCAGCTGCCAGTCACGAGCTTGAGGTTTTTCACCTGCCCTAACAAAGGCGATGTTGTGCCTTGTTGGGAGCTGATGTTTGTTCTGTTGGATCCTGGTGCAGATGGTGTCAGCTACTGCCTTCAGCACCTGGTCATGTTGCCATCTGTACCTCCCCTCTCCCAAGGCTTCTGAGTAGCAGCTTAAGATGTGCTCCAAGGGACCTCTTCGCAGGCATGGGTATTTTGGGGTGTTGGTTAAGCCCCAGCAGTGCAGATTGGAAGGGCTTGGCAGGACATCATACACTGACTGGATCAGAAACTTGAGTCTAGCTGGTTCTGACTTCCAAGGCTCTGCCCAGGTGATCTTGAGGGCAGTTGTATGGTCCCAATTAGTCCAAGCTCCCTGCTTGCGCATAGCCACTGTCCTAATATAATGTTCCTTTCCACCTCTGCACGGATCTCTCCCTGGATCAGCTGACGTCTCTCTCTACCCCAGGCTTTATCATAGCAAAGTGTTGTGTAGCTACCAAGCCCGGCTCGTTCAGCTGCCACAAAGCCTACCAGGATACCGTGTCTCAGCCTCACTTCTGCCTGTTCAACTGCCTCCTGTGCCTGCCACTTCCTCCCAGTTCTAACTGTAATGCCTGCAGAGGAGACTCTGGTGACAGTTGAGTAGCACCTTTTTGGCTCTGGTGACCTTAGATTTCTTTGTCTGTCTGTGAAAGGAAGCTGCAACTTGTTGGTGTGCCCATAAAGGGCAATGCTGCGTAGGCTCTTTGGTAGGCCCAGCCACGTACGAAGGAACTGGCTGATGTTTCACTTGAAACCCTCCATGATGGTCATTGGAACTTCGTATATCAGCAGTGGCATCCTGGCACAGATGTTGTTGTGACAGTCAGGTCGTCCATAAAGGCTCTGATTGGAGGTTGGCGCATGCCAGATCTGGACAGGGGGCCCCTACATTTCACTTCTGCAGACTTGACAAGCATGTTCATTGCCAAGGCAAAAAAGGACACTGATATAGTACAACCAGTGATAATGCCTTTCTCTAAGCATTGCCATGCAGATGTTACTGTCCCAGAGGTAGTAGTCCAGTATGAGGTCTTTAATCCTTTCTGGAACATGGTATCTTATCAGTGCTGTTGCCACATGTTTATGTGGAATGGATCCATAGGCATTGGCAAGGTCTATCCAAACAACTGCCAGGTCTCCTCTATTCTCCCTTGCCTCACCGAATTTACGTATGTTGTAGTACATATGTGGTACACTATTTCTCCAATAAAGCACCATTTAACTGTTGCTGGTTTAGATGATGCTTGTGGATTCACATAATTGTAAAGCCATATAAAGTCTTGCTTAGAAATACGTAATTTTACTATAGTGTCATTACCATTTTTAGTTACTAATATAATAATTGCTTAAATGTTTACTAATTACACTATGAAATATTGTAAAGGTTATCTCTCTGACAATTATTTATACATTTAACCATAAAGAATAAAACGAACATGTACTTATGTGTGACTGTCTAGCAAAGCCATAAATCGTGAATACGAAGAATATGTCCTGACGGTGGGTGATTTTGATGAGCGGGTTTTCTTGGGTGCTGATGCTAATGAGGAGATTGGCACACCACATAAAATGACCCCTAAGCCACCATCCAGTCAGTTATCAGCGCAAATTCAGGTCGAGAACAACCTTCAGCAGCACTTTGAGAAGGTATGAAATACACCTAAAACACTGTTCATTTGACTAATCAAACCATTAACCTATAACTATTTGCCAGTTGAAAAGACTTCATCAGAAAATTGTTTAGTCTCACATAGGCTTGTGTTATATTGATTGTTTCCTGCTTGCAGTTTTCCTTTTTAACGATTTAATCATCCAGAACCTCTAGCCTTAAAAAAAAACAACAAAAAAAAAACAGGAAAAACGAGCAGTATTTCTGCTTTCCAACATTTAGAAGAGAGTTGGGGAGGGTGTAATATTATCAGCTGTGCATTCATGAACTGTGACAATCGTGAAAACTCTGCTGGGTGGTGAATTAAGTGATTCTGTAGTAATGCACAGTAAATGGTAAAAACAAAAAAAATTCAATAATGTTTCAATAAAATCCTTTCACAAATTGGTTGTCTAATGTCCACATAGCCCAGTAATACTCATTAAATTAAATTGAGGAGCTCTTGTGTGAAATCTGTTAAGGTTGGCAGGTCTGAGAATATAGTCGGCATAAATGTCAGTGGATATAGTGGCAGTTTAATAGAAAATTGTTATATCGCACAAGCCACGTGTCACATAACTCAGTTGAACTCAGTTTATCAAAGCTTTGATGGGCAGAATTACATGAAATGCCTCTACAATGTGCCAATACATTTTTGACTTTGGATTTTTATTTTGTAATGGGAAGTACTTTTAGAGCTATTTAATAATTTCTTAAATTTTAATGCGTATTCTGTTGATTAGGAAACATCAAGTGCAATCTTTCTGCATTGTTTCTACAAAATGCAAGTTTTGGGCATTGTCAAGCCAAAAGCTGAACGATATGCAGGCTGTTTTCATGGCTGTGTTAATTCCTCTGCACAGATGCATTCGCTGGCCCCTTCCACTCCACTTACAGGGCGTAGGTACCTGAAGGAGAAGGAGGTGCTCATCACACCGGTCTCTTCAGCTACGCAAAGTGTGAGTCGCCTGCAGAGCATGGTGTCTGGCCTCAGCAATGCCCCTACTGATGCCCTGCTCCAGATCTTCAAGTAAGTGGCATTTCATAACAGCTTTGTAACAGTGGTTCACTATATTAGATTTAGCACTGGTCCCAGGGTGGGAATTTGATACTTGTATCTCTCTGTGAATGTTATTCTCTGTCAGTTATGAAGATATTTGATAATATGCCAGTAACCATTAATGTTTGATCATTAATTAATTAAAGGCAGGTTTATCTCCTTTGTACTCTGTTTTTGGTGTCAGAATTTAATGCAGTGCTCTTACTTTGTTGTGGTGATGCAAAAGGGTGTGTGATAAATGTGTGAACACATTTTCAAACCTATTTTGGTTAAAAAATGTGCATGGGTTACAGATCATTATTAATTAAGTTATCCAACTGGCTCAAGTAACCAAATTTAATTGATAATTGGGTTTCATTAGACTAGACACACCCAGGCTTGATTACTGCCACCCCTATTGAATTTAAACAGCTAAACCATGTTTACAGCAATGTGAAGTAGGCTGAAAGGTCTCAAAAAGAATCACACCATGCTGTGATCAAGAGAAATTCCAGAAGAGAGTAGAAAGTAAGTTACTGAAATGTAAACAGTCTGGAAAGGGTTACAAAGCTATTTCTAAGGCTCTGGGACTCCAGCGAACCACACTGAGTGTCATTATTAGAAGATTACCAAAATTCCTCCAAGAATGCATCCACCACTCATCCAAGAAATTCACAAAAGAACACAGACTATCATTTAATGAACTGCAGATAAGCCTCCGATAAGGTCAAGTTGCAAAGCGAAAACCAAGTGGAACCACTGCTAACCAAGAGGAACATAAAGGCTTGTATTACATTTGCCATACACAGTACTGTGCAGAAGTTTTAGGCAGGTGTGAAAAAATAGACATGTTAACAGTTTACATTTATCAGTTAACAAAATGCAAAGTGAGTGAACAGAAGAAAAATCTACATCAAATCAATATTTTGTGTGATCACCCTTTGCCTTCAAAGCAGCATCAATTCTTCTAGGTACACTTGCACACAGTTTTTGAAGGAACTCGGCAGGTAGGTTGCCCCAAACACCTTGGATAACTAACCAAAGTTCTTCTGTGGATTTAGGCGGCCTCAGTTGCTTCTCTCGCTTCGTGTAATCCCAGACAGACTTGATGATGTTGAGATCAGGGCTCTGTGAAGGCCATACCATCACTTCCAGGACATCTTGTTCTTCTTTACGCTGAAGATAGTTCTTAATGACTTTGGCTGTATGCTTGGGGTTGTTGCCATGCTGCAGAATAAATTTGGGGCCAATCAGATGCCTCCCTGATGGTATTGCATGATTGATAAGTATCTGCCTGTACTTCTCGGCATTGAGGAGACCATTAATTCTGACCAAGTCCCCAACTCCAATTGCAGAAATGTAGCCCCAGACTTGCAAGGAACCTCCACCATGCTTCACTGTTGCCTGCACACACTCATTCGTGCACTGCTCTCCAGCCTTTCGGCAAACAAACTGCCTTCTGCTACAGCCAAATATGTCAAATTTTTTGACTCATCAGTCCAGAGCACCTGCTGCCATTTTTCTGCACCCCAGTCCCTGTGTTTTTTGTGTATAGTTGAGTCGCTTGGCCTTGTTTCCACATCGGAGGTATGGCTTTTTGGCCGCAAGTCTTCCATGAAGGCCACTTCTGACCAGACTTATCCGGACAGTAGATGGGTGTACCAGGGTCCCACTGGTTTCTGCCAGGTCTGAGCTGATGGCACTGCTGGACATCTTCCTATTGGGAAGTAAGCCTGATGTGTCTTTCATCTGCTGCAGTGAGTTTCCTTGGCCGACCACTGCGTCTATCGTCCTCAACGTTGCCCATTTCTTTCTGCTTCTTCAAAAGAGCTTGGACAGCACATCTGGAAACCCCTGTCTGCCTTGAAATTTCTGCTTGGAAGAGATCTTGCTGATGCAGTATAACTACTTTCTGTTTTGTTGCTGTGCTCAGTCTTGCCATGGTGTACGACTTTTGCACCTGTTTGGTATAATTGTTTAATCATACACCTGACTATATGCCTACAAAATCCCTGACATTGTGCAAGTGTGCCTAGAAGAATTGATGCTGTTTTGAAGGCAAAGGGTGGTCACACCAAATATTGATTTGATGTAGATTTTTCTTCTGTTCACTCACTTTGCATTTTATTAATTGATAAATATAAACTATTAACATGTCTATTTTTGAAAGCATTCTTACTTTACAGCATTTTTTCACACCTGCCTAAAACTTTTGCACAGTACTGTCACGGTACCAAAATTTCAGTAGTCGGTACCAATACCAGTAAAATTCCATGGTACTCGGTACCAATTTCGGTTCCAAAACAAAACACAAAAACATGCTAATTGGACAACACACTATTTTATTAATAAAGTTAAATATAAATATAAAATGTTTTTTTTTTGTTTGTTTGTTTTTTTGCCATTCTGTATACTTCAAGTATTTCAAAGTGTTTCAAGTCCCCCCCCCACAAGTAATTAAATGTATAAAAATAAATAAACAAAAAAATTAAAATAAAAAAAACACAAAAATATGCCATAATTGAACAACACACACTTCTTATTTATAAAGTTATATATTAAAAAAATTAAAACAAATGTATATTTCAAGTATTTCTGAAGTTTTAAAATGCTTTAAGTTTTGGTCCTTCAAGTAAATAATAGCTAAATAAATTACAAGCAAAAAATACAAACGAAACACTTCCCACTCGTTAGGTATCTTTACACACAGACTTTTAAATTGAAGAGCTGAAAGTGAACCGGAGTTATAACAGAGAAAACGTGAAGGATTAGGCACATCTACCTATAATTTGAAATGACTCAGCAATAGTCTGTGGGTATTTATCGATGTAATAATGTGTTTTGGACTAAATATTTTTCCTTAATTGGATCGTTTGGACCTTTGCCAGTGTAACAAGACTGTTTTTGTCGGGATTTTATGGATTAATGGACATATAAGGCTTCATAGGTGAGTTGCCTCAGTTTTGTAAGTGTTGGTTTATATCAATCGAAGCACAAGAATCTTGGCTTTCCAACAATATATCGCATGAGTACCTATGTAAACACAGCAGCTGTGTACATAGCATAGTTTTACACTTAACAATGTGGCGGTCCATCAGCGGGCTGTGGATGTTTTTAAAAGAATTAAATGGTTAATAAGGACACATGACCTTATTAGCGTTACACGCACGTATGCTAACCATTAAGTAAGCAAAAATGAGGATGTTTTTTTGCAATCCTACACTTGAATTAAACTATACTGCAACATCCATAATGCATCCGCTACCATAATTGCACGGTGCACCTATGAAGTTCCCGACTGACTACCTGTCAGACAACGCATCAGTACCGGGTTGACTCGGTACTTGGTACTAGTGAAAATCTGGTACCGTCAACTTTTTCTTTGTTTTTTTTTAAGTACCGACTTGGTACCGGTAAAAGCTATACACAAAAAAGAAGAAATCAAATATTTTTTTCACAGCACTTTATTTAAACTTGGTAATTCACAGCCTATATAAAATTGCAGTAACCCATGCCAATTATGATATGTCTGTAAATTTACACAAACTTGGGAGCTCTCGTTGGATGCAAATGTTTTTCCAAACAAACAGGATTTTCCTGAATATCTAAATGTTCTTTTGAATGATTGCTGAATAAATTTGTTTGTATTCATTGTGAAAAATAAGACCCAACGCTACCTGATGGCTGAAAATAGCACTGTTTATTGCACGTACAGTGCTGCTAGAAAGTTTGTGAACCCTTTACAATTTTCTGTATTTCTGCATAAATTTGACCTGAAATGTGATCAGATTCTCATTTCGAGGGGCAGTGGTAGCTCAGTGGTTAAGATGTTGGGCTACTGATCAGAAGGTCATGAATTCAAATCCCAGCACCGCCACGCCTCCACTGTTGGGCCCTTGAGAAAGGCCCTTAACCCTCAATTGCTCAGATGTATAAATGAGGGGGGAAAAAATGTAAGTCGCTCTGGATAAGGGCGTCTTCCAAATGCCATAAATGTAAATATATGCATAGCAGGATAGCCAAAAAGAACTCTCCAAAAAGAATGCTGCTCGTCTGAAGTTTCCACCAAGTGGATAAGCCAGAAGCCTATTGGAAGAATGTTCTGTTGACCAATGAATCCAAAATAGAACTTTTTGATTTAAATGAAAAGTGTTATGCTTGGCGAAAACCAAACACTGCATTCCAACATAAGAGCCCCATCCCAGCCGAGAAGCATGGGTGTGGCAATATCATGATTTGGGGCTGCTTTGCTCCCTCGGGTCCAGGACGGCTTGACATTATTGATGGACCTATGAATTCTGGATTGGCCCAGCAAATTCTACAGGAGAATGTCAGAATACAGGTGTCTGTGAACTGAAGCTTAACCATAAGTGAGTCATGTAGCAAGACAAGGACCCTAAGCACACAAGTAAGTCTACAAAGAAATGGTTAAAGCAGAAGAAATGTAACATTTTTGGAATGGCCAAGTCAAAATCCAGACCATAACCCTATAAAAATGTTGTGGAAGCACCTAAAAAGAGCAGTTCATGCAAGAAGCCCAACAGCATTACTGAGTTGAAGCAGTTTTGTAAGGAGGAATGGGTCAAAATTCCTCCAACCCTCTGTGCAATAGTGGTCACCAGTTACTGGAAACATTTGGTTGAAGTTATTGCCGCTCAAGAGGGTCTCACTTGTTACTGATAGCAAAGGTTCACATACTTTTTCAGACAGATATTTAATGTTGGATAATTTTGGATAATCTCAATAAATAAATAAAAACTACGTTTTGTGTCATTTGTTTAATTGAAACAAAATTAATCTAGTTTTAGGACTTGATCTGATCACATTTCAGGTGCCACAAGTGTCAATATAGTTTGTCTTTCTTCATACTAGTCCTGATTTAGCAGCACCACAGGAAAAGAAATCATAGCCATTTTCACAAGCCTTGTACCATAGCCACAGTAACTGCTTGACTTTGCTTAGTACTGGGAAAGACGCTTATGTGGTGTGTCTGTTGTGGGTTTTTGTATTGCTTTTGATCTATGTCGAAGCTCAAGGATTCTTTCAAGGTTTTGCATGGTAAAACAGATTATGAGGATGGTTGGTGTATTAACATAATACATTGATACACTGTGTGCCCTTTTTCTTTCCTTAGGTCTTGTTCTTCTGACCCCACTGAGGCCATTTTAAATCGTTTGAAGAAGCTAGGAGAGACTTTTAAACAGGCCTACACCAAACAAACAGATGATCTTCAGGGAGCCCATATGGGTTAGAAACTTTGCACAAATTCACTAGATTTGAAGTTCTCTGGCATGTTACTTAATGCTTAACGTACAGGCTTGCTAGGCCATGTTACTTGAATATGAAGTGTATTCTATTTAACCCCTCTTAACTGCCAGGATTGGTGAAAATCACATGAATACATGTACCTTGAAACATGCTCTGGGATCAGTTTTTGTTCCAAGGAGCTAGGACCATCCTATGCCGAGATATTGAAGTTTACATAAGTAGCTGTATGACTAAAATTTGTTGTGTGCCATGACACAAAGATGGCTGTCGTAGATAATAAGTAATAAGTTGTAGTAAGTAAAAAATATTTTTTTAAAAAATTTTTTAACTGGTTTTGCGATGCCAAGACATAGAGGTAATCACTCCAAAAAATTAGGAAAATTAAAAATGTCGAGCAACCTGCACTGGACCACTTGAGCTGGAATGACCCAAAAAGAAAGTGCACCCTCCTTCACGTCTGTTTTTATTCCTCACCAACTTCTATAAATAAACAAATAACATCAGGTGGCAACAAAAACACAACAGATTTCAATATGTAGTCATTTTTTCCCAAAAAGTAAGCCAGCATTCAGAAACCAGATGGGAAAAAATAAGTACACCATTCCTACTTCCACAATCATTAAGATAGTAATTAGCAGCCAGGTCTTACTAATGAAATGCACAAGATTAGTTAATCATTAAGAAGTGTAACTACCTCTATAAAAGCAGAACTTTTGTCAGTTTGGTGTTCTGGGGCACTCGGGTGTGTGTCTACATCATGCCAAGAAGAAAGTACATCAGCTATGATCTCAGAGAAGCAAGTGTTGCTGTTCATCTATCTGGGAAGGGTTATAAGACCATCTCCAAACAGTTTTAAATACACCATTGTATGTTCTTCCCAGGAGTCAGCATCCCAGCCAATTCAGTCCAAGGTCAGGCCGTTTAATGCTCAGAAATATAACGAAAACCCCAAGAGCTACATCACGTGGCATACAGGCCTCAGTAAGCACATTAAATGTTTGTTCATGACAGCACAATCACAAAAATGCTGAACAAGTATGGCTTTCATGGAAGGGTGGCTAGGAATATGGCAGCATGACCTAAATGTACAAAATTGCATCTGAATAAACCACAAAATTTTCGCCATGTTTGGCGAAAACCAAACACAGTGTATCACCACAAATGCCTCATCAAGCATAGTGGTGGAGGGGTGGTGATTTGAACTTGTTTTGCAGCCACAGAAGCTGGGACAGTTGCAGTCGTTGAGACAATGATGATATTCCAGAATATTCTGGAGACAAATGTGAGGCCATCTGTTGAGCAGCTTAAGGTGGATTGAAATTGGGTCATGCAACAGGACAATGATCCCATGCACACCAGCAAATCGAATGGTTAAAGAAGAAAAAAAATCAAGGTGTTTGAATGGCCAAGTCAAAGTCCAGACCTCAACCCCATTTAGATGCTGTGGTGGGATCTTAAGAGAGCTGTGCATAAACGAATGCCCTGAAATGTCAATGAACTGAAGCAATGTTATGAAGAAGATTGGGCCAAAATTTCTTCAAAATAATATTAGAGACTAATAGGCTCCTAATAAAATTAAAATGTTTACTTCGAGTTATTGTTACTGAATTATATGGGTGACTACATATTGAAATCTGTTGTGTTTTTTTGTTATCGTTTTTTTTTTTTTTTTTTTTGTCGCCTGAGGTTATTTGTTTGTAGAAGTTGGTGAGGACTACACAATTGTTATTTAGGCCCTGATGAATAAAAACAGAGAATTGAAGGAGGGTGTACTTTCTTTTTCTCACGAATGTATGTAAAGTACCACCCCCTTTTAATAAACCAATACATATATTTGTTTATTTTATTTGACATTTATTTGTTTGTCATTGTTGTTGTTATCCCATCTTGGCTGTAGACTTTGCAGAAAACCGTCTGAAGATAGCTGAAATACTGTATTTTAAGATTCTGGAGAATGTTATGGCTCAAGAGCTTAAGAGACTGCAGGGTAAAGATATGACTGTAAGTATATAAAGGAAAGATTAAACACTTTTTTTTTGTACATCTAACATCTTGCATGCTTTGCATATATTTTTGTAGTACTCATTTGAGAAATAACGCTGACCATACCTAAAACATTAAAAACATGCACATACACACTGCTACAAAATATGTTAACCATTGGATTGAAAGGTATTGAAGTTCCTAAATACCTAAACATATTATACCTTTTCAAGACTTTTATGCAAACTATATTTTGGCTATACACTTGGCAGAAAATGGCTGAAGATAGCTGAAATGTATATTGTTTGACTGTCTCATAAGATGTTTTTGTTTCACTGTCTCATAAGGTGCTGTTAGAACAGAATGTGTTCCACTGTTCTCTTTTGGCCTGCTGTCTGGAGGTTGTGCTGTTTGCTTACAGTTCGCAACGAACCTTCCCATGGATTTTAGAAACCTTCCAGCTTAGACCATTCTGCTTCTACAAGGTCAGAATAAAATTATGCATCCTGTTATTAATGTTCTGGTCTTGAAACTATTGTCTGTTATAACCGATAATAAGATTTTTTTAACCCATTAACCCCTCTTCCCTGATGGACTCCTTACTGTCATACTCATAGATTGTTAATCAGCATATCATTTGAAAATGACTTTACTCTGCAAAGCAATCTAAGTTTTAACCACAATTTTTTTTTTTTTTTTTGTACAACTTTATAATAATCAAAAATCATAATTTTGTTTGCCAAGTAGCTATATGTCATTAAAAAGTTTGAAATGCAGTGGATTCCAAATAAGTAAACGTAATTGATTTAAAACCCTTGGAACACAAGTCCAAGTAACATCTTTTTTTCCATTAGATTCTTGCTTCTAACTTGCTTAAATTTACATTTTGTCTGTTGCATGTTTGGTGCCAGACGGGCTGGTTTGAGTATTTCTATAACTGCTGATCTGGGATTTTCATGCACAGCAGTCTCTGGAGTTTACTCAGAATGGTGCAATAAAGAGAAAACATCCAGTGAGCGGCAGTTCTGCAGATGCTTAGTTGATGAGAGAGGTCAACGGAGAATGGCCAGATTGACAGAAAGGCTACAGTAATTCTGATAACTACTCTGTACAATTGTGGTGAGCAGAAATGCATCTCAAAATGCACAGGTTGAACCTTGAGGCGGATGGGCTACAACAGCAGAAGGCCACGTCAGGTTCCTCTTCTGTCAGCCAAGAACAGAAAGCTGAGGCTACAGTGGACACAGGCTTACCAAAACTGGACAGTTTTAGACTGGAAAAATGTAGCCTGGTCTAATCTCAATTTCTGCTGAGCCACACAAATGGCATGAATCCATGGACCCAATCTGCCCTGGTCAACAGTCCAGACTGGTGGAGCTGGTGTAATGGTATGGGGAATGTTTTATTGGCACACTTTGGACCCGTTAATACCAGTCAATAATTGCTTAAATACCACAGCCTATTTGAGTATTGTTGCTGACCATGTGCATCACTCCATGACCACAACTTACCTTATCTTTTAATGGCAACTTCCAGCATGATAATGTCACAAAGCAAAAGGCATCTTAAATTGGTTTCAGGAACATGACAATGAGTTCAGTGTTCTTCAGTGGCCTTCCCACTGTCCATGTTGACATGATTGCACCATGCAATTCCTGCAGATTTTTCAGGCACACTTTCATGCTGTGAATCTCTACCACATCCCAAAGGTGTTCTATTGGGTTTGGATCCAGTGATTGCACCATGCAATTCCAGCAGATTTCCAACAATTTGTGGAATCCATGCCACAAAGAAGAATTCAGGCAAACAGAGTTAGTATAGTGTTCCTAATAAAGTGTTCAGTGAGTGTATCATACATTCAGAAAATGACATTTATTAAAATGTCATTTATTATTATTAAAAACAACTTCATACAATACAAGCAACTTAATAAAATATCTGAAGGCTAAACATAAAAGCGACCACAACAAATTTACCGCTAGCTGCAGCACGCAACAACCAACTTTGCAACAAACATTAGCAAGGCAAGAAAAATTTCAGCAGATAACCCCAGGGCAGTGAAAATAACAGAGGCACTCATCCAATATATTGTTCATGACGATCAACCACTCTCAGTCATTGATAACGTGGGATTTTGATGCCTTCTTAATGTTTTGGAGCCCAAGTAGGAAATTCCCAGTCGTCATCATGTCACAGAGACCAGTTACCAAAGATGTACAACTTTGTGAAAAAGCATATCATGAGCTTGTTACATGGCGTAACAGCAGTCAGCTTTACTACTGATATTTGGACCAGCAGTGTGTGTCCAATGTCTATCAGCTTAACTGCACAATGGATAGATGGGGATTTCACTCTCAAACCGGCCACGCTGCAAGCAAAGCAGTTTTCCCGGCTCACATACAGGCCAGGCAATAGCGAGTGTATTTATCTTATTTATCTGCATCTTAATTCAGCCTACGTAAAGGCCTGCAATTCCGCACAACACAAGTGTGCGGAATTACTATTAAAATGAGCCAATGTTATTTGAATACCTTTGTACGAGTGTGAAATCACTGGCATTATTGTGTCTAAGAGGATCATAAAATAATGTTGAGTTGTTATGTATACGTGTGTGCAGGTGATAGAGGTGTTTATCCGCTCTGAGGAGGGCCTCTCTAGAGACATGGTGAAGCACTTAAATGTCATAGAGGAGCAAGTGCTGGAAAGCAGGGCTTGGACCAAAGACTCAGTACTCTGGGAAGCATTAGAGAATTCTAATCATAATGTACCTACTGTAGCTGAGGTATGGATACACACATCATTGTGCAATTAACATAAATTTGCTTATTTTCTAGGCGATGTATTAATGTTCACAACGACTACACTACTTACTCTCCATTATTATTTATATATTACAGTTAGTCTTTCATGAATCAAAATTTTTTTGCTTTATTTATTTAGGATAATATCCAAGTCTGTGTGTCTGCCTGTCTGATTGTGTGTGTGTGCCTACCTGCATGTGTGTCTGTTGTAGGTAAATTTTCCTAGTAGTCTTGATTCAGGCCGCAACAGCAGTAGTGGGGGCCCCACCCACCTTCCTCTGGTGGCTCTGTCACCCATCATGCACCCTCGTCTCCGAGAGGTCCGCACTGGCCTGGGCTCAAGTGCTCGCAAAGGTATGGTACCAGCACAAAGCACAGCATGGTAGTAAGAGTGCAGCACTTAAGATAAAGTACATAAATTTGGCTAAATAATGGTTTTTAGATAGTTGTCCACAGCATGATGGGTGTCTATACTACATTTACACTCACTGAGAACTTTATTATAAACACTATATTAATACTAGGTAGGGCCTCCCTTTGCTCTCAAAACAGCCTCGATTCTTTGTGGCATGGATTCCACAAGATGCTGGAAACATTCCTTTGAGATTTTTCAGGTGCACTTTCATGCCACATCCAACATCCCAAAGGTGTTCCGTTGGATTCAAATCCGATGACTGGGAAGGCCACAGAAGATCATTGAACTCACTGTCATGTTCATGAAACCAGTTTCAGATTGCTTTGTGACTTGGTGCATATTATCATGCTGGAAGTAGCTATTAGAAGATGGATAAATTATGGCCATGAAGTGAGCACATTGATCATGTTTTTACTTCATTCTGATGTTTGATGTGAACATTTACTGAAGCTCTTGACCTGTCTCTGAATGATTTTATGCACTGCACTGCTGCCACATGATTGGCATTAATGTGCTGGTGTACAGGTATCAGGTAATCTAATAAAGTGGACAGTGAGTCTATACGCACATATATACCGATCAGCCATAACATTTAAACCATTGACAGGTGAAGTGAATAACATTGATTATCTCATTACAGCAGCGCCTGTCAAGGGGTTGATATATTAGGCAGCAAGTGAACAGTCAGTTCTCGAAGTTGATGCGTTGGAAGCAGGAACAATGGGCAAGTATAAGGATATGAGCGACTTTGACTAGGACCAAATTGTGATTGCTAGACGACTGGTTCAGAGCATCTCCAAAACAGCAGGTCTTTTGGGGTGTTCCCGGTATGCAGTGATTAGTGCCTACAAAAATGGTCCAGGGAATGACAACCGGTGAACCAGCGGATTTGGGAGTGAGGGCTAGCCCGTCTCGTCCAATCTACTACTGAGAGCTACTATATTGCTGAATTGCTGAAAAAGTTAATGCTGGCTATGATAGAAAGGTGTCAGAACACACAGTGCATCACAGCTCGCGTTGCCGCAAACTGCTCAGAGTGTCTATGTTGACCCTTGTCCGCTGTTGAAAGCGGCTATAATGGGAATGTGAGCACATTTAACGCACCCTGCCCCAGACCTGTACGTCATCTTACACACTCGCTGTCCACATAATGTAAAAGAAAACATGATTCATTGGACCAGGCCACCTTCTTCCATTGCTCCATGGTCCAGTTCTGATGAATCACGTTTTCTTTTACATCATGTGGATGGTGAGTGTGTAAGATGATGTACAGGTCTAGGGCGGGGTGTGGTAATCATTTTAATGTGTTATTTTTTCCATAATTGCCCATGCTGACCCGTGTCCACCACCGAAAGCGCCTACAATGGGCACATGAGCATCAGAACTGGATCATGGAGCAATGGAAGAAGGTGGCCTGGTCTGATGAATCATGTTGTTTTTTACATCATTACATGGGCTGGGTACGTGTGCATCACTTAACTGAGGAAGAAATGGCACAAGGATGCACTATGTGAAGAAGGCAAGCCGGTGGAGGAAGTGTGATGCTCTGGGCAATGTTCTGTTGGGAAAACTTGGGTCCTGGCATTCATGTGGCTGTTACTTTGACACGTACCACCTACATCAACATTGTTGCAACCCAGTACACCCCTTCACGACAGTGGTATACCCTAATGGCAGTCGCCTCATTCAGCAGGATAATGCGCTCTGCTACACTGCAAAAATCGTTTAGGAATGGTTTGTGGAAGGTGTTCAAAGTGTTGACTTGGCCATCAAATTCCCCATATCTCAATCCGATCGAGCATCTGTGGGATGCGGACAAGCAAGTCCGATCCATGCAGGCCACACCTTGCAACTTACAGGACTTAAAGGATGTGCTGCTGACGTCTTGGTGCCAGATACCACAGCACACCTTGTGTGCTGGTCTTGTGGAGTCTGCCTTGATGGGTCAGAGTTGTTTTGGCAGTAGAAGTGGGACCTACACAATATTAGCCAGGTGGTTTTAATGTTATGACTGATCGGCCTATATAAAGACATGGAAATATCCTGGGAAAGTCCTGAAAAGGTAGTCCTCTTTTGTAGCCTAGCCCAGTCTCTTGCAGGCAACATAGCAAGTGTCGTTTCTAAAAATCTCTAAAAATGTTATTTTACTTTAAAAAAAAAAAAAAAAAATCTCTCTTACAAGTGGGCCTGGCCAAGAACTCTGCACAATAGTTACAACAAACAACCTTCAGACACAGGACATCATAAAATTTAACATCTTTTAAATTTTAAATTTTCTCTTTGTCTTAGATGCTCCTCCATCTCCCATCTCTCTCCATGACCGCTTCAGTTCTCCAGCAGCAGGCACTGCCAAAAGGCGTTTGTTTGGTGATGATCCTCAAACTCAGTCTCCAGTGAAGCGAATAGCTGTCACCCCTGTGAAAATCATACCCAACACCTCTACAGAAAATAACAACCAGAACACGACCACAGCAACTGTCCTCTCTATGGCTACTACTAATGGCCAGCAGCTCAACATCCCTTTGCCAGGTGTGACATGTATAAATATATTTCAACATTTTTCATCTAAGGACTGAAGAGCTCATGCAAATGCAAAAACATCTGCAAAGTCTCTGTGAAATTAATTGCTTTAGAGTTTATTAAAGTAGATATTTAATTATAGTATTTTATTATAGGTTTTATTAGCCTTCCTCACTTGCTAGAACTATAGATCAGTTACCATATGCAATGACTGATAGAGAATGTTCCTCTCTTTGTAGTGATGAAGAATGACATGGGAAGTATCACAGTAATCCAGGTACAAGCGAACCAGCTGAACCCCCTCACTGCCCAGGTGCTGCTCACCTCCCCAAACAAAGCCCCAGAGGTACATACACAGCCAATCAGCAGACCACTTCGCACAGGATCCCTTGCACTCTTTTTCCGCAAGGTGAGGTGGAGTACAACACAGAAGTCGGCTACCTGTTTATTTTCTCTGTTGTGATCAATCCAAATGTGTTTCTATTCAGTAATCTCTCTGATAGCCAAATACCAGTTCTGTCATACTTAGTTACTACATATGAGTGTTGTCTCTGGGACATTATATGATGCATATAATTACATTACAATACAAAATGTAAACAAAGACACAGTCCAGTATAATCAAGTATTACTTGCTTAAGGTACAAATTGGTATCGAGAGTCTTGTTACTGTACTTTAAACATTTGTAAAATGTTCTGGAATTAGATTACCTTTAAAGTGCTGATAATGTATAATTTAGTGTTTAAAAAAATATTCATCAAAATACATACTTAATACTTATTATTATTATTTTTTTTTTTGTAAAGGTCTATCATTTAGCAAGTGTGCGTCTCAGAGATCTATGTCTAAAGCTGGACATCTCTGCAGAGTTAAGGGCCAAAATCTGGACATGCTTTGAGCAGTCTTTGGTCCACTATACAGACATGATGATGGATAGACATCTGGATCAGCTCTTGCTCTGTGCAGTCTACATCATATCCAAGGCAAGTAGTAGAATTGCTTGAGGAAGTAAATGAATGCATTGCCTAATTCTGGAACACAATTGTACCAAGTCCCACATCACTCTAATAGTAAATGTTTTATTTTACAGTTTATAGTGTTTAACAGAGCATGTATCAAACAGAAACACCTGTGACAAGCTGTGTTGACAAGATGCTGAATTTATAAGGAACAGATGATGCTTTCATGATCCTTTTCACAGATCTCAAAAGAGGAGCACACTTTTCAAGACATAATGAAATGTTATCGGAGTCAGCCTCAAGCAAGCAGCCATGTAAGTAACATACAGCGGTGCTTGAAAGTTTGTGAAACGTCTATAGAGTTTTTTATATTTTTGCGTAAATACGACCTACAACATCATCAGATTTTCACGTAAGTCCTAAAAGTGGATGAAGAGAACCCAGTTAAACATTTTTATTGAGGAAAATGATCCAATATTACATGTCTGTGAGTGGCAAAAGTATGTGAACCTTTGCTTTTAGTATCTGGTGTGACCCCCTTGTGCAGCAATAACTGCAACTGGTTTCTGGTAACTGTTGATTTGAGTCCTGCACATCAGCTTGGAGGAATTTTAGCCCATTGCTCAGTACAGAACAGCTTCAACTCTGGCATGTTGGTGGGTTTCCTTACATGAACTGCTTGCTTGCTTCACAACATTTCTATTGGATTAAGGTCAGGACTTGGCCATTCCAAAACATTACCTTTATTCTTCTTTAACCATTCTTTGGTATGCTAACCATTAAGTAAGCAAAAACAAGGATGTTGACAGAACATTTTTCCAATAGCCTTTTAGCTTGTCCATGTAATTGTTAGCAAACTGCAGAGGGGCAGCATTGTTCTTTTGGAGAGCAGTGGCTTTCTCATTGCAACCCTGCCATGCACACCATTGTTGTTCAGTGTTCTCCTGATGGTGGACCCATGAACATTAACATTAGCCAATGTGAGAGAGGCCTTTAGTTGCTTAGAAGTTACCCTGGGTTCTTTATGACCTCTCAGACTATTACACATCTTGCTCTTGGAGTGATCTTTATTGATTGGCCACTCCTGGGGAGGGTAACAATGGTCTTGAATTTTCTCCATCTGTACACAATCTGTCTGACTGTGGATTGGTGGAGTCCAAACTCTTTAGAGATGGTTTTGTAACCTTTTACAGCCTGATGAGCATCAACAGCTCTTTTACTGAGGACCTCAGAAATCTACTTTGTTCGTACCATTGCACACATGATCTACTCTGATAGATCCCTGTTCTTTAAATAAAACAGGGTCATCCCATTGATTGAAAACCCCTGACTAATTTTACTTTCAAATTAACTGCTAATCCTAGAGTTTATGTAATATTGGATTGGAATCAATAAATGACCAAGTATAATATTTTTATATAATATAATATTCCATTTGTTTAATTGGGTTCTCTTTGTCTACTTTTAGGACACGTGAAAATCTGATTGTTTTAGGTCATATTTATGCAGATATATAGAAAATTCTAAAGGGTTCACAAACTTTCAAGCACCACCGTAGATATTTTCAAAAGCACACATTTGGTGGGGTAATAACCTTGTGTGTTTGTGACCATGTGACTAGATATACCGCAGTGTGCTGCTGAGGAAAAGAGTCCACGAACAGCAAATTGATGACACAATGGAGGTTGTTCCACAAAAAGATCAAAGTACTGATGCCCGCCTGCTTTCAACAAACTTTTCGTTTTTATTATTCATATGGATACTTAAATGTTTTGTGTACTAACTGAGCCTGCATGTATTGTATTGCTTCTGTTTGGAATCAGCCAATGGCAGGACAGATCAGGGTGTCAGAGCTAAGGCTGACAGCGAATCAGACGAGGACAGGGGCGACCTCATCCAATTCTACAATTCTGTTTATGTTCTGAAAATGAAATCTTTTGCAGTCAGATATGCTCACTCAGCAGCTGATAGCAGAGTATGTATACTTTAAAAAAAAAATTTTTTCACATTTTATGTGGCGTAGAAATGCCATTATATATTTGCAGAGATTGGCAGAAGTATGTAAAGTAAGTACAATAAGTAACTCTTTCTTTATTCCTTACTTCTCTCATGCAACCACAGGTGAATGCGCCCCCGTTATCTCCATTCCCCTCACTGCGAGCTCAGCCTCTCTCCCCACGGCGAATATCTCAGAGACACTCCGTCTATCTGTCTCCTCACAAAAATGGTTCCTGCCTCAAACCCAGCTCTGCCTACACATACAAGTTTACTGGAAGCCCATCTAAGGTTAGAAGTTTCTCACTTGGTTATTTTTAGGTTCATACAGTATCTCACAAAAGTGAGTACACCACACATCCACCAACTCTGTGATGTCGTCATGGAGGAGTGGAAGAGGACTCCAGTGGCAACCTGTGAAGCTCTGGTGAACTGCATGCCCAACAGGGTTAAGGCAGTGCTGGAAATTAATGGTGGCCACACAAAATATTAACACTTTGGGCCCAATTTGGACATTTTCACTTAGGGGTGTACTCACTTTTGTTGCCAGCGGTTTAGACATTAATGGCTGTGTGTTGAGTTATTTTGAGGGGACAGCAAACTTACACTGTTATACAAGCTGTACACTCACTACTTTACATTGTAGCAAAGTGTCATTTCGTCAGTGTTGTCCCATGAAAAGATATAATAAAATATTTACAAAAATGTGAGGGGTGTACTCACTTTTGTGAGATACTGCATGTTTAAATTTATATACACTGTGCATTTCACAGGAATGCGTAATGTGTTGTGTGTTACATTATTGCAGCAAAATAAAAATAAAAAACAGAAGCTTGTTACAAGTCAGCTGTAGCTACTAGTTCCTAGGCATCACGTGCTTCCTCCAAGGCATATGAAGCCAGCCAACCACATCTTTTCGAACTGCTGCTCATGCTGTATCAAAGGGCAAGAAAGCGCTGTCTGCCCCCTTTCGCATGCATGAGCTTACAGGCACACATGATTGACCAGTGCTGCTGTTATTGATGGGGGAGAGAGATGCCATCCCTCCCACCCAGAGAGTATAGACAGTTTTGCTTGCTTAGGCCCTGTTCACACCTGGCACATACCTGTACCCTAGGTGATCGAATCATAAGTGGACAGCCGAGGTGCATAGCTTTTCGCACCTGGCATTATGAATGCGTCTCCAGTGATCACTTGTGATAGGATTTTATACATTGTTTCCACTGGTAGAAGGCTGTCATGCACATTTATTTCCAAACAATGATTGTTGCAACGATTACATATTTTCCGGCTAGGACAAAGACGCAGGCAATTAGTTGGTCCTACATTGCTGTCTGGGATGCATCAAGATGCATTTGCAGTCACACTACACATTACAGATATTATGTGGCCATATGTGTCCTAGACCACCTCTGAATGTGGTTTGAGTGATCGGATTACAATGCTTCTTCAAGGAAAAACAACCCAATGTAATACTACAGAACATTTGTGTAACCATATCATTCTATCCTCTTCTAACAGAATCATTCTCACAGAGTCCTCTGTATTAATACACTAGCTAAGTACAAGATCTCGCACCCTGTGAATGGGACTGGTGTTGCATGCGCGTTAACATCTTTATGTAATAAATCGCCATCATAAATGTAATAATTGCCCACTGTAGAGATGGACTTCCTCATTAAGAGAGAGGGGTGTCCCCTTCTAAAGTGTCGGACACTAATCTAGAATTTGTCAGTCACTGATGAACATACAGCTGTTTCAGCTTGAGTGAGTCCCTGACCAAAGTAAAAATTAATCTGTTCATCCATGATGCTGTGGGATTGCGCTAAGCTTTTGCTGCCTCCAGAACAATAAAAACATGTTGAGTACATAGAAAAATAAGTCGTGTGGTTTGGCACAGCGTGTTGACTGTAGGAGCCGGGGTTGTGCTAACCGTAGAGCTCGCATGTAATGCAAGATGACGTACAGGTCTGGGGCAGGGCAGGGTGCGTTAAATGCATTAATTGTTTTAACGCATTATTTTCACCATAATTAAATCACACTAAATTAACGTTAAATTGACAGCCCTAGTTCGTACCTACCAAAAGTGGTCCAAGGAAGGACAACCGGTGAACCTACGACAGGGTCATGGGCGCCCAAGGCTCATTGATGTGTGTGGGGAGCGAAGGCTAGCCCATCTGGTTTGATCCCACAGAACGTAGCATAAATTGCTGAAAAAGTTAATGCTGGCTATGATAGAAAGGTGTCATTACACACAGTGCATTACAGCTTGCTGTGTATGGGTCTGTGAAGCCACAGACTGGTCAGAGTGCCATGCTGACCCCTGTCTACCACCAAAAGCGCCTACAATGGGCACATAAGCATAGAACTGGACCATGGAGCAATGGAAGAAGGTGGCCTGGTCTGTTGAATCATGTTTTCTTTTGCATCATGTGGACTGCTGGGTGCGTGTGCGTCACTTACCTGGGAAAGAGATGGCACCAGGATGCACTATGGGAAGAAGGCAAGCCAGCAGAGGCTGTGGGATGCTCTGGGCAGTGTTCTGCTTGGGTCCTGGCATTTCTTTGCCACAACCTTATTGTTCAAGGATCATACTAGTGTAAAATGTTAAGTTAAATGCATGTGTGAGTGATATTCCTATTTCATAATACTTTTTTTTAAATCACATGCTTGTGTGTTTTAAATGATTGCTTAATATGGTAATTTTTGACAAGTTTATTTTACAGTATTATAACCTAAAGTAAATATTTTATTTATTTCTAGCTTATTATAGCTTATTGTTTCTTCCTGACTTTCTTCAGGAGCTGAGTGACATCAACCTAATGATCCGTCAGGGAAGTGTGAGCAGGAAGAGAGCTTTTACCATGGAGGGAGATGAGACGGAGTCTCCCAACAAATGTTTGAGCCAGGAGAGTGAGGATGTGCTGCTCAAGCGCCTGCAGGATGTTGTCACCGAGAGAGCCAATCACTGACTGATCATGCACGTGATGCATATGTTTCCTGTCAGTGAAGTTGCAACTCCCAAAGTTTGTAACATTCACAGACCAATTACAATGCAGCATGATCTTTATAACCAAAGAGCAACTCACAGAGCTGCCCAGGGTGCTGAGCCAGTGGATCATGATGGACAGTCTATAGTAGAAACCTAAATTGTAGGCTTTGGTGGGATATTCAGGTTCCTTGAAAATTATTGTAAGTACTTGAGCATTCATTTCAATCATTCTCAAACAGCAGCAAGATAAGTTAGCAACACACTCTGTTTAACCAGACACTGTACTTTATCTTGCCCCTATGGTTTCTGAAGCATGGTTCACAGCACTCTGGGGAAAACACATCAAACATACAAAGATTTTCTGTATACATTAGGGTGTATTAACAGGGCTTAATTGATTATTTTACTGAGCAAATCATTAGTGTGTTCAAGCATTGTCCTTTGTGCTGCAAGCACATGTAGCACTGTATTGTGCTGTGTAGTATCTACACATCAATGAGTATTGTTTTTTATCCAAGTCATGTTATTCCACTCAGGTGGAGAAATTTGTGTTCTGATGTACACCGATCAACCATAACATTAAAACCACTTACAGGTGATGTGAATAACATTGATTATCTCGTTACAATGGCACCTGTGAAGGGTGGGATATATTAGGCAGCAAGTGAACTGTCAGTTCTCGAAGTTGATGTGTTGGAAGCAGGAAAAATGGGTGAGTGATTATCTGAGCGATTTTGACAAGGGCCAAGTTGTGGTTGCAAGGTGACTGGGTCAGAGCATCACCAAACTGCCAGGTATTGTGAGGTGTTCCCAGTATCCAGTGGTTAGTACCTACCAAAAGTGGTCCAGGGAACGAAAACCGGTGAACCGGCTACAGGGTCATGGGCAACCAAGGCTCACTGATGTGCATGGGGAGCGAAGGCCCGTCTCGTCCGATCTGCTGCTGAATTGCTGAAAAAGTTAATGCTGGCCATGATAGAAAGGTGTCAGAACACAGTGCATCACAGCTTGCTGCGTAGCCGCAAACTGGTCAGAGTGTTCATGCTGACCCCTGTCCACTGCTGAAAGTGCCTATAATGGGCATGTGAGCATCAGAACTGGACCATGGAGCAGTGGAAGAAAGTGGCCTGGTCTGATGAATCACGTTTTCTTTTACATCATGTGGACGGTCGGGTGCATCATTTACCTGGGGAAGAGATAGTACCTGGATGCACTATGGGAAGAAGGCAAGCTGGAGGAGGAAGTGTGATGCTCTGGGCAATGTTCTGCTGGGAAACCTTGGGTCCTGGTCTTCATAGATGTTCATGAATTTGTGGATGTTACTTTGACACATACCACCTACCTAAACATTGCTGCAGACCAAGTACACCCCTTCATGGCAATAGTATTCCCTGATGGCAGCGGCCTCTTTCAACAGGATAATGCTCCCTGCCACAGTGCAAAAATTGTTCAGGAATGGTTTGAGGAACACGATAGAGGTCATATGGTTGACTTGGCCTCCAAATTCCCCAGATCTCAATCTGATCGAACATCTGTGGGATGTGTTGGATAAACAAGTCTGATCCATGGCGGCAACTCGCAACTTACAGGATTTAAAGGATCTGCTGCTAACGTCTTGGTGACAGATACCATAACACACCTTCAGAGGTCTTGTCCATGCCTCAACGGGTCAGAGCTGTTTTGGCAGTAGAAGGGGGACCTACACAATATTAGGAAGGTGGTTTTAATGTTATGGCTGATCGGTGTACGTCACTAATAGAGTTGGTATATAATCTCATACCAATCTAACCTTAAGCCTTAGATGCTTTGGCTTGAACAAAGTCAGTGTTTAAATGGTCTTTAATTGTGGTCTCTGTGATTGCTCATTTTATTCTTATATTCTTCTTCATATTTTTTCTTGTTTTGTTTCCACTATAATTGAGCAAGTAAATATTTTAAAAACCTCCATTTATTGGAATATTCTCAGGAACAGTCTTTAATCTTTGGATATGAATAATTTTAGGGTGAGAATCAAGCCTTATCCTTCTGAGGAAAACAAATCGTGGGAGTGTAGGCATAATGTTGCTGTTATATATTGCCGTTTATTGTTCAGAATGGTTTTTGAATGTCTTGTATACATACAGCCAATAAATTATTATTGATGAAATGGCTTGTTGTAATTGTTTGAAAACCAAAATTTCTATACGATTGGGACCTGCCAAAGAAACTTTACATTGATATGTAAAGGGGGGGGGGTATATTACACGGGGGGAACCACTTTTCTTAGGCCTCCAGTTAAATCTGTTCCATCCCCTTATGTTCTCCGTGGAAATGAATGCTCTGTGGGCGAAGTGTGATGAATAGTTAAGTAGACATCTACTTAGTTCTAGCATTGCTGTACTATTTTAATTGTAGACTAGTTGGAATACAGGTGCATCTCAAAAAATTAGAACATCGTGGAAAACTTTTTTCCGTAATTTAATTCAAAAAGTGGAACTTTCATATATTCTAGATTCATTACACATAAAGTGAAATATTTCAAGCCTTTTTTTGTTTTAATCTTGATGATTACAGCTTACAGCTCATGGAAATCAAAAATACAGTACCTCAAAATATTAGAATAAAGAATTTATAATACAGCAATGTCAACCTTCTGAAAAGTATCTGCATCAATGTGGCATGGCATGGAGGCAATCAGCCTGTGGCACTGCTGAGGTGTTATGGAAGCCCAGGTTGCTTTGATAGCGGCCTTCAGCTCGTCTGTATTGTTAGGTCTGGTGTCTCTCATCTTCCTCTTGACAATACCAACAGGTCAGGTGAGTTGGCTGGTCAATCAAGCACAGTAATACCATGGCCAGCAAACCAGTTACTAGTAATTTTGGCACTGTGGGCAGGTGCCAAGTCCTGCTGGAAAAGGAAATCAGCATCTCCATAAAGCTTGTCAGCAGATGGAAGCATGAAGTGCTCTAAAATCTCCTGGTAGACGGTTGCATTGACTCTTGACTTGAGAAAACACAGTGGACCAACACCAGCAGATGACATGGCACCTCAAATCATCACTGACTGTGGAAACTTCACACTGTACTTCAAGTAACTTGGATTCTGTGCCTCTCCACTCTTCCTCCAGACTCTGGGACTTTGATTTCCAAATGAAATGCAAAATTTACTTTCATCTGAAAAGAGGACTTTGGACCACTGAGCAACGGTCCAGTGCTTTTTCTCCTTAGTCCAGGTAAGACACTTTTGATGTTGTCTCTGGTTCAAGATTGGCTTGACACTGGGAATGCGACACTTGTAGCCCATTTCCTGGACACGTCTGTATGTGGTGGCTCTTGATGCACTGACTCCAGTCTCAGTCCACTCCTTGTGAAGCTCCCCCAAGTTCTTGAATCGGCTTTGCTTGACAATCCTCTCAAGGCTGCGGTCAACCCTGTTGCTTGTGCACCTTTTCCTACCACACTTTTCCATTCCAGTCAACTTTCCATGAATATTATTCCATGAATATTGTGGTTGTGTGTACTGAACCAGACTGAGAGATTAAAGGCTCAGGAAACCTTTGCAGGTATTTTGAGTTAATTAGCTGATTAGAGCTCTTCTCTGGTCGACATTTCTGTATTATAAATTCTTTATTCTAATACTTTGAGATACTGGATTTTTGATTTCCATTAAACAACAAAAGGCTTGCAATATTTCACTTTGTGTAATGAATCTAGAATATATGAAAGTTCCACTTTTTGAATTAAATTATGGAAAAAATTAACTTTTCCACGATATTCTAATTTTTTGAGATGCACCTGTATGTTTACAAAATACAAGTCGGTCAGTGAAAACACTGAATATCTATTCTTTTTACTTTTGTCAGTTAATTAAGGTTTCAAGAGACTTGACAAATCACAGATTTTTGTTTTTATTGCATTTTAGAAAAAATCCCAACTTTTATGGAAATGGGGTTAGCAGTACACCTGGGTGACTAGGACCAGAAAATTGTTCAACCATGACTTCCTGTTTCACAGGGGTATAAATATGAGGTAACACAGGCCAGTTTCCCTTAGTCATTCATAACAATGAGTAAGACCAAGGAATATAGCAGTGATGTGCGGCAAAAGGTTGTTGAGCTTCACAAAATGGGAAGTGACTATAAGAAAATAGCAAAAGCTTTGAAATTGTCCATTTCCACCATCAGGGCAATAATTAAGAAGTTCCAGTCAACTGGAAATGGTATGAATGAACATGGAAATGGACGTGTCTATATTGTCTCAACTCACAGTGAAGAGGATGGTTCGAGTGGCCAAAAAATCTGCCAGGATCACAGCTGGAGAATTGCAGAAGTTTTCGGGCATCTTGGGGTCGGAAAGTCTCCAAAACTACAATCTGAATTCACCTTCATCACCACAAGTTGTTTGGAAGGGTTTCAAGAAAAAAAGCTTCTACTCTCATCCAAAAACAAACTCGAGCGTCTTCAGTTTGCCAGACACTACTGGAACTTCAAATGGGATCGGGTTCTATGGTCAGATGAAACCAAAATAGAGCTTTTTGGCAATAAACACCAGAGATGGTTTTGGTGCACACAGAGAGGTAGCCATATGGAAAAGTACCTCATGCCCATGGTTAAATATGGTGGTGTAATTTAATGTTTTGGGGCTGTTTTTCTGCCAGAGGACCTGGACATTTTGTTAGGATACATGGCATCATGGACTCCATCAAATATCAACAGATTTTAAATGAAAACCTGACTGCCTCTGCCAGAAAGCTTAAAATGGGCCATGGTTGGATCTTCCAGCAGGACAATTATCCAAAACATACATCAAAATAAACACAAAAATGGTTTACTGACCACAAAATCAAGGTCCTGCCATGGCCATCCCAGTCCCCTGACTTCAAACCCATAGAAAACCTGTGGGGTGAACTGAAGAGGAGAGTCCACCAGCGTGGACCTCAAAATTTGAAAGATCTGGAGAGATTCTGTATGGAGGAATGGTCTCGGATCCCTTGCCATGTGTTCTCCAACCTCATCAGGCATGAGGCTATAGGAGAAGATTCTGGGCTGTTATCTTGGCAAAGGGAGGTAGCACAAAGTATTGACTAAAAGGTTTATGTTTTAGATATGTTTTTCTGGATAAACCTGTGTTTTGTTTGCAGTTGTTTGATATCCATGAGAGCAGAGTATGTTTGGGAATTTTTTTTGAACAAAAGATCGAAAGGTTAAACAATAAAGACAATTTTCACAGGGTGCCAATATTAGCAGAGGGTACTGTGTGTGTGTGTGTGTCTATCTATATATATCTATATATGTACAGGTGCATCTCAATAAATTAGAATGTCGTGGAAAAGTTCATTTATTTCAGTAATTCAACTCAAATTGTGAAACTCGTGTATAAAATAAATTCAATGCACACAGACTGAAGTAGTTTAAGTCTTTGGTTCTTTTAATTGTGATGATTTTGGCTCACGTTTAACAAAAACCCACCAATTCACTATCTCAACAAATTAGAATACTTCATAAGACCAATAAAAAAAACATTTTTAGTGAATTGTTGCCCTTCTGGAAAGTATGTTCATTTTCTGTACATGTACTCAATACTTGGTAGGGGCTCCTTTTGCTTTAATTACTGCCTCAATTCGGCATGGCATGGAGGTGATCAGTTTGTGGCACTGCTGAGGTGGTATGGAAGCCCAGGTTTCTTTGACAGTGGCCTTCAGCTCATCTGCATTTTTTGGTCTCTTGTTTCTCATTTTCCTCTTGACAATACCCCATAGATTCTCTATGGGGTTCAGGTCTGGTGAGTTTGCTGGCCAGTCAAGCACACCAACACCATGGTCATTTAACCAACTTGGTGCTTTTGGCAGTGTGGGCAGGTGCCAAATCCTGCTGGAAAATGAAATCAGCATCTTCAAAATGCTGGTCAGCTGAAGGAAGCATGAAGTGCTCCAAAATTTCTTGGTAAACGGGTGCAGTGACTTTGGTTTTCAAAAAATACATGGACCAACACCAGCAGATGACATTGCACCCCAAATCATCACAGACTGTGGAAACTGAACACTGGACTTCAAGCAACTTGGGCTATGAGCTTCTCCACCCTTCCTCCAGACTCTAGGACCTTGGTTTCCAAATGAAATACAAAACTTGCTCCCATCTGAAAAGAGGATATTGGACCACTGGGCAACAGTCCAGTTCTTCTTCTCCTTAGCCCAGGTAAGACGCCTCTGACGTTGTCTGTGGTTCAGGAGTGGCTTAACAAGAGGAATACGACAACTGTAGCCAAATTCCTTGGCACGTCTGTGTGTGGTGGCTCTTGATGCCTTGACCCCAGCCTCAGTCCATTCCTTGTGAAGTTCACTCAAATTCTTGAATCGATTTTGCTTGACAATCCTCATAAGGCTGCGGTTCTCTCGGTTGGTTGTGCATCTTTTTCTTCCACAATTTTTACTTCCACTCAACTTTCTGTTAACATGCTTGGATATAGCACACTGTGAACAGCCAGCTTCTTTGGCAATGAATGTTTGTGGTTTACCTAGTGAACCAAACTGATAGACCATTTTTAAGGCTCAGGAAACCTTTGCAGGTGTTTTGAGTTGATTAGCATGTCACCATATTCTAATTTGTTGAGATAGTGAATTGGTGGGTTTTTGTTAAATGTGAGCCAAAATCATCACAATTAAAAGAACCAAAGACTTAAACTACTTCAGTCTGTGTGCATTGAATTTATTTAATACACGAGTTTCACAATTTGAGTTGAATTACTGAAATAAATGAACTTTTCCACGACATTCTAATTTATTGAGATGCACCTGTATATATATATATATATATACACACACACACAACCCCAATTTATTTGGATAAAAACAGAATGTCAAATGTGAATTTAAAAAAATGTGCAATGATTTGCAAATCTCATAAACTCACGTTATTCACAAACATATAAAATGTTTAAATTGAGTACATGTAACATTTTAAGAAAAAAAATAAGGTTATTTTGAATTTGATGGCCACAACACGTCTCAAAAAAGTTGGGACGGGGCAACAAAAGGCTGGAAAAGTAAGAGTTACTAAAAAGAAACAGCTGGAGGAACATTTTGCAAATAATTTGGTTAATTGGCAACAGGTCAGTAACATGATTGGGTATAAAAAGAGTATCTTAGAGAGGCAGAGTCTCTCAGAAGTAAAGATGGGATGGAATCTGGATGGAAGCATGTGTTGCTATAAAACCTGTATATACCATTCAGCATTGATGGTGCCTTTCCAGATATGCAAGCTGCCCATTCCATAGGGACTAATGCACCCCCATACCATCAGATATGCAGGCTTTTGAACTAAAAGCCGTGTGGTCCCTCTCCTCTTTAGTCCTCTTTAGTTTAGAGGACGCTGCGTCCATGGTTTCCAAAAAGAATTTCGATTCGTCTGGTCACAGAACAGTTTTACACTTTGCCTCAGTCCATTTTAAATGAGCAGACGGCTGCGTTTCTGGATCGTGTTCACACATGGCTTCTTCTTTGCATGATGGAGCTTTAACCAGCATTTGTGGATGGCACGGCGAACTGTGTTCACAGACACATTTTCACCCTTGTCCCTTGCACAGAGAGATTTCTCCAGATTCTCAGATTCTTTTGATGATATTATGTTCTGTATATGATGAGATATTCATAGTCTTCGCAATTTTATTTTGAGGAACATTATTCTGAAATTGTTCCACAAATTGTAGATGAAGTTTTTTACAGATTGGGGAACCTCTGACCATCAGACTCTGCCTCTCTAAGATACTCTTTTTATACCCAATCATGTTACTGACTTGTTGCCAGTTAACCAAATTAGTTGCAAAATGTTCCTCCAGCTGTTTCTTTTTAGTAACTTACTTTTCCAGCCTTTTGTTGCCCCCATCCCAACTTTTCTGAGACGTGTTGTGGCCATCAAATTCAAAATTACCTTATTCTTTCCTTAAAATGGTACATTTCCTCAGTTTAAACATTTGATATGTTTTCTATGTTCTATTGTGAATAACATATGGGTTTATGAGATTTTCAAATCATTGTATTCTGTTTTTATTTACAATTTACACAGTATCCCAACCCCCCACTGTACTTAACGGTTCCACGCATGCATCTGGTATAAAAATGCTCCCCTCATCTCCTCGAAACATACCTGACACCATCCCATGCAAGCATGTTGAATTTTGACTCGTTGGACCACAGAACATGGCTTCAATCTTCCTCACTCCAATCTTTATGTTCTTTGGCAAAGGCAAGACAGTTTTTGCGGTTGACAAAACTAATAATTGGTTATCGTCTCTATGGTGCTCGTCTTTCAATCCAGCATCTTGTAGTCATCACCTTGCAAGTGCAATATGAAATTGGTGGTTCCTCAACATTGCATTTCTCATTCTCTTTGAAAGTTGTTTTGAAGCAGTCACACATTTAAGTGATTTTCATCCTCTTGTCAAAATGCTCGCTAGTCTTCCTTGGCCAGCCACAGTGCTTACACATTGTGAACGTTACTGGTCTCATGGTGCTTTGCAATAATTCTGCGGACAGTGCGACCGTTTAAAACTAGCACATGAGCAATATCCGAAATTGGACAGCTCCTTCCTCTTTTAATAATACAACATTTAATAATATAGCCAACACCTGCCACATTGTGATCAAACCATCAGACAGTCAGGTGCCTCAGCAACAGTGTGCTTATCGTTCAACGTAAAAACGGTGTCCCGTACGAAGAAACAAGAGCGGTTTTTGCAAGATAAGAGAAACCAAGAGAGTAAGACATATCACTGTGATATTGTCACAGGTTGTCGAGGAGACGAGGAAAAGGTCACAGTGTTCTTGAGAGAGGGAACTCACATAAACCCATGAGCTAAAGTAAGACAGCGTGCCATATTAATATTTATCAAGCGAAGACATCACTTTTGGCCACTACTGTAAATGTTTTACCACTGTAACTGTACCTGTAAATGTTTTACCGGGTCCATAGTTATCTTTGTAACGTTATTGTGCTTTTTATCCAGAAAAACCGAAGCTCCCCTGTTTACTTCTATTTGTTTATAGAGCAGTCTTGCCCGGATCAATATGGCAGACACGTTGACATATTGCAGCACCGGGCCAAAGCGGCCATTGAGGTGTCTATGTATTTATATGTCTATGAAACTCAAAGACTGAAGGATGCAAATATCTTTGCGAGAGAGTGCAAAGAAAATTGCGAATAAATGCAATGGTTCTCAGGGGAACGCAAAAGTTTTGCGAAAAAAAAAAAATAAATTGTGAGAACGCAAAAATTTTCCTCCAATATCATATTTTTTTCCATCACCATGTCCCCTTATGGGCTTTGTAAAATCGCACTTGTGCAGCAAAGTTGCCATGTCAGCTTATAATATGCAACTGTGGGCTTCTTCTTTTTAAAAATTCCATTTTAAGTCACTTGAAAAAAAATCACGGGTCGCAGGTTGCGGTTTTTTGGGCTTCTTTTAAAGCCTCACAATAATATCAGTGCTGTATTGTAATTCGCCCTCCCACAAATCCCCACATGGACCTATCCCACCCCCTCCTCCCCCTTACTGGAGAAAAATCACGTTGTAATTCCAAGTTATGATAGACAGAGATCGACATATTTACATTTTGATTACATATTGGCAAAAAGTACCACAAAGACTGGGAAAAGGATAAACAACTTAAAGGTGGTGCTTTTATGGTGCAAGGGAGGAGAGGGATGACCTTTTATAAGGTATATATATATATATATATATATATATATATATATATATATATATATATATATATATAAAAAGGTAACATAATACATTTTTTTTAAATACATTTTTTTCATAATGTATTAATCTATTATTACAATTATTATTACAGGTTATAACAAAAAACAAACTCGCATATACAGTGAGGGAAAAAAGTATTTGGTCCTCTGCTGATTTTGTACGTTTGCCCACTGACAAAGAAATGATCAGTCTATAATTTTAATGGTAGGTGTATTTTAACAGTGAGAGACAGAATAACAACAAAAAAATCCAGAAAAAACGCATTTCAAAAAAGTTATAAATTGATTTGCATTTTAATGAGTGAAATAAGTATTTGATCCCCTATCAATCAGCAAGATTTCTGGCTCCCAGGTGTCTTTTACACAGGTAACGAGCTGAGATTAGGAGCTCTCTCTTAAAGGCAGTGCTCCTAATCTCAGCTTGTTACCTGTAAAAAGACACCTGTCCACAGAAGCAATCAATCAGATTCCAAACTCTCCACCATGGCCAAGACCAAAGAGCTGTCCAAGGATGTCAGGGACAAGATTGTAGACCTACACAAGGCTGGAATGGGCTACAAGACCATCGCCAAGCAGCTTGGTGAGAAGGTGACAACAGTTGGTGCGATTATTCGCAAATGGAAGAAACACAAAATAACTGTCAGTCTCCCTCAGTCTGGGGCTCCATGCAAGTTCTCACCTCGTGGAGTTTCAATGATCATGAGAACGGTGAGGAATCAGCCCAGAACTACACAGGAGGATCTTGTTAATGATCTCAAGGCAGCTGGGACCATAGTCACCAAGAAAACAATTGGTAACACACTACGCCGTGAAGGACTGAAATCCTGCAGCGCCCGCAAGGTCTCCCTGCTCAAGAAAGCACATGTACAGGAAGTTTGCCAATGAACATCTGAATGACTGTATATTCACTAGAAAATATTCCAGGAATCTCCAAATAAAAATAACTGCATGAGTGGGATTTTAAAGTCTCCCACACATCTCTAGCCCACATGAAAGTACATCTCTAGCTCACATGAAACCTATTGCATGTGTGGTCCCTCAACCAGACAGCCTTTGAAAACGTTCTGGCAACCTTTAGTTAAAAAATTTAAAAAACAAGAATCATGTGACTTTAATTCATATCTGTACATATATGTAACTGTTTAGAACACATTATCTGTTCAATTCAAATAATTTATTTATATTCGTTTACATCCCAATGTACATGAGTGTAGTATCCATTGCTTTATCAAATTCTAGGATGATAAAATCTGTGGCTCTAGCTCTATCTGAAAGAGCAGTATCTAGAGCAGTGTGAATACGCTTTCTTATAAATGGACATCTCCAAAACTTATCCATGGGCACACTGAGTGGATAAAAATGAACACCTAAATGAGAAGATAAAATGTTGATGAGAAGATATAAATTGAGGATACCACAAACCTTAAAAAAAAAAAAAAAAAAACTTAGTGGTCTTAATTTTTTATTCTTAAGTTTTGCAGACTAATGGTGCAAAAAGGTCATCACCTATAACATGCATTTTCAAGACCACAAGCTAATATTGAAACCCAACCCAAAACCTTTATGAGTATGAAGACCATGATATTTGCGTGCTGGGTCCCAGGACCCAAAGGAGGGGGGCTAGGGTGCCAAAAGTAATGATACAAATGGATAGAATGGTGTGTGGTATTTTGTTTTTAGTGTGGGCCCTACGTTTCATAAAAATATCAGTCAGACCTTAATTAGAAATGGCCCAAATGATTTATTGTTTACTGAAAAAAACAAATGGAAACCATTCACGTCATTCAAACAATTTACCCACCTATAAGAAGTCTAGACTGGTTGTGCTGGACTCAATAGCTGTATAGCAGAACGGTTGTACCCTGAAGCAAAATACACAAGAAAAAATCAAGTGACTTTCAAGATAACGTGGATAAAGTGGATTTCATTTATTGTTGTATACTTAATCTCTTGCAATAAACCACATTAAATGCACTTTCTTGTAAGTCATGTTTATTGCACAAGAAAAGATCACATACCATGGTTTTAATTGTGATTGGTCCATAAGGGAATACAGGAGCTATTTGAACAAAAAAGAAAAACACACTCATTACTGAGGATTTTTAGACCAAGATGAGACTTTTCCTCCATTTACTTTTTTGTAGACTCATACAGGTATTTACAGTGTGCTTAAGACAACTTGCAGTAATACTTACTGAATACTGGCTATTACCACACAAGCTGTTTTTTCTACTTGTAATCAGAACTTCAGAGCATGCATAAAGCCTGTTCTTCAAACTAAAACAACAAATCCAACAACAAATAAAACAAATCCAATCTCAAAAATTCTAACTGTTGAGTGTCAGTATATTCATTATGACCATGGGGCTCAGATGTGGAACCTACTTGTTTATTTATTGTGTAATGGGCAGTTGCTGGCATGTTTGGATAAGCAAGCATTGGTAGGATTATACTGCGCAAAACTTAGCTTTGCGTCAGGTGTTAATGTGGCTACTAGTGGCTGTTACATCTCGGGTGTATGTTATTTTCTAATAATTCAATGGACCAGAGTCAATTATTCCATTTACACCACAGTTACCACACCTCAAGACATTTTTCAGGTTTTTGTCCTTAAAACGCTCGTGTGTGGAACTAATTTATTACACATCCCATCTCAAGCCTCCGTTGCTAATTCCAAAACGTCATTTTAGAACTAGTAACGGAGGCTTGAGCCATTGTTATGCAGTTATTTTAGGGAGAGAGAGAGAATTCAGTTAATTTTTTGTTTCATGCTGATAATATAAAAATAGGAAGAAAAAAAAAATATATCGATAGGCCTACACAGGGGTCACAGGGGTCTTTCATTTTTTATTACTGCAGAAAATACAATGAATAAAAAAATATAGATACTTGTTCACTGGCTTTTCAGTCTCATTGCTGCAATCACACATGCTCTCTCTTTGTTTTCTCTCTCTCTCTCTCTCTCCCCAATAACTGCATATCGATGGCTCAAGCCTCCGTTTCACTCATGGCCACATTACCACCTCGCATTATTTTTCTAATCATTCAACGGCCAGTAGTAAATTATTCCTTACTTATTTCTGGAAAATCGTAATTGTCAGTCATTTTGTTTGTTGTTACATTTAGCGCCGCTATTTCAGTTAACTTGGTGAAGTGATCTGGAACTGTAATGCGCTCAAGACCTGAATGGAACTACTTTAGCTGTGCATTTACTGAAAAATAACTGATAATAACTCAGAACATCTGTCAGCCAATCAGAATCGAGAATTCAACAGCGCTGTGGTGTGTGTGTGTGTGTGTGTATATATATATATATATATATATATATATATATATATATATATATATATATATATATATATATTACAGTGAGTGGAAAAAAAGCATTTGATTCCCTGCTGATTTTGTACGTTTGCCCACTGACAAAGAAATGATCAGTCTATAATTTTAATAGTAGGTGTATTTTAACAGTGAGAGACAGAATAACAACAAAAAAGTTATAAATTGATTTGCATTTTAATGAGTGAAATAAGTATTTGATCCCCTATCAATCAGCAAGATATATACCCAAATCTTGGGTGAGAAAACCTCCTTCCCTCAGCCAGGGCACTGAAAATGGGTCGTGGATGGGTATTCCAGCATGACAGTGACCCAAAACACACAGCCAAGGCAACAAAGGAGTGGCTCAAGAAGCAGCACATTAAGGTCCTGGAGTGGCCTAGCCAGTCTCCAGACCTTAATCCCATAGAAAATCTGTGGAGGGAGCTGAAGGTTCGAGTTGCCAAACGTCAGCCTTGAGACCTTAATGACTTGGAGAGGATCTGCAAAGAGGAGTGGGACAAAATCCCTCCTGAGATGTGTGCAAACCTGGTGGCCAATTACAAGAAACGTCTGACCTCTGTGATTGCCAACAAGGGTTTTGCCACCAAATACTTATTTCACTCATTAAAATGTACATCAAGGTATAACTTTTTTGAAATGCGTTTTTCTGGATTTTTTTTGTTGTTATTCTGTCTCTCACTGTTAAAATACACCTACCATTAAAATTATAGACTGATCATTTCTTTGTCAGTGGGCAAACGTACAAAATCAGCAGGGGATCAAATACTTTCCCCCCCCACTGTATATAATTTTATATATATATATATATATATATATATATATATATATATATATATATATATATATATATATATATATATATACACACATACACACACACACACACACACACACACACACACACACAGCGCCGTGGCCAAAATTTTTGAGAATGACACAAATATTAATTTTCACAAAGTCTACTGCTTCAGTGTTTTTAGATCTTTTTGTCAGATGTTACTAACTGTTACTGAAGTATAATCACAAGCATTTCATAAGTGTCAATGGCTTTTGTTGACAATTACATGAAGTTTATGCAAAGAGTCAATATTTGCAGTGTTGACCCTTCTTTTTTAAGACCTCTGAAATTCACCCTGGCATGCTGTCAATCAACTTCTGGGCCACATCCTGACTGATGGCAGCCCATTCTTGCATAATCAATGCTTGGAGTTTGTCAGAGTTTGTGGGTTTTTGTTTGTCCACCCGCCTCTTGAGGATTGACCACAAATTCTCAATGGGATTAAGGTCTGGGGAGTTTCCTGGCCATGGACCCAAAATGTAGATGTTTTGTTCCCCGAGCCACTTCGTTATCACTTTTGCCTTGTGGCAAGGTGCCCCATCATGCTGGAAAAGGCATTGTTCATCACCAAACTGTTCTTGGATGGTTGGGAGAAGTTGCACTTTGAGGATGTTTTTGTACCATTCTTTATTTATGGCTGTGTTCTTAGGCAAAATTGTGAGTGAGCCCACTCCCTTGGCTGAGAAGCAACCCCACACATGAGTGGTCTCAGGATGCTTTACTGTTGGCATGACACAGGACTGATGGTAGCGCTCACCTTTTCTTCTCCGGACAAGCTTTTTTCCAGATGCCCCAAACAATCGGAAAGGGGATTCATCAGAGAACATGACATTACCCCAGTCCTCAGCAGTCCAATCCCTGTACTTTTTGCAGAATAGCAGTCTGTCCCTGATGTTTTTCCTGGAGAGAAGTGGCTTCTTTGCTGCCCTTCTTGACACCAGGCCATCCTCCAAAAGTTTTTGCCTTACTGTGCGTGCAGACGCACTCACACCTGCCTGCTGCCATTCCTGAGCAAGCTCTGCACTGGTGGTGCCCCGATCCCGCAGCTGAATCAACTTTAGGAGATGATCCTGGCGCTTGCTGGACTTTCTTGGGTGCCCTGAAGCCTTCTTCACAACAGTTGAACCTCTCTCCTTGAAGGTCTTGATGATCCGATAAATGGTTGATTTAGGTGCAGTCTTACTAGCAGCAATATCCTTGCCTGTGAATCCCTTTTTGTGCAAAGCAATGATGGCTGCACGTGTTTCCTTGCAGGTAACCATAGTTAACAGAGGAAGAACAATAATTTCAAGCACCACCCTCCTTTTAAAGCTTCCAGTCTGTTATTCTAACTCAATCAGCATGACAGAGTGATCTCCAGCCTTGTCCTCGTTAACACTCTCACCTGTGTTAACGAGAGAATCACTGACATGATGTCAGCTGGTCCTTTTGTGGAAGGGCTGAAATGCAGTGGACATGTTTTTTTGGGATTAAGTTCATTTTCATGGCAAAGAGGGACTTTGAAATTAATTGCAATTCATCTGATCACTCTTCATAACATTCTGGAGTATATGCAAATTGCCATCATAAAAACTGAGGCAGCAGACTTTGTAAAAATTAATATTTGTGTCATTCTCAAAACTTTTGGCCATGGCTGTATATATGACACACACACACACACACACACACACACACACGCACAAATCCCCAACTCCAAAAAAGTTGGGACGCTGTGTAAAATGTAAATAAAAACAGAATGCAATGATTTGCGAATTTCATAAACCCATATGTTATTCACAATAGAACATAGAAAACATATCAAATGTTTAAACTGAGGAAATGTACCATTTTAAGGAACAAATTAAGTAATTTTTGATTTGATGGCCGCAACACGCCTCAAAAAAGTTGGGACGAGGGCAACAAAAGGCTGGAAAAGTAAGTGTTTCTACAAAGAAACAGCTGGAGGAACATTTTGGAACTAATTAGGTTAATTGGCAACAGGTCAGTAACATGATTGGGTATAAAAAGAGTATCTTAGAGAGGCAGAGTCTGATGGTCAGAGGTTCACCAATATGCAAAAAACTGCATCTACAATTTGTGGAACAATTTCAGAATAATGTTCCTCAAAATAAAATTGCGAAGACTATGAATATCTCATCATATACAGAACATAATATCATCAAAAGAATCTGAGAATCTGGAGAAATCTCTCTGTGCAAGGGACAAGGGTGAAAATCAATATTGCATAACCGTGATCTTTGGGCCCTCATGCGGCACTGCATTAAAAACAGGCATACATTCAGAGTCTCTCAGAATTAAACATGGGATGGAATCTGGATGGAAGCATATGTTGCTCTAAAACCTGTATATACCATTCAGCATTGATGGTGCCTTTCCAGATGTGCAAGCTGCCCATTCCATAGGCACTAATGCACCCCCATATCATCAGAGATGCAGGCTTTTGAACTGAGTGCTGATAAAAGCTGGATGGTCCCTCTCCTCTTACGCCTCCTTAGTTTAGAGGACGCTGCATCCATGGTTTCCAAAAAGAATGTCAAATTTCGAATTCGTCTGACCACAGAACAGTTTTCCACTTTGTCTCAGTCCATTTTAAATGAGCTTTGACCCAGAGAAGATGGCAGCATTTCTGGATCATGTTCACATATGGCTTCTTCTTTGCATGATAGAGCTTTAACCTGCTTTTCTGGCTGGCACAGCAAACTGTATTCACAGACAATGAGTTCTGGAGGTGTTTCTGAGCCCATGCAGTGATTTCCATTACAGAATCATGCCTGTTTATAATGCAGTACCGCCCAAGGGCCCGAAGATCACGGGCATGCAATATTGATTTTCACCTTTGCCCCTTGTGCTGAGAGATTTCTCCAGGTTCTTGAAATCTTTTGATGATAATATGTACTGTAGATGATGAGATATTCATAGTCTTCGCAATTTTACGTTGAAGAACGTTATTCTGAAATAGTAGACTTGCAGATTGGTGAACCTCTGCCCATCTTTACTTCTGAGAGACTAAGAAAGACTAAGATACTCTTTTAATATCCAATCATGTTATTGACCTGTTGCCAATTAATCAACCAAATATTGATAAATATAAACTATTAACATGTTTATTTTTGAAAGCATGCTTACTTTACAGTCTCCGGTACAATTTGTGCAGTTTTATAAGGAAATTACCTGGTAAGTTTTATTGAGCATCTTGCAGAATGAGCCACAGTTATTCTGGAGACTTTGACTTTCACACTTGCTTCTTATTTTTTGCAGCAAAACCCAGCAGCCTTCATTGTGTTTTTTGTCTTAAAAGTGGTCTCTTATGTAATATACTGCTTTCTTTAATGATATACAAACATTTTTCTGTAACATTTAATTTTGTGCTAGGAAACTAATGTTTGGGAATCCAAAATGTTTTTGTACTGTCTTGATAATGTAGAAGTCATAAAATAAAAATTGTATAACAAAGTTTGTACTAAAAAAACAGGGTGCCTGTTATACACACACACACACACACACACACACACACACACACCCCTCCATTAATATTGGCACTCTTGGTAACTATGAGTAAAGAAGGCTGTGAAAAATTGTCTTTATTGTTTAACCTTTTGATCCTTTGTTAAAAAAAATACTCTGCCCTCATGGATATCAAACAATTGCAAACACAACACAGGTTTATCCAAAAAAGAAATCTTTCTTAAATATAGGTGTGTAACAATTTTTGGTATTTTATTATTTTTTCCTTTTTTTTTAGTACACCTGGGTGACTAGGAACAGGAAATTGTTCAACCATGACTTCCTGTTTCACAGGGGTATAAATATGAGGTAACAGATAGGGCAAATTCCCTTAGTCATTCATAACAATGGGTAAGACCAAGGAATATAGCTGTGATATGGCACAAAAGGTTGTTGAGCTTCACAAAATGGGAAGTGGCTATAAGACAATGGCACAAGCATTGAAAATGCTCATTTCCACCATCAGGGCAATAATTAAGAAGTTCCAGTCAACTGGAAATGTTATGAATCAACCTGGAATTGGACGTGTCTATATTGTCTCAACTCACAGTGAAGAGGATGGTTCAAGTGGCCAAAAAATCTCCAAGGATCACAGCTGGAGAATTGCAGAAGTTAGTTGCATCTTGGGGTCAGAAAGTCTCCAGAACTACAACCTGAAGTCACCAACATCACCACAAGTTGTTTGGAAGGGTTTCAAGAAAAAAGCTTCTACTCTCATCCAAAAACAATCTCAAGCGTCTTCAGTTTGCCAGACACTACTGGAACTTCAAATGGGATCGAGTTCTATGGTCAGAGGAAACCAAAATAGAGCCTTTTGGTAATAAACACCAGAGATGGTTTTGGTGCACACAGAGAGGTAGCCATATGGAAAAGTACCTCATGCCCACACTTAAATATGGTGGTGGCTCATTAACATTAATGTTTTGGGTCTGTTTTTCTGCCAGAGGACCTGGACATTTTGTTAGGATACATGGCATCATGGACTCCATCAAATATCAACAGATTTTAAATGAAAACCTGACTGCCTCTGCCAGAAAGCTTAAAATGGGCCGTGGTTGGATCTTCCAGCAGGACAATGATCCAAAACTTACATCAGAATCAACACAAAAATGGTTTACTGACCACAAAATCAAGGTCCTGCCATGGCCATCTCAGTCCCCTGACTTCAAACCCATAGAAAACCTGTGGGGTGAACTGAAGAGGAGAGTCCACCAGTGTGGACCTTGAAATTGAAAAGATCTGGAGAGATTCTGAATGGAGGAATGATCTCAGATCCCTTGCCATGTATTCTCCAACCTCATCAGGCATGAGGCTATAGGAGAAGACTCAGAGCTGTTATCTTGGCAAAGGGAGGTAGCACAAAGTATTGACTAAAAGGGTGCCAATAATTGTTGCACAGATATTTAACAAAGATATATTTTTTTTGGATAAACCTGTTTTGTGTTTGCAATTAATATCCATTGGAGCATTGATTATTTTTGTGACAATTTCTTTGAACAAAATATCAAAAGGTTAAATAATAAAGACAACTTTCCACACTTATTTGTTCATATTTACCAAGGGTGCCAATATTAGTGGAGGGCACTGTGTGTGTGTGTGTGTGTGTGTGTATATATATATATATATATATATATATATATATACACACACACACACACACACACACACACACACACACACACACACACACACACACACACACACACACACACACGAATACACTTGGCAATCGACCCATAGCTGAGGAGCATCATCTGCACTATAGGGCTGAAGATAAATGGAGGGCAAGACTTGTCTGCAATGCGTTTTTTTGTCCATTGAAATAAAACAAACATTTACTCTTATGCTTACTGCCAAACATTTAACCAGTGGCATTCGAATATTTGTATACAGGTTTGTATCTAGCATTGTACTGTTATCAGTTTCTGGAACATTTCTACATATATATGAAAGATAATAAAGGATAACACATTTGGTAAGAGGAAAATACCCTGTGTCTCAACTGGGTATTTTTATGTACATATTGGAATACACAAACACAACAACAGGCAAGACTATGGATTACAACAGAAGAAATAATAATTAATCAAATCTGACTATTTGATAAATATAAACAAAAAGAGGATAACAAAAACACATCTTAGTGTTACCATAACATAAAAAGTAGACCCTATGTCTGGACACACATATATTGCATATTTTTTTTCTGATTTGTTTAATTGTATAGAAGTGTTTTGACAGCGTCCAAATCTGTATGTTTTCAAACAAATTGTGAATTGTAGAAAATCAACACAACTGACTACAAATATTAAAAAAAAAACAAAAAACAAACAAACAAAAAACCTTGTGTATATATTCTGCTTTTCTTAGAAAAGTTCTAATTAAATGAAGTCAATCAGCAAAGCTTAAAAAAATACACAATGGTATATTGTGCTTTACAAAACTGTTTCAAGGGATCAAATCTTTGGTCCCAACAGACCTGTGGGAGAATTGAGCTTGTATGCTGATGAGAGAGCTTAGTCAGTCAAAACGTAAATTTTTCCCACCCCATGGCATTTGTATCTGTAGTGCTTCCCCACCAGTAATGTTCATCATATAGGGATTCTGTCACCGTGTACAGAGATTTATCACAGTGTGTTTGGTTTTTTAAATAGTTTTGTTGGGAAAGGGAGTAAATTTACAATAATACCATTTCATGTTTAAAACATACTGGCAAGTGTAATTTATTAGTTTATTGTTGTATTAGCAAGAAAAGATCAAGTGTACGGAATACTGAAGTGTATGGAATACTGCACTCTTTCATTCTTTTCTATGATCAATTCCACACACTAAAATATAGTCCCCTCTGAAAGTACTGGAATGGCAAGACCAATTATTTTCTTTTTGTTATACACCTAAAACATTTTTGTTTTAGACCAAAAGATGAATATAAGATTTCAGCTTTCACTTCCTTATATGCCTTCAAAGTAATTAAATGAAATGTTTCTACATAAAAAAAAAAAAAAAAAAAAAAAAAAAAAAAAAAAATACCGTAAAGAGCAGTAAACAGTAGTAAATGGAAAAAGTCAAATTTGGTGTGACAAATAAAAATAAAAATAGTAGTCTCTGGTATAATTTGTGCAGTTTTATGTCTCTTATGTAATATGCTGCTTTCTTTAATGACATACAAACATTTTTCTGTAACATTTAATTTTGTGCTAGAAAACTAATGTTTGGGAATCTAAAATGTTTTTTGTACTGACTTGATAATGTAGAAGTCATAAAATAAAAAAATCTACATAAATCTATAAAATTCTATATTTAGTTTGTACTAAAAAAAAAATAGGGTGCCTAAAACTTTTGCACAGTACTGTATATGTGTTAAACAACTTAGAATGTGACACCTTTTGTTTGGACCCACCCATTTTTCAAGTAATCAAAAAATATTGGAACATGACTGTCAGACGTGTGACTGACAGGTGTTTCTTGGTGCACAGGTGTGGCCTGTTAGATTGATTATTTAAACAATTAATAGTTCGGAATATCTACTCTTGGTTTGAGGCCTGGGTTTCACCTGTGAAGACTGCATTTGTTGTCAAAAAGGATAAGCCAACATGAAGGCCAGAGACCTGTCAATGGGAAAAAAGCAAGCCATTTTGAAGCTCAGAAAAGAAGGAATATTGATCACAGCCATTGCACAAGCATTGCAACAATTTGGAATGTCCTGAAATAGAAAGAAACCACTGAACTACTAACAAGTACTAACTACTAACAAGTAGAACTGCTAACAACCGGAAAACAACAGCAGTTGATGACAGAAACATTGTGAGAGCTGTGAAGAAAAACCCCAAAACAACAGTGACATCACCAATTTCAGGGCAAGGGTGAAGTTATCACAATCCAAAAAAAGACTTTGAGGGCAGAAATATAGAGGCCATACCACAAGATGCAAACCACTCATCAGCAGTAAGAATCAGAAAGCCAGATTGGAATTCTAAAAGAAATACAAAGATGAGCCACAAAAGTTCTTGAACCAAGATTAACCTCTACCCAAGTGCTGGAAAGGCCAAAATGTGAAGAAAAAAAGGTTCTGTTCATGATCAAGGAAAGCACAGTGGAGGTAGTGTCATGGCTTGGGCTTGCATGGCTGCTTCTGGAACAGGCTCACTAATCTTTAGTGGCAATGCAACTCATGATTCTAGCAGCAGAATGAATTCAGAAGTCTACAGAAACATTGAGTCTTCCAATTTACAGAGAAATACATCCAATCTAATTGAGAGGAACTTCATCATGCAGCAAAACAATGACCCAAAAGACACTGCCAACACAACAAAGGACTTCATCAGGGGAAAAAAATGGAAGGTTTTAGACTGGCCAAGTCAATCATCAGACCTAAACCCAGTTGCATTTCACCTCCTGAAGAGGAGACTGAAGGGAGAAACTCCCCAAAACACACAACAACTTTAATTTACTTATTTACTTTAATTTACTTTAAGACTATCTGTTCCCATATGTTTGCTCACCAACAAATTGGGTGGTCTGCCACCAAAGGTTCTATGCTCTATGTTATTGAACACATCTAGATGTAAATATCAGGAAATGAAAGCTGAAATTCTGATCTATCATCTCATATTGATCTTTTGATCTCAAACCCAATTTTCTTCAGTGTGTAGAAAAAAGGAAAAGAACTGGCCTTACTGTTCCGATACTTTCAGAGGGGACTGTATAAATGTGAATTTCCTCCATATTTAAAACTAGGCCAGTTCAGCTGAAACATTAAGGTTAGCTGATGATATACACAATTGAGGAAATCAAATGATACAATTAGACTTAAAATCAATAAGCACAGACTTTACTCAACATTGTGTCCTATAGAGCACTGCAGCTAAGCAGACAGCTAATAAATGTTAAACATTTCCATTTAGTAATAGTCTGATAGTAAAACTATTTTGTATGTTAGTAAAATGATTTTGTATGTTTGTATATTTTTGGATAAATTATTATTATTTTTGCATCAGGATAGAGAGTGTTGCTTAAATACAGGTCTAGACAATTTGTTTGATTGTTGTGATTTTTTGTGGTGTTTTTGTAGTGTTGATATAGAAATGTGATTAAGTATTTTAACAGATCTACTTTAGAAATGTCCCAATATATGGATTGAATGCACAGCTTCCAGCTAATCAGAAATGAGTATTTTCTGTGGCCATGGTATATTCATTAATATAGGAATCAGAATTTATGCACTCGCGGACGCTTTTGTTAGGGTAGTAAGAGTGCTTCCCATTCCAAAACACAGACACCTTAACATATACAGCTTAAAATGAATATGTAACAAATACTATGAGTGAAATGCTAAATAAACCAACTTAAAATGCTAAATAAACCAAATGTATTTTTAATGAACTGGATAAATGAAAGAAATCTCTAATGAAATAGCATGTTTATATTTGGTGATTGGTAAGACAAAAAAAAAAAAAAGATAGTACAGAGTTCTAAGTAGTGACAAAGCAACAAAAAATGTAACACAAAAAGAAGGCTGGTTATAGATGAGAAATATAATGTTCAGGTTTACATGGATGAAAACTGTCCTCTGCAGGAGCAGACATGTATGTACATGTGTCCACACAAACAAACGTCTATACAGTAAACAGAAGAAATAAGAACACATATGAGACAGAATACAGTTCCAGATAAATATTCACCATAAGGACCGTGCAAAATGTTTTCACATCAAAAACAATGTTAAGAAAGTGAATTCAAGAATGTTAGGCATAGAAAAGTAATACAACCTAAGGAACTTAAAAAAAGACCCTGCTGTGAGATTTGGAGAGAAAAATGTGTCAACAAAAAGTCTTGGGTGTCCATCTAGTGTACAATATGGGAAGATACAAGAAATACTAGCACTGATTTACAGTTTCTCCCAATGACATAATGACGATAAAAATAGTGTGCTTTTAAACAAAAGTAACAGCAATATACAGCTATATAAATTTACATGTTTTTAAAAAAAATCTTGACAGATGCTACTCTACACTATTTTCAGATGTATCAGGTCGGACAAAAGCATTTAAGCGAGGCCTTCTGGCCCAGAAAGTTTTATCATCAACACTGGGCCCTTTTACACTACATGTATGACAAAACAGAGCAATGATGTCAATTAGCAATGAAATATTAATTTCACTAATAGTGTTCATATGAATGAGATGTTCAAACACAATCATCACCCAATGGCTCCTTACGTGTACACTAAGAGGTACTAGGATTCACTAGGAATCAACACGTGAAATCCTAATGACACCTTGTCAAATCCAAGATCATTCTGAACTTACTTGAAATAATTCTCATGGCATAGTCCACCTCTGGAGTGTTAGAAGGAAAGGGCTTTATTTCAGAATGACACTGAGAAAATATATTCTACCTCCATGCCCCCAAAATTTTTGGATTGTTCTTTGTTATAAATGTTAAGCACTGTTTTCTTCTCTATTCTTATGGTTCATCTGCACTCATTTTGCACTTTGTATTTATGTAGAGCTTTCTACTTAAATGTCTTAAATGTTTTGCTTCTAGAATTTAACAGCATGCAACTAGTGATGTGCAACTAGTGTTGTCCATCATAAGAGTAACAGCAGCAATTCTGCTAATAATCCACCCATGAGGAGTGGGCAGCTAATACACATGTGAAATGTTTACAAGTATTTCTATGAATAATCTAATCAATTCATTTTGTAAGCAAAGGAGCATGTTTTTTTTCTAAAACCCTGTAAGCACCATAAATTAAAGACTGTCATGTCATTTCACAACACCTGTCATCAACTGCAGCTATTTTCTGACTCTTCCCTGGAACTTGGGAATTGTGTGTGGATTGCCTCTCGGGGGGGGGGGGGGACAAAAAACAAAAACAAAATCATTTTGATGACATCCTTTGTCACTTCTCACACTGAGCTAAGTGTGCCATACACAACCAGAACAGGCAGGTGACCTCAGGACCCATTTCCATGACGCAAGAGTGACATCTTCACATTCAAAGTGATGTTTATTGGGTATTCTTGTGGTACTGAAATGCAAGTGTGTGCATGCTATTAATTTATGGTTATTTCAGCAAACTCTTGAAAGGGGTATGTCAGAGAATTCACCTGTTTTGAATATGCAGCAAATCTATAAACATTAAGAAGTTGATAATCAAATCTCTTCACACAGACTTTTACCAGCACAACACATACAGATACTGTTGCTCACTGGAGAGCAGAGTCTACTACACATCCTGTGTTACATCCAAGTCATCTTCTTTTGGCACAGGCATGGTGCACTCTATTGTATTCTCTACCTCTCCTTTTATTTCCTCTACTGCTTTGGCTGTGTTGACCACAGATGGAGGATCATTACTTGTTACCTTACTGGTGTCCACAGCTGACAAGGATTCTTTTGGCCTGATCTCTGTATGATTACTCTCCAGTGTCTCTGTATCCCTCATCCCCTTCATCTCCCCATCCCGTACCTCCAATAAACCACTGTCTTCTTCCACCCTTCCTTCATCCCTAATTTTCTTTTTCTTCTGCTTAGTAATGCCAGTGCTATCTGATGCTGATGGAAGTGCCATAATACTGCCATGTGGCAGGAACATATGGGGATACAGTAATCCATGAGACATTCCTGGGATCAAAAATGGGTTGAAGGTCAAATGGCTCCCACTGCTTGTAATGCTAGTAGAACTGCTAGTAACAGTGGGGCTGGGAACAGCAGGTAACATTTTTTTCTCATTCTCTCCTAGCGTTCGCTCATCTTTGCTCGGTCTCTCAGTACTAGGCTCAGGGCTGGCTCTCTCATTAGAAGCTGCTATGCTGGAGCTGATTGCAGGGCTAGGGCTTAAGGCCACAGTGGCAGAGGATATGGAAGTCACTGTTGCCGTGCTGGAGGAGCTGGCAGCTGTGGTTACAGTGGAGGCTGTAGCAGATAGTGACTGGTTTATCATTCCACTTAAATGAGTGCCATACATGGGTGGTTGCACTGCTGACATACTATGGAGCATCATAGGTAGCATACTCAGGCCATTCTTAGTATCTTCTCCCGGTAAGGATGTAGCCAAACCAGGTGGAAAACCCATGAGCCCGCTTATTGGAATGCCAGGGACATTGCGGAGGTTGGGTAAGTTAACCAAGTCCATGCCAATAAGCCCATCATTCATAAAGAGTGGTCCAATGCCAGCAGGAAGATCAGGAGCTTTGGGCATCTCACTGCGGGGTCTTCTGCCTCTACGACGTGTGCTAGTGTCTCGATTCACTGGCTCAGTGAGAATCCGGGTGAACTTCCCTTCTGGGAGGAAACCCTTAAATATAAAAAAACAAAACAGTATCACTTCATGACTTACATAGCATAAATAAGCTGAGTACTTAAATTAATCCAACTGGAACTCGTCATGAAATAAATGTTTTATAAAGTAAGCACTGTATGTTATCTCTCTCTCTCTATCTCTTTCTCTTCTTCCCTAACTCCCTCCGGGGTCTTAGACGAGCGTTTACTGGATGCTTTGCAACATGGTAGCATTAATGTTAGGAGAAGGGGATATTTGTTGTAAATCTTATTTTGAAGGATGTATTCTGCCATTTATTGGATGCTACAGTGTAGTTACATTTACCAAGCACTTTATTAGGAATACTGGCACACCAACACATTCATGCAATTATCTAATCAGCCAATCATGTGGCAGCAGTGCAATGTATAAAATCATGCAGATATGGGCCAGCAGCTTTGGGTAATGTTCACATCAAACATCAGAATGGGGAAAAAATCATCTCAGTGATTTTGACTGTGGCATGATTGTTAGTACCAGACGGGTGGAGAACTGGTGATCTCCTGGAATTTTCTGCGGATGGAAATGCCTTGTTGATGAGAGAGGTCAAATGATTGGTTCAATCTGTCATGAAGGGTATAGTAACCCAGATAATCACTCTGCACAATTGTATTGAGTAGAAAAGCATTGCACAACATGTCAAACCTTGAGGCGGTTGGGCTACAACAGCAGAAGACCACGTTGGGTTCCATTTCTGTCAGGCATGATCAGAAAACTGAGGCTGAAGTGGGCATAGACTCTAAACTGAATAGATGAAGACTTGAAAAACATGCCTGGTCTGATGAATCTCGAGTTCTTCTGAGCCACACATATGGTAGGGTCAGAATTTGATGCTAACAGCATGAATCCATGGACCCAAACTGCTTTAGTGTGTAATGGTGTGGGGAATGTTATCTTGGCACACTTTGGGCCTGTTAATACCAATCAATCACTGCTTGGATGCCATAGCCTATTTGAGTATTGTTGCTGATCATGTGCATCCCTTCATGGCCACAATTTACCCATCTTCTAATGGCTAATTCTAGCATGGTAATGCACCATGTCCAAAGCAAATGTCATCTCAAACTGGTTTCATGAACATGACAATGAATTCAATGTTTTTCATTGGCCTTCCTAGTCACTGGATCTTTATCCAATAGAACACCTTTGGGATGTGGTAGAACTGGAGATTTGCAGTGTGAAACCTGAAAAAATCAGGTTTCACGCTGAATGCATCCGAAAAATCTTCCGGAATTGCGTGATTCAATCATGTCAACATGGACCAGAATCTCAAAGGCATGTTTCCAACATTTTGTGGAATCCATGCCATGAAGAATTGAGGCTGTTCTGAGAGCAAAGGGAGTATTAGTATAGTGTTCCGTGAGTATATATTCTCTGTTGTGATATTTCCTGCATGCAATACCTAATTAATTTTGAGTAGATTAATGGTGTATAATTGTGACTTCCACATTAACACTTGGGTTTCCAGATTGAAGCACTACCACATAAGCACCTTTATATGAAGTCATTATAGGAGGGACAACCCTATTTCATTACAGCATCTAAAAAGGACTGTATCTGACAGTGGCTCTCTCGTTAGTCATATGTGCTTATATGCCATTACTTTATCTATCTTTGTTACTCTACATTCTTTTTTCTACATGAAGTTAGTTTAAATGTGTCATGATATGCGCAGTCATACAGTAGCTGTAATAGCAGAGTAGGTGTTATGTAAAACTGCTTTATCTACACACAGTATAACAGAAAGGAAACATTCTATTTGTCTGTATGTACAGGTGCATCTCAATAAATTAGAATGTTGTGGAAAAGTTCATTTATTTCAGTAATTCAACTCAAATTGTGAAACTCGTGTATTAAATAAATTCACTGCACACAGACTGAAGTAGTTTAAGTCTTTGGTTCTTTTAATTGATTTTGGCTCACATTTAACAAAAACCCACCAATTCACTATCTCAACAAATTAGAATATGGTGACATGCCAATCAGCTAATCAACTCAAAACACCTGCAAAGGTTTCCTGAGCCTTCAAAATTGTCTCTCAGTTTGGTTCACTAGGCTACACAATCATGGGGAAGACTGCTGATCTGACAGTTGTCCAGAAGACAATCATTGAAACCCTTCACAAGGAGGGTAAGCCACAAACATTCATTGCCAAAGAAGCTGGCTGTTCACAGAGTGCTGTATCCAAGCATGTTAGCAGAAAGTTGAGTGGAAGGAAAAAGTGTGGAAGAAAAAGATGCATAGCCAACCGAGAGAACCGCAGCCTTATGAGGATTGTCAAGCAAAATCGATTCAAGAATTTGAGTGAACTTCACAAGGAATGGACTGAGGCTGGGGTCAAGGCATCAAGAGCCACCACACACAGACATGTCAAGGAATTTGGCTACAGTTGTCATATTCCTCTTGTTAAGCCACTCCTGAACCACAGACAACGTCAGAGGCGTCTTACCTGGGCTAAGGAGAAGAAGAACTGGACTGTTGCTCAGTGGTCCAAAGTCCTCTTTTCAGATGAGAGCAAGTTTTGTATTTCATTTGGAAACCAAGGTCCTAGAGTCTGGAGGAAGGGTGGAGAAGCTCATAGCCCAAGTTGCTTGAAGTCCAGTGTTAAGTTTCCATAGTCTGTGATGATTTGGGGTGCAATGTCATCTGCTGGTGTTGGTCCATTGGGTTTTTTGAAAACCAAAGTCACTGCACCCGTTTACCAAGAAATTTTGGAGCACTTCATGCTTCCTTCTGCTGACCAGCTTTTTGAAGATGCTGATTTCATTTTCCAGCAGGATTTGGCACCTGCCCACACTGCCAAAAGCACCAAAAGTTGGTTAAATGACCATGGTGTTGGTGTGCTTGACTGGTCAGCAAACTCACCAGACTGAACCCCATAGAGAATCTATGGGGTATTGTCAGGAGGAAAATGAGAAACAAGAGACCAAAAAATGCAGATGAGCTGAAGGCCACTGTCAAAGAAACCTGGGCTTCCATACCACCTCAGCAGTGCCACAAACTGATCACCTCCATGCCATGCCGAATTGAGGCAGTAATTAAAGCAAAAGGAGCCCCTACCAAGTATTGAGTACATGTACAGTAAATGAACATACTTTCCAGAAGGCCAACAATTCACTAAAAATGTTTTTTTATTGGTCTTATGAAGTATTCTAATTTGTTGAGATAGTGAATTGGTGGGTTTTTGTTAAATGTGAGCCAAAATCATCACAATTAAAAGAACCAAAGACTTCAGTCTGTGTGCATTGAATTTATTTAATACACGAGTTTCACAATTTGAGTTGAATTACTGAAATAAATGAACTTTTCCATGACATTCTAATTTATTGAGATGCACCTGTATTTCAATAAACTTTATTTTTATTATTCCTTTAGGTTATACTTATACAGTGGGAATGATTAAATTATTAGTCTAATTATTGAACCTTATTACCTTGTTAGTTTCTGCTGTTTGATTTTGAGGAAAAGCCCTGTTTAAATAAAATTAGTGTTGACTTCTTAATGTCATGTTGTATAACAAAAATATAGGCCGCTAATGTAGAACAGGTATCAGTGACAACATTTTTATATTAGTCAGACTCTATTTTAAACCCAGCAAAAAGGCTGTTTACAACTTTATAATAAACAACATTTTTCAACCAAGTAATTTAAGGAGAATTTTCCAAAAAAAAAAAATAATAATACAGCCGTGGCCAAAAGTTTTGAGAATGACACAAATATTAATTTTTACAAAGTCTGCTGCCTCAGTTTTTCTGATGGCAATTTGCATACTCCAGAATGTTATGAAGAGTGATTAGATGAATTGCAATTAATTTCAAAGTCCCTCTTTGCCATGAAAATGAACTTAATCCCAAAAAAACATGTCCACTGCATTTCAGCCCTTCCACAAAAGGACCAGCTGACATCATGTCAGTGATTCTCCCGTTAACACAGGTGAGAGTGTTAACGAGGACAAGGCTGGAGATCACTCTGTCATGCTGATTGAGTTAGAATAACAGACTGGAAGCTTTAAAAGGAGGGTGGTGCTCGAAATTATTGTTCTTCCTCTGTTAACTATGGTTACCTGCAAGGAAACACGTGCAGCCATCATTGCTTTGCACAAAAAGGGATTCACAGGCAAGGATATTGCTGCTAGTAAGATTGCACCTAAATCAACCATTTATCGGATCATCAAGACCTTCAAGGAGAGAGGTTCAACTGTTGTGAAGAAGGCTTCAGGGCGCCTAAGAAAGTCAAGCAAGCGCCAGGACCGTCTCCTAAAGTTGATTCAGCTGCGGGATCGGGGCACCACCAGTGCAGAGCTTGCTCAGGAATAGCAGCAGGCAGGTGTGAGTGCGTCTGCACGCACAGTAAGGCGAAGACTTTTGGAGGATGGCCTGGTGTCAAGAAGGGCAGCAAAGAAGCCACTTCTCTCCAGGAAAAACATCAGGGACAGAATGCTATTCTGGGATTGGATACAAGTACAGGGATTGGACTGCTGAGGACTGGGGTAATGTCATATTTTCTCTGATGAATCCCATTTCCGATTGTTTGGGGCATCTGGAAAAAAGCTTGTCCGGAGAAGAAAAGGTGAGCGCTACCATCAGTCCTGTGTCATGCCAACAGTAAAGCATCCTGAGACCACTCATGTGTGGGGTTGCTTCTCAGCCAAGGGAGTGGGCTCACTCACAATTTTGCCTAAGAACACAGCCATGAATAATGGAGCAACTTCTCCCAACCATCCAAGAACAGTTTGGTGACGAACAATGCCTTTTCCAGCATGATGGGGCACCTTGCCACAAGGCAAAAGTGATAACGAAGTGGCTCGGGGAACAAAACATCGACATTTTGGGTCCATGGCCAGGAAACTCCCCAGACCTTAATCCCATTGAGAATTTGTGGTCAATCCTCAAGAGGCGGGTGGACAAACAAAAACCCACAAACTCTGACAAACTCCAAGCATTGATTATGCAAGAATGGGCTGCCATCAGTCAGGATGTGGCCCAGAAGTTGATTGACAGCATGCCAGGGCGAATTGCAGAGGTCTTGAAAAAGAAGGGTCAACACTGCAAATATTGACTCTTTGCATAAACTTCATGTAATTGTCAATAAAAGCCATTGACACTTATGAAATGCTTGTGATTATACTTCAGTAACAGTAACATCTGACAAAAAGATCTAAAAACACTGAAGCAGTAGACTTTGTGAAAATTAATATTTGTGTCATTCTCAAAACTTTTGGCCACGGCTGTAATAATTAAACATGCAAATTCACAAGACTCACCGAATGCTTCACCACATCTGCCCAGTCAGGAGCCACAAAATATTCTAAGTTTGCATCTAGCCATTGAGAGAGCTCCTTTATGGCTGGGGCCATTGCACCACCCAGCTAAGAGGACAGAAAATAAAGCAAGAAAAATTGGTGTTATCTCACACTGTTTATGTAACTTGCAATTAGAAAAGGGCACATATGTGCTGTTCTTACCCTGCGACCTGTGTTCCTGTGCACTACTGGGACTCTCTCCTCACCAGTCAGGGAATTCACATCCAACTTGGTAGGGTCTTTACAACGATGCCTCCTCTGCTTCGGGCGTTCAGCAAAACTGTGCAACATGCTTGCAGTCTGAGACTAACAGATGATGAGGGAGTTAGAACAAGAACGATTTCAACTCCTGTACTTTCCTTTTGGCCAAACAACTTCTCAATTTAAGCTCAATTTATTTAGAAGAAGTTACAAAAACTTGAGCTGTGTGTAAATGTTCATTGTAGATTTTTAAAGTAATACTTCATTCAAAAATGCTAACTGTAAAATCTAGTATGGGCCATGTTACATAAATTAATTTTTTGTTGTTTTGGCTCTCTTCGTTAGTACAATCGATTGGACAGTATTGGAAAGGCCAATTCTATTGTTTTTGCTATACACTGAAGACATTTGAGTATGAGATCTAAAAATGAATATGAGACAATAGATCAGAATTTCAGCATTCATTTCCTGATATTTACATCTAGATGTGTTAAACAATTTAGAACATGGCACCTTTTGTGCAGATCACCTGATTTCTAGGTGAGCAAAAGTAAAGGAACAAATAAACTTAAAGTAAATAAGTCTATTTGTTTGCATATCCCTTGCTTGCAAAAACTGCATTAAGCCAAGGACCCACTGACATCACCAAACTGGTGCATTCTTCTTTTCCAAGCTTGTACCGCAGATTCATTCACTTCTTGTTTGTTTGGTTGGGTTTTTCCTCTTCAATCTCCCTTTTAGGAGGTAAAATGCATGCTCAATTGGGTTAAGGTCTGGTGATTGACTTGGCCAATCTAAAACCTGCCACTTTTTCCCCTGATGAAGTCAATTGTTGTATTGGCAATGTGTTTTGGGTCATTGTCTTGCTGCATGATTAAGTTCCTCCCAGTTAGGTTGGATGCATTTCTCTGTAAAATTCTGTAGAATTCTGAATTCATTCTGCTGCTACCATCATGTTACTTCATCAAGATCAAGATTAGTGAGCCTGTTCCAGAAGCAGCCATCAAAGTCAAAAGTCAAAGTCAGCTTTATTTTACAATGGATAAAAACGAAACACAGTTCCTTCAGGAAACTACCATGCCACATGTTGTAGACATTGACGAGGACTAAAAGACAACAGTAAATATGGACAATAACTACAGACAATAATACCATAAGGTACACTGAATAACACAAAATTAAACAAGTCATATAAATAGGAAATATATATAAAGTGTAGCAGCATTGGGGAGATGATACCTACAGTTTAAGAAAAAGGTGTAATGTATGAACATTGTATCAATACAAAGATAATAAATATATATAGTTATTAATATTGCACTTGTTGAGTGAAGTAGAGTGATACTATTGTTCAGTCTTTGGCTGGTAGGTCAGTCTCAGGCCATGGTAATGTAAAAGTGATGAGAGTACAATTGGGGGCTATGATCACAGTCCTTAGGGGGAGATGGAGGGGGGTGTTCACAGTTAGACATGGCTGTTCAGAAGTCTGACTGCTTGCGGGAAGAAACTGTTCCTGAGTCTGGACGTTCTGGCCTGAATACTTCTTAGCCTCTTCTCAGATGGGAGGGGTTTAAACCAGTTGTAGGATGGGTGAGAGGGGTCCTTCTTGATGGAGGTTGCCTTCCTCACACTTCTTATGCTGTAAATGTCCTTAGTGACAGGAAGGATGGTACCAGTGATGCGCTGTGCCATCTTCACTACCTGCTGTAGGCCTTTCCTGTCAGGTGATGAGCAGTTTACATACCAGATGGTGGTACAGCTGGTAGGTACACTATCAATGACACTGATCTGAATAAACCAGTGAGGAAGGAGGGGGGCATGCCAGCTCTCTTCAACATCCTTAGAAAATATTGGCACTGTTGGGCCTTCTTTAGTAAGGAGGAGGTGTTCAGTGACCATGTTAGGTCTTTGGAGATGTGCAGGCCAAGGAATTTGAAGTTTGAAGAATTTGAAGTCTGCATTGTTTCAACTTCTGTACCATTGATGAATAATGGCTGAGGAGGAGCTTTGGTGAAAGTTTGAATTCAACAATCACAGTCAAGTCAAGTGACATCTACAAACTTTATAATGCTATCGCTTTCATGTTTTGCAATGCAATCAAAGTCAGCAGGGTGTATAACAGTGGGACTTGGTACACAGCCCTGTGGTGCACCAGTGCTCAGTGTGATGGGTTGTGAGATCTGTGTGTTGATTCTGACAACCTGTGGTCTGTTGCTCAGGAAGTCAAGTATCCAACTGCACATTAGTGTGCTTAGTCCAAGTGCTGGCAGTTTTTCAATTAGCATTTGTGGGATGATTGTATTGAATGCTGAGCTGAAGTCAGTGAACAGTATTCTAACATATGAATCTTTGTTTTCAAAGTGTGAGAGGGCCAGGTGAACTGTGAATGCGACTGCATCATTTGTGGTGCTGTTATATCTGTATGCATATTGTTGCTGGTCCAGTGTGGGTGGGATGAGTGCTTTGAGGTAAGCCACGACCAGTCAAAACACTTCATGATCACAAGGGTGAGTGAGACAGGGCGGTAGTCACTGAGGCATGACATTGTAGATTTCTTAGGCATCGGGGTGATGGAGGTAGATGTGAAGCACACAGGGATGATGCCTGCTCAAGGGAGATGTTGTCGATGTCCATAAAAACATCTGCTAGCTGGTGGCCACAGTCCTTGAGTACGCGGCTTGGGATACCATCTGGTCCACCGGCTTTGCAGGGGATCACCCTGAGGAGCATCCTCCTAACATTGCTTGTAGAAACAGACAGCACTTGGTCACCTGGTGGAGTGGTAGACTTGCTGGGGTTAACTGCTTCAAATCGTGCATAGAATTCATTCAGTGTGTCTGGTAGAGAGGTGTCATTTGTACAGGTGAGATGATTTTTCTGCCTGTAGTCAGTGAACCGTTGAATGCCTCTCCACATCCCCTGTTAGTTGTTGTTATTAAAGTGTTCTTTTATTCTGGAGGCATATGAGTCTTTGGCTTCTGTGATGCCGTGGTTGAGATTAATCCTGGCTGCTCTGAGTGCCACTCTGTCACCCAATCTGAAGGCTTCGTCACGGGCTTTGAGCAGTGAGTGGCATTTAGCCAGGGCCTCTGGTTGGGAGGTATAGTAATTTTCCTAGTGAGTACATCATACATATACCTACTGATGAATCCACTGATGGATGCTGCATTTTCATCTAGGTCAGTGTGGCTGCTGTGTGTAGCAGCCTCCTTGAACACGTTATAACTGAACAGTATAGTCAAAGCAGTCTTGAAGAGCTGAGTTTGCCCCCTCTGGCCAAACTTTGATGTTATTGGTAGTTGGTTTCTCACCTTTCTGCACCGGTTTGTATTAGGGGATTAGCAGCACAGAGATATGTTCTGAATGGCCAAGGTGGTGGCAGGGAATGGCTTTGTAGGCATTGCGCATGTTAGTGTAAACATGGTCCAGTGTGTTCATTCCGCTCGTAGGTACAGTTATGTGCTGGTGAAACTTTGGTAGTATGTCCATGAGATTTGCTTGATTGAAATCCCCAACAATGATGAAAAACCCTTTGGGGTGGCTGCTCTGAATGCAGCCAATGGCATTGGGTAACTTTATGTTCCTTTACGTCCTTTAATCTTGTGCTCAGCGGAATGTACACAGCCAAGATAATGATGACGGTAATCTCCCTCGGCAGGTAATGCGGTCGACACTTAATCAATAAATATTCCCCATTCGTAGAACAGTAACTATTAATGATCTGAGTGTTCGTGCACCAACTTGTGTTCACATACAGTCCTCCTACTTTGATCTTGACGAATGTGGAGGTTCTGTTGAAACGTAAACAAATGAGCCTGCCCAGTTGAACAGCTGAGTCTGGAATGTTGTTATGAAGCCACATTTCAGTCAAAATCAGAGTGCAGCATTCCCTGATTTCCCTTTGAGTATTCAGTCTGAGTCTTAGTAAATCCATTTTATTGTCCAGTGTCCTCACATTGGATGAAAATAGCGACGGGACGGCTGGTCTGCACTGTCCACATGCACAGTGTGTTCGCTCAAGTGAGGCCGAGGACCCAGGGCCTGCTCATTGCCGAATTCCATGTGAATGGCTAGCTCCTTATACAAAGTTTCCATGCTATATGTAGCCATTGTGATGGTTTGTTTATGAACAAATACAATTTTGCACAGTTTAGTGTCTCGAAGAGCCCGGTGCATCCGTGTGGGCCGCTATCTTGGATAGTAAATGCCTGACTGTTGTTTTTGGGTTTTTCTTCACAGTTCTCACAATGTTTCTGTCATCAACTGCTGTTGTTTTCCTTGGCTGACCTGCTCCATGTGTGGTTGTTAGTACACCAGTGTTTCTGTTTTTTTCCCCCCAGGACATTTCAAATTATTGTATTGGCTATACTCAATGATAATATGCAATGGCAACACTTGTCAGGCAGATGTTCCAATATTTCTGATCCCTTGAAAAATGAGTATGTTCAAACAAAAGGTGCAATGTTCTAATTTGTTTAACACATCTACAACTTTTGCCATTCCAAAACTTTTGGAGGGGACTGTAAGTGTAAGTTCACCTCCAATTTTATGGAACCATAGATAAATAGCACCTATTCCAACTAGAAAATCTTAGCAGGCAGTGAGAGAAAACTGTTTCACTGGATAAAAATTCAATTTTTACAAAATTAACAGAAGTGCATGTCTGGTTATTAAAAGGCAATCCACAGCACGTTCCTTGTACTTTTATTATTGAACAGTTTGTCTGTTGAATGCAAAATACATCCCACTGTTTTGAATACAGTTATCCTATTCACAGAAATGTGTATCATGTCCTGCGTAATTTCCAATTCAGTGAATTGGCTTTTCCACAGTGTCTCCCATATTGTTGTCGCGATAAAATCCAAAATGCTGTGGCTGATGCTGACACTTCTGTAACAGGTGATTACTGTTATTTCTTTGCTGGTGATATTGTAAGTTTATGCTAGCTGTTTCATCTATGTGAACAGATGAAACATTAACCAGTGTTAGAAGAATGAAATGAGGGACACATGGTGAAAAAGGAGGTTCACTTTATGATTATCATCATTATTGCCTTCATTGATGAGACCTTAATGCACCCAGTAAGGCCACCCTTGGGCCTCAGAGTTCTTCCTAATGCACAAGAGGGTTATCTCCATGGGATTTCAAGTCTCAGGAAGGAAAACTGACTGTTTGTGCATATGCACCAAATAGCACTACGAGTATTCAGCTTTCTTGGAGCAGGTGCTCAAGGCAGTAACCCTAGGACAGGCTTGTGGACACCAGAGGTGAAGGATGCCATCAAGTTAAAGAAGGAGGCCTTCTGAGTAATGCTTACGGAGGGCTCTCCTGATTTAGTTGGGAGCTACAGAAGCACCAGAAGGGCTGTGGCAAAAGCAGTTGCAGAAACGAAACTCTGGCATGGTAGGAGTTGGAAAAGGCAGTGGGAAAGATAACTTTTCATGGCCCCAAAGATGTTCTGGCAAACCAGTCAGCACCTCAGGAGAGCAAGGGAGTGTTGACCTCTATTCAGGCTATTGTTGAACAACGGGTAGAGCACTTTGAGGAACTCCTTGCACATTGAGGAACATGTTCTCCCTTCAGGAACCAGCGCCAGAACTCTCTGGTGTTTTAGACTCCATCTACTGTATGTGCCTGAGTTAACTATGGCAGTTAGAAAGCTTCATAGTGGCAAGGCTGGTCCCTATTAATTTTTTTAAAATTGTGTTCCAATTATAGGGGAATCACACTCCTCAGCCTCCCAGGAAAGGTCTACGCCAGGGTTCTGGACAAGAGACTCTTCTCCAATAGCTGAACCCAGTATTGAGTATGAACAATGTGGGTGCCTTACTGCAGGAGTATCTAGGTCACTAGTCCATGCAATCTGGGTGCTGTATGAGCATAGTGAGTGCTGTGTTCACATTCTTGATGTTAATTAAAAGCTTTTTGTGTCTAGACAAGTCTACAAGGGTGTCTTGTCTACACTCCTATTTGTAGTTTTCAGGAACAAGATATCAAGATGCAGCTAAGGTTGAAGAGGTTAAAGATTATGTTGGGCTAGAATTAACATCTGTGTTATTGCACATGATGATGTTTTGGCACCATCTGAACCAAACCTCTGACACGTACTTGACCATTTCACTCCTGTGTGTAAAGCAGCTGGGATGAAAATCAGCACTTCCAAGTCTGAGGTCATGGTTATCTCCCAGAAAAGGGTGGAATGCTAACTTCATTTGAAGCTAAGTTTGCAGAGTTCTTTACCAGTCAATCTCCTACAATCCTTTTGTGGTTTTCATGGGCAAGATACAATCCCAATTCCAGAAAAGTTGGGATTTTTTCTAAAATGCAATAAAAACAAAAATCTGTGATTTGTTAAGTCTCTTGAAACTTTAATTAACTGACAAAAGTACAAAGAAAAGTTATTCAATGTTTTCACTGACCAAATTAATTGTATTTTGTAAATATAAACAAATTTAGAATTTGATGCCTGCAACACACTCCAAAAAAGTTGGGACAGAGGCAAAATAAGACATGTATAAAGAAATGTTTATATATAAAGAAATGTTTATAGAATATTCAATAAAACCATTTTGGAGGATCAGGTTAACTGGAAACAGTGGAGGGTATCAGTATTGGGCATAAAAGGAGCATTCACCAAAAGCTCAGTCTTTGCAAGCAAGGATGTGTCGTGGCTCACCACTTTGTGCCAAACTTCATGAGAGAATTGTCAGTCAGTTCAAAAAGAACATTGCAATCTTGCGTTGAGCAAAGAATTTAGGTCTTTCACCATCTACAATACATAATATTGTGAAAAGATTCAGGGAATCTGGAGAAATCTCATTGCATAAAAGACAAGGCCGGAAACCACTGTTGAATGTGTGTGACCTTTGAGCCGTCAGGCGGCATTGCCTGAGAAATTGTCATGCTACTGTGATAAATATAACTGTTGTCACTTAACGAAGTCTGCCGCTGCATCCAGAAATGTAACCTGAAACTCTATAACGCAAGGAGGAAGGCACACATCAACTCTATGTAGAAACATTGGCAAGTTCTCTGGGCCCGAGCTCATCTCAGATGGACTGAAAGGCAGTGGAAACATGTGCTGTGGTCAGATGGGTCCATGTTTCTGCTTGTTTTTGGGAAAAACGGAAAAAAAGTTCTCCGTGCCAAAGATGAAAAAGACCAACCAGACTGTTATAAGCGACAGGTGCAAAAGCCAGCATCTGTGATGGTATGGGGGTGCATCAGTGTCCACGGCATGGGTGACTTGCATATGTGTGAAGGTACCATTGACGTGGAGGTGTATATTGGGATTTTAGACAGACATATGCTGCCATCAAGGCAACATCTTTTCCCAGGAAGTCCATGGTTATTTTAGCAGGACAATGCCAAGCCTCATTCTGCACGTGCTACAACAGCGTGGCTTTGTAGACACAGAGTGCGTGTACTTGACTGGCCTGCCAGCAGTCCAGATCTGTCTCCTATGGCACATCATGAAGAGGAGAATCAGACAATGACGACCAAGGACTGTTGAGCAGCTGAAGCTTTTTATCAAGCAAGAATGGGAAAATTTCCACTTGCAAAACTACAACCATTAGTATCTTCAGTTCCCAGATGATTAAAAAGTGTAATTAAAAGGAAGGGTGATGTAACACAGTGGTAAACATGCCTCTGTCCCAACTTTTTTTTTAGTGTGTTGCAGGCATCAAATTCTAAATTTGTTTATATTTACAAAATACAATTAAGTTGGTCAGTGAAAACATTGAATATCTTTTCTTTGTACTTTTGTCAGTTAATTAAAGTTTCAAGAGACTTGACAAATCATAGATTTTTGTTTTTATAGCATTTTAGAAAAAATCCCAACTTTTCTGGAACTGGGGTTGTATCAAGATGCTAGAGGCTAGAAGTAACATCCTTGTCATTTGAAAAGCTCTTTGTTTACCAGTTAATCTATCCTCACCCAAGATCATGAGCTGTGGGTAGTGACCAAAAGAATAAGGTCGCCAGTACAGGTAGCACAATTGAGGTCCCACTGCAAGTGTTGCTGGGCTTACTCTCCATGATACAGTGAGGATTTCAATTATCTGGGAGAGCTTCGGAGTAGCTTCGGAGTCAGGTCCTGGTAGACACTCCTAGTTGGCTTGTGAACAGATGGGGATCCCCCAGGAGGAGGGAATTTGAGGCAGGGGCTTAAGAAGAAGTTGCACCCATGACCCCAACCAGGATAATGAAAGAATGAATGAAAATATCCTGAAAATAATTACATATGTAACATGCATCTAGGGAGTTTTCAAGGCTAAAATGTAGAATGCTCAAATTAAGTGTTAGAATACAGAGACAAAACAACTAAAACTTGTACTTGTGAACTGCATTGTAGTACAAACACTCATGTTAATGCAATATTCATTCACTGTTAATCACATTAATATGTTCAGGTAAAATATTCCTTTAAGAATCTTACATCATTCCCTCACTTTCAGACGCCACTAAATTTGTGACTGACCATTGAAAAAGCAGGAAGCTCCATTCTGTAGCTTGGGTTCTGTCTGAGCCATTCCATCAGGCCTTTACTGGCTGCTTCTCTGTCAAAACTCATGGTCATTGACTCTGAAGGAGGGGGGGCAGAAGGGGGATGGGTGAGGCAGTCAGGCTGAGAGGAGGTGGAGGACACAATGGGGTGGTTGATAGTCTCTGACTGCCCCTTTAAAAAAAAAAACAGAATTTGGTTGGTTACTTCTTTTACCCTCTCAAAAATTACTCTGTTCCACATATATCCAACTAACCATCTTCATAATCTCCTTTACCTTTGCTTTAGATATGTTTATGTCTTGTTCCTTCATCAATCCAAGGTCAAGTGTTTCCACATTTCTCCTTCGACCTCTCCTCCTCCTCATTATTGAATCGTCACGACGAAGGCTGCCATTAACAATCTGCCCTGTAACAGGGTGTACAAGTCCTGCTTGCAGAATACCCGACATGTCCAATCCCATTAAGCCCTCCATGGAGCTCAGGTTAGGCATCTTGTGAGGTGCTGATTGGACAGCATGGGTCACATGTCTCATAGTTTCAGCCTCCCTACCAAAAGCAATTTCTGCTGGCTTAGACAGGTCCATGGCAGCTTCTTGCCAGCCATTTAGGAGGAGGGTACCTCCATGGTGGGGGATGCCAAGTTGGATTTTTTCTCCAAGATCAATTGGTTTGACAGGAACCTCCGTGTTAAACTCAAACCGACACTTGGAACGCTTGAGTTCAGAAAGAAATGCAGGTGTTACTAACCGTTCCTGGAGACAGTGGGAAAGAAAGAAAAGGACATAAATCTTGTAATTTTACAAAATAGCATGCTCTGTCATTATGGTGTCTTCAACCTTTAGTTCACAATTACAAAGCTGTAACCAGTTACCTTGTGTATATGCGGTATTGAGTGTGGAATGTTTAAGTTAAGGTCTTGAGGTAGAGGTATTCTTGCTGGTAAAATCCCTGCCCTTAGCTGGGCACTGTTGGACATGCAGGTGTTGATGACTGAGTTGGGAGATTCATACTGCTGACTGGGGGAAGGCCACTTCCCCTTTAAGATGGCTTGGCAAATACTGTCAATGCGGTTGATGATAACTCTGTCCTGAAAAAGTAGAAATTTAATAAGGTGTTAAATTTAAAAAATAACTGAGTGAATGAAATGCTTTTAGAAATCATTATGAAATAATCAAATGAAAGACACAGACTAAACAAACCTTGGGCCACTCGGAGAATGAGTAATGGGCTTTCTCTTGTAGCAGCCGAGCAATGGTTGGTTCCTTTGGATCATGAAGATTGCCTGCCACCTCACATATGGATGGATCAAACTGTGTTGCCTCAACAAAACTATCTCCCAGTAAAGCTGGAGATACATACACAAATTAGGATAATAGGTATAATAGAATTAAATATTGTTCCAAACCTTATTATATGATGTAATAACAAAGAATGGGATCCATTTGTTGCAACTTTTTTTGTTGCTTTGTCTCTATTCAAGATTTTGAATTATTATTAATCTATATTACTATATGTAATGTCAAATATCAGTTTGTGTATACTGGAGGGAGTGGTAGCTCAGTGGTTAAGACATTGGGCTACTGATTGGAAAGTTGTGAGTTCAAATCCCAGCACTGCCAAGCTACCACTGTTGGGCCCTTGAGCAAGGTCCATAACCCTCAACTGCTCAGATGTATAAATTAAATAAATGTAAGTCGCTCTGGATAAGGGCGTCTGCCAAATGCTGTAAATGTACTGTTAGTATGCTTCAGTTTGTTGTTTAAAGTTATTACTGAGTCTGTGGAGAAAGATCTCTAAAACATAAAACATTCTTGCGCTGCTGTGAGTTGCCTTAAAGTCTAAAAAAGCCTGAAGTTTTAGTGTTTTAATTTAGTGTTGTCATCATCATATCCCAACCTTATATACAAAAGAGGGTCTAACCACTGGGTCATTCCATGACAATTCAAACAAATAGTTCAAAAGGTTGGCTGCATGAATGTCTTCAATTTACATTCATTCAGCCAACCTTTTGAACCATTAGCTCAATAGAATTACTAAGTACTGCTGATCAGATATTGATACTGATACAATATAGTTGTACCACAATATAGTTGTACCAAAATATAGCTGGTTTTATACTGGAAGGGTGTCAGATTTCTTGTACAAATTTAGCTCTCTTCAATTTTTGTTGGCTTTTATTTCAATAAAAGTTTTCTCAACAGAGCTGAGGTACTTCTCAGAGAAACCAGAATGTCATAGCTGTAGATGTCTTATTATCTGAAATAATGACCCTTCAAAATGTATTTTATAGTAGTGCTGATACCTTTATGGACACCAAATAATGCTTCTATTCAGTTATAAGGTTTCAAGTTTAAGAAAATTATGAATTTTACTACTAACAACTAGTATTCTGAAAGATTAGAGAAAGTTTACTATGGCAAATACCTCCTCAAGACTGTGTATGACTATGTAAAACTAGAATGTTTATACACAAATGTATATGTAATGTTAACATATTGAGTACTAGAGAGACATTAGGTCATTAGCTCTGAGTAGCCTATTTATCTGATTGCTGTAATTTTCAAACTTTAACATCTTACAGTAATTTGCTGTTAATCTTGTTTTGACATCCCTGGCTTCCTGTGTCTGGTGCTGGAATCCCAGTCAATGTGTGTGTGAAAGGCACCCAGCAAATGTCATCCCTCTGAGGCCACTTGAATGAGATTGAGGGGCCATGTGATGCATAGATGGATGTAACGCTTGTTGATGCCTGCTCCAGAGACATATCCTCAGTCTTAGAACTAGATTCCACAGGGTTATTAGCAGCCTCAGAGTGACAATTTAGACATAATTTAATTCCAGCTGCATTTGTTCTTTTATCAATTATTAGTTATCAGCCAGGTCAAATTAAATAACACAGAGCCAGCTCTTATAGGTTTTTTGTGTTTGTTGAAGGAATCAACATTTTCCCTGACATTCTTCAAATCGGCCAAAATAATATGATGAATGCAAATATATCATATATCTTCATATATTTTCAGCACCAAGTCCACGTAAACCTGTTCTTCTCCTGATGAGCTTGACATTGTTTCCTGTAAAGTTAAGTTTAGTGTTAAGTTTAGTTGTTTTAACCTTACGGGTATGACTTACTTTGTGGCAGTCGGCTTCAGAATTTAAGAGTAACAAAGCAAGGCAAAATGGCTGCCATGACGTCTATTGACTAGACAAGATGATAACTTGAGACAATTGGGCCTGTGCTGTTTTCACAGGCTTTTATATAGTATTGTGGTTTCCACAATGGTGCTAATGTCATCAGAATCAACTTCTGTAACAGTCCATCAAGTTTCAAGTCTCTGTCTACAATATTACACAGTGCCCTCCACTAATATCGACACCCTTGGTAAATATGAGCAAAGAAGGCTGTAAAAATTGTCTTTATTTTTAGCCTTTTGATATTTTGATTAAAAAAAAAAAATTACAAAAATTTTCTCATGGATAGCAAACAATTGCAAACACAACACAGGTTTTTAGTACACCTGGGTGACTAGGAATAGGAAATTGTTCAATTATGACTTCCTTTTTCACAGAGGTATAATATAGGCCAAGGTAACACATAGGCCAAATTCCCTTAGTCTTTTATTACAATGGGTTAGACCAAGGAATATAGCTGTGATGTGTGGCAAAAGGTTGTTGAGCTTCACAAAATGGGAAGTGGCTATAGGAAAATAGCACAAGCATTGAAAATGCCCATTTCCACCATCAGGGCAATAATTAAGAAGTTCCAGTCAACTGGAAATGTTATGAATCAACCTGGAATTGGATGTGTGTCTATATTGTCTCAACGTACTGTGAATAGGATGGTTCGAGTGGCCAAAAAATCTCCAAGGATCACAGCTGGAGAATTGCAGAAGTTAGTTGCATCTTGGGGTCAGAAAGTCTCCAAAACTACAATCTGAAGTCACCTACATCACCACAAATTGTTTGGAAGGGTTTCAAGAAAAAAGCCTCAACTCTCATCCAAAAACAAACTCAAGCGTCTTCAGTTTGCCAGACACTACTGGAACTTCAAAAGTGGATCGGGTTCTATGGTCAGATGAAACCAAAAGGTGGTTTTGGTGCACACAGAGAGGTAGCCATATGGAAAAATACCTCATGCCCACGGTTAAATATGGTGGTGGCTCTTTAATGTTTTGGGGCTGTTTTTGTGCCAGAGGACTTGGACATTTTGTTAGGATACATGGCATCATGGATTCTATCAAATATCAACAGATATTAAATGAAAACCTGACTGCCTCTGCCAGAAAGCTTAAAATGGGCCATGGTTGGATCTTCTAGCAGGACAATGATCCAAAACATACATCAAAATTAACACAAAAATGGTTTACTGACCACAAAATCAAGGTCCTGCCATGGCCATCCCAGTCCCCTGACTTGAAACCCATAGTAAACCTGTGGAGTGAACTGAAGAGGAGAGTCCACCAGCGTCGACCTCAAAATTTGAAGGATCTGGAGAGATTCTGTATGGAGGAATGTTCTCAGATCCTTTGCCATGTATTCTCCAACCTCAATAGGCATTATAGGAGAAGACTCAGAACTGTTATCTTGTCAAAGGGAGGTAGCACAAAGTATTGACTAAAAGGGTGCCAATAATTGTTGCACGCCTATATTTAACTAAATATAATTTTTTTAAACCTGTGTTTTGTTTGCAATTGTTTGATATGTATGAGAGTATTCCTGTGCATTTTTTGAACAAAAGATCAAAAGGTTAAACAATAAAGACAATTTTTCACAGCCTTCTTTGCTCATATTTACCAAGGGTGTCGATATTAGTGGAGGGCACTATAAGCATCTGAAAATTCCAAATATTGCATTTTTTGGCCATTTTGAAAGACTTTAAAAAAAAAAAAAAAGTCAGATACAGCCTTACTATGAGCTGGACTACCTGAAAAGTACACTAACTCTGGCCAGAAATATTTACAATTGCACATCTGTGTAATATTTAAAATAAAATTTTAAATAAAATTTGTCAAAAAAAAAAAAAAGTCAACAATTATTTTCTATGCATTGCATTTTAAAAACCAATGGTCAGATCAATATAATATTTGATATTTGTCAGTCCTTTGTACCAAATGTATGTACTAAAAGCTCTAGCAAATTCTGAGACAGTGCAACCACACCTGGTTGAGTTAATATGGGATTCCCCTACTATCAAAAGTGCTGTGACTCAGTCAGTACTGTGGAGATGGATGAGGATACTCTAAAATGGAAACCACTGTTATTTTTTGTGGTTTGAACATAAAACACTACAATAGGTAGTTTTGGTTCTAAAATCAGATTGGCTGAACTGTATTCCAAAATCGCGATATATGCACATCTGTGACCAGATAACAGCAAATCTCTATTAAAGGGATTATAATTGATCTTTTTCCATGTGAGAGTGAGTTAATATTTATCTACAGTTGCAATCAAAATTATTCAATCCCCATTGCAAATCAGGTTTATTGTCAAAATTGACAGACTTTCAGCTGTTTGCAATGAACAAATCAAACAAAAGCAATTGAAATAGTTCAACACAACGAATGCTTCAAGTCGTTTCCCCAAAGTCAACTGAAAATGCAACTTATAATGACTTCTCCAGTTTCAAAATTATTCAACCCCCTGAATAGAATCCCTCACAACAGCACAAATATGCAAAACATGTGTTGTCTCAAGCACACTTGATGCAACTAATCGAGGGCTTCATTAGTTGCACCAGGTATGCTTGAGCTGGAACACATGAAATACCTGAACTGGCTAGGGGCAGAAAATACATGAAATACCTGGACGGGGCAGAAAAAGGAAGCTATCAATGGCTGCAACTAGATTTCTGAGAAGGCAGCTTATGAAAAACCCTCGAGTGACTGCAAAAGACCTGCAGCAAGACTTGGCACTGAGCATTCGGTGAGCACAATAAGGGGCGTACTAAATGCATAAGGTTTCCATGCCAGAACTCCAAGACGTACACCACTACTGACCCAAAAGCACAAGAAAATTCGGCTCAAAATCATAAATTAGCCACAGAAGTTTTGGGATTCTGTTCTGTGGAGCGATGAAACAAAACTGGAACTTTTCGGCATGATGGATCAGCGGTATGTCTGGAGAAAGAAGAATGAAGAAAGAACATTGTCCACAGTCAAGCATGGTGGTGGCTCGGTGATGCTCTGGGGCTGCTTTGCATCCTCTGGCACTGGAAACCTGCAGCATGTGGAAGGCAAGATGGATTCATTGAAGTATCGGGAAATCCTAGGAGAAAACGTCATGCCCTCTGTGAGGAAGCTGAAGCGTGAGCATCATTGGACCTTCCAGCAGGACAATGATCCCAAGCATTTCCACCAAGGCTTGGTTGCAGAATAAGTCCTGGAAGATTCTACAGTGGCCAACAATCATCTGACATGAACCCCATAGAAAATCTTTGGTGAGATTTGAAGAAGGTGGTTGCAGCACACAAACCCAAGAATATTACTGAATTGGAGGCCATTGCTCATGAGGAATGGGCTAAGATTCCTAAGATTCCTAAGAATGGGCTAAGAACGCCGCCAGAAGCTGGTGTCTGGCTATGCATCTCGTTTGCAGCAGGTCATAACAGCAAAAGGGTGCTCTACTAAGTACTAAAGATGCTTGCCATGAAGGGGTTGAATAATTTTGAAACTGGAGAAGTCATTACAAGTTCCATTTTCAGTTGAATTTGGGGAAACCACTTGAAGCATTCGTTGTGTTGAACTATTTCAATTGCTTTTGTTTGATTTGTTCACTGCAAACAGCTAAAAGTCTAAATTTTGACAATAAACCTGATTTGCAATGGGGGTTGAATAATTTTGATTGCAACTGTAGCCCTTAATCTGTGTTCAATTTCTGAACATTTTTATTTTTCCATTATTAATATATGAACTTTTTTTTTTTTTTTAAACCTTAATTGACTATTTGTGTTGCTTCTGATAATAAAGGAACATCTGTGAAACCTATCATACTAAATGTTTTTGAATAAGCCCCACATCCACAATAACAATGGTGGCATATTGCAGTAATATTAGCTAGTTAAATAGGGAATAAATCAGGATGGGGCATGCTGTTATAGGAAAATAATCAACAACAGGGTGGTGTGATGCCACTGCCACCCAAAAATGGATTAAGTTCCTGTAACAGCTTGCCCCGAATCATCATTCTTTTCAACCATACTTTTTAAACATTCATAGTTACATTTCATGTTGTGGGATGTTTCTGTTATCACTTATGTTAGAGCAGCTACAGAAGATATAAAAAGTCTACACACCCCAGTTAAAATAGCAGGTTTTTGTGATGTAAAAAAATAATCCAAGATAAAGCATGTCATAACTTTTTGCACCCTCAGTGTGAAATTACAGTGTATAAAAATTGAAAAACAATCAGAAACATTTTAGGGAAAAATAGTAAAAATAAAAAAACAATAACCTGGTTGCATAAGTGTGCACACCTTTTATAATTGGGGATGTGGCTGTGTTCAATCTCATGTTCAAAAGTAATTATCATACAGCTGTCATCAGTCAAATTATTCCAATTAACCCCAAATAAAGATCAACTGTTTCTCTAGGATTTTCTTCACATCATCTTGGTTTCATCTGACTGCTGAAGCCATGATCCGCAAAGAGCTTACAAATCATGTATGGTATCTCACTTGTTGAAAGATATTGATCGGAGAGGGGTATAAAAGAATTTCCAAAACATTAGATGTACAATGGAACACTGAAGGCCATCATCAACAAGTGGAGAAAATGGAGCACCACAGTGACGTCACCAAGAACAGGATGTCCCTCCAAAATTTGTAAAATGACGAGACAATCACTTACCAGGGGGAGCTGGCAAGAGACCTACAACAACAATAAAGAAACTGCAGGAATGTCTGACAAGTACTGAATACTCTCTGCATTTGACAACAATCTCTTGTATTCTGCACATGTCTGGGCTATGGGGTAGGGTGGCTAGACGGAAGCCCTTTCTCAAAAAAAAAAAAAAAAACCCATCAAAGCCCAACTAAATCACCCAAAACCATGTGGCAAAATGTGTCATGGTCTGATGAGACCAATTCCAAAATGTATAATAATTCCATAATTCCAAAAGGTATGTTTGGTGCAAAAAAAAAAAGCACATCACCAAAAGAACACCATGGTACAGCATGGTGGTGGCAGCATCATGCTTTAGGGCTGCTTTTCTTCAGTCATAACTGGGGCTTTTATCAAGGTGGAGGGAATCATGAATAGCTACAAATACCAGTCGGTTTTAGTGCAAAACCTCCTGGTGTCTGCTAGTAAGCTGAAGAGGAAAAGTAATTTCACCTTTCAGCACGAAAATGACTCAAAGCATACACTCAAATCAACAAAGGAATAGCTTAACAAAAAAAGAATATCAGTGTTTTTGAATGACCTAGCAAGAGCCTAGACCTGAATTCAACTAAAAATCTGTGGGGTGACCTGAAGCAGGCTGTACACAGGAGATGTCCTTACAATTTGATGGATCTAGAATGTTTTTGCAAGAAAGAGTGGGAAAATATTGACTGAGCAGTGTGCTTCAACAAAGTATGAGTCTAATTGCACACTTCTGCAGCTATTGTAGGTTTTTTGTATTTTTCCCCTAAAATGTTTCTGATTCTTCTTCACTTAATTTTTATACGCTGTAATTTCACATTGAGGGTGGAAAATGTTCTGACATGATTTATCTTAGTTTAATTTTTTTACATCACAAACACCTGCCATTTTAAGAGGGGTGTGTAGACTTTTTATATCCACTGTATAACAGTTGTTCCCTCATAATTTTTCTCTCCCTTGAAGTTAATAAGACAAGTAAACAAGAAACCGGAAAGCTCCTCTGTCCTGAAGACTCTCCTATGTGCAAGATTTGCACATATTTTTCTAAAAAAGTATACTTTAACTCGCACTCTTTACAGACAATATACACCCTATACAGAGCCTATACAACCTGCATAGAGCGATCTAATCAGAGTTTGTCTGTGATGCGTTAAGAGAAAATAATCTGATACTAGTTGGCAGGAAAAACACAGCATAAATATTACAGCATGTGAATACATTCAAAGCTATTAACTATTTAAACAATCAATCTAGCAGGGCACACCTGGGCAACAAGAAATACCTGCCATTTGATCACTTGAAAAATGGGTGGGTTTAAACAAAATTTGCCATGTTTAGCACATCTAGATATAAATATCAGGAAATTAAAGATGAAATTCTGATCTATCATCTCATATTCATCTTTTGATCTCAAACCCAAATGTCTTCAGTGTATACCAAAAACAAAGAATTGGCCCTGCCATTCCAATACTTTTCCAGGGGAGTGTATGTGTCCATGTGTGTAATGTACTTTTTATATACGCTCACCAGTCACTTTAACAGAACCACCTGTACACCTGCTCATTTATGCAGTTATTCGATCTGAGGCAATCATGGGCACAGACTCACCAAAACTGGACAGTTTAGGAAGGGAAAAAGACCAGGTGATTGGGTCTGGGTCCATACTGGGTCCAGTTTGTATGCCCATGATAGCCTCAGATTCCTGTTTTTGGCTGGCAGGAGTGAAACCCAATGGGGTCTTGTGGCAGTGGTAGCTCAGTGGTTAAGACATTGGGCTACTGGTCGGAAGGTCATGAGTTCAAATTCCAGCACTGCCGAGCCACCACTGTTGGGCCCATGAGCAAGGCCCTTAACCCACAACTGCTCAGATGTATAAATGAAATAAATGTAAGTTGCTCTGGATAAGGGCGTCTGCCAAATGCCGTAAATGTAAATGTCTTCTGCTGTTGTAGTCCAGCCACCTTAAGGTTCGCCGTTTTGTGCATGGTGAGATGCTTTTCTGCTCACCACAGTGGTAAAGCGTGATTATTTGAGTTACAACTAATCTGGCCATTTTCCTCTGACCTCTCTTATCAACAAGACTTTCCACCCACAGACCTGTCGCTCACTTTTAATGCTTTTTTTTCATTTTTCTGTGTACACTCTAAAGACTGTTGTGTGTGAAAATCCCAGGGGATCAGCAGTTTCTGAAATACTTAAACCAGCCCATCTAGTACCAACATCCATGCCACAGTTAGAATCACAGAGATCATAGTTTTTCTTCATTCTGATGTGTCTAATAAAGTGGACAGTGAGTGTACATATGGAGGTATATTATAATCAAACTGCATGTGTGTGAATTTCCCATCATCACCCCCCACACCTATCTTGCTGTATTATTTTCCTGCATTTTTGATGAACTACCAAGAAAGAATAGTCCTCTTAAATCTTTAAAAAATAATTACAGCAATATACCTAGCCAAATAATAGACTAAGACAATATATTGATACAATGATACTGGGTAATGGGTTGGGATCTGTATCCAAGATAAGGACTAGAACTGAATATAGGAATCGGTAAATGTACTGTACCTGTTGTCTTTGTTTCCCCTTCCTTTATCTCATCCTTCACTTCCATATCAGCAGTCTGTTCCAGGTGTGGGGTCAGTGTGGTGCTGTCGGGTTTGGGTTTGACCTCTGACTCTATTGAACCCAAGAGTAACTCCTGTTTTATGTCATGGTCAGCCTCAGGGTCTGGGAACACACAGTGGTCTGGTACTGGGGTGGGAAAGGTGGGAAACAAAGGAAATGAAGAAGGCAAAGAGTGGGGGGAGATTGTGGGGTTGGCTGGACTATTCTCTACTAGTTCTAAAGAATTTTCAAGGGGTTTTCCAGAAGCTTCTTTTACCAACAATTTTTCATTTGAGTCATGGGAGGATCCTTCAAGTAGTTCCTCCAGGGTTGCTTTACATGGTATATCATAAGGTTCTGTTAAGGGCACTTTAACTGGCTCCATTAGGAGTTTTTCACAAGATTCTTCCAAGTACACTTGACAATGATCCTTCAGATGTTCCTCACTTGGCATGTCGCACACTACCTTCAGGGGCTCAAAGTGATTTTCCATCAAACTTTCTATAGAGGGCACACTATTTGTTTTGTTTTCAATTTCCTTTAGCTTCTGATCAGTTTCCAAATTACTATGGCCACCTTGGGAAGTTTCCTCTTTCTTAAACTGATATTCTACATGTTCTGCTCTATCTTCTGAACTAGGGTTACAATGTATGATGTCAGAATCACACAGCTTTGTTTCTAGCTCCTCACTAATGGACCCTGCTTGGTCAATACCTACATCTGAAAGTGCAAGAGGTTGTGGAGCAACATATTCTGGTGGACTGGCAGATAAATCTGGCTGTTCCATGGAAGTCTCTCCAGCATTTAGATCCTTGAACAACATGAAGCTTGGTGCTAGGGGTTCTACATGGTCACTTTGTGAGTCAGAACTGGGTATGCTTAAACAGCCTGTAAGTGGATCCTCCCGTTCCTGTCCATCTTCAGACTGAGCATGATCCAGGAATTCTGTTTCCAGTGAAGGTTCCCCCAAGATAGGATCACCTTCATTGAAAATATCAGTGGTTTCAGCATGATCTGAGCTTCCCCATGGGGTCTGAAGTTCATCTAGTTCCACTGAAGGGGCCATTAACCCAGTCTCCTCTGAGGACCCTTGTTCTCCCACAAGAACATCATTTCGAAGTTTCCCATCTATAGAGTCAGTCATGTCTCCTTGTGTCCCTTGTACATCATATGAATTTAACATACTCTGACCAGCTGAGGTGGAATTAAATGGAAATCCATTGAAGGGCTCTTTGCTAGTTTTGCTATGGAGGGAGCCAGAGGCCAAGCCTTCATGTTGTAAAGACCCAAGATCCAAAGAGTCATTAATTGTGGGGCAGTCCAAAAAGCTTTCCCTGGAGTTTGCAGCCATAGTCAAAGTGCTTTCTGATTCTGATGCTGCTACTACTTCTGAGGCTTGGGGGTGTCCATGTGCATGCATGTGCTGGTGTATTTGTGTGGAGTGAAAGAGGGTATGATGATACTCTGTGGGCTGAGGAGAATGGCAGTGACCCAGATAGCAGTGTTGAGGGGGCAAGCTTGACACTGGGTTTCCATGGTTTTCTTTCTGGACGTAGTTACGGTAGGTCTCCAAGAATGACAAATGTGAATCATTCAATATGTAGAAGTCAGTGCGGCTAAGGCCATGCTTGGCTACACCAGTAAGAAGATCACGGTCATGTTTGCCACATTCCCACCAAATAGGCAAGTAAAGGCTAGGACGACACAGCTTCAGCCGCTCCTCTAGGAGCGGGTGATTCAACACCTGCTCACGAACCTTTCGCATGAGCTCAATGCGGTATAATGTACGAGCAGCTCGTTCTTCAGTAATGGGATCTATACTTAGATTGGGGTCAACCAGACCTACAGTGGAAAACATATATAGTCAGAAATATAGTTTAAGCAACAAAACTAACCCATCCAACATGTCATCCTTTTATCCATCCATCTTTACCTTCATCTTTCCTTGGTGGCAGTCTGCAGGCAGTACGACACATAGACACAAAGCTCCAAAAATATTTCTCCAAACTTTCATCTGTTTTTCTTTCCAAACGAGCAAAGATACGGAACTGGCGCCAGTCAAAAACCTTCTTCTCTGGGTCATATACCACCCCGAAAGAGGACACAGTACGGTAGAAATCAGCCTGTTCACGGCGTGTCCACCTGTAACATGAACACACCCTAAAATTGTGGGACAATTTAATTCACTTAAAATCAGCTTTAAAAAACTGTAACTAACACTAATCTTAGTAATTACTAGTTTTGTTTTCTTGGCTAATGTTATGGCTCCAAAAACACTGTAAGCAGAAAAATTTTTTTTGTTTATAAATAATATAATGGATGCACGTGCAGCACTTTCAAGTGTCCCTTTAAATATCTGACTTGACTTGGTTATGGACAATAGAAGAAAAAGGACAATGCAGGAATGACAAAAAGAATAAGAATAATGGGACTCTGGAATCTGAGGAGTAAGGAAGCATGTGTAGTGTATAGTTGCAATCAAAATTATTCAACCCCCATTGCAAATCAGGTTTAGTGTCAAAATTTACAGACTTTCAGCTGTTTGCAATGAACAAATCAAACAAAAGCAATTGAAATAGTTGAACATGATGAATGCTTCAAGTACTTCTACTGAAAATGCAACTTTTCTCGAGTGACTGCAAAAGACCTGCATATATATATATATATGCATGCACACTCCACTGGGTGAGATAATACTAAACAGTTATTTGTTTTTTTGTTTGTTTGTTTGTTTAGTACTTGTTTTAAAAGTACACCCAAACCTGTAAAATGAATATGTAACAACAAGAGAAACTCTGACTTTGCTCACCTTCTTTGCCACTCAAGGAAAAGTGGATCAGAATTTGTCATACAGCGCCGTAGCTCCTCACCCAGTTGCCAGGCAACAGGCCCAATGCCCTCATGCACGAGAATTTCATGACGAAATGGTTCACGGCGTGTGTAGCGCTGATAGGCAGTAATAAGTCGTCGTAATCTTGCTGTAAGAGCAGATGCTGTCGGCCATAGTGCCTGACCTTGCTCCAGTACCTCCTCAGCTAATCCATCTGGACGAGTCACTACACCAAAAATACAATGCTTCTGTGACAATAGCACATACTTAAATACCAGTGATGCATAATAATGTCACACTAGGGGTTGCATGACTTAATTTGTACTAGTCGACCAGTAATTCAGAAAATACAAAAAAAAAAAAAAAAAAAAAAAAAAAAAAAAGAAGGGACATTGCTATTTTTAGGCTCTTTAATTAGTGTAGCAAAGAAGGCATCAAACCACACTTCAATCAACAGTCATACACAGGTTATAAATTACCAGCTTCTTTGAGGCTACACTATAAACAATAAAAGTGAATAAATCTGTGCAATAAACTGTAAGCAAAATAATAACTCACTCAATGATCAACCTTACTTGGATGGAGGATGCTATTTCTACAGCAGCATCTGTGAGATTTTTCTGCCATGTTCAGCTCCAGCCTCAGTAGTGAAAGTGAGTGTGAATCGGCCTCTATCAGCTAGCTACAGCACCGCTCTAAACTAGCTGAGTGGGACTGGATAGTGACATGCAACCCGCTGCATTGAAAGCACTCTTTGGCAGAGTGCACGTTCACTCTGCCACAGGCAAGGATTTTATTTAAATTTATTTCGATTTAAAGGATAACAAAAATAACTGTGGAGGAATTTCTTTCAGGGGCAGGTGGGTGCAGGATTAAAAACAGTCTTGCACACATCTCTATAATTCAGAGAAATTAACATAAAATTACAATTATCCATTAAAGCAAAAGAAAAACTTTTAAAATGTTTTTTTTTTTCCCAGCAAAGCTTTGCACAATGTGAAATGTTTTTACACTAACAAAGTACAGTTAACCTGGTTTCTTTACTGTCTGTCTGCATTTCCTTACCATCTGCCTCGCTGTCCACAGTGCCCCACAGCAGCAACTAGTGAATGTATTAGTCGACTAGTCTATGCAACCCCTAAGACAAATTAAATATGTATTTGTATTTAACATGTTAATATGCCCAGCAAAAATCTTTCACATAGTTCTCAAAAAAAACATACCTCCAAGAGAACTGTCATCTTTCACTGTGTCCTCTGAGAAAGAGTTTGCCTGCTTTGAAGGAAGTATATTGGATGTTACAACATCAAAATGTATGCCAGTTAACCTACAATTTTCCAAAAATATTGTTCACTTGACATTCATTCATCACCTTTTTCTTTTCTTTGTCCTCTATTCCCTCTGGCTTACCATCTACTTCTTCTTTTATATCATCGCTCTTGCTTACACTGCAAAACAATGAATCAAATAAAGCGTATTCTGGCAGCTACTACAAATTACAAAGTATGAAGTCAATGTAATTCAACCAAAATAAAATGTGTTCATATGAATTAATTTGTTATTTCTTGTTTAAGCTCTAGTGAATTGTTCCAAAAGCAACTGGCCACCTAAAACACAACACCTAATATTGTTGTCAAGCATAATTTACCTGTCATGTACATCGGGGGCAACCTCAGCACCACTCTGCTCTGCTGTAAGTGCGATGACATCTGGCATGCCCACCCGCTCTAAGAAACAGAGCTGAGGATCTGCACGCATGGCATTGTACCGCTCATAACCTACAAAATGACATATACCAGTTAAAGACAACATAAATATGATTAATGTAAAAAAAAAAAAAAAAAGTACTAGTTATTCTCTATACTTCAGTAGTTTCAATCTACCGTGTTTGTGTACTCCAATAAGCAGAGACTTATCTGCCTCTGCATCCCACCAACCAGCAGGAATTTCCATGTAGTCAACTTCTGGCAGGGCCACCTCTAATTTGCTACCAAACACACAATGCAAAATTTAAGTAATAAAAAATAAGAAAAAGCAAACAGTGCATCACAAACAACTAGTAAAAGCATAGCTGAGCTACTGCTTAGACTAAAACTTTTTGAGTGAACCACTGAAAGTTTACATAGCTGCTTGACAAAGATTTTTTTTAATGTGAAAACATATGCTGGCAAATACAGTACCTGGCTGAGACTCCTTCTAGAGCCTGACTGGCAGCCTCCCCAAGTACCTCTGCCTTAAGGTAATACAGCATCCGCACCCTCAGCAGCACCCTATAGATAGACATAATTTTGGTTTGCATTTTACCATCTGTGGTCATGCTGGGGTGTTACCATATATATCCACACCTACACTGTGGATTCTGATTTTCAGTGAAGATTGAATGAAGATTTTTCATGAAATGCAAGTTATTTGCTATTGCTAAGCTTAATAATAATAATAATAATAATAATAATAATAATAATAATAATTTTCTTTAGTTCATGTCTCTGTCTATCCCATCCATGGTGGGTTCCTGCCTTGTTCCCAGTATTCCCAGGATAAGCTCGGTATCCACTGTGACACTGATCAGGATAAAGAAGTTACTGAAGATGAATGAATGATGTCTTAGTCCAAAAAGAATATAGCAGCCTGACTTAGGTTTGCAAAACTGCATCAGAACAAACCGCAAAAGTTCTGGAAAAATATCCTTTGGACTAATGAGACCAAGGTGGAGATGCTTGATCATCATGCACAGTGCCATGTTTGGCAAAAACCAAACACAGCGTGTCACCACAAACACCTTATACCAGCTGTCAAATATGGTGGTGGAGGGGTGATGACTTGGGATTGTTTTTCAGCCACAGGAGCTGGGAAACTTGCAGTCATGGAGACAATGATGAACTCCACTTTACACCAGAATTTTCTTGAGACAAATGTGAGGTCATCTGTTGAGCAGCTTAAGGTGGACCGAAACTGGGTCATGCAGCAGGACAATGATCCCATGCACACCAGCAAATCGACATCTGAATGGCTAACAAAAAAAGAAATCAAGGTGTGGGAGTGGCCAAGTCAAAGTCCAGACCTCAACTCCACTGAAATGCTGTGGTGGGATCATGCAAAAATGAATGCCCTCAAGCATCAAAGAATTGAAGCAATGTTGTAAAGAAGAGTAGGCCAAAATTTCTCCAAAAATGATACGAGACTGATAAACTCCTACAGAAAATGTTTACTTCAAGTTATTGATGCTAAAAGTGGTTCTACATGTTATTGAATTAAAGGGTGTACTTATTTTTTCCCCACCTGGTTTCTGAATGTTGGTTTCCTTTTTGGGAAAAAAGACTACATATTGAAATCTGTTTTTTTTGTTGTTGTTGTTACCGTAGGTTAGACCCTGTTAAATAAAAACATAGGAGGTAGAAGGAGGGTGTATTTTATTTATCCCATGACTGTATATACAATTATATACTGACAGCTCCTGAATTATCACCCTTGGTAAAAACAAACAAAAAAAATAATAAAAAAATAAAAATTAAAAATTAAAAAAAAAGGCAAAAAAGAATATGCCTTTGTGGTTAATTAGCTTCATCTCACACTGAAATATGAGAGAACCCTAACCATTATTTGAAGTAAATTTAATGCTGTAAAGCAGCTTTACAGATTAAAATTGTGACAGTGTCCATTGTTAAAAATGCTACCTAAATAAAATGGAACTGAATTGAATGGAATTTATTCTAAGAAAAACTTTTAAATTCAGTTTTTTTTTTTTAATGAAGTTCACTAGTCATCTATGATTTCCTGTTTAGCTGGGTTATAAATAAGAATTGGCACAGAGACCATATTCCCTTAGTCATTCATCAACACAGGGAAGATTGGGGAATACATAAATGAAATGAGACAAAAGTGTTTAAAACAACTGAAGCTGTAATAAAACCTGCATGAAAAAGGATACAAAGGAGAAGCCAAAAAAAATAAAAAATCTGCAAGGCCAAGGTTGCAGATTTGCAGACAATGGTAAACAATCTGGGGTGACCAAGTCTCCAAATCACATCATTACATGTCAGTAAACTATTTCGATAGCATGCCATAAGAAAGCCCTTTCTTTTCCCATTAATATCTAGCCAGTCACATTTATTGTCTCGCCTGTATCCTATACTTCTTTGCTTTTAATCCATGCAACCATTTCAAATATAACGTGTTTTCTCCAGTTAGTCCAGAATGCAGCTGCAAGAGTCCTTACTAGAAGATATGACCACATCACCCCTATCTTATTCACACTGCATTGGCTGACAGTAAAATTTGGCACTGATTATAAAATTCTACTACTGACCTATAAAGCACTAAATGGTCTCGCGCCTCAGTACCTGAGCGAACTTTTGGTCTTTTGTGATCCGCCATGCCTACTTCGATCAAAAGGTGTAGGCTATTTGTTGGTACCTTGAATAGTGAAGGCTGCAGCAGGGGTTAGAGCTTTCTCTTACAAAGCCCCACAGTTACGCGGCTATGGCTCGGGTGGTAGGGTGGCTCTAATCGTAGGGTTGGTGATTCGATTCCCGGCCCATAACTCCATGTGTCAAAGTGTCCTTGGGCAAGACAATGAACCCCAAGTTGCTCCCGATGGCAGGCAAGTGCTCTGCTGCCATTGGTGTGTGCGTGAATGGGTGAATGAGACACAGTGTAAAGCTCTTCGTAGAACCGCAAAGGTTAAAAGGCGATATATAAGTGCAGACAATTTACCACTGAGTTATGGAACAGCTTTCCAATTACTGTTCGGGACTCAGACACAGTCTCAGTGTTCAAGTCTAGGCTGAAAACATATTTGTTTAGTCAAGCCTTTTGTAAATAGTTTTTCTTAGGTAAAGGAGCAGATCTAGAGGGCTCACAGGCATAGAGTGTTGTGGTGAACAGGGATGTTGGGATGCTGGTGCAGTCTAAAGATCATTGAGTTTACTGAGGATAGTACCACTTAAAAACCATAAAGATGGCTTTGAACCCTCAATTCATATGAACAGTTATGCTATGATGGCTTAGGACTACAACTGCTATGATAACTTTAGGACTGCATTTGCCACAAACAGTTTTGCACTCAAATCTCCATCAGTGAACAGTGGATAAGTTCAACAAAACAGACTTTGTGTAAAAACTGTAATGAATTTCCTGGTTACACAATTGTACTTTTTGACCATGTAGTACACAGTTATAGAAGAGATTTATTTATAATTGCACTATCCGGTGTCACCCAGATGAGGATGGGTTCACTTTTGAGCCTGGTTCCTCTCAAGGTTTCTTCCTCATGTCATGTCACTGTCACCTCTGGCTTGCTCATTAGGGTTAAATTCATACATTTTAAAATCTATAAATGATAAATATCCATATATTTCTGTAAAGCTGCTTTAGTACAATGTCCATTGTTAAAAGCACTATACAAATAAAACTGTATTGAATTGAATTGAGGAGTCTCACTTGTTACAGTGCTGTTTGAGGTGTTTCTTGTAGCTGTCATCCTGGAGTACTACTTCTGGGTTACAGTGGACTAGCCAGTCAGCATTCTTTAGCTCAGGAGGACTTAACTGGTTCTTTAGTTTCTTACCCTTACGACCCCGGGGTACAGGAACAGACAGTCCTGCACAGAAACAAAGTCCCAGTTCAATGACGACATATTTTAATTATTTTGATATTTTTGCAAAACACACAAAAAACATTAAGTACTGCATTTTCACTTGGTCCACACCTCCATGCAGAACATTTTAAGCTCCGTTATATTCTTAGGTTTGTGCATATGGACTCCTCTCTTCTATTCAAACCACAGGTTTTTTATAAGGTCAAATACAGAGACTGAGATGGTCATTGCAAAAATTTATGTTTTGGGAGGTAAAGATAAAGCATATTGTATCATATTGTTCCATACAAGGCTCTACATTCAATACATTCAACAGACCAGATAATAAAGTTGGCTATTACCTGAGTGGTTATGGAGTGCTTGATTGTGCCCATCCTTGGTGGGTGTGATTAAGTCCCAGATGAAGCTTTTGATCTTGTCGTCACCTCTGTAGTGACGGACACAGTAGGCAAGCAGTGCTCTGCACAGGACTTCCACATCTCTTTCTGTAAGGTGCCACTTAAAACGTCCATGATTCAGTATGTCCTTCCACCGCCCCCATCTATACATACAGTTTTGAATATTAAATATGATCAGGCCAGTGTGAACTTTTTAAATCAGGAATACCAAATTCAGAGGCTTTGTTAACAAATAAAATATAACTTTAAACACATGCATATGGTTTAAAAATCACTATGTTTATTGACTATTATTACAAACAGAAAAAGGCTTTTATTTCTTTTCAGGAAATAAAATTATAGTTACACGTGTAACTGTGGTTCTATGAGCCCTGTCAGGGGCAGTGAGTATCACTTGAATATTTGTTTTTGAACACGCACACACACACACCCTTCCAACAAGTGATGCAGTAACGTACAACACAGTATTTGCAATAAATCCTGCTGTCATACAGACATTTTCCCTGGTACTTTCTTCCTAGTTGGCACTGGTTCCAAATGAGAAGAAAGCTTGGGAGTTATCAGGTAGGGGTTAGGTTAGGCCTGACCTGCTCATAATCCTCCATGTTAGCCAGAACACATGCCACTGTTCAGGCATGGGTGAACTGTCTGTCCAAATCCCCCTTTAAAGCGATCAATGTGGCATAATAAGTTCTGTTGCAACTAGCGTTGTACAAAAGAGGGAATTCTGTGCTGTGTAGCACCATACAATCCTACTCGGACCACAATGAGCGGCTGCCATGATTAGTTCAGAGCCTGTCAGTGGCACCTGAAAGCTAGCAGGGGCCAACACAGACCCTTCTTCAGACCCTTCTGAGGTCTGAGCTGACTTAATATGACATATCAACTACAAGGTGCTCAGCCAGGATGTGGCTGTAGACAACCTCGTGTTCCTCTAATAAGGAATGGGGAGGATGGCAGGTCATCAGGCTCTGTTGAAGGGCATGAGTCCAAGTTGTACAATCTCAGTTCCTGAATCATTGATTTTAGCAGAGCAGGAAGGCTGTTAATTTACCTAGAAGTAACTACATTCTGGGTTACTTGTTATGCTTATCAGCCATGCCAAACTCGCACAAGATGGTATCCTTAACCACCAAGAGAAAGTAAATGGGTTGAAATAGAACTTATCCCCTGCAAACTGCAAAAAAAAAAAAAAAAAAAAAAAAAAATCAGTGCAGTTATTGACAATTATTGCAAATAGTCTATTTCTTTTCAGAAATGTAAGGACAAATTTTGAAAATATGGTGTGGCAAAAACATAAAAAAGGAATACATACATTTTAGGAATTTGGTTATTTCTCTGGTATTATTACATTATTGAAAGACTTAGGATGTAATTTCTGCCTTTTTCAAAGTATTTTCAGTATTACAGAATTGTTATTTTAATTACTCTCATAAGTCAATATTATCATCAATTATGCTGCAATAAACAATAGAGGGTTGTGAGTGTTTTTGTACCTCTAATAATGTAACAGATGGGGCTATGGTTTTGCATGGGTCTGCAAAGTGAGGGAGAGATTTAGGGATGAGTCAGAGGGGCAAAGGCTAAAGTGGCCCACCTGAACCTTGCTTTCTGTTACACTTGTTCTCTGGCCAGTCTCATTCACCTGAGAATCCGTGGTGGCCTGGTGGTCCTCCACTTACATAACTCCACACATCTGCCGTTGGGGTTTCTGAAACCCTACTTTGCCCGAATAATGTGATGGCTAGATACATTAGATACAGAGCAAATGCCGCCTGTTTTAGGGATACAACCCATTTGCCATACCATCATAAATGTTTTGTGAACCAGCATGTCAGCACTGTCATATTCCAAGGATTTATGCACAGAGCTTTATCAGCCACCAAGCCATAAGGCCACTGGTGAGTCAACATTAGTGCTTCCTCATCCGCCACTGGAGCTGGAATGTGGTTTCTTTGATCAAGCCACAGCTTCTATGTGATCTTGAATTTGCATAATTAAACTGACACATTGTGGGACAGCCCAGTCGCACTCTCAGGTTACTATATATATTAGGTATTCAATCAGATGTGTATAGGGTAATATCCAGCTTCAATTTCACTAAGGCAGCCTTTAAAGCACTAAGAAAATATTATAAGGAAATGCATGAACTCTTGTCTTTGTTCAGAGAATATCCAAGACCAAGGGCTGCATTAATTCATGGCACCAATTCCCTCCACCGTGCTTTACAGTTCGGATTACGATTTGGAATTAGTGTGCAATGTTTTTTTTTTCCCAACAAAGGCATAGCGCTATGCATTTCTGACAAAAAGTCTCACAATGCAGTGTCCCAGAATTGCAGTATTTTCCATACCTCTTATCTTACACAGGGTTGCGGGGAAGCCTGGAACCTATCCCAGGGAACGTGGGGCATAAGGCAGGGGACACCCTGGATGGGGTGCCAACCCATCACAGGGTACAATCCCACACACATTCACACACCCATTCACGCACTACGGACAATTTGGAAGTGCCAATCAGCCTACAGCGCATGTCTTTGGACTGGGGGAGGAAACCGGAGTACCTGGAGAAAACCTCCAATGCACGTGGAAAACATGCAGGCTCCACACACACACGGCGGAGGCAGGATTCGAGTCAACTCAACCCCGGAGGTGTGAGGCAAACGTGCTAACCACTAAGCCACCTTGCCCCCAAACCCCCCCCCATTAAATTTATTTTCAATTCTAATTTCAGTTATGCAAGCATCACTGACCTTGTTAACTAGTATTTAATCTGAAAAAAAAAAAACCTGACTAAATATTAATGCTAGCAACTACAGCTACAGCTGACTTGTAACCAGCTTCCTGTAAAATGTAACATGTACACATTATGTATTTCTGGCCATGACCCATTCTTTTTCTCCCAAGTCAGCCTTGCTGCAGCCTACATTCCTCCAAAGCCATGAGCGATACAATTAGCAATAGTTAGAGGACAAGAAAGGATGACAGTGTATTGCACACAATCTCACTAGCCTAAATTGAAGCCTTTTCCAGCTTCATGCATCTCTACAATTCTCCTTTGAAATCTGATCGGGATATGGTTTTTAAAAACAGATCTTTCTTTAGAAAGCACAGACTCTGTCAGTAACCACACTACACTATGCATCTTTTTATAGGACACCACTACAACACACACTCAATCTCTTATCATCTTAACTGAAACAATGACTCCAGGTGAATGAATGAACTAAAAAATTAAAATTGGAAGCTTAATGTTTTGGATTTTTAAAATGAATTTTCCCCTTTTTTATTTCTGTATGTAAACAGAATTAAAAAATGCCAGAACATAGAGTAAACAGAGATCTTTAAACAGATATTCTATAAAAACATTTAAAATATTGTGGGATTTTCAGTAATATAAAAAATATTCAACTGCATTTCTGTGACATTCTCTAATACAAAATATTTTTTAGCCTGGTAACACATACAAAAACTCAGCATACATCCATGTATGTTATTGTGTATGTGCAGATCTATGCATTGTCTAAGAAGTGAATATTAAAAAAGCCAATGTCAAATGGTCTGCTAAACTTTTTCTTTTTGTGAACTACTGTAGAAAGACTATGGAAGTGACTTGGCAAAGACCCACCAATATCTTCATATTACTTTACCAGAATAACTGGCATGTATGTCAAAATATTGCCATCTAATTGTTAGTGCCACTCAGAACGCTAACATGAAGACTTAACATAACACTTGACATTGACAAATGGAAGCTATTCCTACTTGAAACTAGACAAATAAAGCAAGATAAAAGTACACTTTTGAATTATTTCTACAGGTGCATCTCAAAAAATTAGAATACCGTGGAAAAGTTCATTTTTTACCGTAATTTAATTCAAAAAGTGGAACTTTCATATATTCTAGATTCATTACACATAAAGTGACATATTGCTAGCCTTTTTTGTTTGTTTTAATCTTGATGATTATGACTTACAGCTCATGGAACTAAGACACTGGAAAAATCCAGTATCTCAAAAATATTAGAATAAAGAATTTATACTACAGCAATGTCGATTTCCTTTTCCAGCAGGACTTGGCACCTGCCCACAGAGCCAAAACTACTAGTAACTGGTTTGCTGGCCATGGTATTACTGTGCTTGATTGGCCAGCCAACTCACCTGACCTGAATTTTGTCAAGAGGAAGATGAGAGACACCAGACCCAGCAATACAGACAAGCTGAAGGCCGCTATCACAGCAACCTGGGCTTCCATAACACCTCAGCAGTGCCACAGGCTGATTGCCTCCATGCCACGCCGTATTGATGCAGTAATTCGTGCAAAAGGAGCCCCGACCAAGTATTGAGTGCATAAATTAACATACTTTTCAGAAGGTCGACATTTCTGTATTATAAATTGTTTATTCTAATATTTTGAGATACTTGATTTTTGATTTCCATGAGATATAAGCTGTAATCATCAAGATTAAAACCAAAAAGGCTTGAAATATTTCACTTTATGTGTAATGAATCTAGAATATAGAATATAGATTCATATAGATATAAGTTCCACTTTTTGAATTAAATTACGGAAAAAAAATTAACTTTTCCACGATATTCTAATTTTTTGAGACACACTGGTATGTATTGGTGCTTGATAGAGATGTGGAGATTTATTGACTTGAAAATGTGGATCCTTTATGACACAGTAAGGGGAAACCAAATGTTTGTCCAAAGAGAAGGTAGTAAGCATGTGTGATAGAAACTGACCCGAATATGAGCAGATTCTTCTCCACTCTGAAGCATTCTGCTCGAAGATATCGCTTGTTGCGGTCGCCAAGGCGTCGTGAACGACAAGGACGCTCCTCTGAGTCACTGTCTAGCTCTGAGAACTCCATCAGCTCATCATCCTCAAATGAGTTGTAGTGTCGTGTTTGTTTCCGCACGCGAGGTGTATCAATCACAAGACTCTCCTACAGGAGAGATGTCAAGAGAAGATGCATTATCTAAACACATACATTCAGTTAATGAGACTGCTTCCACTTGCCAACGGTATGACACCCTAGAGCACACAAATGCACATCTTATTTTTTACCTTCATCTCCTATTTTGTCACTGTTCTTGCAGTTCTCATAAATCTCAAAACAAGGAGATGATTAAGTAACGATGTAACAAAAACATTTTTTGTGTGTTTATGTAGTCCTGCAGATATAGACACACATGGGCCTACAGATTTCTTAATTAACATCATTCACCTCACGTAAACCTCAACTGCTGGCATGAATTGGCAAGAATTTCTGCAATTTTATGTATTTTTTTTAAAATTCCCCTATCTGGGGGGCACAGTGGCTTCGTCGCTAGCCCGTTTGCCTCACACCTCTGGGGTTGGGGGTTCGAATCCCGCCTCCTCCCTGTGTGCCTGTAGTTTGCATGTTCTCCCCCTGCTTAGGGGGTTTCCTCCGGGTACTCCAGTTTCCTCCCCCAGTTCAAAGACATGCACTGTAGGCTGACTGGCATTCCCAAATTGTTCGTATTGTCTGAATGGGTGTGTGGACATGTGTGATTGTGCCCTGCAATGGGTTGGCACCCCGTCCAGGGTGTCCCCTGCTTGTGCCCTGAGTTCCATAGGTTAGGCTCCAAGCTCCCCCGTGACCCTGTGTAGGATAAGCGGTACAGAAATGGATGGATGGGTTCCCCTATCTGTTTCAACCATAATGAGAGCCAGATATTTATCAAGTCTCTTTCTTCTCTCCTTCCCTGAGCCCTTGCCTCAGAGATGCCCTTGGGCTAATACTCTGACCCAAGGTTGGCACAATGAGGCATTTTTTACACTAAAAACAAATGGACTACTGGCATTTTTACCTTCTCTTCCTTTGAGTCAATCTCCAGCTCAGCGATTTTTGCCCATTTCTGCCAGAAGTTCGGGTCATCCAGAGAGATGTCAGTTCGGTTTCCAGAGGAAACAAAGCTGGCCTGGGAAAGTACATAAAATAGATTCTGAGCCAACACTTCAGATATTGTAATTTTATTAAAACAGTTAACCATGTTGACCAATTAATGTAAATTAAACATTACTACAGTGACCCTGACCAAGATAAAACAGTTACGGATGATGAATAAATGACTATGGTAAATGCATTGTGCAGAGCTACTGTACATGAGTAACACACCATATCCAATACTCTTCCATGCTAATGAACAAGGCCTTTCTTTGTCCTGTGGGCTATATCTGACCACCCGAACCCCTCTAAACTGGTGCTCTGAAAGTTGAATGTAGTAGTGATGAGCACACACCCCATTTAGTCTGCCTTTGCGATTGATATCCTGTGAACAGACTACAGTGTGTTGTATGTAGAGGGAGTACCAATTTTACAATTATTGTTTTCCAAAAGATTCAGACATTGTCTGCATAAGTGTATGACTAGCAGTAGTTTTCTACTTGGTACAATGCAGACTATTAGGGCAATCCAACCCAAGGGTGTAAAAGCGGTATGGAGGGAATACCCATTCCAAAACGAAGAGCTGAGAATGAGCAGAAATCCCAACTAATAACAGCAGACTCAGCAGTGATCAGTGTATGGTATGTATAGGTAGTACCAACTCTGAGACTCTTATCAGCACGGTAGCGTAAGCTCTGTTAGCCAGTTAATTAGCAAAATGCCAGAATGTTGCAACACTTGAAGGGAAAAAACACTGAGGGAGGTCCAGCGTGACATGAAAATGAGTGGCACTGTCTTACTCACTCTGGAATCCACAGCTCACCAGAGAGTGTACAATGTGAACAAGTTATAACAATGCTCTTAAAAACAGAGGAAGAACCACATTAGTGAAAGTATACCACGTGGAGAAAAATATTCCAACTCCCTAGAGCCCTTAGAGGTGAATGGCCAGCATACAAAAACAGTGACTGGCAAGTGAAAGGTATGGGAAGGAAAAAACTGACTCAAGGCTAACGGGACTCTACAATTCACAGGCCATTCTAAAGTAATGCTCATATTATCAGAAATGAGAACACACTCACCGAAGTAGAATGGAGAATGGAAATAAGAGAGGGCTAACAACAGCTTTGTAGGACAGGGCATCTGAATCTCTGGCCATGCCATAAACTTCAATGTGGATATCTCCATACCATATTCATTCACGCAAGCAAGGGAGTAAAGGGAATGAACAACTTTTCGGAGTCATACCGCACTGATATTGTACATGGTACAACTAGACTAGCAGGTGGACTCTGTCTTAGACTAGCCCCTTTCTTCCTGTGGTGAAAGATTAAAGGAGCTATAATGTGAAAAGAACTTGAAGCACAAATTAATATCTGCATGGTCTCTTCACTAGTGTCAGGAACTCCTGTTTTTACAGGTGGTTAAGACTACAGACTTTTATAGAATGAAGCATTCTCATATTCTACTGGGATTGGCCCATGTCTCAACATCTGGCTCAGAGATATTTTGGAACTAATGCTAATGAATTATTAATGAAAAGTGGGGGCTTGACGAATATTAATGAGAAGTGGACGGCCTTTGTGAAAACATGCTGTGAGTTAAGAGGCAGAGAAAGGCACTCTAAAACAATAAATACAGAATAAAGATAGCTAGAGATGTGCTTAATAGACAGTCAGAGAAAATACTAAAATGTTTGAAAATTAGATACAAAACAGTTAAATATCCAGAGATGTCTTGAGTTTACTTTAGCAAATGTAGATCCCTTCCCCTCAGACTGAATGGTGATTGTCTGAGTGCGGCGTTGCAGAATCTGATCAATATCTTCTTCACAGAACTTTGAGCCTTCATCTTCTTCGTCCATAAGGGCACCATATGCACCTTTCCTCAAGAGATCTTCCACTTCCATCTTAGACAGCTGCTGTACCTGTGACAGTGAATAATGAGAATAACAAAGATGCAGTGAAAAGAAAGCAACAGCGTTATTTTAGTGACAATAATATAATTTAGTCTGCTTCAGTTTATATTAGAGTTAGACAAGCGTGGAAATTTATAACTTTGAGAAAACAACAGAATAAAGTGAAATCAAGTAGAGGAATTCCAAGCAATCCTGGCTGCTTCCGCAGACATTCTTCACCAGTTTGTGGATACCTCACCATCACACCTATATGTGCTTTCTGAACATGCCATTCGAGATTTAATCCCCCCCTTTGCAGTTATAATAACCTCCACTCTTCCGAGAAGGCTTTCCACTAGATTTGGAGGCATGGCTTTGGGGATTTGCCTATTCAGCCACAAAAGCATTAGTGAGGCCAGGCACTGATGTCTGGTGAGGAGGCCTGGGGCACAGTCAGCCTTCCAGTTCATCTCAAAGCAGGTCACTGCTTTGTTCTTCCCCATCAACCGTGGCACACCATGTCTTCATGGACCTCACTTTGTGCACAAGTGCATTTAGGCCCCTTAGTTCCAGTGAAGGTACATCATAATGCTACAGCATACAAAGATATTCTATACAATTGTGTGCTTCCAAATACTCTGGCCATGTAGTGTATAAAGATGAATAAGATTCATATTCAGTGTTACTGAAGATGAATAAATGGCTACGGTAAATGCATTGTACAGTGCTACACAAGTAACACACCAGGTCCAATACTCTTCCATGTAAATGAACGAGGCCTTTCTTTGTCCTGCAGGCTGACTACATGCTCCCACCTGTCTGTCCCAAAACTGACCCCCCCCCCCGTGATTTTTTTCTGTTGGGTTCTGTGGGATCCTTGTCAGCAAATCACAACTCTAAACTTGTACTCTTAAAGTAGAATGTAGAAATGGTGAGCACACACCCCATTTAGACTGCCTTTGCGGTTGATATCCTGTAGAACGGCCTTGTCCAGTCCCAGCTTTAGACTGGCTTTGTCGAACATCTCCCTCTCATATGAATTGCGTGTAATAAGACGATAAACCTTCACAGCTTTGCTCTGGCCAATCCGATGACAGCGAGCTTGGGCCTAAGAGTTTGAAAAAAAATGTAGGACAACGGTTAGGAAAAAGATAACCAGTTTTTATCCCATGTTAGAGGTTACTTAATATTGCCATTGTTGTCCTATACTTAGTGGCACAATCCATTTACTTGGGCCTACTGACAAAAGCACAACTTTTGCTGACCTCCTTCTGTGTGTTTATATGCACTATTTAAAATTAGATGGTGACCTGTAGATCATTCTGTGGGTTCCAGTCAGAGTCGAATATGATGCAAGTATCTGCAGCGGTGAGGTTGATGCCCAGCCCCCCAGCTCTTGTGCACAGCAGGAAGACAAAGCGGTCCGAGTCCACCTTACAAAATCTATCAATAGCCGCTTGTCGCAGATTCCCTCTGACTCTCCCATCAATACGCTCATATGTGTACCTGAAACACAGTACAGCTTAATTTTAAAAGTCCCATCTGCAACTGCTTTCTACTAAATGAAAGTCCTGTGGAAAGTGTTCTTGCGGAAAATGTACTTTCTCCCATTTCTTATTTATTGCATTGTCCCTTCTGTTGCTTTGGTTAAAACTATGCATTCAAGCTTGTACCCTGTCTTTGAGTATGAGGAACATAGCTAACCAAAGCAAACTAGCAAAAACTAGCACACAATTTAACTTGGCAACAAAGTTAACTTAGCAACAGGGTGGAAAGTAACGAAACGATAATTGAGTACATAGTTCACTCCATTTGAGCATAATTAAATCATTTACTTTTACTTGAGATTTTTAAAAAATAAAATATTCAACCACTCTAAATTTATTTTGATCACCGTTACAGAGTCATAAATAATAGTGAATTTATGCAATGATGTCCACATACATGGCTTCGGGAAGGAAAACTGAACTGTACTGCGCATGCACGAATTTGACTTACTGGTTCCTGCCACCATAGCCCACTTCTCTGATATAGCAAAAATGCCGGCGTATTTCAAGTTTCTAATGTGTGTTGAATAAGCATTATATTTACACTAGACAATGACATGATTCCTTCAACAAATTCATATCAGTGTGGTCAAAGACACTTATTGCACTCATTCTTTTTTTCTGACGAAATCTTAGACTCTTCTCATTATGACACCAGAGACCAAATTGATCACAGTAAGTCAACTCTGGCATACTGAATTTCTGATATTTTATAAGCACTTATTTAATCACAGAAACATCCAAATGTTGAAACAGAATTTGACTTAGGCTACATTACTTCTCTTGAAGCTAACTAGACACAAACTATGACCCCAATGGAGTTTTTGAATGACTGTCAACGCCTTTCTGCTGTAGTGTAGAGCTGTTGCTTACACCATAAATACAGATTTCTGGTTGCGATAGCCATGCCTGCATACATCTTTGCTTAAAGTCCCTACTAATGCACTTATCCCCCAGGAGACTGTAAGCCAATTAAAAGAGTATAGAGTATGTGCAAATTTTAAATAAATTCTTGAGAGCCAATCAAAATAAAGCAGATTTCCTGCAGAAAGTCAGGGAATTCTGGTGCCAAATGCTTAGCTAGCAGAAGCAATGTCAGAAACAGTGAAGACAGATGAGCATCCCTGGACCAATTTATCAGCTATTTTCAATTCTAAATACTTCAAATGAAACAGCATCATAATGATGTGAGCCAAAACCCATGGCGATAATGGCATTTCACAGTTCAACATTCAACCTGCAGAAACATGTACAAGTAATCTATTAGCTAGCTGAGTAAGCTATACTAACTAGCCAGATAATTTGATGTTTTACAGTATGTAAGCTCTGTACTAAACATAATATGATACAATATACAATCGATGTTTGTTTGTGCTACAACCTATAGATAATGCTCAGGATAATGTGGAAGGGGCATCTTTGCTAGGTTTGTTAACTAGCTAGCTTGCTCATGTTAATTCATTCTTGTTTCTAACTACATTGTTGGCTATCTAGCAAAGTAATGAACCCCAACAGCATTTGGCTAAGTTAGGTAGCTAGCTAAAGTTACCTTTCTTTACATACTGTTGATAATCACTGTGGTGTTCACTATAGAATTTCTCACTTTGTAAAACAGAATAGAAAATAAAATATTTTGAGTTTAGATGGGTCAATTGTAGACATAAAAATCTGTAAACTAATTGATCAAGTAGTTTTTTTTTTTTCCCACCAGTCAACTTTATTTGCTCCTACTTGAGTAATTTTCTCGATTATGCGATATGGCAACAAATAGAGAGAGCTGCTATTTTCACCGCAACTGAACAAAGACATAATTAAATTATACAACGAGTATAAAAACATTATTGCACATTAATAACACCTCAGTAATTAACAAAGCCCTGGAATAAAATTAAACACTGTGGACTCCCCTGAACTCAGGATTGAACCGAGAACCCTGTAGATGTGAGGCAGGATCACGTTAATACTATGTCAGTTGATCACACTCACTCTGCATAATTCAAACTAGTAGATTAGATATTTGTTTAAATAAAATTTACTATATACAATGAAATCATATTTTGATGAGAAACTAAATATTTTTACAGAAACTATTTTCTGTAAAATACTTTAGACATTTTCTCTTAAATCCGACTGACCACATATTCTCTTTTTCCCCCCCAGTGTACACTACAGCGGAACAATTGTTCCTGAGTATTGTTTCTACCTGATGGGACCATGAAAGCATAAGGCTTGGTGAATAGTATTCATCAAGCTAAACTACACTTCAAAACTAACCAGACATAGATCAGGTTTGTCCAAAAGCAAATGTTGCCATAGTAACTCAACAGGGCTTATGATTAGCTTCATTTGTGGAAACAAAATTGAAGGAAATTAGCCAGGCTTTTTTTGATGTAAGCCTGACTCATCAAGTTAGTTCGCGTTTTGGAATATGACCAATGTGTATGCAGGAAGTGGCAGAAAGGGGAAATACCAGGTAAACTGCTCATAAGAAGCTCCCAACACACTTAACAATGCCAGCATTATCAACAGTAATTCCTGACTATGGTCAATTCCATAACAAGGTGCAGACTGGTAACAGTTGAAATGTTAAGTAAAATAATTTAAAAGGCACATCTAAAGGGTATTTGGGATGATGAAGATAATGAATGATCATGTCTTGTTTGAAGATTTGGATCACACAGCCTTCTGCATGAAACTCTTTTTTGCTGAGAGTGATGTGAGTGTCTTATCAGTTGATTTCATTTGCCCAGTGTAATTTTAGCTGATTGCCAGCAACTTGCCCCACTTTTGGAGGGGACAATAAACTGCATGCATTCACACTGCTCATGCCAGAAAGCATTTCTGAATGCATTTCTGGCAGTAAGAAAGACAACAATATTGAAGGATTTTCAAGCCGTCCAAGGGTTTCTAAATGTTTTGGGGAATAGACTGTGCAGACGTAGCCTTAAAATCACTGAGCTTTGAGGAATTCATGTATGTGAACAGAAAAGGCTACTCAGTTAATGTACAGTTAACTTGTGATGCACAGTTGAGTTTCCTGAATATTGTCAGGTGGAACACATGATTCTTTTAATGTGTAGAACAGCACTTCAGCGAGCTTGTATTGGAGATAGTGGGCTTATTTTATTTCTTATTTATTTCTTAGGTAACCCACTCATAAAAGTGCCAAATAAAACATTTAAGTTTTACTCTACTTTGTGTAACAGTATCTCTGCTTCACTGCCAGTGAATTGCATCTTCTTAGACTTTTTGACATGGTCCATGTTGTCCACAAAAAGGCAGTACCACAAGCAGGCTATTGCCTTTTCAAATGGAAGTTTATCCCATATATTTTTTACTATACAGTGGTGCTTGAAAGTTTGTGAACCCTTTAGAATTTTCTATGTATCTCCATAAATATGACTTACTTACATAAGATTTCCACACCTCTAAGTCCTCAAAGTAGACAAACAGAACCCAATTAAACAAATGAGACAAAAATATTATACTTGGTATTTATTTATTGAGGAAAACGATCCAATATTACATATTTGAGAGTGGCAAAAGTATGTGAACCGCTAGGATTAGCAGGTAATTTTAAGGTGAAATTAGGATTTTTTTTGGATTACCCATTGTTTTTTTTGCCTGGTTGGACTGTCTTTTGGTTTACCGGATTTATCTGCCTGCATCTCGACTATGTCTCTTTGCCTGCCCATTTGGATTGTTTGCTTTTGTGTTTCAATAATCTTCCTGTACATGGATCCTAATATCATCTCCATGGCCAGTTCGTCACAGAATACTTCGCCTACCACGGATCCAGCGGAAGTTTCCCAACTGCAGGCTGCGTACGCACACCAATGCAACATACTAAGATGGTATCAAGACCAGTTGTGTGACCTACAAGCCACTAACGAGCATTTGACCCACTAAATTCACTCACTACCTGCTCATCCCACTAAAGCAGAAAGCTTTGCACCTGACAAGTTCGATGGTTCTGCTGAGAAATGCCGGGGTTTCTTACGCGAGTGTACAATTTATTTCTCCAATCAAACTGAATCGTTTAGTCAAGACACAAAAAAAATGTGCTTTCATGATGTCACTCCTTACTGGAAAAGTGCTCGACTGGGCCTTTGCTGTCTGGGATAAAGATATTAACATCCAAACCTCATTCGGTTACTTCGTTCAACAGATCCGGGAGGTATTTGAATATCCAGCAGGGGGTCAAGATGTTTCGATCCAGCTGCTTCACTTACGCCAGGACTGTCAATCAGAGGCGCGTTATGACATCCAGTTCTGAATGTTAGCGGTTCAAAGCGGGTGGAATGACGTGGCACTAAGATGGTGAACCACGAAATCAAAGCTGAACTTACATGCAAGGGTGAAGAATCCACTCTCTCTGAATTTATTACCATGGCAATCAAGATGGACAATCTGCTCTGTAACGTCCCACAACACAGAGCTCGCACTGACCCACAGTCTTCAGTCTTCACACAAGCACAAGAACTCCTTGAGTTACTTGAACCCATGCAAATTGACACAAAGAAAAGCTATGCTATTACTGTGGAGAACCAGGTCATCTCAATGTTTCCTGCCCACACAGAGTCAAAATGGAAAGTGAGTATCACGAATTTTGTGCCCTCCACTCACCACAATGTTTCTTTGCCCGTAGAAGTTTCTATTAATAAGAACATTAAATATGTTACAGCATTAGTGGATTCTGGAGCTGCGATAAATCTCATTCATCAAGATCTGGTACAAGAACTCAATATACCCACTGCAAAATATATCCCGTCCATCCATGTCACCACTGTCAACAATGCTCCCATTGGTTCGGGCATAACACAACAAACTCTGGCCTCCGGTTTCATTCGTCCAATCACCTCTCCCATGACAGCAGTCTTCTTCTTTGTGGGAAAGAAGAATGGAGGACTACGCCCATGCATTGACTACTGAGGGTTGAACTCAGTCACAGTCAAATACTGCTACCTACTTGTCCCGTCAGCTCTGAAACATCTCCGGGAGGCACGAATTTATACTAAGCTTGATCTAAGAAGTGCATACAATCTTGTCAGGATCAGAGAAGGGGATGAGTGGAAGACTGCATTTATCACCACTAGGGCACTATGAATATCTGGTCATGCCGTATGGGCTAGCTAACGTACCAGCAGTGTTCCAATCCTTCATCAATGAGATTTTCAGGGATCTACTGAACCACTGTGTAGTGGCGTACATTTACGACATCCTCATCTACTTACAGAGCAAGGTGGAACATGTCAAGCATGTCAAGACAATCCTGTCACGTCTCCAGAAACACCAACTATATGTCAAAGCAGAAAAATGTGAGTTTCATAACACCCATACCACTTTCCTTGGATACAATATCAGCCATCAGGGCGTGGAGATGGACGTCGCAAAGGTAACAGCAGTCACAGAATGGCCCAGACCACGCACTGTGAAGGAACTACAATGATTCTTGGGCTTCGTGAACTTCTATCGTTGGTTCATCTGCAACTACAGCATTATTGCAGTCGCACTCACGTCTCTACTGAAGGGCAAGTCCTCCAAATTACCATGGAACAACGTAGCCAACCATGCCTTCTTCTCACTTAAATCCAGCTTCACAACGGCTCCCATACTCAGACACCCAGATCCCAATCTCCCCTTTGTCATTGAGGTTGACGCCTCAGATTGTGGCATCGGAGCAGTCTTATCTCAACATCATGGCACCCCAAGTAAACTCTACCCCTGTGCACTCTTCAAGAAAACTGAACTCGGCAGAACGCAACTATGATATGGGAAACAAGGAACTATTATCTATGAAGGCAGCATTAGAAGAGTGGCGCCACTGGTTAGAGGGGGCAGTTCATCCATTTCAAGTCATCACGGACCAGAAAAACATTGAATATATCAAGGCAGATTCAATTTCACTGTCACTTACCACCCTGGTAGCAAAAATAGCAAAGCAGATGTACTTTCACGCAGGCACAATCCTCCCCATACACAACCTTACCCAGAATGCATACTTCCGCCATCAGTCATCATTACACCCATCAGCTGAGACATCATGGAAGAAATACAGAGAGAGAGAACAGGATGAACCATCACCACCCAATTGCCCCCCTACCAAGCACTATGGTCCTGAGGCCCTACATCTAAGAACCATTCAGTGGGTCCACACTTCATTGAGCACAGGACACCCCGGCATCCAGAGGACAATCACGCTGGTACATAACTCATTCTGGTGGTCTTCTGATGTGACTTGCTATGTGAAGGCTTGTCCAACATGTTCTCAGTCCAAGACACCTAGGGAACTGCCAGCAGGTTTACTTCAGCTTCTGACAATACCCCAAAGACCATGGTCCCACCTGTTAATAGATTTCGTCACTGACCTGCCAAACTCCAACGGATTCACCACGATTCTGGTAATCACTGATCGCTTTTCAAAGTCTTGCAGACTTATCCCTCTCAAGGGTTTACCCACTGCTATAGAAACCGCTAACGCTTGGTTTCACCAATGTTCAGGGTCTATGGACTACTAGAAGACAATCAAAGAAAACGAATGGATAAACATGCCTGAAGCAAGCAAAGGATGCAGATGGAATCACTACCACACAATGGTGCAGGAGAACAGATGTGGGAGAAGTCTCTCTTCTCTCTCTCTCTCGCTTTTTCTCTCTCAGCATTGTGGGTAGTGAGAGGAGTGTCGGTGGTGAGAGTAGGTGTTTGGAGAGTACGTGTCTATGCGCTAAAAATTCTTCTTAAATATGTTTAATTGTATCCTTTTTTGGTAAGATAGTTCTTAATGACTTTCACTGTATGTTTGGGGCTAATCAGATGCCTCCTTGATGGTATTGCATGATGGATAAGTATCTGCCTGTACTTCTCAGCATTGAGGAGACCACTGATTCTGACCAAATCCCCAACTCCATTTACAGAAATGCAGCCCCAAACTTGCAAGAAACCTCCACCATGCTTCACTGTTGCCTGCAGACACTCATTCATGTACCACTCTCCAGCTCTTCGGCAAACAAACTGCCTTCTTCTACAGCCAAATATGTCAAATTTTGACTCATCAGTACAGAGCACATGCTGCCATTTTTCTGCACCCCAGTTCCTGTGTTTTCGTGCATAGTTGAGTCGCTTGGCCTTGTTTCCACGTCAGAGGTATGGCTTTTTGGCTGCAAGTGTTCCATGAAAGCCACTACTGACCGGACTTCTCCAGACAGTAGATGTGTGTACCAGGGTCCTATTGGTTTCTGCCAGGTCTGAGCGGATTACACTGCTGGACATCTTCCGATTGTGAAGGGAAGTAAAGCCTGCTGTGTCTTTCATGATGTGTCTACGGTCCTCAACGTTGCCCGTTTCTTTGTGCTTCTTCAAAAGAGCTTGGACAGCACATCCGGAAACCCCTGTCTACCTTGAAATTTCTGCCTGGGAGAGATCTTGCTGATGCAGTATAACTACCTTCTGTCTTGTTGCTGTGCTCAGTCTTGCCATGGTGTATGGCTCTTGACAGTAAATTGTCTTCAGCAACCTCACCTTTTAACGGAGTTAGGCTGTTCCTCACCCGGTTTTATTCCTCCTACACAGCTGTTTCTGTTTCAGTTAATGATTGTGTTTCAACCAACATATTGAATTGATGATCATTAGCACCTTTTTGGTATAATTGTTTATTCATACACCTGACTACATGCCTACAAAATCCCTGACTTCGTGCAAGTGTACCTAGAAGAATTGATGCTGTTTTGAAGGCAAAGGGTGGTCACATCAAATATTGATTTGATGTAGATTTTTCTTCTGTTCACTCACTTTACATTTTGTTAATTGACAAATATAAACTATTAACTATTTTTGAAAGCATTCTTATTTAACAGCATTTTTTCACACATGCCTAAAACCTTTGCACAGTACTATATATAGATCAAATATTGAAACTACTTACACACTCATACAGTGAACCCCCACATAAACAGATTAAAAATGTGTTTAATTGTTGACATGTAAGGAGACATTTATACAACATTTTTATATTATATTATATTATTCAACTCAGAGTTGTTTTTTTTGTCCTATTACAACTTTAAGCAAGTCTACAGGGAGTTTGGCCTCATCATGTTGGACATCAATAGAGTAGCTCCTTAGCAGCTAGCCAGCTAGTTTAAATTATTTTAGCTATGCTAATGAATAAATGACACCTATTAACTGTTAAACTCACCTCAACATGTCTTTTACAATCATTTAACCCACCATGGGCAATCGTAAAGTCGCTGTCGAAAACAGTGCAGTGAGTAAAACTGTCATTATTACTGACCCCTATTAAGCAGAGGTACACTCTAGTGTAGTCTGGGCTGAAGTGCGTTTTGGTGCTGCAGGACACTACAGTGTTACTGAACTACAGTGCTACACTGAACTGATGGATGAACTGAAGAGAGAGAGAGGTCGACTGTAAAGCCCGCCCACAGAGAAAACTGATAGGTCTAGTTAGCAGAAAGAGAGCCCAATCAGGATATGCTCTCGCTACGTCTTGTCACTCGCTCTCGCAGTCTCTCTAGAGCCTGTCTACTATTAGACATTCTCTGGTCTCTCTCTTGCTTGCTCTCATAAAAATCGATTTCCGGGATATTGTATGTAATTTGTGGGCGTCAGGGACTCCCGGCGCTTCCGGGAGAAGTGGGATGTCTGTAACACATACATATCAGCCATAACATTACAACCACCTGCCTAATATTGTGCTGTGGTATCTGGCATCAAGCTGTTAGCAGCAGATCCTTTAACTCCTGTAAGTTGCGAGGTGGGGCCTCCATGGATCGGACTTGCTTGTCCAGCACATACCACAGACAATTTGAGACTATTAAATATATGCTCACCTTCTCTGAATGAGGTAGTCCTCTAGTATATCTAGGCACCGAACCATCTGGGAGAACACCAACACTTTATGTCCCCCAGCAATGAGTTTGGGCAGCAGCTTGTCAATAAGCACCAATTTACCAGCAGCCTGGATCATAGCCTGGAGCTGGAAATCTGGTGCATCAGGATTGTGGGATTTCCTAAAGCTATCCAGAATCTTTTCTTCAGCACCTAAGAGAAACAGTACAGAAAACATAGAGAGTACATGTAAATGATATTGATTATATGTGTGTGTGTGTGTGTGCGTGTGTGTGTGTGTGTGCGCCTGTGTGTGTGTGTGTTTTTACCTGTGATGAGATATGGATGGTTGCAGCACTTGCGTAGCTCCATCATAGTGTTGATTAGGTTGGGCATATTGTGCTGGTTGGCTCCCTTTGCCAGAAAGGTAAAGTTTTTCTCTAAGATGGCCCGGTAATATTTCTTCTGGATATTGGTGAGTTCCACCTCAATGATGGTTTCTTCTTTGGGGGCCAGGTTTTTCTCCACATCATCCTTCAGCCGCCTCAACATCATGGGTTTCAAAATTGCTTGAAGCTTCTTAACCTGTTGGCATTCATGTCATTTATTGGACAGAAAAATTCACAACAGTTACTAGGTGATATACATTTTAAAATAATTAGTTTTTAAAACATCTAATTAATTAAAAATTGACTTTATTTGAAGAATTACATCACAAGTATTAATATGAGTAAGCAATTTTATTTAAGTTTGGTTTTAGTCTTAGCTGTCTTAGCCTTTTGATGAAAATACATAATTTCTTTAGCCATTTAATTAGTATTAGTTTTGTCTACTTTTAGGTGGCAAAAAAAACCAGCAGAAATCTTAATCAACTAAAACTGCACAGACAAAAAAACTAAAAGTTTTATTTGTTTTACTCAAATTAGTGCATTAGGTTCTTTTTACATGTCCAAAATGTAAATGCATTAATTCCCAATATTTTGATTCCCCTTATTGGAGATCAGTTTTAAAATGCATAATGCCACCACTGCCTATCCAAAGCCTTTCTCAGTTTTGATGTGTGCTGGCTAAATTAAAGTTCTGTAGTGACTGTCAGTATGGAGTTTAAACAGTATCAATAATAGAGAGCACAAGGATGGCTAATCTGCATGCACTCAGCAGTGGCACATGCTCACACTTTGCTTAAAAAAAACCCCAAACAAACAAACAAAAAAAAATATTTGGGAACTTAGGTGGCAGGAATAAGATGTGTGTTCCCACAGCTATGATTGGCCACTCTCAACCAATCCCCTTTCTTCTGGAAGTAGACCATGATCTTGTTCTAAGATTTTTTTTTTTTTTTAACACTAAGATAATTTTCCTTGTAGTTTTGTTCAAGTATATCAAATTTATTAATAGGTACTGTTTCAAAGATGATCAAATGTTTGCTTGTCCAAATATGTCAAAAAAGCCAACAATTTCCATGGGGTGTACTTATTTTTTCACATAACCGTATATTGGAGTGACTTCATAGCTTTTGATCAAAGCAATAAAATACTACTATAGCATTTTCATAGTTTACTGAGGTTTGTAGAATTTGAAATGCCTTTCCAGCTTGTTCAACCTGATTTTACTTCAAAGTCTATGTGGAAGCTAGTGATATTCTACAATTTAAATAATAAAACAATGGAAAGAACAAGCTGAATCTTCACATTTCATTTGATGCCATGTAAGGCTACTACAACCAAAGAATGCTACAGTCAAAAACAAAAACACAAAAACTGTCATATTGTAGCAGGGCCATTAAATGTTCCTTGTGTATGATTAGGGTATGTTTTGTTTGTACGTATTATAAAAACATTCATCAGAACCTGCTGGTGCAGGTTTATACCTGTCTCTTGATATTAAACAATGCTCTTTGTACAAAAGTTCCTTGTGTAATCACACCCCTTTGTGGAGAACCTTCAGCCGGCTAACAGTGACTAAGTTAACATGCTACATGGTGTAGGACTATAGAGTGAGGGGAAAACCCCACCTGCTCCTCAGTTTTTAGATCTCCGAACTCCTCAAGGAAAGTGCTCTCTGAGGGAAACTGCACTGGCTCCAGGAAGTTGAGCAGACTGAAGAGTTCCTCCACAGAGTTCTGTAGAGGTGTACCTGTAAGGAGCACTTTATGCTCCTGAAGAGAGGGGGGAAAATAGGAGCATGATGAATCAGTATTCTAAGAGCCTTGACTTTTCACAGGTGTCTGAATGCATCTGTGAAGTTTTCTCTGTTCTGTACATGTCACATAAAGATATGCATTCATTTCTGACTAACATGACTACAAAAATGCAGATTTTTGGATTGCAGTATTTAATGGCAAAGTATTTTTTTTAGCTTTAAATAAACAGACTCCCTCCTAAAATTACAATGCATCAATATATGGTCAGTATTTAGGGAAGTGATAGCAATAACTCCAGAATTATTGGCACCCTTGAGAAAAACATGCAAACGTAAATTGTATAAATATTACACACAATTATTAAAATTTTCAGCTCAACCAGAAAAAAGACAAGAAACTACTTACAATTTCTCTAACAAAAAATATTTTAATTAAACTTTTAAATCATAGCATTTTCTCTTAAAGCATCTGTGGCAAAATGATATAAATTTATCCAGCCCAGGGTTTTAATTGCTTCCAGTCTTCAGAAACTCTGTTGTTACCTTTAACTATTTTTGGTTCCCATGGGGTATTAATTAGTGATGTACTTTATGTCTTTTTTATTTTCTTATTCGAAAATGACAATGACAGGATTTGATGAACAGATATTTAGTTAAAAGGTTAATTTAATAATGGTGTTTTTCCACTGCAATTTGTTCTACCTGTCAGTGTAGGGGACAGACATAAAAAAGAGGAATGATGATTTAAAAAAAAAAAAAAAAAAAAAAAAAAAAAACACAGCAAAAACTTTACTGAATATCAGCTCAATATTTCACAATGTAATCCCACTCTAGCAAACTTTTTGAAACAGCCATAGAGTTTAAAATGATTATTTGAAAATCTCAGTGGATTAACAAACTATATATGATCACAGTGGCAATCCATGTTTATATTAATCTTAAGGTGAAAACTTGTAGAATATATGACTGCTGTTATCTGCATCAAAAATATTGCATTTACATAAGCAGTTAAAACCCCACTAAGCAAAACATTTAAATATTTGCCAGTTAAAGGCTACCATACTACCAACACACAAGGTGAGAAGAACGGTCAAAAGAACCCAATAATCACAGCTTCAAAACTGAGGTGTAATAATAATAATCAACTGCCAGACATTGCCTCCCTGAAAACAAGCCGTTTGGAAGGGCTGCACAAAGAAACCCCTCATAGGAGCGCACAAAGAAACCCCTCATAGGAGCGCACAAAATGCAGCGGATGAACTTGGCAGGTCTTATTGGAAATGTATTGTGGCAAATATGACCAAAATCAAATGTTTTGGCCATGTAGATCATCAGCATATTTGGCAAATTCAAGGCGGATGCATACAAGGAAGGGAAGGAAACTGTGGAACCTGGAGGATACAAACACAAACAAGGGGAGAACATGCACAACTCCACACAGACAGTAATCCAAGCTCAGGATTGAACTGGGGACCCTGGTGCTGTGAGGCGGCAATGTTACTTGTTGCTTCACCATGCCACCTGGTAGTTGGATTGGCTAATCTAAACTGCCACTAAGTGTCAGTGTGTGTGTCTTTCAATGGACTGGCATCCCATCCAGGGTGTGTATCCCCACCTCACGCCAATGTTTCCAGGATAGGCTCCAGATCTGCTGCAAGCTCTGACCATGATTTTTAAAAAAATGGTTACTGAACATTAGTGAATTAATGAAATCCTATAAACTGAATTGAAGATAATTGTCCACATGAACAAACTTGAGAATATAAGAAAGCTTTAAATGTTCTACATGGAGTAGGAGTAGCATAGGCTAATCGAGTAGTCAACCAATACATTCACTAACTGCCACTGTGGGAAGCTGTCACCTTGTTGAGTATAATGGACAAACTACTAAAACAAAACTAACTAAACATGCAAAAAGTGTTAAATGATATTACGTTTTGTTGTCTTTGATTTCAAAATGTTAAAACATATAAAAGTTAAGCATGTAAAGATTAAAAGGCTAAAAGTTTATAACGTATAAAGGTTAAAATGTTAATATATGTTATGAAGTTAAAATGCTCAAATCCTGCTAGGCCATTGGTTGCTAGGGTGTTGCTACTTGGTTGACATGAGCAGTTAAGCATGTAAAGATTAAAAGGCTAAACACTATGTTAAAGTGTTAACATATAAAAAGTTGCTAGCCTATTCAAGTTTTCTAGGGTGTTGCTAGGTGGTTGCTATGCTAACCCAATTGGTTGCTGGGTGGTTGCTATGCTATCCCACATGGTTGCTAGGGTGTTGCTAGGTGGCTGTTATATGGTTTCAATATGATCCCAGTTGGTAGCCTGTCGGGTGCTAAAGAAAGTCAGCTGGTTGCTAGGGTGTTGCTGGGTGGCTGTTATGGGGTACCAGGTTTCTATGGTCTTGCTAGAAGGTTTCAATATGATCCCAGTTGGTTGCAAGGTTGGAGTGAACCTGTTGCTAAGGAAACTCAGCTGGTTGCTAGGGTGTTGCTGGGTGGCTGTTATGGGGTTTCATGTGGCTGCTATGGTGTTTCTAGGAGGTTTTAATATGATCCCAGCTGTTTGCAAGGTTGTAGCCAGTCGGCTGCTAAAAAAATTCAGCTGGTTCCTAGGGTGTTGCTGGGTGGCTGTTATGGGTTACAAGGTTTCTATGGTCTTGCTATAAGGTTGTAATATGATCCCAGTTGGTTGCAATGTTGTAGTGAACCTGTTGCTATGGAAACTCAGCTGGTTGCTAGGGTGTTGCTAGGTGGCTGTTATGGGGTCCCAGGTGGTTGCTATGGTATTTATAGAAGGTTTCAATATGATCTCAGGTGGTTGCAAGGTTGTAGCTAGGTGGGCATTATGGAGTACCACATGGTTGCTACAGTCTTGCTAGAAGGTTTCAATATGATCTCAGGTTATAGCAAACTGATTGCTAAGGAAACTCAGCTGGTTGCTAGGGTGTTAATTGGTTGCGATCATGGTCCTGCTGACTGCTAGGTTCCAGCTGGTCAATATGGTGTTTCTAGGAGGTTTCTATACGATCCCTGGTTGTTGCTAGTTTGTTGCTATGATATTCCAGGTGGCTGTTATGGTGTTGCTAGCAGGTTGCTATGATAATCGAGTTTCTTGCTAGGGTGTTGTTAGATTCTCTATGTACTACATAATGATTGAGTTTTATGTCTTTGAATCCTGCGGGTTGTTTGCATGATCTACTGACTTAAAAATAAAAACACCCTGACCTCTTTCCTAGGGACAAATGACCCATTCGAAGCATTGCTACATGGCAACCGTACTTCTGATATTTCCCAAAAGCACAAGCACCCCATTCCCATATGACAGCTACGCCTGTGCCAAATTTCGTGGCTCTACGTCAAAAACTGTGACCCATTAAAAAAATAAAATAAAATAAATGGTACAAATTTTTCAATAGAAGAAGAAAATTAAGAAGAACAGAATATTGGCTCTTTCAAGCCAACATAATAATAAGTTGGCAGAAAGAACAAAATGTTGGCTTTGTCATGCCAACATAATAATAATAACTAGATGACTATAACTAGTGAACAAACTTTGATATTGGCTTAACAGAGCCAGCAAAATATGGTAAACATGTTAAACGATACAACAATAATGTTTTGTTGTCATTGATTTCAAAATGTTAAAACATGTAACAGTTAATCGTGTTAAGGTTAAAAGTAGAGATGCACCGATTGCAATTTTTTTTGGCTGATTCCGATTTCTTTGTAAGTGTGACCTGCCAATACCGATCTTTTGCCGATTCCGATTTAGAACTATAATTGAGAGCATATACAAACAAAAATCTACTTTTCTCCAATGCAAAATGTTATTTTCATAATAAAAGAATTATTAAACATTACAATTTCCCCCAAACTGCACTAAGTTACAGGATCTTCTCTCACTTAAACAACTCTCAAAATAAAGTGCTCTGTGACTGGAAAGAGGTAGAAATAACAATTAACTGAAAATGAGTTGCTTTATATAACAAAACAGATATCATTTTCCACTATGTTTATAAATTGACCTTTTTCTCTTTTTTACTCGTCTCACAAAAGTCCAAAGATTACAAGCCTATGAACAAAACCGAAGTGTACAGTACTCTTCCAAATATTAATAGGTGCAGTGGCTTATAATTAAATAACAAGTAGAATTAGTTACTGCTCCTTTAAGGCGGAACGCTCTCTCTTACTCCCTCACTGATGAGTGGGCAGTCGGTAGACAGAGCGCGAGCTGAGATCATCGCATGTATGCATGTAAAGCCTGGTTATATTTCTGTTGCTCTTTGCCCTGTTTTATTTATGTTCAGTAATGCAGTTGTTAGTGGAGTGTTTTGCAAACTGCCCCATGTGTGCGGGCGATCGACAACGCTGATAATAGACCTCTCTGTGTAAAGCGTTACACAAGGCATCTTTTCTTTGTTGCCAACATATGTACACTTGAGCATTAATGGCAAGTTTTTCTTCACAAACAGAAGCATCTTGTCACCTGATAATCGGTTTGTCCTTTCATCTATCACATGTCCAGCCAAGCTAAACAAGCGATCACTTTCAACACTTCTACATGGAGCAGAGAGATATAGGCTCGGGCAAGTGGAGCAAGCGCAGGGAAACGATCTTTGTTGATCCTCCAGTAGATCAATGGGTTTTCGCGTTTTTGCCTACGACATGTTTACATGCGGCTGTGAGCGTGGCTGTGACGTTATTGCCTGTGCCGCTGGCAACAACATGGACCGACTCGGAATCGGAAAGACATGAGACTGACCGGCCGGTCACCGGTCCGGGCCGAGCATGCGGAAAATCAGCTGATTCCGGTCCCTGGCCGGTCGATCGGTGCATCTCTAGTTAAAAGGCTAAAAGTTTATAATATGTAATGGTTAAATTGTTAAAAATATTGAAACGTTTAAAGATTATAGTGTTAATATGTTAAAATGCTGCAGTGCTATTGGTTGCTAGGGTGTTGCTATTTGGTTCTTATGAACAGTTAAGCATGTACAACTTAAAAGGCTAAATGCTATGTTCAAGCGTTAACATATAAAAACATTGTTAGCCTAGTCCAGTTGAGTTGCTAGCTGGTTGCTATGCTAACCCAGTTGGTTGCTAGATGGTTACTATCATATTCCAGTTGGTTGCAAGGGTGTTGCTAGGTGGTTGCTATGCTATCCCAGCTGGTTGGAATGGTGTTGCAAGCTGGCTGTTATGGTGTTTCTAGGAGGTTTCAATATGATCCCACTTGTTTGCACTTGGTTGGACCAACCAACACCCTTGCAACCACCTGACTTTCCCTAGCAAGTGACTAGCTACAACCTTGCAACTAACTGTGATTCACTAATGGCATGTTTCATGTAAGGTGATTTGAGAAATTTTGCTGCAAAAGTTGTGTAGATTGAGTGGGAATTCTTTGATTTATGGCTGCTTAAAAACACATGGACATTTGGTAAAAGCCAAAGCAGATGGCGCCAGATTGAATGGAAGTGAATGGCACTCTTCACTTGACCCATTGCCAAATAAACACTCATACTTTAACGTGAAAAATATATATTTTGAAATGATTATATATTTAGAGGTTTTGGAAAGAAGTACCTCAGCAATTTAAAGGATTTTACAGTAAAATAATTTGTTGAAACAGAAAATTCAGACAATTTACTCTCAATGCTAGAGCTTTCATTTTAATGGAGGAAGAAATAGGGATGGATAGAAACAGAAGGATGAGTTTAACTTGTCTGTAATTGCATTACAGGTCCTAGTGTACCCAGGTTTGACAACGTTCAATTTTCGTGGTTGTAGCCTTGAGAAATGAATGAATTACAGCAGCTTAAATAAATTTCTGCTTTAACTACAAACAGACAAATAGTCAAGCAGTCAAATACTTTTTGAATTACTGAATGGTGCAAGCCCTAGAGTATAGGAGCAATCCAATATCTCTATACAAAATGGTGCCAAAAATTCTGTCTGGTGTGAACGAAACACACCAGCTCTATTTCCATGACTGACTCTATTTTTTGGCTTTGTTGTTGCTGTTCAGATCAGAGGCCTGAGAGCTGTTTCGGTTGCTACCCAGGTAAGTTTGCGTTTAGTTTGAGCAAAATCTGGTTTTTGGGTCTCAACAAGGTGGATTTAGCGGGTTTCATCACCATGGTAACTTACGCTACACAGCTAACCTGCTCCAGAGCAGGATTTGTTCTGTGTAACAAAACTCAAACCCAAATTGGACCAGTCAGCTCCGAGCAAAGTGATATAAATCTGATGCATGCAAGTTAACCCTTTAGTGTTTGTGGCTTCACCGTTTGTGGGAATCCCGTGTGGGATTGTGGGAACTCGGAGCACAAATAATAAGAACGGCACTTTAGTGGGAAAGAACTTCTAGGTCGCATTATTCCTGTCATAATATATTTTCACAAATTGATATATATTTTATTAATATTTAATCAAAATAATTGACATTAATATTAAATTAAATTACATGAAATATGTTGAGGTTATAAGTTTTCAATCCGTTTATTCTCATTGTGAGCCTATAAAAGTACATTTATGCATTTACACAATCAGCAATTTTCCCAAGCTTTGGCATCTGCAACTGTGTTGCTTTCTATGGTTAGTGTAGGTTTAAATTCCTCATATTTCCACATAATAATTTCTTGCTCTTCAACCGGAAGTATGCATACCTACTTTTTTTCCATGTTGAATGCTATTGCCTGTTTGCTGCAAACGTCTGGCTTTTATGTGCATGCGCACGCTAAGTAAACCTTGATTCAGGGTTAAAACCTGGGTTGACTGAGAAAGTTGATAACCAGTGTCATGAAACCTGTTAACCTTAATAAACCCAGATTGGATTTGTTTGGTTTTGTCAACTCAAAACTTACTCTGAGGCTCTGAGTTTGTTCAACTCGATTCATGCAACACTGTTTCAAAAAGTGAGTTGAACAAACTCCGAGTTGCAGAGTAGGTTTGAGTTGACAAAACCAAACAAATCCAACTTTGGTTAACAGGTTCCACAACTTTTTTTCTAACCACAAAGCACACTGTTGCAGCTGCCAAAGTTATTGAAAAGTTATAACCCTAACATATTTCATGTAATTTAATATAAATGTAAATTTTAAATTCAATATTAATAAATTAAATATCAATTTGTGCCACAAACAATAAAATGTTTGCGATAAAGTAAAAGTGTGGCTTCAGCGTGTCAGATTTTTAATGTGCGTTTCAAGAAGCCGGCATAGATAAACTATACTATCTGCTGAAAACCAATAACTTTCATGCAGATAGTCATTGGGAAAAGCTAGGGGATTGTGCCGGTCCCTAAAAGTTCTTTCCCTCCAAAGTGCCCTTCTTATTATTTGCGCTCAGAGCTCCATAGGATTCTCCACAAACAGTGAAGCCATTGCTATAAACACTGAATGGTTAACTTTGATGTGTCAGATTTATATCACTTTTCTCACAGTTGATTGGCCCAATTTGGGTTTGCGATTTCTTACTCAGAATAAAACCTGCAGGTTAGCCGTGTAGTGTAAGTTACCATGGCAGTGAAACCTGCTAAAACCAGAGTTTGTTCAAACTAAACGCAAACTTGCCTGGGAAGCCACCAAAACCGGCTTTGTGCAACAGGCCTCAGACACATCACAACTTTGAGATCAGACACAACAGAAAACAAACAGTATATCATTAACATTTCAAATAAATATTTAAAAACATAGTTTATCGTGAACAAACAAATGTTGAAAAAATAAAGGTAGGAGGCTAATAAACAGACCAAGTTCATGAGTTTGAGTCCTTCCAGCAGTTTACAGTTACGATTCTTCAGTCGATGAGCTTCATCAATCACCACACAGCGCCAGTTAACCTTTTTCAGTTCAGGGCAATCAGCCATGATCATCTCAAATGTGGTGATTACACCATGAAACTTAAACAGGCCAGGCATTATGTTTCCCTGCAAAGAAGTCAAAAGAGACAAAACAAACCCAAGCAAATAAATTTTTATTAATCCTTAGCAGTTACCTCTATTTACATCTACAGTCATGTGAAAAAATAAGTATACCCCATGGAAATTGTTGGCTTTTTGGACATATTTGGGCAAGCAAACATTTGATCCTCTTTGAAACAGCGCTATCAAATGACATACAATTGACATTTTGTAGTAATTTTAACAATTTAAATGACCAAAAAACAGATCAGTCACATGGAAAAAGTAAGTACACCCCTACATTTATGACACCTTCAAATTCATAAATTAGAATCAGGTGTTCAAGATTGGGTGCCAGTGATTAGAACCTGCTTAGGGAGTGCAGGTGTTATTTAAACCTCTAACATCTAGTGTCTGGTGTTCCCTTTGCTATTGAGGTGTGCCGTGTCATCATGCCAACATCTAAAGAGTTCTGTAAGGCCTTCAGAATACAGGTTGTGGATGCCTAGGAGTCTGGCAAGGGATTTAAAAAGATCTCCAAATTATTTGAAATACATCATTCCACTGTAAGGAAAATTATCTACAAGTGGTCTAGATTTCAAACAACTGCCATTTAGTCCAGGACTGGCAGTACGAGCAAATTCAGCCCAAGAGCAGACCATCTGATGCAAAAAAGAATTCTCCAAGAACCTGAAAATTTTATCATAGGGTCTGCTAGTAAGTCAAACTGCATGCTTTTACAATCAGAAAGAGATTGCACAAATTTGACCTGCATGGTAGGCGTGCCAGGAAAAAGCCTTTGCTGTCTAAAAAGACCATTAAAGCAAGACTACAGTTTGCCAATGAGCATATAGCCAAAGACCAGGCCTTTTGGAATAATGTGCTCTGAACACACGAATCAAAACTAGAGTTATTTGGCTACAGTAACAGCTGACATGTTTGGCGCAGAACAAAGACAGCTTTTCAGGAGAAGCACCTCATACCAGCTGTGAAGAATGGTGGTGGATATGTTATGGTTTGGGCTTGTTTCGCTGCCTCAGGGACTGGACAGCTTGCATTCATAGATTCAACTATAAATTCTGCATCATATCAAAGGGTGCTTTAAGATAATGTGAGGCCATCTGTCCAAAAGTTGAAGTTGAACCGAAAGTGGACCTTTCAACAGGATAATGATCCTAAGCACACTAGCAAATCCACCAAGGAATGGCTCAAAAAGAAGAAATGGAGGGTTATAGAATGGCATAGTCAAAGCCCGGATTTTAATCCCATTGAAATGTTGTGGGGGGATTTGAAACGGGCAGTACATGCAAGAAAAACCTCAAACCTCTTGCAACTGAAAGAATATTGCATGGAAGAGTGGTCAAACATTCCAGCAAGCAGATGTCAGAGACTGGTAGACAATTATGCAAAATGTCTACAAGAAGTTATTTCTGCTAAAGGGGGCAATACTATCTACTTAGGCCGAGGGTGTACTTACTTTTTCCACAGAAGAATATCACATCTATTGATATTTCTGTTTAATAAATGATTGAAAAAGCTAATTTTCCTTGTGGTTTTGTTCAAGTATATCAACTTTATTAATAGGCACTGTTAATACTGATACTCAAAGATGATCAAATGTATGCTTGTCCAAATATGTCAAAAAAGGCAACAATTTCCATGGGGTATACTTATTTTTTCACATGACTGTATCTGCAAGGTGCAAATTCAACCACCCACATCGGTTGAATGGTGTAGGAATTACAGCATTTCTATATGTGGTCTCCCCCTTGTTAAGAGACCAAAAGTAATTTGACAATTGGCTGGTCAGCTGTCCACTGGCCAGGTGGGACTTCCCACATTATTTCACTTACAAGTAAACAGATAAAAGGTCTAGAGTTAAATTCAAGTAGGGCATTTTCTTTTGGAATCTGTTGCTGTTAACTCTCAATATGAAGTCCAAAGAGCTGTCACTGCCAGTGAAGCAAGCTATCATTATACTGAAAAATCAAAATAAACCCATCAGAAAGATAGCAAAAACATTAGGTGTGGCCAAATCAACTCTTTGGTACTTTCTTAAAAAGAAAGAACACACTGGTAAACTCAGGAACACCAAAAGGCCTCAAAGACCACAGAAAACAACTGTGGTAGATGACAGAAGAATACCTTCCCTGGTGTAGAAACCCCCTTCATAACAGCTGGCCAGATCAAGAACACCCTCTAGGGGGTTGGTGTATCTGTGTCAATGTCAACAATCAAGAAAAGGCTTCAACAGAGTAAATACGAAGGGTTTACCACAAGATGTAAACCATTGGTAAGCCTTAAATACAATAATACCATATTAGAATTTGCCAAAAACATCTGCCCAAAAAGCGGATGTACAATTCGGGGGAAAAAAAAACATTATATGGACAGATGAGAAAAATATTGTTCCAGAGTGATGGGAAGAGAAAAGTATGGAGAAGGGAAGGAGCTGCTCATGATCCACACATTAACACCTCATCTTATGGTGTGGGGATGTATGGCTGCCAATTGAACTGGTTCCCTTGTATTTATTGATGTGACTGCTGCCAAAAGCAACAGTATGAATTTTGAAGTGTATAGTGCTATGTTATCTGCTAAATTCAGCTAAATGCTTTAAAAATCATTGGACGGCGCTTCACACTGCAGATGGAGAATGACCTGAAACATACTACGAAAGGAATCCAAGACCTTTTCAAGGGAAAAAAGTGGAATGCTCTTTAATCACCAAGTCAATCACCTGACCTACAGCACTGTGCAAAAGTTTTAGGCGCCCTATTTTTTTTAGTACAAACTTTGTTATAGATTTTTTTATTTTTTATTTCATGACTTCTACATTATAAATGTACAAAAAACATTTTAGATTCCTAAACATTAGTTTTCTAGCACAAAATTAAATGTTACAGAAAAATGTGTGTATGTCATTAAAGAAAGCAGCATATTACACAAGAGACACTTTTCAGACAAAAAACACAATGAAGGCTGCTGGGTTTTGCTGCAAAAATAAGAAGCAAGTGCGAAGTCTCCAGAAGAACTGTGGCTGGTTCTGCAAGATGCTCAATAAAACTTCCCAGCTGATTTCCTTATAAAACTGCACAACGGAGACTACTATTTTTATTTGTATTTTTTGCCACACCAAATTTGACTTTGTTTCATTTACTACCGTTTACTGCTCTTTACAGTATTTTTTTTTAAATGTAGAAACATTTAATTTCATTATTTTGAAGGCATCATTGCTCTACAGCATTTCTTTGCATGTGCCTAAAACATTTGCACAGTACTGTAAATCCAGTTGCATTTCACATGCCATACTAAAGGCAAAATGCAATGCAAAGTGTCCAAAGAACAAGCAGAAACTGAAGACAACTGTAGTATAGGCCTGGCAGAGCATGATCAGGGAAGAAACCCAGCATCTGGTGATGTCTATCCAGACTTCAGACGGTCACTGACAGCAAAGGATTGGCAACAACGTATTAAAAATATTTTACTTACACTGATCAGCCATAACATAACCATAACCACTGACAGGTGAAGTGAATAACATTGATTATCTCATTACAATGTCACCTGTCAAGGGGTTGGATATATTAGGCAGCAAGTGAACAGTCAGTTCTTGAAGTTGATGCGTTGGAAGCAGGAGAAATGGGCAAGCATAAGGATCTGAGCGACTCTGACAGGACCAAATTGTGATGGCTAGAAGACTGGGTCAGAGCATCTCCAAAATGTCAGGTCTTGTGAGGTGTTCCCGATATGCAGTGGTTAGTACCTACAAAAAGTAGTCCAAGGAAGGACAACTGGTGAACCAGCACCAGGGTCATGGGCACACAAGGCTCACTAATTTGTGTGGGGAGTGAAGGTTAGCCTGTCAGGTCCGATCCCACAGAAGAGCTACTGTAGCACAAATTGCTGACAAAGTTAATGCTGACTATGACAAAGTTTTCAGAAGACACAATGCATCGCAGCTTGCTGCGTCTGGGACTGCACAGCCACAGACCGGTCAGAGTGCCCTTGCTGAAAGGGCCTACAATGGGCATGTGAGTATCAGAACTGGACTATGGAGCAATGGAAGAAGGTGGCCTGGTCTGATGAATCACATTTTCTTTTGCATTATGTGGATGGTCGGGTGTGTGTGTCGCTTACCTGGGGAAGAGATGTCACCAGGATGCACTATGGGAAGAAGGCAAACCGGTGGAGGCAGTGTGATGCTCTGGGCAATGTTCTGCTCTGAAACCTTGGGTCCTGGCATTCATGTGTATGTTACTTTGACATGTATCACCTACCTAAACATTGTTGCAGACCAAGTACACCCTTTTATGGCAACAGTATTCCCTAATGGCAGTGTCCTCTTTCAGCAGGTTAATGTGCCCTGCCACACTGCAAAAATTGCTCAGGAATGGTTTGAGGAACATGACAAAGAGTTCAAGGTGCTGACTTGGCCTCCAAATTCCCCTGATCTCAATCCGATTGAGCATTTGTGGGATGTGCTGGATAAACAAGTCTGATCTATGGAGGCCCCTCCTCGTAACTTACAGGACTTAAAGGATCTGCTTTGAGCATCTTGGTGCCAGATACCACAGCATACCTTCAGAGGTCATGTGGAGTCCTGTTTTGGTGGCACAAGGGGGACCTAAACAATATTAGTTTTCCTCAAGGCTCTGTTCTAGGACAACTGATTTCACCCCTGTATAATGCTACCTCTAGGTACAGTTATTCATAAACAGGTTATTAGCTTCCAATGCTGACACTCTCTGTCTCTGAAACTCTCTGTTTCACCAAAGTCAGATGACAAAACATTAGCTCAAAAACTTGGAATATGGAAAGGAATGTATGTAAAGGACATTAGACATTGTATGCTGAGTAACTTCCTCATACTTAATTCCAACAAGACAGAAGTATTCTACTAGGGCCAGATGCAGCTAGAAGTAAGCTCTATTATGTAGTAACTCTGAATGGCCTTTCTGTTACATTATGTGCAGCAGCGAAAGACCTTGATGTGATGATTGAAGCGCATGTATATAATAATACTAGGATAGCCTTTTTTCATAACAAAACCATTGCTTAGCTAAGAAATATATTAAAATGATGCAGAAAAAACTAGTTCATGCTTTTGTTACCTCCAGGTTGGCCTACTGTATCAACTTGCTGTCTGGATGCTCCATTTGGTACATAAAATGTCACAGCCAGCATCCCTACTAGATCCAGAAAGTTTGATCAGGTCATCTGTATCTTATTTTACTGCCTCCCAGTAAAATTGGGTATTGATTATAAAATACTACTTATGACCTAAAAAGCACTTGAATGGTCTTGCCCCACAGTACCTGAGAAAAATTGTGGTTTATTATGACCTGCCATGCTTGCTTTGATCAAAAGTGCAGGTTCTTTATAGTACCTGGAATGATAAAGACTATAGCAGGGGACAAGGCCTTTTTCCTACAAAGCCTCCCAGCTATTGAAAAGACTTCCAATTGGTGTTCGGGATTCAGAGACAGTCTCATTTTTTAAAAACTGTTCTCTTGCTCTCTCTCGCTGTTGAGCTATACATGTACTACTTCTGTCTAATACTTCTATTGCTGTGGCACCTCTTGCCCTCAAGACCTTCCAGATTCACCCTGAAACTTCTTCTGTTTGGATCTTCTGAAATTGTGACTCTTTCTTCAGGGGATAATCTCAATTAGATACTGTAGACTTGAACATTAGAACCACTGCTGTAATGTTAAAGATGATGTTCATACTGAACATCCTTTCAACACACAAACAGTACTGTTTGACTATGTTGTTCACAATTGTGGAACAGTAATGACTAATCCTATTATTGGGTACCACCCAGAAAAGGATGGGTTTCCTTTTGAGACTGGTTCCTCTCAGGGAGTTCTTCCTTGCCACAATCAGGTCTGGCTTGCTCATTATGGATCTGAATATAAATCTCCATCTAGATTTCTGCAAAGCTGCATTGTGACAATGTATATTCTTAAAAGCATTATACAAATAAAATTGAATTGAATTGAATATACCTGTTCATCTCTGTGATACATCTCGTACTGCAGGATCATCTGGCGGCTGATCTGGCTACCATGATAAACAATTACATTAATCTCCGTCCATGTGCGGAACTCTCTCTCCCAGTTTGTAATGGTGGAGAGAGGAGCGATGATTAGGAAGGGACCTCTCAAACCCATAAGGAAGATCTCATAGAGGAATGTTATGGACTGGATGGTTTTTCCAAGGCCCATTTCATCAGCTAGGATACAATTTTTCCTAGAGAGGAAAACAATGGTGTGTGTGTATATATATATATATATATATACACACACACACACACACACACACACACACACACACACACACACACACACACACATTTTTAAATTACTTAATAAATTATTTTTGTGTATGAGTGTTAGTCACTGTTAAAAAAGTCCACCTAAAATGGCAATTTCTAGTATTCTTGATTGTCATGTCTATTTGAGAGTAAACTTGTTTTAACTTGTTTTTGAAGATATACACTCACTGAGCACTTTATTAGGAACACATGTACACCTACTCATTCATACAATTATCTGATGAGCCAATTGTGCAATACACAAAATCATGTAGGTATAGGCCAGCAGCTTCAGGTAATGTTCGCATCAACCGTCTGAATGGGGAAAAAAATGTGATCTCAGTAATTTTGATGGTGGCATGATTCTTGGTGCCAGAAGGGCTGGTTTGACTATTTCTATAACTGCTGCTCTACTGGGATTTTCATGAACAACAATCTCGAGTTTACTCAGAATGGTGAAATAAAAAAATAAAAAAATAAAAAAAACATCCAGTGAGTCACAGTTCTGCAAACAGAAATGCCTTGTTGATGAGAGAGGTCAATGGAGAATGGCCAGACTGGCTTGAGCTGACAGAAAGGCTATAGTAACTCAGATAACCACTCTCTATAATTTCGGTGAGCAGAAAAGCATCTCAGAATGTACAACACTTCAAAACTTGAGGGGGATGGGTTACAACATCAGAAGACCACACCGCTTTCCACCTCTGTAAGCCAACAACAGAAAGCAGAGGCTGCAGTGGGCACAGGCTCACCAAAACTGGATAGTTGAAGACTGGTAAATGTAGCCTGGTCTGATGAATCTCGATTTATGCTGAGCCACACAGATGGTAGGGTCAGAATTTGGTGCCAACAACATGAATCCATGGACCCAACCTGCCTTGTGTCAGCACAATTTGCCCATCTTCTAATGGCTACTTAATGATAATGCACCACTCAAAGGAATGTTTCCAACATCTTGCGGAATCCATGGCATGAAGAATTGAAGCTGTTTTGAGAGCAAAGTGATGCCCTACCCAGTGTTAGTATAGTATTCCTAATAAAGTGTTTGGTGAGTGTAGATAGCTCATTTTCTATTTTGAACACCAATCTTGTCAAAATGCAGTGTCATACAGTGAAGCTGAAAACAAAGAAGAACTTTTTTTTCCATTGTATGTCAGTGACAAGTAATTTGGCTCAAACTTTAGAAGCTTTAGAAGATTATAATTTTTGTGAAACCAGTGCATAATTACCTATTGTACCAATTGAAAAGAAGCCAATTCATGCCTTCTAGCTGGTATTCTCTGAGTTGGTTGCCATTTCTGTATTCACGAGAATGTTCAAGCTTTTGCCATTGCTCTGGTGAAGGCCTCTCCTACAGTGAAACAATGAGAGGAAGTATATCACTACTGAGAAATATTTTAGAGCATAGCATTATATACAGTGGGTATAGAAAAGAATCACCCCCCCTTTAAAATAAGCCTGAAATGAAGACGGACACAGTTTTTGTTTTATCCAGCTGTATTTACTCAGTGCAACTTATAACATCCAAGTGAAAGATATAACACCAACATGTCAGATAAAAATTAAAAAATTAAAAAACAAAATCACTGAGATGGAAAAAGGATCACTCCCTTGCTTTAATTTGCCTCAATTTTTTAATTACAGCCTTTAGTCTGTTGGGATATGTCTCTACTAACTTTGCACATCTAGACTTTGCAATATTTGCCCACTCTTCTTTGCAGAACTGCTCAAGTTCAGTTAAATTTGATGGTGACCGTTTGTGGACTGCAGTTTTCAAGTCTGGGCTCTGACTAGGCCATGCAAGGATATTCACAAGGATATCACCTTTTTCTCCTTCAACCACTGTGTGGTCAGTTTTGCTGTGTGCTTTGGGTCATTGTCATGTTGGAAGGTAAACCTTCTTCCCATTGACAGCTTTCTGGCAGAGGGTAGCAGATTTTCCTCAAGAATTTGACGGTATTTTGCCCCATTTTCCTTCTATCCTGACAAGTACTCCAGTCCCTGCTGCAGAGAAACACCCCCATAACAAGATATTACCACCTCCATGCTTTACTGTAGGAATGGTGTTATTTGGATGGTGAGCTGTATTGGATTTCTGCCAGACATATCATTTGCTGTTGAGGCCAAATAATTCATCTGACCATAACACCTTTTTCCATGTGTCCTCAGAATCTTCAAGGTGCGTTTTGGCAAAGCTCAGTCAAGGGTTTTCTTGCAACCCTCCCATACAAGCCACATTTGCGGAGAATTTGTGATATTGTTGTCACATGCACACAATGACCACTCTTTGTCATAAATTCCTGCAACTGCTTCAGAGTTGCTGTAGGCTTCTTGGTAGCCTCTCTGACCAGTTTCCTCCTGGCTCTTTCATCTAGTTTGGAGTGACGTCCTGATCCAGGGAGGGTTGGTGTTGTACCAAATACCTTCCACTTCTTAATAATAGACTTCACTGTGCTTCTAGGCATTGATAAAGCCTTTGATTTTTTTTTGTATCCATCTCCTGACTTGTGCCTGTCCACAACTTTATCCCGGAGATCTTTTGACAGTGCCTTGTCACCCATAGTTGATTGTTTGCTTCAGTTGCACTACAAAATGCTCCAGGAAAGCTCTTTTCATGCTGAGCTAATCAAAATGATCATGGCTGATCACAGTTGAAAGTCAAATGGCTTTGTGTGCCATTGAGAAGGTGATTAGCTACACCTGATTGAGTTTACAAGTCATTTTTAGGATGGGGGTGATCCTTTTTCCAACTCAGTGATTCTGGTTTTTTATTTTTGTCTGACATGTTGGTGTTATATCTTTCACTTGGATGTTATAAGTTGCACTGAGTAAATACAGCTGGATAAAACTGTGTCCATCTTCATTTCAGGCTGAAAAGCAACAAAATGTGATTATTTTAAAGGGGGGGTGATTCTTTTCTATACCCACTGTATAAGAAGTCACTGCATTACATGTAATGCTACATTAGTTACAAAAAATGCACTACCTTCAGGTAAAATAAAAATGTAATATGTGAACACTGAACAAATGTGTGCCTTCATGATATACTCAGGACGTAAATTCAGTTCAGATGAATTCAATGCAAAATCTTACAACAGATGTGAGTTCTGGTATTTTCTTGAGCTCTTCAAACTCACGAATCTTCACAGGGTCTACATCCTCCTGCAGTTCCCAAGTGCTTTCCTCATAAGACAGAGAACACCACTTTACCAGGTAGTGTGTCACCTCCTGTTGGAACACATGCAATGACTTCTAACAGCAGTCTAAGACACAGATTGTATTCAAACTTTATTACTACTACAATGATACTCCCCTCTCCAGTTTCTGTGTCTGTAGTGATCGCAATCTCCAAAACCCGATCTACTTCAACATAGTCTGGATTAAAAAGGTCTTCATCCAGCTGGAGAGATTGAAACTGATATTACTGATACAGAGCACCATAAAAATACAATTAAATTAAAAACACCCCCTAAATAACTTAAAAATGCTATGGCAAACAATAAATGAAAACTTGCAAGCGAATAAATACCGTCCCCTCCAAAAGTATTGGATCAACAAGGCCTATTCTGTTGTTTTCATTGTGCACTGAAGACATTTGGGATTGAGATCAAAAGTTGAATATGAGATGATATAATTAGAATGTCTGCTTTCATTTCGTAATATTTACATCTACAGTCACGTGAAGAAATAAGTGGAAATTGTTAGCTATTTTGACATATTTGGACAAGCAAACATTTGATCCTCTTTGAAACAGTGCCTATTAATAAAGTTGATACACTATCAAATGTCACATAAAATTGACATTTTGTAGTAATTTTTACAATTTAAATGAACAAAAAAAAAAAACAGATCAGTCACATGGAAAAAGTAAGTACACCCCTACATTTATGACACCTTCAAATCCATAAATTAGAATCAGGTGTTCAAGATTGGGTGCCAGTGATTAGAACCTGCTTAGGGAATTCAGGTGGCCTTCAGAAAAACAGTTGTGAATGCCTATAAGTTTGGCAAGGGATTTAAAAAGATCTCCAAATTATTTGAAATACATCATTCCATTGTAAGGAAAATAATCTACAAATGGCGCAAATTTCAAACGACTGCCAATTTGTCCAGGACTGGCCGTGCCAGCAAATTCAGCCCAAGAGCAGACCGTCTGATGCAAAAATAATTCTCCAAGAACCCCAAAATTTCATCACAGGATCTGCATGCGAGTTTTGCAGCTGTTGGTGTCAAAGTGCATGCTTCTACAATCAGAAAGAGATTGCACAAATTTGACCTGAATGGGAAGTGTACTAGGAAAAAGCCTTTCCAAGACTACAGTTTGCCAATGAGCATATAGGCATAGATCAGGTCTTTTGGAATAGTGTGCTCTGGGCAGACAAATCAAAGATAGAGTTGTTTGGCCACAGTAATAGCAGGCATGTTTGGTGCAGACCAAAGACAGCTTTTCAGGAGAAGCACCTCATACCAACTGTGAAGCACGGTGGTGGAAATGTTATGGTTTGGGGTCGCTTCTCTGCCTCAGGGACTGGACAGCTTGCATTCATTGATTCAACTATGAATTCTGCATCATATCAAAGAGCGCTTGAAGGCAATGTGAGGCCATCTGTCCGAAAGTTGAAGTTGAACCGACCACTGGTGTAAAGACCAGACATGGAACAGGTCAGCCAAGGAAAACAACAGCAGCTGATGACAGAAACATTGTGAGAGCTGTGAAGAAAAACCCAAAAACAACAGTTAGTGATCTCACCAACAACCTCCACAGGGCAGGGGTGAAGAGATCACAATCCACAAAATGTAAACCACTCATGAGCAGCAAGAATCAAAAGGCCAGATGAGCCACAAAAGTCCTGGAACCAAGATTAATCTCTATCAAAGTGATGGAAAGGCCAAAGTGTGGAGAAAGAATGGATCTGCTCATGATCCAAAACATAGAAGCTCGTCAGTCAAGCATGGTGGAGGTAATGTCATGGCTTGGGCTTGCATGGCTGCTTCTGGAACAGGCTCACTAATATTTATTGATGATGTAACTCATGATAGTAGCAGTTGAATGAATTCAGAAGTCTGCAGAAACAATCTGTCTTCCAATTTACAGAGAAATGCATCCAATCTAATTGGAAGGATCTTCATCATGCAGCAAGACCATGGTCCAAAAAGCACTGCCAACACAACAAAGAACTTCATCAGGGGGGAAAATTGGAAGGTTTTAGACTGGCAATTACCAGACCTTAACCCAGTTGAGCATGCATTTCACCTCCTGAAGAGGAGGCTGAAGGGAGAAACCCCTACAACAAACAACGACTGAAAGAAGTTGCAGTACAAGCCAGGAAAAGCAACACATAAAAAAATGCAACAGTTTGGTGGTGTCAGTAGGTCACCAGCTTGATGCAGTTATTGCAAGCAAGGGATATGCAAGCCAATATTAAGTGTTATGTACTTTAATTTACCTTAAGACTATCTGTTCCTATACTTTTGCTCACCAAAAAATTGGGTGGTCTGCCACCAAAGGTACCATGCTCTAAGTTGTTTAACACATCTAGTTGTAAATATGAGGAAATGAAATCATATTTTTATCTCAAACCCAAATGTCTTTAATGTATAGTGAAAAAAAAATAGAATTGGCCTTGCTGTTCCAATACTTTCGAAGGGGACTGTATAACTACAGCTCTTTCTGAATGTTATTTTTGTTGTCCACATATTCATGTATTTTCATTGCATTTATGATTCAATAATATTTATTTTTTTGAGCATTATACATTTAACAGTTCTTTTTTGAACTATACATGCCAACCAGGGTAACACAAGCAATTTTAGATTTAAATCAGAAAATCAATAAGACTGAACTACTTTGGTAACACACAAATACACACACACACACACAATCACCTTGAGTAATGAATTAATACGTTTCTATGTGTCATTTGCAGAAACTCAACCTTACCTCTGAGAAAATGTGCTTCATTTGTGCGTGTTTGTTCCTGAAGCGCTTGATTTTTTGGTGAATGCGTGGGTCCTTTTCCAACTCCTCCAATGTTGCCCATTTACAGTGAAGGTAGGAACTAGCAACAAAAGCAAAAAAAAGCAGAAGGACATAGCATTTTATATGGGGTATCTATTGCTGAGATACACCCTCATTTCCTGTATGGTGACATAGCAATCAAATATGTTTGCAGGTTATGGACAACATGTGGCATATCAAAATCTGAGAAATTAGTTTTGTTTGGACTGGTCTCATGATGCTGTCAGCCAAATTTTGTAATGATTGGACCAAATTTGTAGGCAAAGAAGCAGAAAAAACTCAGTTTTTATTAAATTTCACAATGGCCAACATCCTGTTTGACAAACTTCCTTACATGAAGAACTCAGCACCTTCTAGGGAATCAAGAAAAAGAAGAAATTTGATTGCAGTTATGAGCAATTTTACTAATTTGTGAATTATAGCACCCCCCTATAGGAGATTTATATAAAACTTCATGGAGTCCCTTGGGACAAAGTCATTTATGTGGCAGTGGTGGCTCAATGTTTAAGGCTCTGGGTTACTGCTCAGGAGGTCTTGGTTCAAGCCCCTTAAGCTTATCTGCTCCAGGAGTGCCACATCACAGCTGACCCTGTGCGCCGACCCCAACTTAACAAGCTGGGATATGCGAAGATAAGAATTTCAATGTTCTGTAATGTATATGTGACAAATAAAGGCTTCTTCTTCTATTTACTCATCTACAAAGTTTGGTCAAAATCCATCACATCATTGCTGAGATATGCCCTCACTCTTTGGTGACTTCAGTGTTTGGGTATTATGGATAAACTATCCATCATATCAAAAATCTAAGAAACAAGTTTGTTCGGGTTGGTCTCCCGAGGCTCTCTTCCACATTGGACATAACTTTGTACAAGATAAAGTGAAAAAACTTTTTTTTAAAATTCAAAATGGCTGACTGCCCATTTGAGAAATCACAAATTCATTATATCAAGAACACTATGCATCATCAAAGGAAACAACAGAACCAAGAATGTTGATTTGATGTTAAGTGGTTCAAAAGCAGTTTTACAAATTTTAAAAAATTACAAAAAGAAATTACAGCACCACCTAGAGGTAAATTTAGAGAAACCTTATTGGAGTCCCTTAGGGTGAGTTCCTTCAGTTATCTACAAAGTTTGGTCAGAATAGGTCACATGGTTGCTGAGATATGCCCTCACATCCTGTTTATGGACAAACCACCCCGTATTACAAAAAGCAGAGAAACAACTTTTTTGGGATGGTCTCATGATGCTCCAAATTGTTCTCAAAATGTATTTGTATTAATTTAAAAATGTATTCATTTAATCTCTTCTAGACTATAGTAATGGCTTGAATATATGTGTTACTTTTTGGAAAAAGGAAGTACTCATGCTTTAATTTAGTCTCTTGTTGACTATGTAATGCCTTGCATATACAGTGCTGCGAAAAAGTATTTGCCCGATTTCTTCTGTTTTTGTGTATATCTCGTACTAAATAGCTTTACATCTTCAAATCTTAAAATCTGGTTGTGCCACCTTTAGCAGCAATAACTGCAACCAAATGCTTCCAATGGCTGGAGATCAGTCTTTCACAGCACTGTGGTGGAATTTTGGCCCACTCTTCTTTGCAGAACTGCTTTAGTTCAGCCACACTGGAGGGTTTTTGTGCATGAACTGCCTGTTTAAGGTCCTGCCACAGCACCTCAACTGTCAAAGTCAGGACATTGACTAGGCCACTCCAAAACTTTAATTTAGCTTTTTTTGAGTCATTCAGAGGTGGACTTACTACTATGCATTGGATCATTGTCTTGCTGCATAATCCATTTGCTCTTGAGTTTCAACTTAATGACTGAAGACCGGACATTCTACTTTAGGATTTTCTGGTAGAGAAACCATCTCTACATCACCATCAAACTGCCACCACCATGCTTGACATTCTTTTTGTGGAATTTTGTGTTTGGTTTTACGCCAGATGTAACGGGACCCCTGTCTTCCAAACAGTTCCACTTTCGACTCCTCAGTCCACAGAACATTCTCCCAAAAGGTTTGAGGATCATCAAAGTGTGTTTTGGCAAAATTCAAACTAGCCTTAATGTTCTTCTAGGTTAGGAGTGGTTTTCACCTTGCCAGACTTCCATGGATACGATTTTTGCACAGTGTCTTTCTGATAGTGGAGTCATGAACAGTGACCTTTATTAATGCAAGAGAGGTCTGTAGTTCCTTTGATGTTGTCCTTGGCCAGTCCAGAGCACCTGCTGCCTTTTTTCTCCACCCCAGTTCCTGTGTTTTCGTGCATAGTTGAGTCACTTGGCCTTGTTTCCATGTCGGAGGTATGGCTTTTGGGCCGCAAGTCTTCCATGAAGGCCACTTCTCACCAGACTTCTCTGGACAGTAGATGGGTATACCAGGATCCCACTGGTTTCTGCCAGGTCTGAGCTGATGGCACTGCTGGACATCTTCCGATTGCGAAGAGAAGTAAGCCTGATGTGTCTTTCATCTGCTGCAGTAAGTTTCCTTGGCAACTGCATCTACGGCCCTCAACGTTGCCCATTTATTTGTGCTTCTTCAAAAGAGCTTGGATAGCACATCTGGAAACCCCTGTCTGCCTTGAAATTTCTGCCTGGGAGAGACCTTGCTGATGCAGTATAACTACCTTCTGTCTTGTTGCTGTGCTCAGTCTTGCCATGGTGTATGACTTTTGACAGTAAACTGTCTTCAGCAACCTCATGATTAATGATTGTGTTTCAACCTACATATTGAATTCATGATCATTACCACCTGTTTGGTATAATTGTTTATTCATACACCTGACTACAATCCTTACAAAATCCCTAACTTTGTGATTTCATGCTGTTTTGACGGCAAAGGGTGATCACACCAAATATTGATTTGATGTAGATTTTTCTTCTGTTCACTCACTTTGCATTTTGTTAATTGATAAATATAAACTATTAACATGTCTATTTTTTATATATATATTATATATTATTATAATATTATTTATATTATATAAAATAATATGAATATAATTTTAATTATATATTCATTCAGCTCAGTATTTTATTTCATTTACAGTATTATACTTAATGATACTGGAGGCAATGTTTCATGATAAATTCTCAAAAAGCTTTATATTAAAAAATACGCTCATATGACTCATATGAGCAATGTTCAAATGATGGTCCAGCCTCTTTAGAATGGCAACTACTTCATTAAAATTGCAACTACAATAGAATTGTAGAATTCTTTAGAATTGCAACTACAATATTCCTACTCAAGGAGTCTGGGTTTTAGAAGACTTTTACCAGACATTCAGCCATGATGAAGACCTCTCCTGAGATTAGGGACACGATCAGGACTATGTGGAGAGTTGGACATTTCCAGACTGACATCAGGGATTTCCTGTTGAAGTCAGGTTTGTGTGTCTCCGGCAGTATGATTAAATGACATTGTCGTCATCAGACTCCTGCAACTAAAAAACCAATTGGCTTTATGCACACACTCTTCCACATTCAAAGTCAGCCAACTAGGTCACATCAGGTGCACGTAGCGCCAATAGCAACTCTGGCATTTTTCGGTCGCTTCAAGATGTACCTATGGTTACAGTCAACGTTGAGTCGAATTATCCAAACGTTGTGTCATACATCGACAACCAAGAAGGAGCAGGGCTTCAAGCTATACGTTTCAAGCTACATCCACAATTATGAAGGAAAGATCTGGACATGTAGTGTCTTTACATGCCCTTAGCATGCATGCTATCTAATGCTAGCACAGCAAGTGTAATGTACCCATGTGTCTGTCTCGGTCTGTCTACTATTATGTGTCAATCACATACAAATTTCCTAACGCCATTGTCAATCTCAATTTCAAACAAGGATTCAAGCACAGGAGAGGTAACCATTAGGGCTGAGTGTTACTGATCAATGAGGAAAAGCCAAAAGCCTCACAGTTTAGCATAAGGGAAAGTTATCCTGCAGGTTCGGAGCAGGCTGGTTCATGAGACAAGTTCTGTTTGTCAGATCAAGTTTCTGTGAATTGTCGCATGTACAGCCGTGGCCAAAATTTTTGAGAATGACACAAATATTAATTTTCACAAAGTCTACTGCTTCAGTGTTTTTAGATCTTTTTGTCAGATGTTACTAACTGTTACTGAAGTATAATCACAAGCATTTCATAAGTGTCAATGGCTTTTATTGACAATTACATGAAGTTTATGCAAAGAGTCAATATTTGCAGTGTTGACCCTTCTTTTTCAAGACCTCTGCAATTCGCCCTGGCATGCTGTCAATCAACTTCTGGGCCACATCCTGACTGATGGCAGCCCATTCTTGCATAATCAATGCTTGGAGTTTGTCAGAGTTTGTGGGTTTTTGTTTGTCCACCCGCCTCTTGAGGATTGACCACAAATTCTCAATGGGATTAAGGTCTGGGGAGTTTCCTGGCCATGGACCCAAAATGTCGATATTTTGTTCCCCGAGCCACTTCGTTATCACTTTTGCCTTGTGGCAAGGTGCCCCATCATGCTGGAAAAGGCATTGTTCGTCACCAAACTGTTCTTGGATGGTTGGGAGAAGTTGCTCTCTGAGGATGTTTTTGTACCATTCTTTATTCATGGCTGTGTTCTTAGGCAAAATTGTGAGTGAGCCCACTCCCTTGGCTGAGAAGCAACCCCAGACATGAGTGTTCTCAGGATGCTTTACTGTTGGCATGACACAGGACTGATGGTAGCGCTCACCTTTTCTTCTCCGGACAAGCTTTTTTCCAGATGCCCCAAACAATCGGAAAGGGGATTCATCAGAGAAAATGACATTACCCCAGTCCTCAGCAGTCCAATCCCTGTACTTTTTGCAGAATAGCAGTCTGTCCCTGATGTTTTTCCTGGAGAGAAGTGGCTTCTTTGCTGCCCTTCTTGACACCAGGCCATCCTCCAAAAGTCTTAGCCTTACTGTGCGTGCAGACGCACTCACACCTGCCTGCTGCCATTCCTGAGCAAGCTCTGTACTGGTGGTGCCCTGATCCCGCAGCTGAATCAACTTTAGGAGACGGTCCTGGCGCTTGCTGGACTTTCTTGGGCGCCCTGAAGCCTTCTTCACAACAGTTGAACCTCTCTCCTTGAAGGTCTTGATGATCCGATAAATGGTTGATTTAGGTGCAATCTTACTAGCAGCAATATCCTTGCCTGTGAATCCCTTTTTGTGCAAAGCAATGATGGCTGCACGTGTTTCCTTGCAGGTAACCATAGTTAACAGAGGAAGAACAATAATTTCAAGCACCACCCTCCTTTTAAAGCTTTCAGTCTGTTATTCTAACTCAATCAGCATGACAGAGTGATCTCCAGCCTTGTCCTTGTTAACACTCTCACCTGTGTTAACGAGAGAATCACTGACATGATGTCAACTGGTCCTTTTGTGGAAGGGCTGAAATGCAGTGGACATGTTTTTTTGGGATTAAGTTCATTTTCATGGCAAAGAGAGACTCTGTCATCTGATCACTCTTCATAACATTCTGGAGTATATGCAAATTGCCATCATAAAAACTGAGGCAGCAGACTTTGTAAAAATTAATATTTGTGTCATTCTCAAAACTTTTGGCCACGGCTGTAATCCTAATAAAGGCTATTTTAAACACATATTTCGTTTCATATACCATAAATAACACTGGTGTGTTGGAATATTTATCTATATTTAAATATCTTACTGTGAAGTTGTCCCTCCGGATAGCAACAAGCCATTTTTGCCTGATTTCCGCGTCAGATGGAAATGTGTGAAAATTAAGTACTTTGTTGTACTTACTCGAGGCTTGACACAGAGGCACACAACAATGTTGTAACGGTAAGTTGCCTGTTATTAATGTATAATACAATGTATATTGTATAATACAATGCATATAGTGTATTAATAAAATGTGCTTTCTTACAATATAGGCAAATGTCATGTTTGAACAAGTTTCAAACACTGGACACCAAGAGAGAAAAAATGTGGTAGAGGACTTGAGGCCTGAGCAAGTGAGGCACTGAGGAGGGAGCTCCGTGTTTGCAAGCAGGCATATGCAGATGCAAAAGCAGCTCTTGTAGATTTAAAAACTGCACACACCAGGCTCGTCCAGGCTGCACAGCTGTTGTGATGCAGCTAAGAGAGGCGCACATAGCAACAGCGGCATTGAGGACTCATCTTGACTGTGTCTACTACTGTGTTTACTAGAGCAGCGGTATAAAGAGTGGGCATCGACCACCAACTGGAATGGCTCAAGGGGCAGATCTGCATTGCCCATGAACCTAAGGCACTTTATTTTAAAGACAGTTTCCTGGAGGTTCTCCCACATGACGCTGCCCGAAAGCGCATCAAAGACAGACTCAATGAGTTCTTATGCTCCCAAGGCACATGTTTCCCACAGGCACATGCATTTTTAACATTGGAAAAAATATTGGATTTAAAAAGTTCCCATTTTCTTTGTATGTATAAATTTAATTTGTAAAACCTAATTATGTCTTATTTTTCTTTGCTTTTCTTTCTTTCCTTAAGACACTTAAGGAATAAACAGAGTTATTTTACTCAAATGTTATTATTACATAAGCTCAAATACAGTGGCAAGCGCAATATGTCACGTACAATATTTTGTTTAGAGAAAACTTTAAGAATAATTTAAATCCACTTATCCTGTCATTTCTCATTTCCATGACAACCAAACACTAGCATTTTTGTAAAAACAAATTTTTTTTCTCGTGTGACGGCAGCAGTAACAGGATACTTTAATACAGAAAATATGAATTGTTTACATAAATGCCACATGAATTTTAAACCTGATTTTAAAGTGTGTTTAAATCATAATTTTAACATCATTTATAACATTATAAAATTTTTAAATATTTTGCTGTGTTCGCTGCGGTCGCCATCAGTGCCAGCAACGTTCTCTCGCGCAGATGCGCACACAGCTTGTGTGCTGCATTTCTCGCCCGATCTCCGATCCGGTGAAATCACAGAACAAAAATGCAAACAAATGCACCCCCACATTGATATACTCCACTGACCTACAGCTCTAATTGTGGTTTAATAGAAACAAAATCTTTACAAGCGGCGCATCCCTTTTTTGCAAACAAGATTCACTTGTAAATTTGTGTGTGCCGTGGCGGCGGCAGCAGACCCCGTGGTGGTAAGGGACATTTTGGTTGCTGATCCTACTGTACTGTGGGTGATTTACACCTGTGCCATCATGCATGATGCTTCCTCCCTGCTCAAGTTGGATAAGCATTTTTTATATTATATTTTACAGACAGACTTCCCTGAATTCAGACCACTGGTTTACAAATTCAGGGACTGGGATAGCCATTGCAAAATACTAATTTTGATTTGAATGCATGTTTCGCAATTTTGCCATATACATTTTAGAAAGAAAAGAGTTTTTTAAAAAGGCTGAAAATGATTTTAGATGGAACATAAGTAGTTGCCACCACTTTAGCATTAGGGTTAGGCATTAGACTTACAAATTTCTGTACTTCACATAAAACTCTTCTGACTCTTCAACTGGTTCTCCATGGAATGTCTGAAATAATAGGAAATATAATATATAGATGAGGAAGATGTTATCAAACAGTTCAAACACTACACAAAAACAGTGATTAAAACAATACAAAGAGACCACACCACCTCCTTCTTAATAGTCCGCACAGAGAGAATCTTTTCAATGATGTTGGCTTCATCTTCAGGGGGTTCCTGAGACAAAGAAGAGAAGCAAGAATAGACCAAGAACAAGAAACAAAGTAAAACACTGAGACTGAATAAAACACTGAGACTGAGTAAAACACTGAGACTGAGTAAAACACTGAGCGTGATGACTGGAAGTGTGTATGGGTATGATGCATGACTGTGTGAAGTGTACTTTTCCCATGTTTTCCTGTGACTATATGCACTTATTGAACATCCCATTCCAAAGATGGTCCCTCCTTTGCTGCTGCAACAGCCTCCACTCTTTTGGGAATGCTTTCCACTAGATTTTGGAATGTTGCTATGGGAAATTTTGCCCATTCAGCAACAAGAGGTTGGTCATTGATGTCAGGTGAGAAGGCATGGTGCACATTTCCAATTCATCCCTACATCAACCTTGGCAAACCATGTCTTCATGGAGCTTGCTTTGTGCATTGTCATACTGGAACAGGTTTGATGTTTCAGCAAAAGCCTATATTTCGGCCTCCGTTATTAAAAACTCACAGACTGAGTGGACTGACAGCTCATCGCTATTTAAAGGATCTGAAGTATTCAGCATTTGTACAATCCCAATCCCTGGACCCTATTACAGTTAAAGCTGCACTTCTGAATGTGAGGTCAGTGAGAAATAAAACATTTATATTTCACGATTTTATGGTATCGCAGAAGATGGATTTTCTGTTTTTAACTGAGTCTTGGCTTGACCCGGTGGATATCTGTTTTCTTACTGAACTGTTGCCTGCAAACTATAATGTTTTAAATACCCCCAGATCCACTGGTCGAGGCGGGGGTGTGGCCACTCTTTTTAAGGACAGATTTAAATGTAGCCTTCTATCAGTGGAGAAATATTCAAGTTTTGAACTACAGTTGGTTAACTGTAGTGGTGAATTGCTGAACTGGTGAACTGACCTACATTGCTCACTGTGCACTTATCTATCGGAATAACTGTGCAAGACCGCGTGAGGAATCTGGATGTTATAATCGACTCGTCCCTCAGTTTTGAAAAACAGATAAAATCTGTTGTAAAGAGTAGTTTTTGTCAATTTAGACTGAATTCTAGGTTAAAGCCCTTACTTACTTTTAAAGATTTGGAGATCTTTGTTCACGCTTTTATTACCTCAAGACTGGATTACTGCAATTCCCTCTATGCAGGGATCAGTCAGCAACAACTATCTCGTTTGCAGCTTGTACAGAACGCCGCAGCCAGGCTTCTGACTGGCACAAAAAAAGGGATCACATTACTCCAGTGTTATCCTCTCTCCATTGGCTGCCGGTTCAGTATAGGATTGATTTTAAGATTTTATTATTGGTTTTTAAAGCTCTTCACAACATGTCTCGAATTTATATTAGTAACCTTTTAGGATTTTATACAATCGGCTAGGACGCGGAGATCGACGGATCAAATGTTGTTGGCAGTCCCTCGTTCTAAGAAGAAGTCAAAGGGTGACCGAGCTTTCACAGTAGTTGCTCCTACATTGTGGAACAGTCTTCCACTCTGTATTTAGCAGGCTCCATCTATAGAGGTTTTTAAATGTATCATTTTAATTTAGCTTTTGAAGGAAGGGGATCTTGAATAATTGTCTTTGTGTGTGTAGGTATGATAATGTTATTTGCTATTTGTGTGTAGGCATGTTAATTGTTACTTGGTATTTTTTAGTATATGTCCTTTATCTTTTTATTATTTACTTTTTATACACTCTTCTTCTAAAACAATTGTGAAGCACTTTGGGCAACAAAGTTGTTTTTAAATGTGCTATATAAATAAATAAAAGTTGAAGTTTGGGCTAGGCCCCTTAATTCCCGTGAAGGGAACTCTTAAAGCTACAGCATACAAATATATTTATGCCAGACAATGGTCTGGTGGTATTTATACCAGACAATGGTCTGGTGACTAGTGTCCACTAAGGTTGACAAGTCCTGCATGGATGATTATTTAATTCCATGTGACCACTCTACTAGGTTGTGCTTGTCTCTAGCTACTAAAACCTCTGAAACCTCTTCTCTGCAGGCCCAAAGAGTGACCCAGTTACATTAGGCAGGTTCTATAGAGTAGTTTTCTCACACCTGTAACTCTCACAGCACTATCCATACCTGCTGCTGACCAAGAACCAGTCTTGGCCAAAATGTCCCACTGCCAGAAGTGCAGTTTCAATCAGTTCCATCGCAGTGGGTTCAAGTTGCAGCCAACTGGAGCAACCGATCCAGTGCAAGCAGCAAAACTACCAGCACATGTCATCTATGCTCCTGGACTGTGCATAGGAAGCGTATGTCTGAGCATAGTCTTCATCTGGTGAAACCATCAACAGCTGATATGCCAATAAGCTAGAGCGTATTTTAACACTCTCAATGTAGTCCTTGCACTGTGGCATGAGTTCTATGTTAATATCCAATCCAATACTGGCCACCGCCATTTACAGGGTGGCTATTGCGGCCTGTTAAGAGCCTGTAAAGGCGGGCTAGAAGACAGAAGTAGTGCAGATGTGTGGTAAAGTAGAATGGTGGGAGATACTGCAGTTACCTCTGCTTGCCAAGCTAGGGTAGAGGAGGAGAGGGCGGGAATTCGCTCTGTTCCCAACACAGCAATGGTCTCACCATCATCATCCACAACTTTAAAATCTAGATCTTCATTGTACTTCCTACGCTTCACCTGACGCCCTGATCTCCTCTTCTGCAAAGTAAACAAACAAGACGAAATAAAAGTTTGAAAGTGAGACACCATGGTGAGTAAGAGAAAGAAAGGGATGGAGAAATAAGTAAGAACATAGGCAAAATGAGAGAGAGAGAGAGAGAGAGAGAGAGAGAGAGAGAGAGAGAAAAGAAAGACAATTTCTTGGTTATCAAATAATAAAAATGAGACCCCAAAAAGTCATTTTCATCTACTTTGCCACTTTCTTATACTATTTTATTTGCTAAATCCTCTCTTCACACACAACACAAAGCACCAGTATCCAACCCAAGAAAGATAGGCAAATAGAAGCTAAGTAAAGGTTATGCCTTTTAATCATCAATGTCTAGAAGATAAAAGAGCATTAAGTGAAATGCATGGACAGAATGAATTACAGGAATGACAAAGTAAACAAGAATTGGGGTACACTCACAGTGTTGTCCATAGGGTCTGTGCTCTCTTCTCCTCCTGTAGCCAGTGTACAGAGTGAGGCTGTATCATCACTCTCAGCCGCCTCTTGCAGTGCATCACTTTTCCGCTTCCCTTTTTTTCTTTTCTCCAGGGGGATGACACTCTGCTCTCTGCACAACATGGGAAAATTAGTTAGAACATGAAGCTTCACATTAACATAGTTAACACAAACTAAATATCATATCATATCATACATCAGTGGCATCATACTAGAAACCGATGACCATGGTTGTTTCTAATATGGCAATGAAAACAGATAAAAGCTTGACAAGTCTTTCCTAGTATTATACCACATTGTTGAATTCCTAAATTTGACTGATCAGGTGTTAATTTTATTTAATAGCACAGCTTTGACAGTAGTGATGGCTGTATTTCAAATCACAGGTCCATACCAATGGGCCTGTTCTAATATGATAAACAAGAGAGACTAGTGAGAGAACAACTGTTTATACAGTTGAGCCCAAAGGTTTACATATACCTAGGCTGACATTCAAACTCAATTTCTCATAACTCCACACATTTCATGTTACCATACATTTCCTGTATTAGTAAAATATAGTAAAATAATTACTTAATTCCATTAGAGGTAATTTCAAAATAATAGCTGAGAGAAAAATTTATTTCAGATTTTGTACATCAGATTCTCAGTGGGTCAAACGTTTACATACACTTTGTTAGTATTTGGTGTAGTAGCCTTCCACAAGCTTCTCACAATACTTTGCCGAAATTTTTTCTCATTCCTCCTGACAGGTGGAACATAATTTCATACCTGATACCTCCAACTCCTTCATCAGTTTGTTTGTCATTGTCTTGGTGTTCAGTTGAACTTTTTGGACCAAACTTCATTCATCCTTGGGAGTCAATTTGTGCCTACTTCCTGAATGATGCAGTGTCTCTGTGGTCCCAAGATTTTTATATTTGCATACAATTGTTTGTACAGATGCTCACGGTACCTTCAGTTGTTTGACTTGTGGAGGTCCAATTTTTTTTCCTGAGGTCTTGGTTGAGTTGCTCAGATTTTCCCATGGTATCAAGGGCAAAAAGGCACTATAGCTAAAGGTGGGATCGTTTACAGCCAAAAGTACACTCCCATTTAACTCCTAATTGTGACAACTGGCCAATCAAAAACTTTTAAAAGTCATTTCTGACTGTTTAAGGAGACAGTTAACTTTGAGTATGTAAATCTTTGACCCATTGGAATTAAAGTTATAGTGAATTAAAGCCGAAATAAATCTGTCTCTAATTGATATTGTAAAATTATCTCCAATGTGAACAAAGTAGATGCCCTAAATGACGGGCCAAAAGAAATTTTTGGTAACATGAAATGTGTGGAGTTGTGAAAAACTGTGACTGAATATCTAGCCTGGATGTATGTAAATTTTTGGCCTCAACTGCAGCTATTATAATGTAAGTTATAACAGGAACTTGTCTCATGGACATTTCACAACATTAAATGTAACGATAAACGGTGAAAAGTTATAGGAAAATAATCAACTCTGGGGTTGTTTCAGCATCACCACGTCATTGATTATTTTCCTATGAAAGCACACCCCGTCATGTTTTATTCCTTATTTAAATAACAAATGTACTTTAATGCCATAATTTATCCTCAACTCACTTCGGCTTCCTCCCACGCTGCCTTGGTGGGGAGGTCACATCCTTTCCCTGTGTTTTTGACTTGACCTCTTGAACTTTCTTGACCTTTTTAGTATCCTTTACTACCTTCCCCTCCACCTTCTTTGTATCTTTTAGCTCGTTCAGTGCTTTTGATTTCTTCGGGAGCAGCCCCTTCCCTTCTTTCTGTACCTTCTTTTTCTTTGGTCTATTGTTGCACTCTCTGTCTTCTCTTGTGTCTTTCTTGTCTTTTTTTTTGCGTTTTTTCCTCACCCTGGGCCCACCTCCTCCATCATCCTCCTCGCTATTGACTGGTGAAACAGAAAGGTGGGGACTGGGGCTGCTAGACCCTTGGACTATTTCCCTCATCCCAGAGAGCTTTGCATGAGCCACACAGTGGTTAGATGGCCCATCGATGATGCGAATCTGCTCCTTGCCAAAGTGGCCTATGGAAAAAGTGGTTTGTGCATTCTGCTCAGAGGCAGTGGTGGCTGAAGTAGCTGAAGTGTGCATTAAAATGTGCGTGGCAGACATCTGTAAGACAACAAAATACAACAGAGCAATTATTGGCTTACTACTCAAAGGACTAAACTAATACAGATTACAAAAATTATTTTAAAATGTTTTTTAAATTTAAAAACAGAAAAATCCAAAGGAAAAAAAAAAACAAAAAAAAAAACAACAACATTTAAATAAACCCAAGGTCCATGTATGCCATTTAAATGCTACAGTTTGAATGAACTCACACCTGGAATTTTAGGTGCAACTTGAGTCATGACTTTACCAGTGGTGTTTCTATAACTTTAAGGTATGAAGGGCTCAGCCCCCAGAAGCCTCACTCGATTGTTTTTTCAAGCTGACTAAAATGCCCTAAAATATTTTCACATTGGTGTCTTAGTGGCTTAATCATGCCAAACCCTTATTAGTTTATAATATATCAGGATTAGCTGATGTCTCAGAACAACAGTGTGAATTCAGATTGATGTTACTACAGTCACCTTGACAGCAAAGCTCTGCTCAGCCACCACTTTCAGTCTGTGGATTACGATAATAACCTAGTTTTTAAATGTGGACTGCCTGCTGAAAGCTGCTGCCCTGCCTGACTGCCCTCAACCTTGCTGCTTTGGAAGAACAGAACCCCCTGCTCAATCGGCCCGCCACAGTCTAAGTTGTCACAGTTTCATATTGAATCTAAAATATTTTTTACACTTCTCATAATAACATAAAAGATTTTTTTGTGCCGTTGCTTCAGCAGGCCATCTCTCACTCCAAGTCAGTGAATCTGACCTGGCCAATCTGACCTGGGCTATCAAAGCACAACTACGCAGAAAGAATCCACAAACACTTCAAAAACACCAAGGACACAAGGCGTATGTGGTAGGGCATTCAGGCAATCATAGACTACAAAGCTACACCACCTGTCTGTGATGATAATGCCTCGCTCCCAGATGCACTGAACGATTTCTACATATGGTTTGAAGCACAGAACAACATGCCAGCGTGGAAGACCACCCCAAAAGCCACCGACCAAATACTTCATCTGTCTGCAGTAGATGTCAGGAAAACTCTGTCCAGAGTTAACCCATGGAAAGCTGCAGGTCCTGACAACATACCTGTCCATTTAATTTCATTATTTTGAAGGCATCTTTGCTTTAAAGCATTTCTTTGCATGTACATATTATATATATATATACACAGTACTGTGCAAAAGATTTAGGCAGGTGTGAAAAAATGGTGTAAAGTAAGAATGCTTTCAAAAATAGACATGTAAATAGTTTATATTCATCAAATTATCAATTCTAAGTACACTTGCACACAGTATTTGAAGGAACTCGACAGGTAGGTTGGCCCAAACATCTTGGATAACTAACCACACTTCTTCTGTGGATTTAGGCAGCCTCAGTTGCTTCTCTCTCTTCATGTAATCCCAGACAGACTCGACGATGTTGAGATCAGGGCTCTGTGGGGGCCATACGACCACTTCCAGGACTCCTTGTTCTTCTTTACATTGAAGATAGTTCTTAATGACTTTGGCTGTATGCTTGGGGTTGTTGTCATGCTGCAAAATAAATTTGGGGCCAATCAGATGCCTCCCTGATGGTATTGCATGATGGATAAGTATCCGCCTTTACTTCTAAGCATTGAGGAGACCATTAATTCTGACCAAATCCCCAACTCCATTTGCAGAAATGCAGCCCCAAACCTGCAAGGAACTGCCACCATGCTTCACTGTTGCCTGCACACACACATTCGTGTACAGCTCTCCAGCCCTTCGACGAACAAACTGCCTTCTGCTACAGCCAAATATGTCAAATTTTAACTCATCAGTCCAGAGCACCAGCTGCCATTTTTCTGCACCCCAGTTCCTGTGTTTTCGTGCATAGTTGAGTCGCTTGGCCTTGTTTTCACGTCGGAGGTATGGCTTTTTGACCGCACGTCTTCCATGAAGGCCACTTCTGACCAGACTTCTTCGGACAGTAGAAGGGTGTACCAGGGTTCCAGTGGTTTCTGCCAGGTCTGAGCTGATGGCACTGCTGGACATCTTCCAATTGCGAAGGGAAGTAAAGTCTCATGTGTCTTTCATCCGCTGCAGTAAGTTTACTTGGCCTCAACGTTGCCCGTTTCTTTGTGCTTCTTCAAAAGAGCTTGGACAGCGCATCTGGAAACCCCTATCAGCCTCGAAATTTTTGCCTGGGAGAGACCTTGCTGATGCAGTATAACTACCTTCAGTCTTGTTGCTGTGCTCAGTTTTGCCATGGTGTAGGACTTTTGACAGTAAACTGTCTTCAGCACCCTCACCTTGTTAGCTGAGTTTGGCTGTTCCTCACCCAGTTTTATTCCTCCTACACAGCTGGTTTTTTTCAGTTAATGATTGTGTTTCAACCTATATATTGAATTCATGATCATCACCTGTTTGGTATAATTGTTTAATCATACACCTGACTATATGCCTACAAAATCCCTGACTTTGTGCAAGTGTACCTAGAAGAATTGATGCTGTTTTGAAGGCAAAGGGTGGTCACACCAAATATTGATTTGATGTAGATTTTTCTTCTGTTCACTCACGTTGCATTTTGTTAATTGATAAATATAAACTATTAACATGTATATTTTTGAAAGCATTCTTACTTCTTACAGCATTTTTTCACACCTGCCTAAAACTTCTGGGGCGGTGGTAGCTCAGTGGTTAAGAAGTTGGGCTACTGATCGGTCATGAGTTCAATTCCCAGAACCGCCAAGCTGCCACTGTTGGGCACTTGAGCAAGGCCCTTAACGCTCAACTGCTCCCCGGGTGCCGCAGCAAAAATGGCTGCCTACTGCTCCGGGTGTGTTCAAGGTTTGTAGTGTGTGTTCACTACTCACAAGTTCTAATGTGTGTGCACTAACTTGGATGGGTTAAATGCAGAGGACAAATTCCAAGTATGGGTTACCATATATTGGCCGTCACTTTAACTTTCACTTTTTCACTTTTGCACAGTACTGTACATACAGTGGGTATAGAAAAGAATCACCCCCCTTTAAAATAATCACATTTTGTTGCGTTGCAGCCTGAAATGAAGACAGACACAGTTTTTCTTTTATCCAGCTATATTTACTAAGTGCAACTTATAACATCCAAGTGTAAGATATAACACCAACATGTCAGAAATTTTTTTTGAAAATAAAAAATCACCCCCCTCCTAAAAATGACTTGTAAACTCAATCAGGTGTAGCTAATCACCTTCTCAATGGCACACAAAGCCATTTGACTTTCAACTGTGATCAGCTGTGGTCATTTTGATTAGCTCAGCATGAAAAGAGCTTTCCTTGGGCATTTTGTAGTGCAACTGAAGCAAACAATCAACTATGGATGGCAAGGCACTGTCAAAAGATCTACGGGATAAAGTTGTAGACAGGCACAAGGCAGGAGATGGATATAAAAAAAATATAAGACTTTATCAATGCCTTGAAGCACAGTGAAGTCTATTATTAAGAAGTGGAAGGTATTTGGTACAACACAGACCCTCCCTGGATCAGAACGTCGCTCCAAACTGGATGAAAGAGCCAGGAGGAAACTGGCAGAGAGGCTACCAAGAAGCCTACAGCAACTCTGAAGCAGCTGCAGGAATTTATGACAAAGAGTGGTCATTGTGTGCATGTGACAACAATATCACAAATTCTCCACAAATGTGGCTTGTATGGGAGGGTTGCAAGAAAAAAAGCCACTCCTCAAGAAAGACCACATGCAGTCACGACTGAGCTTTGCCAAAACGCACCTTGAAGATTCAGGTCAGATGAGACTAAAACTGAATTACTTGGCCTCAACACCAAACGACATGTCTGGCGGAAATCCAATACAGCTCACCATTCCTACAGTAAAGCATGGAGGTGATAATATCCTGTTATGGGGGTGTTTCTCTGCAGCAGGGACTGGAGCACTTGTCAGGATAGAAGGAAAAATGGATGGGGCAAAATACCGTTAAATTCTTGAGGAAAATCTGCTGCCCTCTGCCAGAAAGTTGTCAATGGGAAGAAGGTTTACCTTCCAACATGACAATGACCCAAAGCACACAGCAAACCTGACCACACAGTGGTTGAAGGAGAAAAAGGTGAATGTCCTTGCATGGCCTAGTCAGAGCCCAGACTTAAACCCCATTGAAAATCTGTGGAATGACTTGAAGACTGCAGTCCACAAACAGTCACCATCAAATTTAACTGAACTTGAGCAGTGCAAAGTTAGTAGAGACATATCCCAACAGAGTAAAGGCTGTAATTAAAAAATTAAGGCAAATTAAAGCAAGGGGGTGATCCTTTTTCCAACTCAGCGATTCTGTTTTTTTCTTTATTTTTTTCTGACAAGTTGGTGTTATATCTTTCACTTGGATGTTATAAGTTGCACTGAGTAAATACAGCTGGATAAAACAAAAACTGTGTCCGTCTTCATTTCAGGCTGAAAAGCAACAAAATGTGATTATTTTAAAGGGAGGTGATTTTTTTCTATACCCACTGTACACACACACACACACACACACACACATACATATTTTATATATATATATATATATATATATATATATATATATATATATATATATATATATATACATACATATATATATACATACATACATATACATACATACATATACATACATACATATACATACATACATATACATACATACATATACATATATATATATATATATATATATATATATATATATATATATATATATATATATATATATATGTATATATATATATATATAGGTTGCTTTTCTCGCATAGACAACTCTCTGATCTTCATGGTGGCTTATCCTTTTTAACAAATGCAGTCTTCACAGGTGAAACTGAAGGCTAAAACCAAGAGCAGATGTTCAGAGCTATTTACTGTTTGTACAATCATTCTAACAGGACACACCAGGGTAACAAGAAACACCTGTTAATCAAATGTTCCAATATTTTTACTTGCCAACAAATTGGGCGGTCTGATACAAAATGTGCTATGTTCTATGTCTTGTAACACATCTACATATAAATACCAGGAAATAAAAGCTGAAATTCTAAACTCTAATTCTAAACATTCACTTTTTGATCTAAATCCCAAATGTCTTCAGTCTACAGCAAAAAGTGTTTAAAGTGGTGTTCCAATACTTTAAATGGGTACTGTAAACGCCCATGCCATTGCTGTACTCTTACAAATGGCTGTGCAGGGACCTACTTCATGTTTTCCTGGATCAACAAGAAGACATAAGCTTCTTCTTTACGAAAAAGACACATAAACATGAAGAGAGTTCAGTAAAATGGACGGATAGAAAGGTTTGAATGTTTCTGATGTACATTAAGCTAAGGATTTCTTTCACCGATAAGGCTTTATTTTTAACCATGCCTACCACTGCAGCACACATGTGCAGGCCCACAAAAACACAATGACACACACATGCTCTCAGACATCCTCAGCATGCATCTGCAGACAGGTATGGGGATAATATCAATGAATCACAAGCTTTCCACAGCAGCCTTGAATCAAGGCCGTTGTCACGGCAACAGGCTCGCAACCAAGCCACGGGAAGCAGCAACACAAACATGTGATCTCTGTGGTAACCCTTTGGTCACCACAGGCTACAGAGCACATTCAGATGCTTTGGAAATTTATGCTCAATTTTAAGATAAATCCAAATGAAACATCTAGGAAATAGTCAGGAGAGATTAGCAGAATACAGAAATAGTCTTTTTTTTTTTAATCACAATATAGCTTATACTTTCTACTCAATAGATGTGCTAGGTGCAAAATCACAGTATTTCAGTCCAGATTTCTGTTTAGCTCATTCCTTTTCAGATTTTATCTTTATACACATTGTATGACATGCATTGAATCATATACAACAGTCTTTCAAGCTTATTTCTCAATGCAAAAATGTTTCAGTTTTTTTTTTTTTTTAAATACTTTTTTTTTTTTTAAATTCCCCCTTCAAATCCCATTTAAATCAGTTTAATACACCTAGCTTCAATGTATGTTTAGTCATTCATCTTCACCAGCTGCTTTATCCTAGTCAAGGTGGCAGTGGATCCAAAGCCTGTCCCGGGAACAATGGGCGTGAGGTGGGAATACACCGTGGATGGAATGCCATTCCATCACTGAGCACCATGGGTCCACACTTTAGAACAATCATTCACACACAGGAAAGATTTAAAGTAGCCAATCCACCTACTAGAGTGCTTTGAGCTCAGGATCAGGCCAGGGACTCTGGAGGCTACAAGGTGACATTACGCACTGCACCACCGTGCTGCCCTGTCATGTATGTTCTTTTCTAAAAGAATGCATAAGTCTAGTGGCTGTGAGGGGTGTAAAAATACACAAAATTAAAATCTGATACAATACGGTAGTCTCACTATGATACATTTTTGATACAAAAAAAAATTAACCATTGCACAAATGTGTATTAGGTTTCCTTTTTTCAACTGACTAAAACATTCAGCATTATAAAAATACAATTGAAACTTAATGACAGTATTTGCGTGATCAATTCAGACTCTTAGCAGCATATAATGAAACCAAAGGTATGCATTAGAATGTAACATTAAACAGGGCTAATTAAACATTAGCACTCTGGCCAAGCTGTTGTGACACTTAAGGGGTGTGTCTGAAGCACACGGCTTTTAATTTGTTTATTTTCCATCTGCTGTTGGCTAGTTATGTGGTCTAAGTCAGGTAAATCTGTGTAGCTCTAGACATATTGTTTAACCCTGCATTCCCCACTATACCATGTGCTCTCATATCTGCAGCTATGAACTACCCTATTGCTGTGGTGATTTCTTTAGCCAGGATTGAAATGTCAGAAAAATGCTGTTTCAAAGCAGAGAGAGAGAGATAAAGACCAACATAGAAGGGTGATGTCAGCCGTGTTTGCTGTATAAGTGTTATTGTATTGTACACATATTTGGCACACTAAGGTTTTGCCTACAGTGCCTACTGACCAGTTTGGGTGAGCCTGTGCCCACTGTAGCCTCAGATTCTTGATGTTTTGATGTTGTTGTAGCCTCAGATTCTTGATGTTTTGTGCATGTGGTTCTGCTCACCATGGTTGTAAGGCGTGATTATTTGAGTTACTATATCCTTCCTGGCAGCTCGAACCAATCTGGCCATTTTCCTCTGACCTCTCTTAACAATTAACAATAAGGCATTTGCACCTACAAAACTGTTGCTTACTCCATGTTTTTTTCAGCCATCTAGTACAAACATGCCACGATCAAAGTCACAGAGATTATTTTTTTCATTCTGATGTTTGTGAACATTATCTGTATCTGCATGATTTTTTGCATGGCGCTGCCACATGATTGGCTGATTAGATTTTCCTAATAAAATGGATGGTGAGTGTATTGACCAATTTGATTTTTTTTTTAATAAATATGCGAGGTCCTCAAGGAAGGACTCATCGATTACAGCACCCTAGTGGTTGAGCTAATCATGAGTTACAGTTTTTGAGTAACCCAAGCTCCACCAAGGAAGGACTGATTGGCAGATGGCTGGTGTTCCCTTTGTTATTGAGGTGTGTGGTGTCATCATGCCAAGATTTAAAGAGTTCTGTAAGGCCTTCAGAAAAAAGGTTGTGGATTCCTATAAGTCTTGCAAGGGATTTAAAAAGATCTCCAAATTATTTGATTATTATTTAATTATCATTCCACTGTAAAGAAAATAATCTACAAATGGCACAGATTTCAAATTTCAGCCCAAGAGCAGAATGTCTGATGCAAAAAGAAGCCTCCAAGAACCCCAAAATTTCATCACAGGATCTGCTATTAAGTCTTGCAACTGTTAGTGTCAAAGTGCATGCATTTACAATCAGAAAGAGATTGCACAAATTTGACCTGCATGGGAGGTGTGCCAGGAAAAAGCCTTTGCAAGACTGTCTGAAAGTTGAACCGAAAGTGGACCTTTCAACAGGATAATGATCCTAAGCACACTAGCAAATCCACCAAAGAATGGCTCAAAAAGAAGAAATGGAGGGATATGGAATGGCCTAGTCAAAGCCTGGATTTGAATCCCATTGAAATGTTGTGGGGGGAGTGGAAACAGGCAGTACATGTAAGAAAACCCCCAAACATCTTGTAACTGAAAGAATATTGCATATCAAAAATTCCAGCAAGCCTGGTGGACAATTATGCAAAATGCCTACAAGAAGTTATTTCTGCGAAAGGGGGCAATACTAACTTCTGAGGCCAAAGGTGTGCTTGTAAGTAATCCAACTATTTTTTTCAACCTAGTTTATTTTCTTTTTATTTTCTGTTAACTTGTTTCCCCCAAATAGACTGAGAAAAAGAATACTGCATCTACCTTTTCCTGTGCAGGTTTCCCCCCCCCCTTTTTTTAGGTTTTAAGTCTTTTTGTGCAGTTTTCAGATTTCTAGATCTGTAGTGAGAATTTTGCTGAAACCTGACAGCCCTCGCTTTGAGCACAATGACCTATTCTTTAAAGTTCACTTAACACTGTAAAAAATATTGTTTTCATGCAGTTGTCTTTGTTTCATCTTGGAAGACCCACGCCTATTATGAAGCTTTTTGCAGAGATTTCTTTAACAAAAACAAACAAACAAACCCCCAGAATTCTCCACCTACTGTCCATATCATTGTTTTTGTTTTGTGTTCATTATCTGTTCAATCCAAATAAGGTATTCATATTCAGTTACACCCCTGGTATCAAGTCATCAAGTTGCCATTCTGTGTTTTCCTCCCAAAAAGAGTTGACTCCCTGACTCAATGCATTGCAAATGAAGTGTCCACCAATTCCACACAATGACAATAATTCACCTCATGCAAACACAGCAAGCAAAGTGAATTTAGCATCCAAGTGTTTCAGTTAGCACAACAGCCAATTGTTGGCCTTTATTTTGTCTTTATTTTAGTCAGGATTGAACAAATCATGATCTCGACTGCAGGTAAGACCCTCTCCCAGTGATTGACACCATTGGTCCACTGGTCACACTAATGTGCAAAAAAGTGTGCAGAACCAAAATATGGTTGCAGTAGGCAGACATCATGCCTAGCATATATACAGTGCCCTCCACTAATATTGGCACCCTTGTTAAAATATGAGCAAAGATGGCTGTGAAAAATTGTCTTTATTGCTTAACCTTTTGATCTTTTGTTAAGAAAATTCACAAAAATACTCTGCTCTCATGGATATGAAACAATTGCAAACACAACACAGGTTTATATATCTCTCTTTGTTAAATATAGGTGTGCAGCAATTATAGGCACCCTTTTAGTCAATACTTTGTGCTACCTCCCTTTGCCAAGATAACTGCTCCAAGTCTTCTCCTATAATGCCTGATGAGGTTTCAGAATACATGGCAAGGGATCTAAGACCATTCCTCCATACAGAATCTCTCCAGAACCTTCAAGTTTTGAGGTCAATGCTAGTGGACTCTCCGCTTAAGTTCACCCCACAGGTTTTCTATGGGTTTCAAGTCAGGGGACTGGGATGGCTGTGGCAGGACCTTGATTTTGTGGTCAGTAAACCATTTTTATGTTGATTCTGATGTATATTTTGGATCATTATCCTGCTGGAAGATCCAACCACAGCCCATTTTAAGCTTTCTGGCAGAGGCAGTCAGGTTTTCATTTAATTCTTCTGTCACTTCGAATCGATCATTAATACCCCTGATGAAAATGGCTAGATGAGCATTGTCAGTTTTATTTGTGCTTTTGTCAAGAACCACAGAATATGCAGTAGCTTTGTCTCTTAACAGATCAGAAATGCCACTTAATAACTCGCTAATCCGCTTTGCCACTGCGTTTGCCGATAGAGAGATATTGTTGAACAAGCTCTTCTTTTCTGGACATAGAATATCAGCTTGAGATTATATTCCTTTAGGATGGCGACTTTTTCCATCTTTCTTGAAACTGTCTGTGTTCATCATCCACTTTCCTTTTCAGTTTGGAAAGAGGCATCTTTGTTGTTCGCAGCCAAACAACAAATAAAGCCCTGAAAGCTGCTCTCTTATCAAATACTATCTTTGTTTTGTTTGTTTTTTTAAATGTTTTTTTAATTGTGTTTTTATTTCAGTTGTATATGAAGGGATAGTTTAAATTAGTATAAAACAACAACAAAAATAATTCAATAAAAAAATTATTTGCGGGCCAGGTTATATTATATTTATGACCTCAGGTGTGCGCCAGAGGGAGGGGGAGGGGGCCGTAAATGGCTGACAGTTTCAGACCCTTGGCTTAAAATCATGTTTTCTCACAAAATAACAGAAACCAAACAAATTACTATACATCATTTGCAAGTAAACATGGCTTATTTTATAAATGGTGGGCAAAAAAATTACTTTAACTAGAACTTACATTTTCTGAAGAAAATAATAATAATAATAATATTATTATTATTATTATTATTATTATTATTTTTTTTTTTTTATTGTTTGTTTTTTAATTTCTGAAGAAAATGTGAGTAGTGCTTGCCCGTGCAAAATTCAACATTGTATGCAGCTGCACATGCCGGTCAGTACAGGGAGCTACATGTATGTATGCGTTTGTTGAAGCAAAACTAATATGGGACTAGTAAGGTGCCAAAGATTTCCTATGGAGATGGTAAATCTAAACAGGGTCTCTGTTTGCTCCTCTACACTCATTTTACATTAGTGTGCAAATTAGACTGTCGAATTTGAATTACAAATTCCGACAGTACAGTCCACGCGACGTGCGAGTCTCCGAGCAAGCCGAACACTTGGACATGTCATTCATTTCTGTGTCATTGACGGTGTGGGAATTCCCAATATAAATTACGGGGCCGGAATAATGCCATTTTCCGGACATTTCTGAAACACGATGTGTATAGTTCAGGTATACTCCCTAAGATGTACGAGAGGATATGAGATACGAGCATGTCAGCAGAACGACGTCCAAGCTGTGAGACCAGTTTTATTCGTAATTTGAGCCCTTATTCATGTCCGTAGCACAAACAGTGTGGGACGAGTTATGTGCCGAAGTTTTGTCCAAAAGAAGCAGAAGAAGAAGAAGTAGATTTACATTTTCTGAAGAAAATGTGAGTTGTGCTTGCCCGTGCAAAATTCAAGACCAACATGCAGCTGCACATCCTGGTCAGTAGGGGGAGCTACGTGTATACAATTTTCTGATTCTCAGGACCAAGCCGGATACTTGGTCACTGATGGTGTTGGAAACATGATGTGTATATGCCAGGTCTACTCCCTAAGATGTACAAGAGGATATGTGATACGAGCATCTCAGCCGAACGACACCCTAGCTGTGACACCCGTGTTTTATTCCCCATTCGTTCTCTATGGGCCAAAAATGTTAGATTTCTTTTTGTCTGTGGTTCGAACATCGTAAATCTCATTGCTTATAAAAGTCATAGCACACCTCTCCTCATTAAGCCGGCTGATTTGAGCCCTCATTCATGTCCGTAGCACAGTAGCACGTAGTAACAGTGCTGGATGAGTTACGAGCTGAAATTTTGTCCGGAGTAGTGCTTGACCGTGCAAAATTCAACACCAACATGCAGCTGCACATGCCTGTAATTAGGGGGAGCTACATCTGAGTATATGTGTTTGTTGAAGCATAAACAGTTTGATATACAGTGGGGATAGAAAAGAATCACCCCCCCTTAAAATAATCACATTTTGTTGCTTTCAGCCTGAAATGAAGACGGACACAGTTTTTGTTTTATCCAGCTGTATTTATTCAGTGCAACTTATAAAATCCAAGTGAAGGATCACCCCCCTCCTAAAATGACTTGTAAACTCAATAAGGTGTAGCTAATCACCTTCTCAATAGCAAACAAAGCCATTTGACTTTCAACTGTGATCAGCTGTGGTCATTTTGATTAGCTCAGCATGAAAAGAGCTTTCCTGGAGCATTTTGTAGTACAACTGAAGCAAACAATCAACTATGGGTGGCAAGGCACTGTCAAAAGATCTGAAGGATAAAGTTGTGGACAGGCACAAGGCAGGAGATGGATACAAAATTTTTTAAAAGGCTTTATCAATGCCTAGAAGCACAGTGAAGTCTATTATTAAGAAGTGGAAGGTATTTGGTACAACACAGACCCTCCCTCGATCAGGATGTTGCTCCAAACTGGATGAAAGAGCCAGGAGGAAACTGGTCAGAGAGGCTACCAAGAAGCCTACAGCAACTCTGAAGCAGCTGCAGGAATTTATGACAAAGAGTGGTCATTGTGTGCATGTGACAACAATATCACAAATTCTCCACAAATGTGGCTTGTATGGGAGGGTTGCAATAAAAAAGCCACCCATGACTGAGCTTTGCCAAAATGCACCATGAAGATTCTGAGGCCACATGGAAAAAGGTGTTATGGTCAGATTAATTATTTGGCCTGAACACCAAATGATACATCTGGCACAAATCCAATACAGCTCGCCATCCAAATAACACCATTCCTACAGTAAAGCATGGAGGTGGTAATATCCTGTTATGGGGGTGTTTCTCTGCAGCAGGGACTGGAGCACTTGTCAGGATAGAAGGAATGGATGGGGCAAAATACCGTTAAATTCTTGAGGAAAATCTGCCGCACTCTGCCAGAAAGTTGTCAATGGGAAGAAGATTTACCTTCCAACATGACAATGACCCAAAGCACACAGCAAAACTGACCACAGAGTGTTTGAAGGAGAAAAAGGTGAATGTCTTTGCATGGCCTAGTCAGAGCCCAGACTTGAAACAAGAAAAGTTTTTTTTCCCCATCTTACGCATTTCAAACCAGATATACTGATTTTAAAAGAAACATATTTAAGATTGGAAGACCAGAACAGATTTTGTAAAGTACGGGTCAGCCATGTTTTTCATTAAATATTGATTAACAAGAGAATACACTTTACACCACCTGTAAATTGAATGGTCATATTTGTTGGCAGCTTTAGAAAAAATATGGTTTCAGCAATATATTTGTATCTTGGGTAAAATTACTATATCACTCACCATTGCCATTCATTCAGACCAATTATTCTCGATTTGGTTATTTCCTATTAGCATGAGGCACTCGTCGAGAATGCCCATTGTCCCCACTTCTTTTTGCAATTGCAGTCAAACCTCTTTCAATAGCACCGAAATCACCCACATTGTTCCAAGGAATCAAAAGAGGGGATATCGAACATCACGTGTCTTTATACGCTGACAACCTTCTGCTTTACATTAATGATCCCATAACGAGTTGTCCCATTATTATATTATTACTTGTTCGGTTTGGAACGTTTTCGGGTTATAAATTAAATCTCAAAAAAATCGAATGCTTTCCCAATAATAACTCAGCCTGGCAGACCAAACAAGAATCACTACCTTTTTGTTTCTCTCAAAAGGGCTTTAAATATCTTGGAATACATACGACACATTCTTTTCTTCTTTGTTCAAAGCCAATTATAAACTTCAGTTAAAAGAAATTAGGGCTGAGTTGGAGAGGTGGCATAATCTTCCTCTTACCTTAGCTGGAAGAATACATTCTGTGAAGATGACAATACTTCCCAAGTGTCTTTATTTTTTTCAATCCTTACCAGTTTTTTTTTTTTTCCCAAATATTTTTTTCTGTTCAATCAATCTATATCCTCCTTTATCTGTGAAAATGAGATTCCGAGAGTTAATAAACATATTCTTCAGAGGAGCCATGAAGTAGTGAAAAAGTTTTCACTATTACTGGGCTTCCAATATTTAAAAGATACTATTTTGACTTCACTGCCTGGAAAAAAATATTTTGGGAACATCGGATGATACAATAAATGTATCTTTAACCACAAATCAGAGTGACATTATTGCTTTCACATCTCCGTTGACCTGTAGGAGAATTTTGTTGGGCTGGAAAATGTTTTTTTGTTTTTTTTTTATCTAGAAAAAAATCAAATTTACACTGGGGGGATCAGTAGAAGTATTACTCAAAATGGGAACCCTTTATGTTTTATCATACTTTAAGAATCTGAAAGAATTACCCAGAAGTTAATTAAGTTAAATTATTTTGTTCATTTGTTTCTTTTTTCTTTCCCTCTTAATTTTGTTGTGCCCACTGTTTGGACTGCAATGCAATCTGTCTCACAGAATGACTATTTTGTTGTAATCTGCAATCCCTTTTGATGTTCTGATATGCATGGCCTTATACCTCAAGCAATTGTGATGACATGGCTGTGTTACTGTGCATTTGTAACAGGACAATACTGTTTTATATTTGTGTACATTAGCTGCCTAGGGTTGGGGATGTGTGGGGATATTGGGGAGGGGGGAATTGTTCCATTGTATGTTTCAACAAAAAAGGAAGGAAACTAATGTACCACGCTTTACATTGTATTGCTTCATTTGGTCAATAAAAAAAAAGCTATGTGATATTAAACCCTGCCAGTCATATGTTATCTGTATAATATCACATTGAATGGCTAGAATGACAGTAGATGGTTGTTTAGACAGGTCTCAAGATGATGTGAGCCAAATTCGGTGAAGATTGGAGAATATTTGGAGGAGTATCAAAAATGGCAATTGGAAGCAGTTTCAGCATGTTACTCTAACTTTTGACCAGTAAGTGCTGCTGTCATGAAATTTGCTGCACAGCCTCAAGGCATGGTCCTGAAGCTGACTACCAAGATTTGTATCAGTGTGCAAGTTTGTTGTTGAGATACAGCCTCACTGTCTGTTTGGCTGCTTTGCTGTCAGATTTGCTTGTATATTATGGGCAAACCGTTTAGAATATCAACATTCTTTTGAACCTTTCTCCAGGTTGGTCTGCACATGATGTATGCTAAATTTGGTGTGGATTGGACATAATTTGCAGGAGGAGTAGTGAAAAAACTGTTTTTGACAAAATGCAAGATGGCAGAAAATCTAATTAGGTGGAAATTGACCAAATTATGACCATAAATGTACTTCCAAATTAGGCCCAATTTTGACCCATTGGTGACGCTAAAGCATTGGCAGCACTTGGCCCAAATTTGGTCAGAATGTCCCTTTCCAATAAGTGTGCCACATTTCACAATTTTTTTTTACCAGACAGTTCTATGGGCTGCCATAGACACCCTAGCCAGAAGAAGAAGAAGAAGAAGAAGTAAAGGTAGAATAACAATAGGTGCCTACGCACCATCGGTAATGAGCCTTCTGACTGGATTTGGCCAGTGGGCCTCGTCTTTGACATGTGACCTGTTGGAACTAAGGGTTCTAGCCCAAACCTGGGCACAGTGCCCCTGTGCACAGAGCAAATTTCATAAAGAAATGATTTGCCAAGGTTGTTGTGGAAGAACTCAAGTGGCCTGCACAGAACCCTGACCTAAACCCCACTGAACACTTTTAGGATGAATTGGAATGCTGATTGCATGCCAGGCCTTCTCGTTCAACATGAGCGCCCAACCTCACTAACACTCTTATGGCTGAACGGGCACAAATCCCCACAGCCATGCTCCAGGACCTAGTGAAAAGCCTTCCCAGAAGCGTGGAGGATATTATAAAAGAAAAGGGGGTCTAAAATCTATAATGGGACGTTCAGCAAGCACATATGGGTGTGATTGGTCATGTGTCCACATACTTTTGGAAATAGTGTACCACACTGGGATTGTACCATAGACCTGATGCCAGAAGCCATTCCTCCACATTCTTGCATTTATCATTTTGTCCATCAAGGAAAATGCCATTATGTACATTCAAGAGACCCTTAGGCAGGGGTTCACCCATCCATCCATGTCTCTAGCCTCAGCCACATTCTTCTTTCTGGAAAAGGAAGATGAAGGACTGCAATTTTGCATTGATTATCATGGTCTAAACCAAGTGACCAAGAAGTTCCATTAAGCACTGCCTTTGGTACCAGCCACACTGAAACAATTGCATGGAGTCCAAGTTTCCATCTAAACTTGACCGGTAGAGTGCATATAATGCATATCCAGTAGAAGGATTCTGTGCTCTAGTGAGTTTTGTGTTGACTAGGAGAACAAGTTCAGGGTTCAGACAGATTCTTCATAATGAAATTGCAGGACTTTCCAAGCACTATTTTTTTGTTTTCAAGGACTATACACTACACAAGGTGTCCATCCATCCATTTTCTGTACCACTTATCCTAAACAGGGTCACAGGGAGCCTGGAGCCTATCCCAGAGCCTAACTCAGAGCATGAGACATGGGACTCCCTGGATATGGTGCTAACCCATCGCAGGCACAATCACACACACATTCACACACTACTGACGATTTAGGATGCCAATCAGCCTACAACGCATGTCTTTGAACTTGGGGAGGAAACCAGAGTATCCAGAGGAAACCCCCAAAGTACGGGGAGACCAGGCAAGCTCTGCACACACAGGGTGCCAGCGGGAATCAAACCCCCAACCCTGGAGGTGTGAGGCAAATGTGATAACCAATAAGCCACCATGCCCGACATGTCATTCCAGGTGAGTGACAGGAGCACTGTTGCCAACAACTTTCAGTGGAAAGTTGCTAAAAGTTGCTAGAGGATATCATGCGCTAATTAGCATATTCATTACATCATATCGTCATATTTGCATTCCCAATAAAGCTGTTCTCATTTACATATTTTTCTGTTTCTGTTGTCAGACAACAGAATGAGTATGAAATGGTGACTGAAATGCTGCCCATTAAGACTACATGTTAAGTAGCAGTCACTTCCAAGCTGCTGCTCCGCACTGCTAAATTCCTGATTTATAAACGTGACGTCCGCTGACAAAATCATACACACACACACACACACACAAGTTAAAGACAACCGGTGTGGTGTGATATCAGATATATTTACATGTAAAATGATCTCTCTTCTATTGAAAGTTGCCAAGGTTTGCCCAAAATGTCGATAGACTTGTCGCTAGGTGGTTTTTTGAAATAAATAAATAAAAGTCACTAAAGAGGTCTGAGCAATGGACTCGACCTGTCTCTTTTTTTTTTGTGCATGCCAGGCAATGTCGGGTCAGCTTAGTACTTGGACACACACTTCCATTGCTACGCGTCATCCTGTGGATCTCAAAATGGCACAATTATTGTCTAACCAGTATTGGTTTCCTAGTGACCACTCTGTTGTGCAGAAGTTTGTGGTATCCTGGTATACGTGTCCCCAGTCAAAGACACCTAAACAGCTCCCTGCTGGTAAGCTTCAGTACCTACCAGTACCTCAACACCCTGGACTCACCTCTCAAGGAGTTTTGTCACAGATCTTAGGATCCACTTGTCCACACTTGATGTAGACTGACACCATTCCAGTGCTTTCTGAGTTACCAGCCACCTCTTTTACTGTGCAGTCTGGTCATCTAGGAAGTGCCACGATTGGTTTCAGCACGGTGGGGAAGTGTCATGGTCAGTTCACGTAGTCAGGCAACAAAAGGCCAGGCCAACTGTCATTGCAGTGAGGCTCTGGAATACAGGCTGTCTACTAAGAACCTGCAACTGGGATTCCCATCAACTAAGTTATCCTCATTATTCATCAATCCCTTCAAGATATTACTAAGAATTAATAAGGTAACATACAGACACCAGTTACCACCCCAGTTCTGAGTTTAACAATCATGTCATGTCTTTCTCTCCTTAGGCTTGTTGTTCCAGGAATCATGCAGGATGCTTTCCCCTGGGATACACCACTTCCAGCTCTCACTACATACGGTTCACCAGCTTATTCAGCAAGAGCCCTCCTGGACTCCCACAGGAGAGGGGGACAGCTCCATTTCTACCATTTTCTCAAGATACAGTACATACTCCCATCCATCTTACCTTGTTGTGGATTGATCAACAAGGTATTCCAGTGCTGGAAAGGCTCTGGCCTGCTCCTAGCTGACAGTTTTTAATCATCTCACTGTAAGAAAGGAACACAACAAAGGATGTTGCTTTTTTCTGTGCACCCATTTACATTATGAAAATCACCAGCAGCACATAGTTCACACCTCTGATGGTGCCAGATTTTTCTTGAGTACAGGTGTCCAAAACGTTTCTTCAACAGTGTCTAGACCACCACCTTTAAACACGAACACTTGCCTTTAAGCCCCCAAAACTGAGCGACAGAACATGCACACTGAAGAAGAGGATAGCTTTTTTCCTTTGGTGTCAAATATGATACCACATAAAATTAAAGCAACACATAATTTAAAAATTAAGTATCAAAAAAAAAAAACTCTGATGGTATAAGAATAAGAAAATAGTAAGTATCGAAATAAGCTTTTTGTAAGAGTATATTATATTGCCAATATATTGCTGCATGAATACTCCTAGTAATTATCACATTAATCACTGCAAATTTGGTTTCATTTAGCAATATGGCTTCCACCCTCATTATTTGGCAGCTTATAAAAATAGCACTTGATCCAGAAGAATCCATTATTTTGAATCAAATTTTTTTTATATCATACACCAGCAGTTAATTGTGCATACAATTTTGGTAGCCATCCATCCATCCCGCTTATACTACACAGGGTCACAGGGGAGCCTGGTATGGGATTAGATTTGTGCCAAAATTATTGAACGTAACTTTTCAAGAAACGAACAAAAATATACAATGAGAAAGAAAGAAAAAAAAAAAAAAAAAAAAAAAAAAACCACTCAAACTGAAAACAGTGAACTCAGTGGCGAAATGTAACATTGGCTTCAAATAAACAATCATTCATTGTCAACAGTTTTCTAAGCTTCCTTTTCGCTAATCACGGTTCATGAATGCGCTGCCAGAATTTTAATTTATGCATTCAAACTTTCCGTTCACGCTCCGCAATTTCACGTTTGCCATTCTGGCTTAAACCTCACGTGTGGGCGGGGCTTAACAGCGCTTTACTGTCATTGGCTAGTGAGATTTGGCTTGACAGCTCGTCATTGATGATGACGATGACAACGCCGCTCCGTGCTGCTCCTAAGAGCTCATCTCGAAAAAAAAAAATAGTTGTACGAGACTCCCCAAACCTCAAATATTAATTATGAACTAATATACTGAATAACCGCATCCAGAAGGTTCTCCATAATTCACACCACTGAAGTCTCTACTTCCTGGTGAGGGAGCTATCAAGCCAAATCTCACTAGCCAATGAGAGTAAAGCGCTGGTAAGCCCCGCCCACACGTGAGGTTTGTGCCAGAATGGCGAATGTAAACTTGCTATGGGTAAACGAAAAGTTTGAAAGCATAAACAAAAACTGTATCAGCGCATTCATAAACTGCGATTAGCAAAAAGTAAGCTTAGAAAACTGTGAACAAAGCATGATGTTTATTTGAAGACAATGTTACATTTTTGCCACAGAGTTCACTGTTTTCAGTTTCAGAGTGTTTCTTTTTCTCTCTCATTGTATATTTCTGTTCGTTTCTTGAAAGGTTATGTTCAATACTTTTGGCACAAATCTAATCCCATAGCCTTGAGCCTATCCCACGGAACTCAGGGCACAAGGCAGGGGACACCCTAGACAGTGTGTTAACCCATCGCAGGGCACAATCACACACATCACACACCCATCCGCACACTACGGACAATTTGGAAATGCAAATCAGCCTACAGTTCATGTCTTTGTCTGTGAAACCGGAGTGCCCGGAGGAAACCCCCATGGCACAGGCAGAACATGCAAATGCCACAAACACAGGACAGAGGCAGGGTTCAAAACCCTTAACCCCGGATGTGCAAGGGAAATGTGCTAACCACTAAGCCACCATGTTTAGGTTAATTCAATTTAAAGAAAGCATGCCACTGTTTAAAGCAAAATTTGACCAAGCATTCATCTTCTGTTCTTATGATGCGGTTTCTTCCAATGTCCTCTGTGCAAAAAACAAAACAAAACAAAAAAAAAAAAAACCTTCTCGTGGACTTTAAAGGGACATTTTTACATTTTGACATTACAAAATACATTTTATAATATTTTTGCATTTAATAATGGCCTCCATACATTTTTACATGACATTACACAAAACTGTCATACAGTCCACAACATTTAATACTCCTAACTTGAGACAAGATCATTCATTCATCTTCAGTAACCAATTTATCTTGATCAGGGACGCAGTGGATCCAGAGCGACTCCCCATAACACTGGGCACAAAGCGGGAGAATTCACCCTGGATGGAACCCGAGTCAATGACAAAGCACCATTCACACACTCAGTATCACCTAGGGGCAATTTAGTGTAACAAATACACGAATGTCAGAATCGTGCATAACGGACATTTGTGTTTTAAGAAAACTCCCCATGCACCCCATGGAAATTTTTTTTTTTTTTTTTTTTTTTTACATATTTGGACAAACATTTGATCCTCTTTGAAACAGTGCCTATTAATAAAGGTGATACACGATTAAATGACACATAAAAATTAGATTTTGAAGTAATTTTCACAATGTAAATTACCAAAAAACAGATCAGTCACATGGAAAAAGTAAGTATACTCCTACATTTATCACACCATCAAATCCATGAAATTAGAATCAGGTGCTCAAGATTGGGTCAGTGATTAAACCTGTTTAGGGAGTGCAGGTGGAACCTGCCTTATTTATACCCCTCTCATATCTAGTGTCTGGTGTTCCCTTTGCTATTCAGGTGTGTGGTGTCATCATGCCAAGATCTAAAGAGTTCTGTAAGGCTAACAAAAAAAAGGTTATGGATGCCTATGTGTCTGGCAAGGGATTTAAAAAGCTCTCCAAGTTATTTGAAATACATCATTCCACTATAAGGAAAATAATCTACAAATGGCACAGATTTTTCCAGGATTTGTCCAGGATTGGCCGTCCCAGCAAATTCAGCCCTAGAATAGACCGTCTGATGCAAAATCAAGTCTCCAAGAACCCCAAAATTTCATCACAGGATCTGCTAGTAAGTCTTGCAACTTTTGGCGTCAAAGTGCATGCTTCTACAATCAGAAAGAATTTGACCTGCATGGGAGGCGTGCCAGGAAAAAGCATTTGCAAGACTATAGTTTGCCAATGAGCATATAGGCAAAGACCAGGCCTTTTGGAATAATGTGCTCTGAATGTACTCTCACAGATGAATTAAAGATATAGTTGTTTGGCCACAGTAACACCAGACATGCTTGGCACAGACCAAAGGCAGCTTTTCAGGAGAAGTACCTCATACCAACTGTGAAGCATGGTGGTGGAAATGTTATGGTTACCTGTGAGATCCTTTAGTGGGAGATGGGGAGGGTAGAGTGCTGTGAAATTTACAACCAATCTGCCCAGAAGGTAAGGCACACCCTGTAGGTGTTAGAAGACAGTGCCATACCAAGAGTCATTTTGGCTGTTCTTGCTTCATGATTTCAATACCTGCACCCTTTTATCATGGGCTTCATTGCTGGCAAGCCCAAAATTGTCTCTGCCACACAAAGCATCTTCCATAAAGCTTGTTTCCACAAATCTGTTAGAGAAGATTGTACCAATCACACCTGGCAATGCACATAAATCAAGTTCGCCCCATATTCTGGATCATGTATCCCACTAAAAGTTTAGTGTAATCAACTATCTTACAAAAAGGGTCAACATCTGCAGATGATCCAAACATAATGCAAAACTATTAAGTATTAAGGTTTTCACCAGGGAGTCATCAATGTACCTGCACTCAGCACTTGGGCAGCCACATCTGGGCACAGTGCTTCATCTGGTAAAACCACCATCAATGTAAAACAAGCATAAATGCTTGTTAAAGCATAAATAAAGTTAAAAAATAGCTCATGTAAATAATCGTTTAAGAGCTACAACAATGATAACAAGCTACTTACATTTGTAGATGAAGTTGGCTAAGAGTTTGTTCCCCATTTTTTCAGAGATGGGAGGCTTCATAAAATATGTCATTTCCAGTAAGGGAACATAGTGAGCATCGATGCTCCCTGGTTTTTGCAGTGAATTGTGGGATTTTTTTAGGGAGAGAAGGTTCCAGTGCACTGGAAGGATTTTGTGATTGAGACAGCCCTTAAAATGGCAGACTCCCTGATCAGTCCCCTGACTGGTGAACTAGGGAGTTGCTTGAGACATACCCTCAGCTAATGAGCCAATTCAGCCTCAAAGCCATTAATTCATCCACAGCAAGGGTTTTGAAACAGGCAAAAAGGGACATTTGTTAAGAAAAGATTCTGCAAAACCCCTTATGCGCAATTCAACCTAACTGTAGAAAATAATTGAAGTTTGTGTAAATACCCTATACTCCAAAACAAACAGATGGGGATGTTCAGGAATCCAGCAAAAGCAGGTTTAGCAGGTTCAGCAATAAACTGTAAGAATCTAGCCACAGGAGGTCACAAGCCAGTGTACTTTTTGTGCTGGTCCCAAGCCCGGATAAATAGAGAGAGTTGTGTCAGGAAGGGCATCCGATGTAAAACTTTTGCCAAATTCAATATGCGAATCACTAACATGACTTCCATACCGGATCGGTCGGGGCCCGGGTTAACAACGACCGCCATCGGTGCCGTTGACCTACAGGGCACTGGTGGAACTTGGGCTACTGTTGGTCGAAGAAGGAGAGGAGGAAGGTGTGTCCGTAGGCAGAGAGAGAAGAGGAAAGGCAGGAGTTTAGGACTGAAAGTAGGGACTTTGAATGTTGGTACGATGACAGGTAAAGGCAGAGAGCTGGTAGATATGATGCAGAGGAGGAAAGTCGACATTCTGTGTGTCCAGGAGACCAGGTGGAAAGGGAGCAAGGCTAGAAGCATTGGAGCAGGGTTTAAACGGTTTTATCATGGTGTGGACAGGAAGAGAAATGGAGTAGGAGTGATCCTGAAGGAGGAGTTTGTGAAGAATGTTCTGGAGGTAAAGAGAGTGTCAGATAGGTTGATGAGTCTGAAGCTGGAAATTGAAGGTGTGATGTTGAATGTTGTTAGTGCTTACGCTCCACAAGTAGGTTGTGAGCAAGAGGAGAAAGACAGATTCTGGAGCGAGCTTGAGGAAGTGATGCAGAGTGTTCCCAGAGGTGAGAGAGTGGTGATAGGGGCAGACTTTAATGGACATGTTGGTGAAGGGAATAGTGGGGATGAGGAAGTGATGGGCAGGTTTGGTCTTCAGGTAAGGAACCCAGAAGGACAGAGGTTGGTAGACTTTGCTAAAAGTATGGAGATGGCTGTGGTGAACACGTACTTTCAGAAGAGGCAGGAACACAGGGTGACATAAGAGCACACAGGTGGACTATATCTTATGTAGACACTGTAATCTGATGGAGATTAGCGATTGCAAAGTAGTGGTAGGAGAGAGTGTAGCTAGACAGCATAGGATGGTGGTGTGTAAGATGACTCTGGTGGTGAGGAAGATGAAGAAAGCAAAGGCAGAGCAGAAGACAAAGTGGTGGAAGTTGGAAAAGGAAGAGTACTGTGCGGTTTTCAGGGGGGAGTTGAGAAAGGCTTTAGGTGGTCAGGAGGTGTTTCCAGATGACTGGACTACTACAGCCAAAGTGATCAGGGAGACAGGTAGGAGGGTGCTAGGTGTGTCATCTGGAAGGAGGAAAGAAGACAAGGAGACTTGGTGGTGGAATGAGGAAGTTCAGGAGAGTATCCAGAAGAAGAGGTTAGCTAGGAAGAAGTGGGACAGTGAGAGGATGGAGGAAAGTAGACATGAATATAGGGAGATGCAGCATGAGGTTAAGATAAAGGTGGCAAAGGCCAAACAGAAAGCTTATGAGGACATGTATGCAAGGTTTGATAGTAAGGAAGGTGAGAGGGATTTGTATCGGTTGGCGAGGCAGAGGGATAGAGATGGAAATGTGTTGACAGGTGACAGGAGGGTGAGGGAAAGATAGAAGGAGTACTTTGAGGAACTGATGAATGAGGAAAATGACAGAGAGAGAAGAGTAGTAGAGGCAAATATTGTTGAGCAGGAAGTAGAAAGGATTAGCAAGGGTGAAGTTAGGAGAGCTTTGAAGAGGATGAAGAGAGGAAAGGCGGTTGGTCCTGATGACATACCAGTGGAGGTATGGAAGTGTCTAGGAGAGATGGCAGTAGTTTTTAACTAGGTTGTTCAACGAGGTCTTAGAGAGTGAGAGGATGCCTGAGGAATGGAGGAGAAGTGTTTTGGTGCCAATTTTTAAGAACAAGGGAGATGTGCAGAGTTGTGGAAACTACAGAGGCATTAAGCTGATGAGCCATACAATGAAGTTGTGGGAAAGAGTAGTGGAAGCAAGGCTAAGGGGAGAAGTGAGCATTTGTGAGCAGCAGTATGGTTTCATGCCAAGAAGGAGTACTACAGATGCAATATTTGCTTTGAGAATGTTGATGGAGAAGTACAGAGAGGGTCAGAAAGAGCTGCATTGTGTCTTTGTAGATTTAGAGAAAGCGTATGACAGGGTGCCAAGAGAGGAGCTGTGGTATTGTATGAGGAGGTCTGGAGTGGCAGATAAGTATGTTAGAGTGGTGCAGGATATGTATGAGAGCAGTAGGACAATGGTAAGGTGTGCGGTAGGTGTGACAGAGGAGTTCACAGTGAAGGTGGGACTGCATCAAGGATCGGCTCTGAGCCCCTTCTTGTTTGCGATGGTGATGGACAGGCTGACAGACGAGGTCAGACAGGAATCTCCATGGACTATGATGTTTGCGGATGACATTGTGATCTGTAGTGAGAGCAGGGAGCAGATGGAGGAAACTCTAGAGAGGTGGAGGTTTGCTCTGGAGAGAAGAGGAATGAAGGTTAGTCGCAGCAAGACAGAATATGTGTGTGTGAATGGGAGGGATCCAAGTGGAACAGTGAGGTTACAGGGAGAAGAGAAAGAAGGTGCAGGATTTTAAGTACTTAGGGTCAACAGTCCAGAGCAATGGGGAGTGTGGAAAAGAGGTGAAGAAGCGTGTGCAGGCAGGTTGGAATGGGTGGAGAAAAGTGTCAGGTCTGTTGTGTGATAAAAGAGTACCAGCAAGAATGAAAGGAAAGGTGTACAGGACAGTAGTGAGACCAGTGATGTTGTATGGTTTGGAGACAGTTGCACTGAGGAAAAGACAGGAGGAAGAGTTAGAGGTAGCAGAGCTAAAGATGTTGAGGTTCTCTTTGGGAGTGTCGAGGATGGATAGGATCAGAAATGAGTACATCAGAGGGACAGCACATGTGAGATGTTTTGGAGACAAAGTTAGAGAGGCCAGGTTGAGATGTTTTGGACATGTTCAGAGGAGGGACAGTGAATATATCGGTAAAAGGATGCTGAGGTTGGAGCTGCCAGGCAGGAGGCCGAGAGGAAGACCAAAGAGGAGGTTTATGGATGTAGTGAAGGAGAACATGAAGGTAGTCGGTCTGAGAGAAGAGGATGCAGGGGATAGGGCTAGATGGAGGCAGATGATTCGCTGTGGCGACCCCTGAAGGGAACAGCCGAAAGGAAAAGAAGGAGCAATAAACTGTAAGAGTTATGTCAACAAAGCACCACTCTACAATGCTAGCAATGCATTAGCCACAAGCTCCACTAGCCAACTAGTTGATAGGAATGTGCAATATTCAAAGGCAAAACGCTGAAAGGGTGGTATGAGTGGTATGTGCTTTATGGTGAATAGAATCTATAGAGCAGTTGAAGGTACAAAAACTGCAAAGAAAATAAAAAAACTCAAGCTCCCAGAGAATGTAAAGATGAACGTCCGCATATAAGAAACAGAGTGACTAGCTAAGTGCAGGGCTAGTTATGAGGGTTAGATTTACTATCTTACTAAATGCAAGGCTAGTTATGATAATGAATGGCTAGCTAAATATAGGTTTACCAATGCTAAAAACAGAAAAATGACTTGAGGCTAACAAGCACTTCAGAGCCCAGCAGCATTCTGCAAATAATACTAGTAATAAATAAAAACACACTGAACAAAGAATGTGAGCCATTTCGCAGGACACCACACCTGTAGCTCTGACCGTATTCATAAGCAGGTAAGTGGCCAGCTCTGTGTTCTGTGTGTCCAGCATGTGCACAGATGAAAAAAGGGAAAACGGATGAATGACAGTGGTATGTAAGGCAAATATGTCACTTTGTGGCCTAGTTGGTAGATCTCATCATGTTTGTTGTCCAGGGGTGTCAATTATTAAGGCGTGCATAGTACCCAAGTGCTTAATTTGTACATAAGAACCACCAGTAAGCATGAGGAGACTGGTATATCTCGTGTGTACACACAGCTGTACACAACGGCTATTGATAAATCCGACACATTCTAAGCTCTGCTTGTGCACTGCAATGATCATTTGCATAAAGAAATGCCCCTAAATTGTCTATGGTAAACTACTTCTCTTTACAAAGGCCAGTAGCCTGCTCATGGTACTGCTCCTTAAGGATGACATAGAGCATGTCAAAAGGTCTAAGAAGATGAACTTCAATGACAATTAAGTAGAGCTACAAAGCAGAATAAATTAAAATTCTAAAAAGAAAATAGAAAAAGAAAAACATTTACAAGTGGCTTTGCTAAGAAATAATACCCAAAAAAAAAATAAATAAATAATAATAATAATAATTGTGTGCATTCTATTGGCCCAATTACATTTAAAAATGCTGTGATGGTGTGAAAATTCCTCATTATTTTGCCTTTTTGGAAATGCAATGTAATTTCTTGCACTGGGAGTGATGTAAAACACGTGTCATTATTTGGCTCATAGTTGGGTGGGAAATACCAGACCTGCCTGCAATTTCTTGTTGTACTCATAGCTAAAAGCTCTACAATAGAAACCAACTAAAATTGCATTTGGCAAATGTAATCAACTGATCCATTTATTATTCTCTGCTTATTATACTTCTTAGAAACACAAAACTGAGAAACTCTTAATTATGGTGAAATGATGGACAATAAGTGTACAGCGCTGAGAAAGTATTTGTCCCCATCCTGATTTCTTCTGTTTTTGTATATATCTCATACTAAATAGTTTTAGATCTTCAAATGAAATACAAAATAAAACAAAGGCAACCTGAATAAACGCACAATACAGTATTTATTTATTTATTTTATTGAAGCAAAAAAAAAAAAAAAGTTATCCAACACCTATCAATGTAAAAAATGAATTGCCCCCTTAAACTTAAAATCTGTGTGCCACCTTTAGCAGCAATAACTGCAATGAAACGCTTCCGATAACTGGGGATCAGTCTTTCACTTACTTCTAGGACTAGGACTTACTTCTATGTTTTGGATCATTGTCTTGCTGCATAATCCAGTTGCGCTTGAGTGTCAATTTACAATCTGAAGATCGGACATTCTCCTTTAGGATTTTCTGTTAGAGAGCAGAATTCATGTTTCCCTCAATTACTGCAAGTTGCCCAGGCCCTGAAGCAGCAAAGCATCCCTACACCATCACACCTCCTCCACCATGCTTGAGAGCAGGTATGATGTTCTTTTTGTGGAATTCTGTGTTTGGTTTACGCCAGATGTAACAGGACCCCTGTCTTCCAAAAGTTCCATTTTTGACTCATCAATCCACAGAACATTCTCCCAAAAGGTTTGAGGATCATCAAGGTGTGTTTTGGCAAAATTCAGACAAGCCTTAATGTTCTTCTGTGTTTGCAATGGTTTTCCCGTCGCCAGTCTTCCATGGATGCCATTTTTGCCCGGTGTCGTTCTGATAGTGGAGTCATGAACAGTGACCTTTATTGATTATTGATGCAAGAGAGGCCTGTAAGTCCTTTGATGCTGTCCTTGGCTCTTTTGTGACTTCCTGAATGAGTAGTTGCTGTGCTCTTGGAGGAATTTTGAAAGGACTGCCACTTCTGGGAAGGTTCACTACTGTGCGTGAGTTTTTCCATTTGGAGATAATGGCTCTCACTGTGATCTTTTGGAGTCCCAGAGCCTTTGAAATAGCTTTGCAACCCTTCCCAGACTGATGTATTTTAATCACCTTCTTCCTCATCATTTCTGGAAATTCTTTCAATTTTGGCATAATGTGTTACTGGGTAAGACCTTTTAACCAACTTCATGCTGTTGAAAAAGTTCTATCCAAGTGCTGATTTGATTGAACATGGCTGGCAGTAATCAGGCATGGCTGTGTCTAGTCCAGCTGAACCCCATTATGAATGCAATTTCATAGATTTGGGGAATTAGTAACTACGTTTTCACATTTTCACACAGACCCAGTTGATATTGGATAACTTTTTTGCTTAAATAAATAACTATCATATAACAACTGTATTTTGTGTTTACTCAGGTAGCCTTTGTTTTATCTTAGATTTTGTTTTAATTTCTGAAACAATTTAGTATGAGATACACAAAATCGTTAGAAATCAGGATGGGGTCAAATACTTTTTTACAGCACTCTCTCATACATATACACACACACACACACACACAAACACACACAGACACACACACATACACATGTATGTTTGGGGTCATTGCAATGCTGCAGAATAAATTTGGGGCCAATCAGATGCCTCCCTGATGGTATTGCAACCTCCACCATGCTTCACTGTTGCCTACAGACACTCATTCATGTACTGCTCTCCAGCCCTTCGGTGAACAAACTGCCTTCTGCTACAGCCAAATATGTCAAAATTTGACTCATCAGTCCAGAGCACCAGCTGCCATTTTTCTGCACTCCACTTCCTGTGTTTTCGTGCATAGTTGGGTCGCTTGGCCTTGTTTCCACATCGGAGGTATGGCTTTTTGGCCGCAAGTCTTCCATGAAGGCCACTTCTGACCAGACTTCTCCGGACAGTAGATGGGTGTACCAGGGTTCCACTGGTTCTGCCAGGTCTGAGCTGATGGCACTGCTGGACATCTTCTGATTGCGAAGGGAAGTAAAGCCTCATGTGTCTTTCATCTGTTGCAGTGAGTTTCCTTGACCGACCACTGAGTCTATCGTCCTCAACATTGCCTGTTTCTTTGCACTTCTTCAAAAGAGCTTCGACAGCACATCTGGAAACCAGTGTCTGCCTTGAAATTTCTACCGGGGAGAGACCTTGCTGATGCAGTATAACTACCTTCTGCCTTGTTGCTCAGTCTTGCCATGGTGTATGACTTTTGACAGTAAACTGTCTTCAGCAACCTCACCTTATTAGCCGAGTTTGGCTGTTCCTCACCCAGTTTTATTCCTCCTACACAGCTGTTTCAGTTAATGATTGTATTTCAACATACATATTGAATTGAAGATCATTAGCACTTGTCTGGTATAATGATTTAATCATACACCTGACTATATGCCTACAAAATCCCTGACTTTGTGCAAGTACACCTAGAAGAACTGATGCTGTTTTGAAGGCAAAGGGTGGTCACACCAAATACTGATTTGATGTAGATTTTTCTTCTGTTCACTCACTTTGCATTCTGTTGATTGATAAATATAAACTATTAACATTTCTATTTTTGAAAGCATTCTTACTTTACAGCATTTTTTCATATGTGCCTAAACCTTTTGCACAGTACTGTATATGCTGTTCCAAAATGCAGTGGAGCGCATCCCAAAAGAAGCTCAGGGCCTTTTTGAAAACATGGTCTGCTCCATAAAATTATTATGTAAAACAGGTGCAGACCGCTTCAAAAAAGACATTACATGTGTATACAGCCTTAGCTAGCGTCACACATGCAAGATTTCTTTTTTATGTCTTAATTATTAATTAATTATTAATTAGGTCATAGGGTCAAATGCGACGTCAATAGGCTGAGGAACAAAGCACACAGTCCTCCCCTGCCCAGTATTCTGCTAGACCATGGCCAGTCTCTTGAGAACAAGATGGATGATCACAAAGCCAGGATAAGATTCCAAAGAGACATGGGCGTAGAATAGGCACTTTTAATAAAATGTAAATTCCTCCCGCGAACCTATTCACTGGCCATGGCCAATTTGTATATCTTTGATTTCTATACGTGTACATGTCTATAAGTCTTTACGTGACCTGACGTTGCCATGAAAATTGGTCACTCACATTGCGCGTCACGCCCATGCTCACACCCGCGCTGAGCGCTCAGAGGTCGCGATGAGCTCAAAGCGACAAAAAACCATTCACTCCATGTCGAGCAGTGTAAGTTCTTTTGGCATGTGGTATTCGTGTTGAACAATGATGAGTAATTTGCTACATATTTCTTTTTAAACGCTGCCTATTTCCACTGATGAATAATTAGCAAGATTTTATGGTAATATTCGCCTACCTACAGTCCTGCACAAACGTGCACTTATTTTCAAACTCTTTTGTATTACAGATGTGTTATCCGAGTCATTCACATTAGAATAAGATGGTGAATTGTTAATGTTGAATTCGGATTTGTATGGATTACATATGTCTGGATCAGGCAGCGTTGCATGTGACATAATGGTTTCTTTTACTATGTTGATGCCAAATATTAATAGAAATATTACAGAATAGAACACATTTACATTTTATAAATACAATGACTGAGTCATAACAGGCTGCTATAATAACTTAAATCGTTATGCAGCAGGTTAAGTTAGTAGAAGGTTAGTAGTATGGGGGAAAAAAAGTGTAACCCTGCGAACTGAAACAAAATCATCCATGATATACAAGCATATATTCTATACTGTGTGCTATGTATATGCAATACAATGTACAATATTTAAATAATACACTGCAATATACAATATAACATGCAAGTACAGAATCAAAAATTGCATATTAAGCCAGTTAAGAGAAAGAAGAGACTGACACCATCGACCCACTCCAGTTCGCCTACCATCCCAATAAGTCTGAGGATGCAATCTCTCACGTCTTTCACACCACCCACACCCACACGGACAATAACAAAGGGAACTATGTGAGGCTGCTGTTTATAAACCATAGCTCGGCCTTCAATACCATAGTCCCACACAGGCTGGCCTCCAAACACAGGGACCTAGACAGGCCTTAATGCGCCCCTCTGTGACTGGGTCCTGGACTTCCTCACAGGCAGACCCCAGGTAATGAGAGTGGGCCAGTTTACCTCCAACACCATCACCCTGAGCACCGGAGCCCCACAAGGTTGTGTCCTGAGCCCCCTGCTCTACACACGACTGTGTGTCCTCTCACAGCTCCAGTTCTATCGTCAAGTCTGCTGACGACACAGTGGTTATGGGCCTCATCTCCAACAACGACGAGGCCGCCTACCTAGATGAGGTGGAGAAACTCGTAGCTTGGTACCAGGCTAACACTCTCTCCCTGAACATCAGTAAAACCAAGGAGCTGGTTGTGGACTTCAGGAAGAGGCAACAGTGGAATTACACCCCACTCGAGATCGGCGGGACCTCTGTGGAGAGAGTGAGTAGCTTCAGGTATCTTAGAGTACACATCTCTGAGAACCTGACCTGACCTGGACTCATCACATTCAAGAACAAAGCCAGACAACGGTTGTACCATCAAAGACTGCTAACGTAATTCAGAGTCTCCCCAGTGATCCTGAAAACTTTCTATACTGGGGCTACAGAAAGCTTACTAACTCAGTGCATCTCAGCGTGGTATGGAAATTGCTCAAACTAGGACCGCAAAGCCCTGTAGAGAGTAGTGCGCTTAGCTTAGCGCATCTGCTCTCCCCTCTCTGCACAACATCTACACCACGCATTCCAGTACAAGAGCTGCTAAAGTCATCAGAGCCTGCTGCAATCAGTCAAGCGCTTCCGAAGTCTGATGGCTACAGCTGAGAGTCTCAGGAGAAGCTTCTTCCCTCAGGCCATCAGACTCCTCAACACGGAGTCCTCCATAAAGATCCCTTAGGACTCCATAAGGACTCTACAGTTCACTCTGGACTACACTGAACTCCGCACACTGCAATTTGCACTTTGTATGGTATTGTTACTACACGTACATACTGCATATTTTGTACATCCATTTTCTGCACATTCCTGTACATATTTCATATTTATTATTTTTAATTTTAATTTAGTATTTAATGCAGTCTAAAGAGGAGTAGGCCAGGTTTTCATTTCACTGGAAGTTATATACTGTATATAATTGTGTATATGACAAATAAAATCTTGAAATCTTGAAACATAGGCTAAGTTCACTGGAATAAATGAAAGAATGACAAATGTGAGATTGTAATGTGATCTATAAGTGTGATCTGTAAGTGACTGGGGTTGGAGCATCACTTATTATATTCTGGCTAGTGGCATTCACCATTCACCAGTGGGAGACCAGGGCGAAAATTATAATCCTGAGCTGACTATTCGCAAGTCAGAACAGTTTCCTGTGGCTAGAGTGAGGGCCTCAGCTGATACTGGCATGTTCACTGTTTTGTGGTTCACTGGTTTGAAATGCTCAAGAAAAAAATGGATCTTGCAGACTTCATAAAACCCCAAAATATCTACAATGTAGAGGAAACAGGATTCATCACAGATGCATCCTCAGAAAATGTCCTGGGCTTCAAAGGGATGCAAGAATGTGTACCAGAGTACTGGTGGAAGTGGGAGGGAACAGATAACTGTCTGCATCACTGGGAATGCTGCTAGGCAGATCCTGCCACCATATGTTGTCTACAAGGAGAAACATTGTACAGTTTTTGGTGTCAAGGTGGTCCAGACTGTACCCGCTTTGCCATGAGAGACCATGGCTGGATGGAGAGGAAGTGTTTTTAAACTACTTCACAAACCTCTCCTTAAAAACCTCTCCCTCTGGATTTTAATATTTGATGGTCATACCACCCATGTGTCCCTGAGCCTTGCAGTGAAGGCAAAAGAAAATAACAGTGCTCCTTCATCTCTCCTCTTCCCTGAAAAATGTGCTGGAACATTTGGATAAATCAGTGTTCAGGGAAATTAATTATTTGAAAACAATAAATTTTTATGTCCATCAATAAATCATGATGTGGGCTTATTTGAAACATATATGTGCTTAAATGGTGCCATAGCACCAATTAAGCCCATACCAGACTTTTGTCATATAAAAATGTATTTATTTTACATTCTCAAATGTACATGAACTAATGAATACATTTCCAAATGAAAGATTAATCTTGCATTTTCCCAATATATCTCCCTTATAAATCAGGTCAATATATATGAAAAATACCTGAAAACAAAAACTATGCCTACGCATGGTTGATAAATGAGACCCCTGGTGATAAATACGACCACTGGTTGAGGGGTGAAACAGAATGTCATTAATTGATTCCAATATTTTTATCTAAATTGTTTCAATAAGAATGTACTATAAAACATGCTTAAATTCCTCTGGAGTACTTTCAAGCCAAACTGTTACATTAATCATCACATCTACATCTTGGTAGGCAAACTAACTTGCACATTTTTTAAAAAAACTGTTGTTAACTCCACCAAAGTACAGTTATAGAGATGATTAAATGAATAAATGTCAATGGTGATATTTAATCTGCATTTATTATTTTTAATTGCTTGTAATGTACTACTGGTTAATCTCAATTACATCTTACAATAAGGTCAAACTTCAATTAGTTTTAAATTCACTTATTCTACCATACAATATAAAACAAAATGTTAAAGGTATAACGTTACACAAAATTCAAATTTGACACAATAAGTAAGGAATAATACATGACAGACCAAGCAGTTGTATGAAAATAGTGCACACCTTGTGGTGTGGCAGGCACGATGTGCAGTGAAGTACATTGTTTTCATATAACCACCTTGTCTGTCGTAGTTGAATGCGCGAATGTAACTGGTCAGAAGGTGTGCATTATTTTCATATAATAGCACAGCTTAGAGAGTAGTTCTGGCTGTAACATGAATGATTGGTTTATATAAATGCACTCAATCTAGTACATTACTGTTTCTATAACAACAGCTTATACACAAGGACATCTACCGCAGTCGCTCCACATAATCTAAGACTTTAAAGATTTTTAAAAAAACGTGTTGTTTAACAAAGTACAATGTATAATTGATGTGGTGACATTAATAAATTAAAACATTGTAATAGTTGGCAAATCGCTGTGGTATAAGCGAAATAACACTCCAGACTATGCTGTTATATGAAAATAATGTGGGGGCACAGTGGCTTAGCGGTTAACACATTTGCCTTGCACCACTGGGATTGGGGGCTCGAATCCCGCCCTGTGTGCGCAGAGCATGTATGTGCTCCCCGTGATTTGGGGGTTTCCTCCAGGTACTCCAGTTTCCTCCCCCAATGCAAAGACATGCACTATAGGCTTACTGGCATTTCCAAACTGACTGTAGTGTGTGAACGTGTATGTGATTGTGCCCTCCAGGGTGTCCCTCGCCTTGTTCCCTGGGATAGGCTCCAGGCTCCTCCGCGACCCTTTGTAGGATAAGCGTTATGGAAAATGGATGGATGAAAATAATGCACTTCAGGGTTTAGTGGCACTCTGCTTGCATCATACCCCTGCCCTGGTTCTCAAGATGTTTTTTGCTATTTAAATGCATGTGTGAGAGACTTGTCTGAAAAAAGAAAATCAGACAGAGAGGGAAAGAGAGAGAAAAGGACAGAAAGATGTATAAGGTTAGACTGACCTGCTTGTCCTTCTTTTTTATTTTCATTTTTTTCTAGAACTTTGAATCTGCATCTATTGAAAGAGGGATACAAAAAGCAATTAAAGCAATAATACAAAGTAGGCAGATACACTATAGTCACATCATACCAAGATCATTACGTTCATGTGCTGAAACCATGAAAGCTAGCATTCAATATGCCACAAGTACCTAATACTTGTAAAAGTCCACAGTGGACAAAACTAAAACAAATCCTCAGAAAACCATCTTCAGATGTTAAATTGCTCTACCAAATGAAGGAGTGTATCCCAAACACAGGTATTTTTTATTAGTTCATATTAGATGCTATTCAAACAGGTGCAATCATCAAGAAACTTAAAAGAACAAGTTCTTGGGACAGGAGACGATTTTTCCACTGTATTCATAAACAAGAGTTGCTTTACACATGATCTAATGGAACTCAGGAGTTCTAATTTTAGTTTATTTTGCATCAATAGAGAATTCACTTTTATCAGTGAGTGATAAGTGACTACATAATGATCAGCATCACACCCATTATATTTCTCATATCTTGGAAATAGAAGCTTGGAGAGTCATCTTGGTTATATTGGCTGTCAGCTGATGCTCAGTGTCGAGCAACTTTGAAAATCGCACCTTTTATTTGAACCCACCCATTTTCCATTTTTCAAGTGATCAAAAAATTGGAAGATGTGACTGACAGGTGTTTCTTCTTGTCCAGGTATGCCCTGTCAGGTTGACTGTTTAAAAAATTAATAGTTCTGAATGTCTACTCTTGGTTTGAGCCCTAGATTTCACATGTGAAGACTGCGTTTGTTGTTAAAAAGGATAAACCAACAAGAAAACCAGAGAATTGTCTATGGGAGAAAAGCAAGCTATTTTAAAACCGAGAAAAGAGGGAAAATTTATCTGAGCCATTGCACACACATTGGGCATAGCCAGTACAACAATATGGAAAGTGCTGAAAAAGAAAGAAACCATTGGCGTACTAACAACCAGACATGACAAACATTGTGAGAGCTGTGAAGAAAAACCCCAAAAATCTTCTTCATATTCAGGCATGAAAGCAACAAAATCCACTATTACCAGCAGTAAGAATCATTGGAATTTGCAAGGAAATACAGAGATGAGCCACAAAAGTTCTGGAACCAAGATTAATCTCTACCAAAGTGAAGGAAAGGCAAGAGTGTTGAGAAAGAAGGGATCCGCTCCTCATGATCCAAAACATATGAATGACCATAAGAATGGTCAAGCATGGTGGAGGTAGTGTCATGGCTTGAGCTTGCATGGCTCCGGGAACAGGCTCTCTAATCTTTATTTAATGTAACTCATGATGGTAGCAGGAGAATGAATTCAGACTTCTGCAAACACATTCTGTCTGCCAATTTACAGAGAAATGCATCCAATCTAATTCGGAGGATCTTCATCATGCAGCAAGACAATGAGCCAAAACACACTGCCAACACAGCAAAGGACTTCATCATGGGGAAAATGGGGAAGATTTTAGACTGGCCAAGTCAATCACCAGACCTTAAACCAATTAAGCATGCATTTCACCTCTTGAAGAGGAGATTGATGGGAGATTGTTGGGAGGTCCATCACGAAAGGTGCCATATTCTAAGTTGTTTAACACATCTAGATGTAAATATCAGGAAATGAAAGCTCAAATTCTCATCTATTGTCTCATATTCATCTTTTGATCTCAAATCTAAACATCTTCAGTATATTGCAAAAACGAAAGAACTGGTCTTGCCTTTCCAATACTTTAGGAGGGATCTGTATTTGTATCATATTGAAAATGGAACGAGTGGGATTGGAACATTCTAAAATATGACAAAAACAAACAAAATCACACTAACAAAATGTAATGCATTTAATTATTAAATATTAATTTTAAATGTAAATTCAATTTAATTTAATCTAATTTCAAAAGATTGTTGATGACGTCTTTAGTGGTCTATTGGGTAAAGGACAATATTTTATTGTTTACTATTCAAATAAAATGATTCAATGAAAATGAGGGTGAGGAGAGGATGCTACTTTAACTGCATCTTACAGTTATTTACAGGTGCATCTCGTGGAAAAGTTCATTTATTTCAATAATTCAACTCAAATTGTGAAACTCGTGTATTAAATAAATTCACTGCACACAGACTGAAGTAGTTTAAGTCTTTGGTTCTTTTAATTGTGATGATTTTGGCTCACATTTAACAAAAACCCATCAATTCACTATCTCAACAAATTAGAATATGGTGACATGCCAATCAGCTAATCAACTCAAAACACCTGCAAAGGTTTCCTGAGCCTTCAAAATGGTCTCTCAGATTGGTTCACTAGGCTACACAATCATTGGGAAGACTGCTGATCTGACAGTTGTCCAGAAGACAATCATTGACACCCTTCACAAGGAGGGTAAGCCACAAACATTCATTGCCAAAGAAGCTGGGTGTTCACAGAGTGCTGTATCCAAGCATGTTAACAGAAAGCTGAGTGGAATGAAAAAGTGTGAAAGAAAAAGATGCACAACCAACCGAGAGAACCGCAGCCTTATGAGGATTGTCAAGCAAAATCGATTCAAGAATTTGAGTGAACTTCACAAGGAATCGACTGAGGCTGGGGTCAAGGCATCAAGAGCCACCACACACAGACGTGTCAAGGAATTTGGCTACAGTTGTCGTATTCCTCTCGTTAAGCCACTCCTGAACCACAGACAACGTCAGAGGCGTCTTACCTGGGCTAAGGAGAAGAAGAACTGGACTGTTGCCCAGTGGTCCAAAGTCTTCTTTTCAGATGAGAGCAAGTTTTGTATTTCATTTGGAAACCAAGGTCCTAGAGTCTGGAGGAAGGGTGGAGAAGCTCATAGCCCAAGTTGCTTGAAGTCGAGTGTTAAGTTTCCACAGTCTGTGATGATTTGGGGTGCAAGGTCATCTGCTGGTGTTGGTCCATTGTATTTTTTGAAATCCAAAGTCACTGCACCCGTTTACCAAGAAATTTTGGAGCACTTCATGCTTCCTTCTGCTGACCAGCTTTTTGAAGATGCTTATTTCATTTTCCAGCAGGATTTGGCACCTGCCCACACTGCCAAAAGCACCAAAATGGTGTTGGTGTGCTTGACTGGTCAGCAAACTCACCACACCTGAACCCCATAGAGAATCTATGGGGTAGTCAAGAGGAAAATGAGAAACAAGAGACCAAAAAATGCAGATGAGCTGAAGGCCACTGTCAAAGAAACCTGGGCTTCCATACCACCTCAGCAGTGCCACAAACTGATCACCTCCATGCCATGCCGAATTGAGGCAGTAATTAAAGCAAAAGGAGCCCCTACCAAGTATTGAGTAAATGTACAGTAAATGAACATACTCTCCAGAAGGGCAACAATTCACTAAAAATGTTTTTTTTATTGGTCTTATGAAGTATTCTAATTTGTTGAGATAGTGAATTCGTGGGTTTTTATGAAATGTGAGCCAAAATCATCACAATTAAAAGAACCAAAGACTTAAACTACTTTAGTCTGTGTGCACTGAATTTATTTAATACATGAGTTTCACTACTGAAATAAATGAACTTTTCCACAACATTCTAATTTATTGAGATGCACCTGTACATGCCCGATAGGAATCTTGAAAAAAATGTTCTGAATAGACAGTTGGCATAACATTATAATTTCACATGATAAATATGCCACTGGGTGATTAAAGGCTTTTGAATTTTTCTAAGATCACCCAGTTTAAAGCATAATGCTGTTTCCAACAGGTCACATATTTAGCCTAAACTTAAATGGGTAACATATTTAAAAAGAACAAAAAGTTAGCTGTTAAGCTACAGGATAGTCTCCAAAAAAAAAAAAAAAAAAAAAACCTGTGAACATCTGTTTTTGTACCATAAGAACCATTGTGTGTAAGTGAAAACTGTCCCTGGATAGTCAAGTCCTACTTAAGACTCTTGGGTAGGAGTTGAATCATTGGGAGAAGGGGAGGTGTTGGGTGTGAAAACGTGTTAAAAGAGAGATAGGAATTTATAGGAAGTTAACTAAGAAGAAGATGTAGCTTCAGAGGTGGTCTTTAACCCAAACTTCAATTATTTCATAACTAGATTTTCACCATTATTTCTTTCAAAGTTTTACTGTGTTGAGTAATTTGATGCTGCCAACTGTTTGTTAAAATCAGCATTCTTTTAAATGATGGAAATTGCATGCACCTCCACAAATATCCTTCCTCTCATCTCAGTGTGATCTCACTGTTTTTACGAACGTGATCACTCAGTCAGTGATCTCTGTTTATGTTGTGGAAAAATAATATCCAAACTTTGTAGCGTTATTCTCAGTGCTTAATTTGTAAATCTGCAGGTCCCGGAACACTAAGAGGGTAGTGAGCCGGCAGGTCGGGAGGCACGCGAAAGGTCACGGTCCCCAAACTTACAGACATGTAAAAGTGCATCTCACGTAGCCAATGATATTCAATGCTGATAGGTAGGCCTATGTAATTGATCACACTGCACAGTAAAATCGGCAGTGTTAATTAAGCAGTGTTACTCTACATTTACTCTTAAGGAGTTAACTTAACAACAAATAGTGAAAGATACCCTCTAGTGTTGGTGAAAATTATCAGAGTTGATTCTGCCTCGTTAACTTTACTCTGTTAAGCTCCGCCCCTCAAGCTAACGTCAAGGATCTGAACAGAAGTTTCTCGCCGTCGTCGCAACCGCCATTTTCTTTCACCTCGCACCAAAAGGTAAGCTCTTTTAAGTAACGTATTAAAACATCACTTTTGAATAACTGTGCTAATATTACAGCATAGGTTGTAATTTGATGAACTTTGTGTAATTTGGTAAGGTCAAATTCCGAATAGAACTTGCAACTTTGCAGTATGGTGGAGAATTTTTTTTTTTTCGTCACAGCGTGGTAATGATAAATCTTAGATTATGTCAATGATCGTATTTAATTTGTATTTCTGTTGTAGTTAGCTTTGTTATATCCTGTTAATTTGTATATTGTTATTTATAAACGTCGAATTATCCAACGTCACAGTGGAGCATTAACAGTTAGCCGCTAAGTTTTTCATTAGACAGTAGAAATTGCAATGTTCATATTCAAAGACTTAGTTAAAAGTGATGACTATGCAAACTATTGGAACAATTTTGGTACCTAACCTTTTTCCACTGTCATGTGTGTAAAACTAGGTCACCTAACGTTAGGCCTACAGAACATGCTGGTTAAGGTGAAACTTGGGGATGCCCAGAAATTTGTTAAAATAACCGAGCTGAGCCTGAAGGAGTTTTTGTCTGCTGGTAAGAAAAAATAATAATTTTTAACTTTTATTATTTTACTTTAGGTTTAAAAATCATTTCCATTACTTGTTTGTTATTTGGTCATTTTATTTGAAAATATATATTCAGGGCTCGACAGTGCAAGAGTTTCAGTTGCATTTGTGAGTGAAAATAGCTGTGTGCGAACTGTAAAACTTATTTTGGAGCACCTGTATGAATATAAAAATCCCTGCGATCAGTTTTCTTGAATGTAATATCATAAAATGTTTTCAATACCTTAAATGGCATAACAAACGTCTTAATAGTCATTTTAAGGCATCTTATATTTTAGGAATGGAAAGATAAGCCATAAATCGCGATACTGCCTAATGTGAATATTAAACATCTAAAGGCTATTTGATTGCATTAAATAAATGTGAGCGCTTAACGTTTAAAAGCCTGAACGCGGCGCTGTTGTGCGTTCGACATGCTGGCGCAGCATGCTCAGAATTAGTTCTCAATCAATGACGCACATTTATGCCAAGCGATTTCTTATGAACTAATGCTGATCAATTATAACAATGTTTACGTCACAGTGTTTATATTGTAATATGTTGTATACGGTTGTAAGAATGCATATTTTATCTCCCTCTGAATTTGATTGAGCAGCCTGCAGTAATAAAGCATAGACATTTCAAAATAAGAGTCCCGATGTATTTCGTGCTTGTTTATAAATAAAAGTTAGGCAGTTTGTCCAGTTTCCACGCGGTTATTATGTGGAACGATATGAGGGTGAGTAATTAATGACAGAATTTTCATTTTTGTGTGAACTAACCCTTTACGTTTCATTAACCTGATGTACCAAACTAAAACTGAAATAAAAATTAACAAAAACTAATAAAAATGACAAAAGCAACAAAATTACTAAAACTTCTAACTAAAATTAAAATGAAAGCTTCAAAGCATAAATAGTTAGTTTTGCCCCTAAAGTTTCTAAATCCAACTGAGAAGCACAGGTGCTCCTAGGGGAAAAAGTAAGTGTCAAGCCCTGTATATACTGTCACATGCTGGTAACTCTGAACATCAGAGCAAATGCAAAAAGTAACTGATCAACATTTTAATATGTAATGCCTTTTCTCATTAATTTGCATATCTTTTTCCAGCTTTTTTAAAGTTCGGTGTCCCAACTGTACCCGAGAATGTGATGGCTGTTGATGAATCAGGGACGGAGGTGGATGATGTTTTTGAGGATGTAGTTAAAGATCCATCAGTTGGAGTTCTCACCATAAAACATGGTGCAGGTTTGTATTTATTACATTACTTGCTAGAAATTTTCTTAGTGCTTATTTTTTAGTATTGTGAAGATTTTTTCCCACCCTTTATGGAACTAGACTTGGAATCTGCCTCTCCACAAGCCTCTCCTGTGCAGTTAAATCGGTCCCTGTCTTCATCTGTTGACTCCACTGATTCACAGGACACAGTGATTATTGAAGAAAGCTCTTCAAGTAAAAGAATGAGGCTAGATCATGAAGCTAAAAAGGTGAGCATCAAATTGTTATTATTTATTGGGGAAAAAATACTTAATTCATCAATCTTAAAAAAAAAAAAAACATATTTAAAAAAAAATTAAGGTAAGGCTTTGTTCTTAAAATGCCATATTCATGCTTTGTTTTGTTTATTTATTTTTAATTATTATGAAGTTGGCGGAATCCATTCTTGTACAGAAACCTGGTGGGGAGCGTGTAATAAATGAATACAACCGAACTAAAACTTTGGGGGATGAAACGACAAGGAAAATGGTGAACATCCTGGCAGCTGACATGACAGAAAAGAATGGGTAATCTGCATATCATTAACTGGTGTATATATGATCTCTCACTGTAGTTCTATCATCTTTTGCTTTTTGAACCTGGGCGAAAGATGGGTGGATTTTTTTTTTAAATTATACAGTACATCACCACCATGGCAGGTTAAAGAAAAATACGCCAGAGGAATTGTGGCTTTGTTCCCTTACCTCAGTGACCCCTTCTCCAAAAATGGCTATGTAAGTATCACACTGTTTTTGAATTTTATTTCTGTGTTGACGTGTCTTAAATACTGATCACACACCCATAATACAGGTGGTGAATTTTGCTATTGATTTAACACTTTTTTTTTCTCTTTCTGTATTTTTGTCTTTCTAAGGAGCATTACTATGATGGTGAGAGTGGCACTGGGTACTTGTCATGGAGAATCAAAACTATACAGAGAGGCTCGGCTAAAGAACAACGAGCATCATTTGAAGGTACAGAATGAAATTCAGAAATCGCCTGCTTTATTTATTCTTTTTTTTTTTTTTTTTTTCCCATAGCTCATTGTGCCATATTTCACAGCAGTTTTGTTGCTACTGAGTTGCCTTAAAGGGATAGTTCACCCAAAAATGAAAATTTGATGTTTATCTGCTTACCCCTGGGCATCCAAGATGTAGGTGACTTTGCTTCTTCAGTAGAACACAGATGATGATTTTTAACTCCAACCGTTGCGGTCTGTCAGTCAAATAATGCATTGAAACATTTTTTTACAAGAGTAAAAAAACATGCACAGACAAATCCAAATTAAAACCTGCGGCTCGTGACGACACATTGATGTCCTAAGACACGAAACGATCGGTTTGTGCGAGAAACCGAACAGTATTTATATCATTTTTTACCTCTAATACACCACTATGTCCAACTGCGTTCAGCATCCGGTTAGTGAGGTCAAAAAATGCGTTCCGATGACAGAAGTGATGTATCGTGCTTTGCTTCAATGAGTGTGAGAGATCACTTCCGTTGTCAGAGCGCGATCAGACCTCACTAACCGGATGTGGAGAGCAGTTGAACATAGTGGTGTATTAGAGGTAAAAAATGATATAAATACTGTTCGGTTTCTCACACAAACTGATCGTTTCGTGTCTTAGGACATCAATGTGTCGTCACGAGCCGCAGGTTTTAACTTGGATTTGTCTGTGCATGTTTTTTTTACTCTTATAGATGGTGTTACCATTTCAATGCATTATTTGACTGACAGACCACAACGGTTGGAGTTAAAAATCATCACTTGTGTTCTACTGAAGAAGCAAAGTCACCTACATCTTGGATGCCCAGGGGGTAAGCAGATAAACATCAAATTTTCATTTTTGGGTGAACTATCCCTTTAACTGTGGCATTTTTATTTATAAAAAGATGAGCTTCCTTTTTTAAAAATATTAACTGCGTATGACATTCTCTAAGCAGTTTTGAAGCTAGTAAGATGCTTTATTCATCAGGACAAGGATCATCTTCTGAGGGGATGTCTGGTGGACCAACTGTAAGACGGGAGTCAGAGTTTACTCCAGAGATTGTCTTGAGTGAGGATGAATGCAAGGAAGCAATTGCATTCATGAAACATTCTGCTGATGAGGACACAGTCAAGAAGAAGATGAAACTGACATTTGACTATCGCCGCAGATTGGTTCTGGACCCTATGCAGTCAAGCGATATATTGACAGTCTTTCCACGTTTCAAAGACGTTAAAGGCTTGGTAAAGTGTTTACGATCATATTTTTAAGGATTTAAAAAAAATGCATTGCTGTTGTCTAAAATAAGTTTGTTCAATGCTTGCAGGGGTTTATATTTAATAATGATTCCTTTTCTTAGATTGAGCAAGACTTTGTTCTGATGTTTGGAGAAGGAGTGTCAGGCAAGCTACTGGAGAAGTGGACGACTGCATTCAAGAAAAAAAGTGATTCAGCAGTCCAGAAAGCTTCCAAGCACCAGTGATGTAGAGGAACTCCTGCTAGCAGCTCAATTTCCTGATGACTCAGAAGAGGGTGTTAATTTTGGTAAGATGTTTCAGATTAATTTAATATTACTAATTTTAATAATGTTTGTGTAATATTTTAAGAAACATAAGGGGGAAATATTTAGTTCCCATTAATTTTTTCATATTATTTATTTAGTTTTAGTTTTCACTATTGACGTTTTCCTAACATACTGTCTAAACAGTTTGGGACTCTGACCTCTCTTCTATACTACTGCTGTTGCATCTGATCCCACCTTCTGCCCAAGGCTGAAAGAGACCAGGAAAGGTGTCTGCCTCTCAAGCAGAGAAACATCTTGTTGTCTTTAAGAAGGTTTGTTTTTTTCATTGTAATTTTCTATTGTTTAACATATCAGTGATGGTTTTGTACAATTTGCTTTGTCTTCTCAGAGTGGAACAAACATTGAGGAGCATCTTCGAGACATCACTGCTAGTGCTCAGCCCTATCTCCTGGCCGTGGGACCTCAGAAGAATTCAGTTCACAAGTTCTTCATCGTTCTCGATCAGCATGCCATTCCATGCAAGTCAACCTCTTCTCTTGGTGCCTTTGACGAACTGTTTAAGGCACACTTTGTGTTTACAACTTTACAACATCTTACAATACTATGCTACACAACATGTACACTTTCATTCAGACCACTGTGTACAACATAGATGTTGGCAAAGTGAAAGAGAGTCCTCGTGTTGCTGAGGTCAGAGCAAGGCTGCTTAGCTAGGTCCCTTAAGAATTTTTGTCCTCATGAAGTGTTTTGTTTGTCAGGCTGAGTTAAATGGTTCAAAAATACTTCTCAGGCACTTCAGATTAGTTCATGGTTTAGTTCCTGGAAAGAATCTTCACCTTAAGTGCATAGGTTGTGGTTCTGTGTTTGGTACTTTTTCAGGTTTTCGGAAACATCTGCACACAAAACATGCTCAGCAAAATGTCAGTGAGCAGAATTTTTGACACCATTGATAGCCAGGAGACTGCCAAGGCAGATGGACAAAGTAATGCTGAAATACTTGATCAGATTGGCAGTGCCGGAGAGGTGGCCACAACATCTGAATTGTTAAAGTCAAATAAGAGCACTTTCGATGTGTGCATCTGCTGTTGCACAACTAAAAGTTGGTGGTTTAAGTCAGTCTGCTATAAGTGGTTTTGTTTCATCTATGTAAGAAATGGTTTTTGAGATTCATAGTCAGGCCCAGGATGCAGCTTTGCTCTGTCTGTCTCCACGGGACACTGCTACTAAAAGAAAGATAGAAAATTCATTTCAAAACTTGGAAAATCCATTTACTATGTTAAATTCTGAAGCCAAACGAAAGAGACTCTTTACGGAAAAATGGGGAATTGTTGAACCAAGTGAAATAGTGCTTGGCACAAGATTTGACAGCAGGAGAAATAAAACCACAGGTTTGTTCGATCAAGTTGTTGTAACTGATAAATTTGCTTATATTCCCATTTTAGAAACACTAAAGGCAATTTTACAAAATCTGCTACTTATTGATTTGTTTAAACCCAGGCATGTTCCAAAGGAAGGCATTTATGTTGACTTAAGTGATGTGGCATATTTTAAAAGTAATCCCTTATTTTATACAGAAAATGATGCCTTACAAATTCAGTTATTTTACGACGATTTTGAGACCGCTAATCCTTTGGGATCCAAAAAAGGTATACACAAATTAGGTGCAATCTATTTTACATTAAGGAATTTCCCCCCAGTTTTTAACTCCTCACTGGTGAATATTCATTTATGTGCCCTCTTTCATGCACAGGATATTAGGCGCTATGGTTTTAATTCTATACTTGAGCATCTAGTAAATGATTTGAAAGTGCTTAAGATTGAAGGGGTTAAGAATCCAGTGTCTGGAAGTTGTATTAGGGGTACAATTATTCAAGTGACTGGGGATAATCTTGGCTTGCACAGCTTGTTTGGGTTTCTTGAGTCAATTGGGGCTCGATATAGCGGTCGTTTCTGTCTTCTTGAGAAACATCACTTTCAGTCGGTGTTCTGTGAAGACAACCCTGATATTGTACTAAGAACAGCTGAGATGCATGCTCTGCGCTGTGAAACTTTAAAAACTGATTGTACACTACCTCATGTTTATGGTGTCAAACGTACACGTTTGTTGAATTCACTCAAGTATTTCAACACAGCCAACAATTTCGCTGTGGATATAATGCACGACATTCTAGAAGGAGTTGCTCAGCTAGAGGTAAAACTTGTTCTGCAGTACATTCAGCATAATTTTCTGAGCACTGATGATCTTGCTGGTAGGGTACATGCTTTTGACTATGGTTACAATCAGCAGAGGAACCGTCCTCCAATGGTCAAATTGTTTGATGGAAGCAACGATTTGGGTTTAAATGCCATCCAATCTTGGTGCTGGTTGCGAAACATGCCCCTATTATTTGGTGATTTAGTGCAAAGAGATAATAAACACTGGCATCTTTTGAATTTACTTTTGCAAATTGTTAATATCGTATTTTCAGAAGGCATGACCATTTATCTTAAACATTTAATTATAGAACATCACCAGCTATTCAAAAAATTATTTCCTGAAAGAAGTCTTTTGCCAAAGCATCATATAATGATCCATTGCCCACAGTGTATAAGAAAAATTGGACCAATTCTGCACGTGGTGTATGCGTTATGAAGCTAAACATAAATTTTTTAAAACACAATTAAAAAGTTTCAAAATCATCACCAAAACACTAGCCAAAAAGCACCAATTTTGTACTGCGATGCACTGGGAGTCTTTTAGCCAGTACAGATTGTCTCTTGGCCCAGGGAAGATGATAGAACTCCGTGAACTTAAAGGTGGCCAAGAAATTGCTTCCAAACTAGGAGTGGTAATGTCAGATGTTGTCTATTCTGTAAAGTGGATCAAACACCATGGCACAGAGTATCGCCCTGACTTTATTATCTGTACAGAAGTAGCATGTGAGATGCCAGTTTTTTGTAAGATCAAGACTATTGTTGTGAAAGATGAAAATGTGCTGTTGTGTGGAACACTGATGGAAACTGTATGTTTTGATGACCATTACTATGCTTTTACAGTCAGACTGCATCCAGACAGAGTTTTTAAGGTAGTGAATGTTAATGAGCTGTGTTATTTCAAACCATTTGATCTTCAGATGAAATATGGTACAACAGATTCTGCACTGCATGTAGTGCCATATTGCCATTTAATGAGACGTGATGTATTTTTGTGTATTTGAATGTTTCCTGAGCCTGACTCTTGTTTTAATAAATGTTTTAAATGTGACATTGTTGACGTCGTTTTCTTTGTTTTGAAAACATGTTTTAAGAGTTCATTTGACATTGTAGAAGAGTAATTGTTTTACTGTACTTGGACCACAAAGAGAAATACTGACACTTATTAACCTGTTGCAACACCAAATGGGTTTTAAGAATTTTACTCTGAGAGAATTTTTCAATATTAAAGTTGTAAATAAACTCTACGTTAGTCAAATATTAACACCTAATAAGAGTTAATTTCCCCTTAGTGTTAAATCGTAGTAACACCAAACAGAGTTAATTTCCCCGAGTGTTAAACTGAGGTAACACTGTTCAGTGTTGACCAGTGTTAAATTTTTACTCAAAATAGAGTTAATTTTACTCTGAAAATTTAACACTATGACAAGAGTAAATTAATCACCAATTCTGAGTGGGACCAAATACACTCGGACCCAATGTTAAATTTAACTCTTAAAGAGTTCATTTAACACTGCAAAATTTACTGTGTGGTACAGCGATGTAATAGCATAACGAACTTAATAACAGTGAGTATTCTCAGTACAAAGGGAAACATTTATGGATTGCACATTCTATCAGCTTATGTGCGATCACCTCAGTTGGCTACAAAACACAATTGCCCAAAGCACTTTGAAAACAAAGCTACAGTAGGCACAGTTACAAAGCTACAGTAGGCACAGTACAGTTACAATACACATTAACTGCACAACATAATCAAGAAAACAATCGTCTCACCTAAGACAAAATATTCCACAAAGCTGTCATGTCAGTGTCCTCCTATACTTCCCTGTGTCCCTTACGTATCCATGAGCACACAAATGGCTCGGGATTGAACTTTATAACGGTGGACACACGGTGTTCGTAAACATCAGAAACGAGATGGTGTGGATGAGAAGGGATGCACGCTGTGAGCTACAAATGAGATTGATTTTGGACCCTGCTCGTGCTCCACTCAAGATTGGTATGGTATTCACAGAAGCCAACAACTGCCTCAGTCCTTCTGGACCTTTTTGTCTATGAGAGTCCCTGTACTCTCTAAAAGCCCGAATGACTGTACATGGGCTGTTCACTCTATTTAATTCTGGGCAGTCAAGCTCACTTTCAAAGCCATGCACAGGTTGACAATGTTTAGCCTCGTAAGTAAAACTAAAGTAAAACTAAAGTAAAACTATTTGTTTTGATAATATTGCTGCGGGAGAATTCCAGCTGCAGAGGTGCTGGATCCACATAAAAAGATTCCGGAACACAGGTGTGCTATATTTTAGAAGAGCCGGATCCGGTCCAGGCTCAAATTAAGCTCTGGTTATTCCCATTAATGTTACTGCGCTTCGGAGTTTATTTTGTCATTGGAAATATCTTATAGATTTCTATCACTTGCCATCCACCACGTGCAAATCTTTTAAAGTTCCAGCCATATTTCTATTCCCTATTGTTCTCCTTGTTTAACATACCAGGAGGCATGGCCAGACATCTCACATGGTTTGTGATAATTAATTTTTTATAAGCTCAATGAAAATAAACATACAGACACGGAAGCGCTAGAGCAGAGTGCACATCCACAGGTACACACACATGAACACACACTGATTAATTTTGGTCTCAATTAAAACTGAAATAATTTTGTATTGGTTGTCATTGATATTCTATGAGACTGATTAATTACATTTACAGTGAAGCACCTGCAGTGCCCTCCACTAATATTGGCACCCCTGGTAAATATGAGCAAAGAAGTCTGTGAAAAATTATCTTTATTGTTTAACCTTTTGATCATTTGTTTAAAAAAAATTCACAAAAATACTCTGCTCTCACGAATATCAAACAATTGCAAACAAAACATGATGTTTATCCCCAAAAAATATATTTAGTCAATACTTTGTTCTACTTCCCATTGCCAAGATAACAGCTCTTGTGGTGGCAACTTGTGGTGATGTAGATGACTTCAGATTGTAGTTTTGGAGACTTTCTGACCCCAAGACGCAACTAACTTCTGCAATTCTCCAGCTGTCATCCTTGGAGATTTTTTTGGCCACTCGAACCATCCTCTTCACATAGACACACTTCCATTTCCAGGTTGATTCATAACATTTCCAGTTGACTGGAACTTCTTAATTATTGCCCTGATGGTGGAAATGGGCATTTTCAATGCTTGTGCTATTTTCTTATAGCCACTTCCCATTTTGTGAAGCTCAACAACCTTTTGCCACACATCACAGCTATATTCCTCGGTCTTACACATTGTTATGAATAGGATTGTCAAAAGTACTGGTACTTTGGTACCAAGTCGGTACTTAAAAAAAAAAAAAGAAAAAGAAAAGTTGACGGTACCAGATTTTCACATGTACCGGTAGTACAGAGTACCAGGTCAACCCGGTACTGATACGCTGTCTGACAGGTAGTCAGTCAGGAACTTCATAGGTGCACTGTGCAATTATGGATGTTGCAGTATAGTTCAATTCAAGTGTAGGACTGCAAAAAACATCCTCATTTTTGCTTACTTAATGGTTAGCATACGTGCGTGTAACGCTAATACGATCATGTGTCCTTATTAACCATTTAATTATTTTAAAAACATCCACGAACTGCTGGTGGACCGCCACGTTGTTAAGTGTAAAACTATGCTATGTACACAGCTGCTGTGTTTATGTAGGTACTCACGCGATACATTTTTGGAAAGCCAAGATTCTTGTGCTTCGATTGATACAAACCAGCACTTACAAAACTGGGGCAACTCACATATGAAGCCTCATATGTCCACTGATCCATAAAATCCCGACAAAAACAGTCTTGTTACACTGGCAAAGGTCCAAACGATCCAATTAAGTAAAAATATTTAGTCCAAAACACATTATTACATCAATAAATACCCACAGACTATTGCTGAGTCATTTCAAATTATAGGCAGATGTGCCTAATCCTTCACGTTTTCTCGGTTATAACTCCGGTTCACTTTCAGCTTTTCAATTTAAAAGTCAGTGCGTGAAGATACCTAACGAGTGGCAAGCATTTCGTTTCAGAAACTTTTTACATAGTTTGTATTTTTTGCGTGTAATTTATTTAGTTATTATTCATTTGAAAGGAAAAAACCCAAGACCAAAACTTAAAGCATTTTTCAGAAATACTTGAAATATACAGAATGGAATTGTTTTTTTTTTTTAAATACATTTTATATTGATATTTAACTTTATTAATAAAATAATGTGTTGTTCAATTAGCATGTTTTTGTGTTTTGCTTTGGTACCGAAATTGGTACCGAGTACCATGGAATTTTACTGGTATTGGTACTGACTACTGAAATTTTGGTACCGTGACAAGCCTAGTTATGAATGACTAAGAGAATCTGGCCTATGTGTTACCTCATATTTATACCCCTGTGAAACAAGAGGTCATGGTTGAACAATTTCCTGTTCCTAGTCACCCAGGTGTACTAAGAAAAATTTAAAATATCAATGGGAATATACTTCAAATATATTTTTCTCATATGAATTCATAGGGGTGCCAATAATTGTTGCACACCTATATTTAACAAAGTTTTTTTTTTTTTTTTGATAAACCTGTGTTGTTTTTTCAATTGTTTGATATCCATGAGAGCAGAGTATTTTTGTGAATTTTTTTGAACAAAATATCAAAAGGTTAAACAATAAAGACAATTTTTCACAGCCTTCTTTGCTCATATTTACCAAGGGTGCCAATATTAGTGGAGGGCACTGTATATTGCTGGTATGTACCTTGTATTTCCAGTGCTTCCTATATAAACAGAACCATTTCTCCTACACTCACATGCAGACAGCAAGCAAAATGAATGTAGCGTTGGAGTGTTTCAGTTAGTGAGACAGGCAGCAGATATTTGTTTTGTATTTATTTTGAATTTATCTGGTCAGAATTGAATAATACAGGGCTTGACATATGGATAAGACATAGTTACAAAACAAGGTGTATGACAGAGGCTGATGGGACCATATGCAAGAGAGAGTGTCTGCAATCCTTCAAAGAAAGTGAAAAAAGAGGCTGACAAGAGGGGCTACAAGCATTGCGAAATGGGAAGAGCTGTGAACATTGAGAGATGAGAACAGCTGCAAGCACTGTTAGACAGAATCGGCAGCACGTTTTGAGTGAAGAGGGATAGGTTAAATGCTGCAGTGGGTTGGGATGAATAGGGGGACGGGTGTTGGGGAAAAATAGGAAAGGCTGGGATGAAGTTGAGAAAGCAATGAGGCCACATTTAATTAGAAACTGAGGCTATCCATGAGGGAGACTGAATGGGAGTGTCCATGATCCTCAGGAGAGTGAAAAATGCAATCCTCAGAAGAGATAGCATCAGAGATGCTTCAGAGGGAAAGAGATACCTGCAGTCCTTCAGAGAGTGTCTATGATCCTTTGATGAGAGTGTCAATAAAGGCTGATGGAAAGGCCTGTGAGCTTTGAGACAGAGGAATAGCTTGTGAGCTTTTAGAGAAAAGAGAGGCACCAAACTCAGAGTGAACAGGATTAGGATGCATAGGTCATAGGAACATTTGATAAGTGAGGGTTACGATGCATAGGTCAAGGGTGTTGGGATGCGTAGGTCAAGCGTTGAGGTGGATAAAGAAAGGTTATGAGGCTGCCATTATTTAGAAAACAGGCTGTAATTCTAGAGAATTATGGAGAGGAGAGTTGTTAAGAAAGGGCAAGAGAGAATCTGCAATCCTTCAGGGAGAGCATGGTTGCCTTTCCAGGTGTGCAGAGCTGGGAAGTGCGACAGCTGTTTACTGCAGACAAAAACGCTTACTGATGTGCGTGGGGTGCAAAGGCTAGCCCGTATGGTCCGATCCCACAGAAGAGCCACTATAGCACAAATTGCTAAAAAAGTTCATGCTGGCTATGATTTGGCTGCGTAGCTGCAGACCAGTCAGAGTGCCCATGCTGACCCCTGTCCAGCACTGAAAGTGCCTACAATGGGCACGTGAGCATCAGAACTGGACCATGGAGCAAAAGTACGGAAAGTACATGCAGAAAAGACTCTGTTCGCAAGAACGAGAAGACAAGTGTTAATGCATCGAGGCATAAAATACATGTGATGAATAACTATAGGAATATCTCCTCTATTTGACCTCCTCTCTTCATGTCTCTGTTTATAATATAATACAACCCTTGGCAACAATTATGGAATCACCACACTTAGAGGATGCTCACCCAGCTTCGTAGCAAATAAACAAATCACAGATATGACACAAAACAATTTTTGTTTAATAGCTGAACATTCTGGCTTCATGAAACATACCTCAAACAAATTCAATTAAATTGTTTTAATTAATGGCATATTCCAGAGAAGAGGAAAAAATTATGGAATCACTCAATGTTGAGGAAAAAATTATTCAAAATCAACAACAACAAAAAAAATCACAATTAATACTTTGCTGCTCCTTCCAAGGTTTTTCTGATGGCCTGAATTATTTGAGGCATGAACTTCACTAATGGAAAACAATATTCTCCATCAAGCTGGTTCCAACTTTCTCAAATAGCAGTCCTTTGCAGGATGGAGCCTTGTCATGGACCAATTTTTTAAATTTCCACCCTAAAATTGGATTGAGATCCGGACTGTTTGCTGGCCATTTCATTGAGTTGATATGCCTTTCCTGAAGAAAGCTTTAACACTCTTTGCTCTATGGCAAGATGCATTATCGTCCTGAAAAATAACTTCATCAAACCAAACCTATTTTCTATCGATGGAATGAGAAAAGTGTCCAAAATTTCAATGTACACCTCTGCATTGACTGTTGAGGTAATGATTGTCATCTCCTCTGGTCCTTTACCTGACATGCAACCCCATATCATAAATGAGTGAGGAAATTTGTTTGTTTTCTTCAGGTAGTCATCTTTATATGTTTCATTAGAACAGCACCAGACAAAAGTTACAGCATCATCTCCTTGGCCAATGGAGATTCATGAATCATCACTGAATATCACTTTCATCCATTCATCAACACTCCATGATTGCTTCCCTTTTAACCCACTGTAACCTTGTTTTCTTCTGTTTAGGTGTTAGTGCTGGTTTTCGTTTCCCTTTTCTATATGTAAATCCCATTTCATTCAGCTGATTTCTTACAGTTCTGTCACAAACACTGACTCCTGTTTCTACCCATTTGTTTTTCATTTGTGGTGTTGTACATTTTCTATTTTCCAGGCATACTGCTTTGAGTTTTCTGTCCTGACGTTTTCCATCTTCCTTGGTCTAACCATATGTTTTCCTTTTATAACCTTCCCATTTTGTTTATACTTGCACCAAATTTTAGACACAACGGACTGGGAACAAGCAACATCTTTTGCCACACTCCGTGTTGGCATGTTAATCCATGTTAATCCTTTCCACTGTTTCAATTGATAACTCTCTTGTTGGGGACATGTTTCCTATCCAAAAAGTCCAAGGTTAAGGTCTGTAAGCACTCTCTTAACTGCAGGCTAATTTGCATTTTTAGACTTGTGCTGGTATTTGTTTTGGAAATGCAAATTACAAGGAGAAAGCCACTGCTCTCCAAAAAGAACATTGTTGCAGTTTGCTAAAGATCACGTGGACAAGCCAGAAGGTTATTGGAAAAATGTTTTGTGGATGGAGGAGACCAAAATAGAACATTTTGGTTTAAATGAGAAGCATTTGGAGAACTTTATCCCATCTGTGAAACATGGTGGTTGTAGTATCATGGTTTGGGCCCATTTTGCTGCATCAGGGCCAGGACGGCTTGCTATCATTGATGGAACAATGAATTCTGAATTATACCAGCAAATTCTAAAGGAAAATGTCAGGACATCCGTCTATGATCTGAATCTCAAGAGAAAGTGGGTCATGCAGCAAGACAACGACCCTAAACACACAAGTCGTTCTACCAAAGAATGATTAAAGGAGAATAATGTTAATGTTTTAGAAAGTCATGGTCCAGACTTTAATCCAATAGAAATGTTGTGGAAAGACCTGAAGCAACCAGTTCATGTAAAGGAAACCCACCAACATCCCAGAGTTTTAGTCAGAGTAAAATTGACTAAAATTAATAAATGACATGACGAAATACTGACTAAATATAAAGGATATTTTTGTCAGAAGACCAAAACTATGACTAAAAACAGTGTGAAAATGAACACTGGAGCTGGCCTGAGAGCCTAGGTTAAATCTTTTGATTTTATAATTTTATGCACTTTCATTTAAAAATAAACACACTTTGTTAACAGCCAGGTTTGTTCTTTGCAATAAACAATATTACATGGCACTGTTTGGTTAGTATTTATTCGTTGTGCCCTTTTGTGGACTGTTGATTTAAAAATATGGTGTTCAATGGTATTTTCCCCTAACTGAAATAATGTCTAGAATACAAATATAATTTGAAATTTGGAAATATTTAAGTGAAAATTATAATTATATCAGTGGCAGAAAATGATCTTAAAATGACAATATCGTTTATCGTAATAATTTCTGAGACAATATATCATCCAACAAAAGTAGTTATCTTGACAGGCCTAGATATGCATTAAGTCTTTCCTCATATTCTTCATTTAATTACACAATCATTAGGGGTTCACAAAGTGTTGAAACCCTACTGTTTTTGTAAGAATAATAAAAATAATAATAATAATAATAATAATAATAATAATAATAATTATTATTATTATTATTATTATTGTTACTATTATTATTATTATTATTATTATTATGCCCTAAAACTGATCATGCAGACTAAACCGTAAGTCCTAGAGATCTGAAACTTTGAGGGTTGGTAGTAGTGCATCAATCTACAACAGCGCAAAATCTCGCCCAGGTCGGCCACATGGCGGCGCTACAGTGTTCAAAAGGGGGGGAAAAAATTACTTTACTTTTGCAAACTAGTCCTTGACCATTTATCTGATTGGAACCAAACCAGTGCTGAAAAACTCTCTGGAGTCCCATTATCAATATATATTTTTTTTAATGGTGAAGTGAAAACTGAAGTGGGCATTGCCACTTTTAATTATATGGCTATAACCCTTGAACAGAATGAAATATTTTCACCAAATCTGACACAATGTATGTATGGGCCCAATCTGGAGACACATTAAAAATAAATAAATAAATAAAATTACTGAGCATGACCAGTTGGTGGAGCTATATCAGGAAAAAACATGAAATTGACTAACTACGGAACCACTAATCCAATTGACTTGTCATGTCCACCATCAGCCAATTAATATTCAGTAGCTATTAGACAAGGTAAACAAAAGGCTGATCCCAATGAAACTTTGTGGACTTGCTTGACTCTTTGCCCCAAAGGTCTGTGAGAAATATGAAACTATTCGGCCACTGGGGGGCGCTATCAAGTTTTTCATGCACACAAATAGTTTTATATAGTGCAGTGTTTCACACAAACACAAGTAAGTCATACCATTTGATGGAGCTCCTTATTACGAACAACTTTGCTTCAAGAACCACTGGAGTCAGTCAAATTGTATGTAAAATATTTACAATGACTTAAAAAACATACTTCTGCAAACTAGTCCTAAGTTTCTTGCTCAACCAAAATAAAACCAGTGCAGGACAATTTTTTGGACTCCTTTTGGAGCTCAATAATTATCAAAAAAAAAAAAAAAAAAAAAAGTTGAACATTTGATTCCGCCAAGCATCCGCTGCTGGGCCTCAGATCTAGAAATGAAAATTTAAAAAAGTGTAAGTTGCTCAGGATAAGGGCATCTGCCAAATTGCCGTAAATGTAAATTCATCACCATAATGGCAGGCAAAAATGCTTGAAGAGTATATGGCCACTTTTACTAAAATGGCTATACAGTGGTGCTTGAAAGTTTGTGAACCCTTTAGAATTTTCTATATTTCTGCATAAATATGACCTAAAACATCAGATTTTCACACAAATATTAAAAGTATATAAAGAAAACCCAATTAAACAATTGAGACAAAAAATATTATACTTGTCATTTATTTATTGAGGAAAATGTTTCAATATTACATATCTGTGAGTGGCAAAAGTATGCGAACCTCTAGGATTAGCAGTTTAATTTGAAGGTGAAATTAGAGTCAGGTGTTTTCAATCAATGGGATGGCAATCAGATGTGAGTGAGGCTCTATTTTATTTAAAGAATAGGGATCTATCAGAATCCGATCTTCACGACACGTTTGTGGAAGTGTATCATGGCATGAACAAAGGATATTTCTGAGGCTTTCAGTATCTGGTGTTCACCCCTTTGTGCAGTAATAAATGCAACTAAACATTTACAGTAACTGTTGATCAGTCCTGCACATCGGCTTGGAGGAATTTTAGCAAATTACTCAGTACAGAACAGCTTCAGCTCTGGGATGTTGGTGGGTTTCCTTAAATGAACTGCTTACATAATTGGATTAAGGTCAGGACTTTGACTTGGCCATTCCAAAACATTAACTTTATTCTTCTTAAACCATTCTTTGGTGGAATGACTTGTGTGCTTAGGGTTGCTGTGTTGCTGCATGCCCCACTTTCTCTTGAGAGTCACTTCACGGACAGATGACATTTTCCTTTAGAATTCACTGGTGTAATTCAGAATTCATTCATCAATGATGACAAGTCGTCCTGGCCCAGATGCAGCAAAACAGGTTCAAACCATGATACTACCACCACCATGTTTCATGTTTTTCTTATGCTGGAATGCAGTGTTTTCCTTTCTCCAAACGTAACCCTTCTCATATAAACCAAAAATTCTATTTTGGTCTCATCTTCCCACAAAACATTTTCCAATAACCTTCTGGCTTGTCCACATGATCTTTAGCAAACTGCATGGGGGCACCCATGTTTTTTTGTTTTTTTTTGGGAGAGCAGTGGCTTTCTCCTTGCAACCCTGCCATCAGGGTTGGGAGGGTTACTTTAAAAATGTATTCAGTTACAGTTACAAATTACTTCATGAAAAATGTAATCAGTAATGTAATCTATGTATCACAATATGAAAGTAATGTAATCTGATTACTTTTGGATTACTTCAAGGTCACATATGTAATAAAGTCAATAGAAAAGCAATATGATCTAAAATACTTTTATTTAGAGTTTATTTTAGAGATTAAAAACATGTTCAATGTTTGGATTTGCTTTAATAAAATAAATAAATTTGTTGCTCATGTGAGTCACAACTGGCAAGAGAGAACAAGAACTATAATTATGTCAAAAGCAGGGCTCCACACACACACACAAAAAAAAAAAAAAAAAAAAAAAACAATTAAGGAGCCATTGGCTCCTATAAGAAAGAAAAAAAAAAAAAACAGGCGCCAAATGATTATTTTAAGTGCCACATGAACTTGCATTTAAAAATTTTAAACCACTTACTTTTGGTCACCCTGTCATGTGTGTACATCTGGACTCCTTTTACAGCATCAACAATTTCATCGCTTAAAGTGGGAACCGAATGTCTTTTCCAACTTGAGAACTATATACAGTCACAAAGAATTGTTCTTTACACAGAATCTGAGCCAGTGTCACTGACCATCATTATGTCAGCATCACTTGGCCATTGAGTGGAGTTTGGCCTCCTCTGTTTTGCAGAAAGCCAGCGTTTGACACATGGTTCAGGATCAAACTGTTCAAGTGATGGGCCTCTGTGCTCATCCTGATCAAGTCTTCCAAGGCTGAATTGCGTACTTTTGATTTTATCCTGTTTTGAGCAGAAAAGCCACGTTCACACTGAGCAGCCAAAACTGGTAGGACAAGCAATATCTCAACTAGACGCATTCTGCTCAAAGCACATGTTGTGTCGTTGTCATACGTCTTGCACACATCCAGCCAATTTTTCTTCATTAGTAATATCTAAGAGGTAAATTTGGTGAAAGGCAGCTCTTCACATGCAATCATACAGGCGGTGTTGAATTTTATTTTTAGCTCCTGTCATGTAGTTCACGTGCACGAGACACTGCTTGTCGTAACGGTGTTTTTGTGGAGCTCTCTGTGATTACATAGTCACAAGCTTTTTTATGCTTTTGACTATCGCCCTGTTTTCTCACAGTCTCTTTCTTTCAATGGTTCGTTCCGGTAATGAAATCCGTTTTCCACTATTTCTCTGCCCGCTTTGGAACAAAAGTCACAAAACATTTTCTGTGTGCGATGATCATACCTGAGCCATGAAACTCTTGAATCGTAGAAGTCTTAAAATGCCTTTCTGCACTTTTACTTTGGTGTTCATTGATTGACATGGAAATCCTCTGTGTCTGCGTCGTTTTCTGTCTCTCTAGTATTGGCACAACTGGAGCCTGCTTTTTTATTAGCAGGTGTGTCATCAGCATTGGTGCTCGACAGAGATGAGGATTGTTTGAAAAAGTCTGATATTTTTCATTTTGACACGGAAAGCTGATCCTCGCTTTCCCCGTGCGTATTTTGGTGCTCTGGATGAATTTGAACTCAGTGAAACTACTTTTTTCCCCTCCACTGAAACTTTTATGTGCATGACCTCATTTTATTATGTCAACACAACAAATTATGTGATAGGCTCCTCCTCACAGAACGCAATTAAAGACATTACATGCAAATTTTTAAATCATAACGTGTAAATTTATATTGTAGCCAGTGGCGAGCTCAGCAAAAATATCACTCGCAAATGAATATTTTTGGTCGCAGATGCGACCATTTTAGGTGCAGTCTGGAGCCCTGCAAAAGTGATCCTCATAGTATTCCCATTTTTTACAAAATGTGCCTGTAATCTGATTACTTTGTGTTTTGACATAGCTGTAACAGATTACAGTTACCAGTTTTTGTGTATCCTGATTACGTAACGCCGTTACATGTATTCCGTTACTCCCCAAGCCTGCCTACCTGCCTGCCATGCACGCCATTGCTGTTCAGTGTTCTCCTGATGGTGGACCCATGAGCATTAACATTAGCCAATGTGAGAGAGGCCTTTACTTGCTTAGAAGTTACCCTGGCTCCTTTGTGACCTCGCGGACTATTACACGTCTTGCTCTTGGAGTGATCTTTGTTGGTCTTCACTCCTGGGTAGGGTAACAATGGTCTTGAATTTCCTCCATTTGTACACAATCTGTCTGACCGTGGATTGGTGGAGTCCAAACTGTTTAGAGATGGTTTTGTAAACTTTTCCAGCCTGATGAGCTTCAACAACTCTTTTTTTGAGGTCCTCAGAAATATCCTTTGTTCGTGCCATGATACACTTCCACAAACATGTTTTGTGAAGATCGGATTCTGATAGATCCCTATTCTTTAAATAAAACAGGGCCTCACTCATACCTGATTGCCATCCCATTGATTGAAAACACCTGACTCTAATTTCACCTTCAAATTAAACTGCTAATCCTAGAGGTTCACATACTTTTGCCACTCACAGATATGTAATATTGGATCATTTTCCTCAATAAATAAATGACCAAGTATAATATTTTTGTCTCATTTGTTTAATTGGGTCCTCTTTGTCTACTTTTAGGACTTGTGTGAAAATCTGATGGGTTTTTTTGTTCATATTTACGCAGATATATAGAACATTCTAAAGGGTTCACAAACTTTCAAGCACCACTGTAACTCTTGAACGGAATGAATTATTTTCACCAAACTTATGTATGGGCTCAAGATGAGGTCACTTGCACAAAATGGCAGAGCCTGGCCACGTGGTGGTGCTATAACAGGACAAAATATAAAATTGGCACTAAATATGGTATCATTGGTCCAATTGACTTGAAATCTTGCACCAAGAGCCTTTGTCCATCAGTGTCTATGAAGACAGTTGTGAATGTTGTCTATTTGCACTTTATGTAGTCCTGCATACTTTTCTGTGTTGCACCATGGTCTTGAAGAAATATTTCGTTTCAATGTATACAAGCTATATAGAGGCATGACAATAAAAACTCACTTGATTTGACTTGAAGTAATATCTTTTTACGCATGTCCTTAAAGGCCCTAAAGTGCTTGAACCTTGATAATTGCTGCTTGCAGCTATGTTTTCATTTTATATTTGTAAACCATTTTGCAGTGTTAAAACCAACATGCTGACCGTGCATTGTGGGTAATACACACATTCCCTCTGCCACTAAGACTGCACCATATAATCCCGCAAAATTAATTGCTATAAAGGAATCTTGTTACCAGGGATTTTGTTTTCAGGCACTGCACATTAACTAAAAATAGTCTCTGTCCTAAACACTAGAATTAATGGTGTAATACATACTTAAAGTGCGAACTGAAGTTTTAAAACTTCCTTAATAATCCCTGATCGGTTTTTAGTTACACCATATATAACCATTCAGATCAACTCCAACAACACAGTGACATGATTTGCCTGCAAGTGAAGGTCATGAATAATGGCAACATAATTACACCAATAAGGTTTGAACAAACCACTTACTATTTCAAAACCTATCCGTAAAAGGCTAATTAACTCACAAACACACAAAAAAGAATACACAATACTTTAAGCCATTTTGGTTGTAATTTCAAACCCCTAACCAGACATCCTAGTCTAACTCTTTTGTAAATACTATGTGTGCTTACATCATAAAATAAAATCTTATTAACAGTGTATATCCTAAGAAGCCTGCGTGGTCCTGACAGGTGCCAAGCTGAAGGAACCTACCTCGATCAATTTAGCTGCACTGCATGGATGGACTACATAAGGCATAATTGAAAGTAACTACAGTGTAATTAAATGTACTTTCCTGACATGTTTTTTTTTTTTTTAATCTTCAATTTACTTGCTTCACAGTACTTTCAAAACCGGGTTTCAGATATATTAGTATTTGTTGTAAATAATAATAATAATAATAATAATAATAATAATAATAATAATAATAATAATGAATCGCTGGTACGACCATCAGAAATGCCGCGTGTCACATACATTAGCGACGTTAGCCTATGCTGCTAACTCTAATATCACTGCGACGGTACCGTTAAATATCCATGTATATATCGCAGACGTTCCACGTGTGAAGCGACACTGAAACTCCACTAGCCCCTCTCTTTCAGCAGGACCTCGCCTACCTGAGCTTCAGCCACCGGTTCAGAACACCATACCGCTTTTCCGCCCCCGCGTTTATTTCCAAGGACGCAAAAAACGCCATGACAGTTTAGAAAAATGCATCAAATATTAGAGGGGTGGGAGGCGAGGAGGAAAACAACTCCGTACAATTTCTTAATCGTTATTAAAGCACAAGACCTCAGCACTTCATTCATGAGGGATGCAAGAGTTAGAGCCGGGGCCGAGTAACGCTCTATTGCTGCAACACAATTTTATATGGCACAAATTCAGGGAGGGTGGGAATTTAAAGGACCTACTTACCTAAAATGGCTACTGCATCACCCAAAACACAAACAGCTATTATTTGGTGAAGTTTAGCGCTGGTCGCCTGAACACAACAGCCTAACTTTGTTTGGGCCCGTATTATTTCGTTACCCATTGGCTGAAGCTTAGCGCAGCCTGGCGCGCGCTTCCTTCTATTGGATGCCGAGCTGTCAAGCAAGGCCCGTCGCTCTATGTTTGTATGAGAGCAAAATATTGCAAGAGACCATTGTGCACTGTTAGCTACTTGTGTGGATACTGAGCGTTGTATTTTATTTTAAATACCTTACATATTTCAGAAGCAAGTGAAACGCCTTTGTGCCGTCAGCTGCTGTTCACGATGTTTGGATTCGCTGTTTTTTCGCGTCTGTCCCGTTTGGATCCGAGTGCTAAAGATAATCCTTCGGTTTTATGTTTCTTGTCCCTCGCAATCCACCAATCATGGTGCTTTTTACTTCTTCATTACGGCGGATGAGGGAAAAAAAATCCTAACATTCCACGTCTATGCTCATGGTTCGTAGCCCGGATGTGAGCAGTGGAGGATTTAACGCAAACATGTCAGTCGCAGTATTTCTTAAGTCTTTGGGAGGTTGTGTTTTCCTAGCTTTCAGGGGGAATTGTTAAAATCTTTCATACCCACTACTCAACATTTGTTGGATAAAAAAAAAAAAAAACATAGCCTCAACAATTGCATATATGGCTTCAAACTACAGGTTAGCTTAACTCAAATTGCAAAATGTTAGTTAATTTTAACGAATAATAATAATTACACACACATATACACGTGTATGTATGTATATATATATATATATATATATATATATATATATACACACACAACACACAAAAAAACATAATTCCAAAAAAGTTGGGGCGCTGTGTAAAATGTAAATAAAAACAGAATGTAATGATTTGCAAATCTCATAAACCCCATATTTTATTCACAATAGAACAAAGAAGACATATCAAATGTTTAAACTGAGGAAATGTACCATTTTAAGGAAAACATATGGTAATTTTGAATTTGATGGCGGCAACACGTCTCAAAAAAGTTGGGACAGGGCCACTTGGGCTACAGGGGTACCGAGTGGGCATGGGCCCAAAATGGGCATCTTATCTGGGGCCCACTTGGGTCAACTAAGTAGGTCCCACATGGGCAAACCCAGGTGGGCTCCCAGTGTGGCTCCTAGTTGGGTCACTAATGGGAAATGAGTGCATGGGCTCAAAATGGGCAACACAAATAGGGCCCATTTTGGTTTACCAAATGGGTTAGACAAGTGCAAACACAATCAATCCCATATAGGCTGATTACATGGGTCCCAGATAGTACACAAATATGCATCGTTGAAATGTTGTTGTTTTTTTTTTTATTGTTGTTGTTTTGACACTTAGACTAATGTTCAAATGTTATAGCTGGTAAGTTAAGCTACTTCAGTCTACTCAAAATAAATATATAGAAAAATGCCAACACTCATGCAATTTTAACCAATTTTCTGCTCTTTAAAAGGATCAAGAGAATGTGGACATGGAGGGGAAAAAAAGACTATTGTGAGATCTTGCGAAACTTTTTGCAGGATCACACGATATCTCACACAGTAATGCCCATCCCCCACCCCCTGACTTTTCCATTCGTGCCACTAGCATTGTGCTAATTTTCCACAGGTGACTGCTGTCAGTCAGTGTACCCAAGGTAAGAACTACATTATTATATCAAAACTAAAAACTGAAATGTATTAGAAATACATTGTTTTCACAACATAATGTTAACCAAAACATTAGTTTGGCTTCTTGTCACGTTAGAATTACAGCTAGCTAACATCACTGGGTAGCTAACGCCCTCAGAGTTCGCGCCTCTTTTTTACTGTTAGAAGACGGTATATCATTTTCCTGAATTTCTGGCGTCCCATAACCAAAACAATAAGAATTGAGAATCTGTCTGAATATATTTAATAGCAATTTATCTAACAACTGTTGAACAAGCAGTACATAAACTTAAATACGACATCTTTGACTTCCAACAGTCAACTCCCCTCTCATCCACAGCTGTTATATTTTACGCTTGAGGATTTATTGATAGATTGGCGTGACATCTGCATCTGTGCAGTTCTTTGTCATAAATGCATCTGTTTTAACTGTGAAAAAGGGAATAAAAAAAAGAGTGCCAAAATGGTTGATTAATTTATTTTCTCTTTTTAAAGGGGACGGAGGAGTGAGGAGCTGCACTGCGTTTTGTTTTTTTGGTTTATTTTGTTTTGGTTTTGGAGTACTTCATGTTAGAGTTTTCAGATATGCAGATATGAACAGTACAAGTTAAAATCTGGCAGGAGCTTCACTGCATTTTTCCTTTTTTGGAATACTTTACGAGTTATTATAGTTATGTACAAATTATTCCCACTAAAACCTTGCTTAATAAAGTAAAACATGAACTACTGGTCTCTCTGCATTGAAGCAATACATTTTACATTTTAGTGTACTTTAGTGGGTTAAATGTAATATTTGTATTTAGGGGTAGCCCACACACACACATATACATACATACATACATACATACATACATACATACATACATACATATATATATATATATATATATATATATATATATATATATATATATATATATATATATATATATACAGTATCTCACAACTCTGAAGAAATGACTATTTGCTACAATGTAAAGTAGTGAGTGTACAGCTTGTATAACAGTGTAAATTTGCTGTCCCCTCAAAATAACTCAACACACAGCCATTAATGTCTAAACTGCTGGCAACAAAAGTGAGTACACCCCTAAGTGAAAATGTCCAAATTGGGCCCAAAGTGTCAATGTTTTATGTGGCCACCATTATTTTCCAGCACTGCCTTAACCCTGTTGGGCATGGAGTTCACCAGAGCTTCACAGGTTGCCACTGGAGTCCTCTTCCACTCCTCCATGACGACATCACAGAGCTGGTGGATGTTAGAGACCTTGCACTCCTCCACCTTCCGTTTGAGGATGCCCCACAGATGCTCAATAGGGTTTAGGTCTGGAGACATGCTTGACCAGTCCATCACCTTTACCCTCAGCTTCTTTAGCAAGGCAGTGGTCGTCTTGGAGGTGTGTTTGGGGTCGTTATCATGTTGGAATACTGCCCTGCGGCCCAGTTTTCGAAGGGAGGGGATCATGTCTGCTTCAGTATGTCACAGTACATGTTGGCATTCATGGTTCCCTTAATGAACTGTAGCTCCCCAGTGCTGGCAGCACTCATGCAGCCCCAGACCATGACACTCCCACCATCATGCTTGACTGTAGGCAAGACACACTTGTCTTTGTACTCCTCACCTGGTTGCCGCCACACACGCTTGACACCATCTGAACCAAATAAGTTTATCTTGGTCTCATCAGACCACAGGACATGGTTCCAGTAATCCATGTCCTTAGTCTGCTTGTCTTCAGCAAACTGTTTGTGGGATTTCTTGTGCATCATCTTTAGAAGAGGCTTCCTTCTGGGACGACAGCCATGCAGACCAATTTGATGCAGTGTGCGGCGTATGGTCTGACAGGTTGACCCCCCTCTGCAGCAACCTCTCAACCTCTGCAGCAATGCTGGCAGCACTCATACGTTTATTCTGCAAAGCCAACCTCCGGATATGATGCTGAGCACGTGCACTCAACTTCTTTGGTCGACCATGGCGAGGCCTGTTCTGAGTGGAACCTGTCCTGTTAAACCGCTGTATGGTCTTGGCCACCGTGCTGCAGCTCAGTTTCAAGGTGTTGGCAACCTTCTTATAGCCTAGGCCATCTTTATGTAGAGCAACAATTCTTTTTTTCAGATCCTCAGAGAGTTCTTTGCCATGAGGTGCCATGTTGAACTTCCAGTGACCAGTATGAGAGAGTTTGAGAGCGATAACACCAAACTTAACACACGTGCTCCCCATTCACACCTGAGACCTTGTAACACTAACGAGTCACATGACACCGGGGAGGGAAAATGGCTAATTGGGCCCAATTTCGACGTTTTCACTTAGGGGTGTACTCACTTTTGTTGCCAGCGGTTTAGACATTAATGGCTGTGTGTTGAGTTATTTTGAGGGGACAGCAAATTTACACTATTATACAAGCTGTACACTCACTACTTTACATTGTAGCAAAGTGTCATTTCTTCAGTGTTGTACTATGAAAAGTTATAATAAAATATTTACAAAAATGTGAAGGGTGTACTCACTTTTGTGAGATACTGTATATACCTGTTGTGGCCCATAAGAGCACTAGATAAGACCAAGCTGGGTCCCATCATCAACCCATGTAGGTGGACTCCTGTAGGCTCCAAATGGGAGAAACCTGGGTTACCCATATGGGCCCTATATGGAGCCCATCAAGGGCCCATCATCAACCCATCTGGGCTAACCCATGTGGGGCCTCCATGGAAACTGAGGACAAAATTGGCTGGGCCCCAGTTGGGTAGCCCAGGTGGGCCCCAAATATCAGCCCAGGTTCAAACCCTTTGGGCCCCACATGGGTGTGTTGGCTGGGCATGTTTACCACTATGTAGCATCCCCTCTTCTTTTAACAACAGTCCGTATACGTCTGGGAACTGAGGAGACCAGTTGCTGGAGTTTAGGGAGAGGAATGTTGTCCCATTCGTGTCTGATACAGGATTCTAGCTGCTCAACAGTCCTGAGTCTTCTTTGTCGTATTTTTCGTTTCATGATGCACCAAATGTTTTCGATTGGTGAAAGTTCTGGACTGCAGGCAGGTCAGTTCAGCACCTGGACTCTTCTACTTTGAAGTCATGCTGTTGTAATATATGCAATATGTGGTTTAGCATTGTCTTGCTGAAATATTTAAGGCCTTCCCTGAAAAAGACGTCGTCTGGATGGAAGCATATGTTGCTCTAAAACCTGTATATACTTTTCAGCATTGATGGTGCCTTTCCAGATGCACAAGCTGCCCATTCCATAGGCACTAATGCACTCCCATACCATCAGAGATGCAGGCCGGATGGTCCCTCTCCTCTTTAGTCCAGAAGATGCGGTGTCCATGGTTTCCAAAAAAAATTTCAAATTTTGATTTGTCTGACCTCAGAACAGTTTTCTACTTTGCCTCAGTCCATTTTAAATGAGCTTTGGTCCAGAGAAGACGGCGGTGTTTCTGGATAATGTTCACATATGGCTGCTTCTTTGCATGATAGAGCTTTAACCTGCATTTGTGGATGGCACAGCAAACTGTGTTCACAGAAAATGAGTTCTGGAGGTGTTTCTGAGCCCATGCAGTGATTTCCATTACAGAATCATGCCTGTTTTTAATGCAGTGCCACCTGAGGGCCTGGAGATCACGGGCATGCAATACTGATTTTCGCCCTTGTCCCTTGCGCACAGAGATTTCTCCAGATTCTCGGAATCTTTTGATGATATTATGTGCAGTAGATGATGAAATATTCATAGTCTTTGCAATTTTATGCTGAGAAACATTATTCTGAAATTGTTCCACAATTTGTAGATGCAGTTTTTAGCAGATTGGTGAACCTCTGCCCATCTTTATTTCTGAGAGACTCTGCCACTGTAAGATACTCTTTTTACACCCAATCATGTTGCTGACCTGTTGCCAATTAACCTAATTAGTTGCAAAATGTTCCTCCAGCTGTTTCTTTTTAGTAACGCTTACTTTTCCAGACTTTTGTTGCTCCCGTCCCAACTTTTTTTGAGACGTGTTGCGGCCATCAAATTCAAAATTACCTTATTTATTTCATAAAATGGTACCATTACTCAGTTTAAACATTTGATATGTTTTCTATGTTCTATTGTGAATAACATATGGGTTTATGAGATTTGCAAATCATTGCATTCTGTTTTTATTTACATTGTACCCAGAGACACACAGTGGTGCTTGAAAGTTTGTGAAACCTTTATAATTTTCTATATATCTCCATAAATATGACCTAAAACATCATCAGATTTTCACACAAGTCCTAAAAGTAGATAAAGAGAACCCAGTTGAACAAATGAGATAAAAAATATTATACTTAGTCATTTATTTATTGAGGAAAATGATCCACTATTACATATCTGTGAGTGGCAAAAGTATGTGAACTAGGATTAGCAGTTAATTTGAAGGTGAAATTAGAGTCAGGTGTTTCCAATCAATGTGATGACAGTCAGGTGTGCGCAAGTTTCCTGGTTTATTCAAAGAGCAGGAATCTATCAAAGTCTTATCTTCACAACACATGTTTGTAGAAGTGTTTCATGGCACAAACAAAGGAGATTTCTGAGGACCTCAGAAAAAGAGTTGTTGATGCTTATCAGGCTGGAAAAGGTTACAAATCCATCTCTAAAGAGTTTGGACTCCACCAATCCACAGTCAGACAGACTGTGTACAAATGGAGGAAATTCAAGACCATTGTTACCCTCCCCAGGAGTGGTAAAGACCACTCCAAGAGCAAGACGTGTAATAGTCCATGAGGCCACAAAAGAACCCAGGATAACTTCTAAGCAACTAAAGGCCTCTCTCACATTGGCTAATGTTATTGTTAGGGTCCACCATCAGGAGAACACTGAGCAACAATGGTGTGCATGGCAGGGTTGCAAGGAGAAAACCACTGCTCTCCAAAAAGAACATTGCTGCCCCTCTGCGGTTTGCTAAAGATCACGTGGACAGGCCAAAAGGTTATTGGACAAATGTTTTATGGACAGATAAGACCAAAATAGAATTGTTGGTTTAATTGAGAAGTGTTATGTTTGCAGTTTGAAGTGTTATGTGGAGAAAGGAAAACACTGCATTCCAGCTTAAGGACCTTATCTCATCTGTTAAACATGGTGGTGGTAGTATCATGGTTTGTGCCTGTTTTGCTGCATCTGGTCCAGGATGACTTGCCATCATTGATGGAACAATGAATTCTGAATTATACCAGCAAATTCTAAAGGACATCTGTCCATGATCTGAATCTCAAGCGAAAGTGGGTCATGCAGCAAGACAACGACCCTAAGCACACAAGTTGTTCTACCAAAGAATGGTTAAAGAAGAATAAAGTTAATGTTTTGGAATGGCCAGGTCAAAGTCCTGATTCAATAGAAATGTTGTGGAAGGACCTGAAGCAAGCAGTTCATGTGAGGAAACCCACCAACATCCCAGAGTTGAAGCTGTTCTGTACTGAGGAATGGGCTAAAATTCCTCCAAGCCGATGTGCAGGACTGATCAACAGTTACCAGAAATGTTTAGTTGCAGTTATTGTTGCACAACGGGGTCACACCAGATACTGAAAGCAAAGGTTCACATACTTTTGCCACTCAAAGATATGTAATATTGGGTCATTTTCCGCAATAAATAAATGAAAGTGAAAGTGAAAGTGACGACCAAGTATAATATTTTTTTTCTCATTTGTTGAATTGGGTTCTCTTTGTCTACGTTTAGGACTTTGAAAATGTTTCAAACACCACTGTATATATACTATGGCTGTTGATTTAACGTGTTAATTTAGTGCAATTAATTATGGAAAATTCACACCATTCACAAGGCACGAGTTTTTCTCATGATAAAATGATGTGAGAATTGCATCCTAAAAGTTTACAGTGCCCTCCACTAATATTGCCACCCTTGGTAAATATGTGCAAAGAAGGCTGTGAAAAATTGTCTTTATTGTTTAACCTTTTGATCTTTTGTTAAAATATTTTATAAAAATTTTGTTGAGCTTCACAAAATGGGAAGTGGCTATAAGGAAATAGCACAAGCATTGAAAATGCCCATTTCCACCATCAGGGCAATAATTAAGAAGTTCCAGTCAACTGGAAATGTTATGAATCAACCTGGAATTGGACGTGTGTCTATATTGTCTCAACACACTGTGAAGAGGATGGTTCGAGTTGCCAAACAATCTCCAAGGATCACAGCTGGAGAATTGCAGAAGTTAGTTGTATCTTGGGGCCAGAAAGTCTCCAAAACTACAATCCAAAGTCACCTTCATCACCACAAGATGTTTGGAAGGGTTTCAAGAAAAAAAGCCTCTACTCTCATCCAAAAACAAACTCAAGCATCTTCAGTTTGCCAGACACTACTGGAACTTCAAATGGGATCGGGTTCTATGGTCAGATGAAACCAAAATAGAGCTTTTTGGCAATAAACACCAGAGATGGTTTTGGCACAAACAGAGAGGTAACCATATGGAAAAGTACCCCATGCCCTCCATTAAATATAACACTAGAGATCGACCGATAATCGATTTTCCCGATATTTTTCCCGATATTGAATCATTTTTCCATAATCGGATATCAGGTTTGTAATATCAGTTCCACCGATAAATGGCGCCATCTTGAGGGCGCTTTGAGAATTGCGTGCAGGACCGCCATTGCAGTACTGCATCTTTTTTTGTTTGTTTTTTGCATGTTTTTTCTTTATTTGTTAGAATAATTTTTTGTGCTTTATTTGTTTTACCTGTTTGTTTACCTCATCGAAGCTTTTATTTAAAAACACTTTAAAAAGACACTTTAGTAACAGTGCACTTTATTTTTTATTTTTGGCAATAAACACCAGAGGTGGTTTTGGTGCACACAGAAAGGTAGCCATATGGAAAAGTACCTGATTCCCACGGTTAAATATGGTGGTGGCTCTTTAATGTTTTGTGGCTGTTTTTCTGCCAGAGGACCTGGACATTTTGTTAGGATACATGGCATCATAGACTCTATCAAATATCAACAGATATTAAATGAAAACCTGACTGCCTCTACCAGAAATCTTAAAATGGTCTGTGGTTGGATGTTCCAGCAGGACAATGATCCAAAACATACATCAAAATCAACACAAAAATGGTTTACTGACCACAAAATCAAGGTCCTGCCATGGCCATCCCAGTCCCCTGACTTGAAACCCATATTAAACCTGTGGGGTGAACTGAAGAGTAGAGTCCACCAGTGTGGACCTCGAAATTTGAAGGATCTGGAGAGATTCTGTATGGAGGAATAGTCTCAGATCCATTGGCATGTATTCTCCAACCTCATCAGGCATTATAGGAGAAGACTCAGAGCTGTTATCTTGGCAAAAGGAGGTAGCACAAATTATTGACTAAAAGAGTGCCAATAATTGTTGCACACCTATATTTAACAAAGATTTTTTTTATATATGTATATATATATATATATATATATATATATATATATATATATATATATATATATGTGTGTGTGTTTATATATATATATATATATATATATATATATATATATATATATATATATATATATATATATATATATATATAAACCTGTGTTTTGTTTGCAATTGTTTGATTTCCATGAGAGCAGAGTATTTTTGTGAATTTTTTAAACAAAGATCAAAAGGTTAAACAATAAAAACAAATTTTCACAGCCTTCTTTGCTCATATTTACCAAGGGTGCCAATATTAGTCGAGGGCACTGTAATTCAAGTATGATGATTAAAATTATACTGGCAACTGAATAAAAGCAAATCAATCAAAACAACAACAACAAAAGCAAAGGTTCACTGCAAAAAAATATATCTTAGCAAGTGAAAATATGTTAAATATTTGCAAATTTATCTAATACTTGTTTTTATGAGATTACTATAAATCAAATAAAAGATTAGTCAGCCTGTTTTTAGATTTCTCATTTCTTATTCTACTGGCAAAAAATTTCTTTTCTATCTGCCAACAGAACAAGCTAATTTCAAGCTTGAAATTAGTCAAATATGTCTACAAATAGGTTTAATGATCATATATTTGGTTTATTATAATTTTCTAATAGGAAATACTACATAAAATGCACTATAATCAAGATATTTTCACTTGCTAACATGTTGTTTTTTTCAGTGTTCCCCTCCCTGTCTCCTTAGTCTGTTCCCCTCTTCCCTTCTTTTCCCCATGTTTCCTGTGCATGTTTTTGGCCCTATGCCCAGAGAATCTCTGGTGAGTGTTGTAAAAGTGTTTTATTTCCCAAGAACATTTAAACATTTTCTCTTCTTAAGGTATAGGTATAAAATAATACAATTAGGAGTGGTGTTTTAATGCAGAATTAATACACTTCAGACAGTGGCCAAGAGTATCTTTTGGGAATTTAGATTTTAAAATAGTCAAGACAGCCGAGAGAAATTTTAAACTTTTATGTTTAATGACAAAGAATAGACATGACTATGGGGTAAAGGGTATATGTGTGGAAGAAAAAAAGGAGTGGGTTGGGAGGAGAGAGCAGATAAAGCAAGGCACGACAGGAGATAGGAATGAGGAGAGCGAGGGTCTGGGCTGTGAGAAGCATTTGATGTGCCCTGCCTCTTTTCTCTTCGTGCTGTAAAAACCAATTCTTGGAATCGGGTGTTGTTTCTGCTTCTCAAAACCTCAAAGCTTAGCCAGACTCATGCTATCAGGAGCAAACAGACATCTGCTCACGCACACAGAGACACATGCTGCTGCAGAGATGAGCATGGACAAATTTTCACTTTCCTTTCAGCGGTAACCTTGGTCTGGAATAGGAGACTTTGAGTCTGGTAAGACAAAAATATTGCTATTATTAGTAATGCCAGTAACATTCTGTTGTTGTTGTTTTTTATGTTTGTTTGTTTGTTTTTTAACTTTCTCTATTTCTAGTCCAAGTGTCAAAAAACTTGTCCCAGTCCTTAGAGAGTGACTAGTTAATGTCTGAATAGTCAGTGCAAAAAACATAAATGTGTATTTAAGCCCATGCCTTTTATTACTTCTTGTATTAGTATGTTGTAAGAGTTTAAAAATTTCCCATGCCCCAATGCTCCTCAAAGGCTTCTCAGCCAAAATAAGCACATATTATGTCTTTTTTGCATTAATTTTTCCTTCATGTTAGAATGCAGCGGTATTCATTGAACCAAAAGCATTAAATTATGAATCTTTTATTAAAATATAAAATAAAAATGAATCTTCTTCTTCTTCTTTTTTTTTTTTGGAATTCTTGCTTGCATTTTACCAGAGTAGAAACACTGAAAGAAACTGTTGATGTTTGCAACAGTTTACACTGTCCAGATGAGAGATGACAACTAATGCCACTCTTGGTCATGCTCTAAACCAGTCTTTATAGATTCCACAAAATCCAAGTTCTCTAAGAGAATTTTCACATTTATTCAGTTTGCACTCATTCACCGCCCTAATGGAGAAAGCCTGCTCACCTCATGTTTCTGCATACTGTTCTACCCATTTTAGATTAGAAGACATTTTGAAAACTCCAGAATACTGCTGTGTAGAAACATTTAAAAAAAATAAATAAATAAATAAATAAATAAATCTTCCCTGTCTATATTACAGTCACTATGCTCCCAATTTAATAAAAATAAACATACATTGGCATCATTTGGGGAATGTCATTTGGAGTAATTAGGCTCATAACTGGCACAAATCTTGTTGCAGAAAGATTTGCAGACAGTCAGAACTTTTTCATGTCTCAGTGTGTAAAAGTAAAGTATTTACATTGTTTGTAGGGAAACCCAACTTTGACCCAACTTTGTCAAAGCTGGGTTTCCCTACATTTCACTATATCCACACCTTTAAGGGGTTAACATAATAAGCTCAGAGCTCATAATCACTTTGAGTCTAAATCTTTTCATTAAATTCATATCGGTCACAAAGAGAAGCAAAAAGTATAAGAGACCATATAAGAGATATAATATAGACCATATAAGAGAAAATATAAGAGACCCTCTTTATTTTCGTAAATCTAAAACAGTTGCTAGTTCTGCACCACTTTATTAGCTGTTGACATGTGGTTAACTTTCTAGCTCTGGTTGATGTTTATGTTGTTCTATGTATTCTGTGCATTCTAATGGGTCCGTTAACTTAATGGATGGATGAATAATATATCCTTTATTAAATGAAACCATTATGAAACCATTCTTTTATTCAAAAAGAAAACATCACAGTAGCCAACTCATGTTTTCATACAATAATTCTCCACAAAAAAGGATGTTTTTTCACATGGAGGACATCAGAGGAGACAGCATCTAAATCACAGATATTGCTTGTATCAAGGACCAAATTTCTTATGAATAAAATTATGAGCAACACTTAAAGTGAACCAGAAGTGTAGCAGATGAGTGCTTGGTCAGGTTATCCTTCAAACTGTGGGCACATTTTCTTTACAGAAGAGTGCATCAAATTAACATAAACAGTGACATTATTTTATTAATTTGCAGATTTATGTGATAAAATAGTCTACATACCACCTACACATTACAGTTTCATGACCTCGATTTAGAATGTCCCGGCTACATTAAGCTGTATGCACAGTTAACTGTCAGAGCAAAATAATAGAATGTGCAAGTGATATTTTAGAATCTGCCAAATAATGAGGGTGTAAGCCATATTATGAAAGTAGACCAAATTTGCAGTGATTCATGTTATAAATATAACTAGGACTATTCATGCAGCAATATATTGGCAATATACTATACTCCTATTAAATGTTTATTTCAATACTTATTCATGTATCATCATATTATTCTTTTTCATTTTTAAATTGTCTCTTGCTTTTGTGTTAAATCGGATTATGTTTGACAGCAAAGAAAAATAACACTATTTTTTGAATGTAACTGTTGTGCTTAACGTGTTGATCACTTCTTGTGTGTGTGAACACACATTCCTGAAACCATATCATATAGTCACAACAGTTTGTAACTATGGTCAGAGCTACAGGTAAGCTGTAAAGCTCAGAAGCTGGCGATAGATTCCTATTGTAGAACCCAGTACATCAGGGTGTGGAGGAAGACTCGGGAGGCAGGCAGAATTTTAGCAGAGCGCCGGGCTCGTGTTTATTACATCTCACTTTTCCAGTACACTTTTAAAACCTCATCAAAAAAGGTAAACCAACAGAAAAGGGGCCGCCACTAGCTTGTGGCTATCGCCCATTTCAAGTTCATGCTCCACAGCGTGTGTGTTGCAAATTACGCCAGCTAGATCATGCACTCTCTCTGGTTACGTCATTCACTGAAAGCAAAAAAGAAAAGCACATAAGTAGACTGGCGGTAATATGACACAGGTGAGAATCATCACGTGTTACATGCCGTCCACAGCTGACGCTCGACCATGTCCCCGCCGCCATGCCTATCAGTTTCTCTTTTTTGTTGCTTTGTGCAGCAGTCACCCCAGTCCCCAGCCAAGTGTGGGTTTTATTAAGTTTTTCTTCAGATCAACTGCTTTCTGATGACCCCCCGGGCCTGTGATACTTACCACTAGCATGGTTCTAGCAGCTCTTTCTCACCTTACCCATGCTCTTCCTGCTAAGTTTGCAAAGTTAGTAGACACCACTAACATGCATATATGGGTCAAAGCTGGGTTTCCCTACATTTCCCTGTGTCTGTGCCAAGTGGGGTTTTCCTCAGGATTTTAGTTTAGCTCTGCAGCCAGCTTCCAGGTTAGTGGGCCTATGGCTAAGCTACTTGTAATGTAGCTAACCCACCTCAAAAGCCGGATTAATAGAAGCAGACTGGAGCCGAGCTGCCAAATTCTGACCCTACCATCTGTGTGCCTCAGCAAAAATCGAGACAGAAGTGGACTCTGACATGGTCTTTTGCTGCTGTGGCCCATCTGTGTCAATGTTCAGTTGTGCATTCTGAGATGCTTTTCTGTATGCCACAATTGTACAGAGTGGCTGTCTGAGTTACTGTAGCCTTTCTGTCAGCTCGAACCAGTCTGGCCATTCTCTGTTAACCTCTCTCCTCAACAAGGTGTTTCCGTCCACAGAACTGCTGCTCACTGGATGGTTTCTCTTTATTGCACCATTCTGAGTAAACTCTAGAAACTGTTGCGCATGAAAATCCCAGGACATCAGTAGTTATAGAAATACTCAAACCAGCCCATCTGGCACCAACAACCAGTCCACAGTCAAAATCACAAAAATCACATTTTCTCCCCATTCTGATGATTGATGTGAACATTACCCGAAGCTGCTGGCCCGTATCTGCGTGATTTTATGCGTTGTACTGCTACGACATGATTGGCTGATTAGATACAGTTGCAATCAAAATTATTCAACCCCCATTGGAAATCAGGCTTATTGTCAAAATTTACAGACTTTCAGCTGTTTGCAATGAACAAATCAAACAAAAGCAATTGAAATAGTTCAACACAATGAATGCTTCAAGTGGTTTCCCCAAATTCAACTGAAAATGCAACTTATAATGACTTCTCCAGTTTCAAAATTATTCAACCCCTCATGGCAAGCATCTTTAGTGCTTAGTAGAGCACCAATTGCTGTTATGACCTTCTGCAAATGAGATGCATAGCCACACACCAGCTTCTGGCAGCGTTCCTGAGGAATCTTAGCCCATTCCTCATGAGCAATAGCCTCCAGTTCAGTAATATTCTTGGGTTTGCGTGCTGCAACCGCCTTCTTCAAATCCCATCAGAGATTTTCTATGGGGTTCAAGTCAGGTGACTGTGATGGCCCTGTAGAATCTTCCATGACTACTTCTGCAACCAAGCCTTGATGGAATTTGAGGTATGCTTGGGATCATTGTCCTGTTGGAAGGTCCAATGACACCCAAGCTTCAGCTTCCTCACAGACAGCATGAGTGTTCTCCTAGAATTTCCTTATACTTCAATGAATCCATCTTGCCTTCCAACGCTACAGGTTTCCAGTGCTAGAGGACGCAAAGCAGCCACAGAGCATCACCGAGCCACCACCATGCTTGACTGTGGACAGAGTGTTCTTTCTTCATTCTTCTTTCTCCAGACATACCGCTGATCCATCATGCTGAAAAGTTCCAGTTTTTTTCATCACTCCACAGAACAGAATCCCAAAACTTCTGTGGCTTATTTATATGATTTTGAGCCGACATTTCTTGCGCTTTTGGGTCAGTAGTGGTGTACGTCTTGGAGTTTTGCCATGGAAACCTTCTGCATTTAGTGTGCGCCATACTGTGCTCACTGAAACCTCAGTGCCTGTTGCCACCAAGTCTTGCTGCAAGTCTTTTGCAGTCACTCGAGGGTTTTTCATAACCTGCCTTCTCAGAAATCTGGTTGCAGCCATTCACAGCTTTCTTTTTCTGCCCCGTCCAGGTATTTCATGTATTTTCTGCCCCTAGCCAGTTCAGGTATTTCATGTGTTCCAGCTCAAGCACAATTGGTGCAACTAATGAAGCCCTTGATTAGTTGCATCAAGTGTGCTTGGGACCACACCTGTTTTGCATATTTGTGCTTTTGTGAGGGATTCTATTCAAGCGGTTGAATAATTTTGAGACTGGAGAAATCATTAAACAGTGGGTATAGAAAAGAATCACCCCCCTTTAAAATAATCACATTTTGTTGCTTTTCAGCCTGAAATGAAGAAGGACACAGTTTTTGTTTTATCCAGCTGTATTTACTCAGTGCAATTTATAACATCCAAGTGAAAGATATAACACCAACATGTCAGAAAAAAAAAAACCAAACAGAATCACTGAGTTGGAAAAAGGATTACTCCCCTCCTAAAAATGACTTATAAACTAAATAAGGTGTAGCTAATCACCTTCTCAATGGCACACAAAGCCATTTGATTTTCAACTGTGATCAGCTGTGGTCATTTTGATTAGCTCAGCATGAAAAGAGCTTTCCTGGAGCTTTTCAGTCATTGGTAGTGCAACTGAAGCAAACAATCAAATATGGGTGGCAAGGCACTGTCAAAAGATCTCCGGGATAAATTTGTGGACAGGAAAGTCAGGAGATGGATACAAAAAAATTTCAAAGGCTTTATCAATGCCTAGAAGCACAGTGAAGTCTATTATTAAGTGGAAGGTATTTGGTACAACACAGACCCTCCCTGGATCAGGACGTCGCTCCAAACTGGATGAAAGAGTCAGGATGAAACTGGTCAGAGAGGCTACCAAGAGGCCTACAGCAACTCTGAGGCAGTTGCAGGAATTTATGACAAAGATTGGTCATTGTGTGCATGTGACAACAATATCACACATTCTCCACAAATGTGGCTTGTATGGGAGGGTTGCAAGAAAAAAGCCACCCACGACTGAGCTTTGCCAAAACGCACCTTGAAGATTCTGAGGCCACATGGAAAAAGGTGTTATGGTCAGATGAATTATTTGGCCTCAACACCAAACGATATGTCTGGCGGAAATCCAATACAGCTCACCATCCAAATAACACCATTCCTGCAGTGAAGCATGGAGGTGGTAATATCCTGTTATGGGGGTATTTCTCTGCAGCAGGGACTGGAGCACTTGTCAGGATAGAAGGAAAATGGATGGGGCAAAATACCATCAAATTCTTGAGGAAAATCTTCTGCCCTCTGCCAGAAAGTTGTCAATGGGAAGAAGGTTTACCTTCCAACATGACAATGACCCAAAGCACACAGCAAAACTAACCACACAGTGGTTGAAGGAAAAAAAGGTGAATATCCTTGCATGGCCTAGTCAGAGCCCAGACTTAAACCCCATTGAAAATCTGTGGAATGACTTGAAGACTGCAGTCCACAAATGGTCACCATCAAATTTAACTGAACTTGAGAAGTTCTGCAAAGTAGAGTGGGCAAATAGTGCAAAGTGTAGATGTGCAAAATTAGTAGAGACATATCCCAACAGACTAAAGGCTGTAATTAAAAAATTAAGGCAAATTAAAGTAAGGGTGATCCTTTTTCCAACTCAGCGATTCTGTTTTTTCTTTTTCTTTTTTTTTCTGACATTTTGGTGTTATATCTTTCACTTGAATGTTATAAGTTGCAGTGAGTAAATACAGTTGGATAAAACAAAAACTGTGTCTGTCTTCATTTCAGGCTGAAAAGCAATAAAATGTGATTATTTTAAAGGGGGGGATGATTCTTTTCTATACCTACTGTATATGTCACTTTGCTTACAGCTGATTAGCCCAAGTTGGGTTTGAGGTCTCTTACCCAGAACATAAAATGCCCTGGAGCAGGTTAGCCATGGAGCATAAGTTACTGTGGCGATGAACACCAGTAAAAGTCAAGCCACTTTCATGGTACATAAAAACCCAGGGTTGGCACAAACGAAAATGAAACAGCAACAACAGGGAAGTGGTAGCTCAGTGGTTAGGATGTTAGACTTCTGATCCAAAGGTCGTGAGTTCAAATCCCAGTTCTGTCAAGCTGCTACTGCTAGGCCCTTGAGCAGGGCCTTAATCCTCAATTGCTCAGTTGTATAAAAACAAATAATAAAATGAGATAATTGTAAGTTGCTCTGGATAAGTGCTGTTAATGTAATGAAACTTACCTTGCTAGCCACCTAAGCTGGCTTCATGGTACATGTGAAACTTTAGCATTGACATACAGTCATGTGCAACTTTGGGGTGTGGTCATGCATAAAGGGTGGAGCTAAGCACAGATAACTGTTTCTCAAGAATCATATTGATTGAATCTGATTGAAACTTGGTATACTGCATCTCTGTGCTAATTTGCAAGTGGGTCTTTGATGATGACCTGGTTGCTTAAAAAACATGGCCGCCATCAGCCAAGCAGCTTTGAGAGTGCATACATTTCACAGAGTGAACAGTGAGCTATTGTTATGAAACTTAAAATGAAAGTATGGCCCCTCTAAGAACCCCCTAATAATTGATACAGTCATACTCAACTTGGCTTCTGGAGGCACTATTCATGTTTGTGCACTTAAAAACAAGCATATCTTTGGTACAGAGTGGTTATCTGAGTTGCTGTAGCCTTTCTGTAGGAGAGGAAGGCCCTACAGAGGGTAATCAGGATGGTTGATATGATCGCAGATTGCTGCTTGCAGCTATATTTAGGGTGCAAGCATGCAGTGCTTGAAACCCTATTGTTTTTCTTAGGATTTTTCTTCTTTCTTCTTTTTCTTCACTAAAACTGGTTGTGCAGACCAAAACGTACAGTGCCCTCCACTAATATTGGCACCCTTGGTAAATATGAGCAAAGAATGCTATGAAAACTTGTCTTTATTGTTTAACCTTTTGATCTTTTGTTCAAAAAATTCACAAAAATACTCTGCTCTCATGGATATCAAACAATTGCAAACACAAAACTGGTTTATCAAAAAAAAATCTTTGTTAAATATAGGTGTGCAACAATTACTGGCACCCCTATGACTTCATGAGAAAAATATATTTGAAGTATATTCCCACTGATATTATAATTTTTTTTTTGTACACCTGGGTGACTAGGAACAGGAAATTGTTTAACCATGACTTCCTGTTTCACAGGGGTATAAATATGAGGTAACACATAGGCCAAATTTAATGAGTAAGACCAAGGAATATAGCTATGATGTGCGGCAAAAATTTGCTATTAAGAAAATAGCATAAGCATTGAAAATGAACATTTCCACCATCAGGGCAAAATTAAGGAGTTCCAGTCAACTGGAAATGTTATGAATCAACCTGGAATTAGACGTGTGTCTATATTGTCTCAACGCACTGTGAAGAGGATAGTCTGAGTTGCCAAAAAATCTCCAAGGATCACAGCTGGAGAATTGCAGAAGTTAGTTGCATCTTGGGGTCAGAAAGTCTCCAAAACTACAATCTGAAGTCACCTACATCACCACAAGTTGTTTGGAAGGGTTTCAAGAAAAGAGCTTCTACTCTCATCCAAAAAACAAACTCAAGCGTCTTCAGTTTGCCAGACACTACTGGAACTTCAAATGGGATCGAGTTCTATGGTCACAGGAAACCAAAATAGAGCTTTTTGGCAATAAACACCAGAGGTGGTTTTGGCACAAACAGAGAGGTAACCATATGGAAAAGTACCCCATGCCCACCATTAAATATGGTGGTGGCTCTTTAATGTTTTGGCGCTGTTTTTCTGCCAGAGGACCTGGACATTTTGTTTGGATACATGGCATCATGGACTCTATCAAATATCAACAGATATTAGATGAAAACCTGACTGCCTCTACCAGAAAGCTTAAAATGGGCCATGGTTGGATCTTCCAGCAGGACAATGATCCAAAACATACATCAAAATCAACACAAAAATGGTTTACTGACCACAAAATCAAGGTCCTGCCATGGCCATCCCAGTCCCCTGACTTGAAACCCATAGAAAACCTGTGGGGTGAACTGAAGAGGAGAGTCCACCAGCATGGACCTCAAATTTGAAGGATCTGGAGAGATTCTGTATGGAGGAATGGTCTCAGATCCTTTGCCATGCATTCTCCAACCTCATCAGGCATTGTAGGAGAAGACTCAGAGCTGTTATCTTGGCAAAGGGAAGTAGCACAAAGTATTGACATGGGAGCAGAGTATTTTTGTGAATTTTTTTTAACAAAAGATGAAAAGGTTAAACAATAAAGACAATTTTTCACAGACTTCTTTGCTTATATTTACTCAGGGAAGCAGACATGCATTAGACAAAGTACATTTGCAATTGCACACCTAAATAAGGTCTCTGTCTGCGCAAACACTTTTTTTCTCAAATGTTTCTCCTGTAGCGTGTGCTCTGATTTGCTTGCCTTATTCAACTCCTTCAACCACACACACACACACACACACACACACACACACACACACACACACACACTGTCACTGTACTGGTTCTCTCTCTCTCTCTCTCTCTCTCTCTCTCTCTCTCTCTCTCTCTCTCTCTGTCTGTCACTCGAGGGAGGCACTGAAAGAACAAACAGACACACACAAGTAAACTCGGGCTAATCCAGCACAGGTCAGAATCACGCGTTACTTGCAGATTCAACCCTCCTCCTGGCCATCCACAGCTGACGCTCGACCACGCCCCCCACCGCCACAATTGCATATACTATGCATAGTCCAAAATGTTACAGTGTAATATAAACACCGAAATGAGATGACCGGATTTTTTCCAGTTTGTCCGATAAACTTTATCATTCCCAGACATGTTGGCTGGCACCAAAATTTCTTAGCGGAAACTCTGCTATTGACCTATAAAGCACTGAATGGTGTTGCGCTGCAGTAACTGAGTGAACTTCTGGGCTTTGATCAAAAGGTGCAGGCTCTTCGTTGGTACCTTGAATAGTGAAGGCTACAGCACAGGATAGAGCTTTCTCTTACAAAGCCCCACAGTTATAGAACAGCCTTCCAATTCGTATTCGGGACTCAGACACAGGCTCTCTGTTTAAATCTAGACTGAAAACCTATTTATTTAGTCAAGCCTTTTGTTAATAGTTTTTTTAGGTAAAGGAGCAGATCTGGAGGGCTCATGGCCATAGAGTGTTTTGGTAAACTGGGATGTTTCCCACTCTCATGCATTCACTCATGTTTTTTGACAGTGGATTGGCTGGTCGCTTTATGTCTCAGATCACCTTCATGTCTCTGAACCTTCTGGCTCCCCCTTTTAGTTATGCTGTCATAGCTAGTACTGCTGGACTCCCTGCTTGTACTCTGCACACACTGTACATTGTCTTTAACCATTATGTTACTCATGAGCATACTACATCTGGTTGGATTTCTCATCACCTGAAAAATCACTCGCTGCTGCTGAGGATGGCCCAACATGGACAGCCAAAAGATCAATGAGATTACTGTGGATGGTATCACCCATTGGCCCTGCTGTGAGGGCGCTAATGCCGGAGTTAGGGGATTTCTAACTCTGCCTAAGGCATCTAGACTTTCCCCTACAGAAACTACACTGCTGTCCCTCTCACTAACCCTCTCTAGTCTGGATGCACACCTCTAATGCTGCAATCTTGTCTGTCAGAGAAGATTAAAAACAAAACAAAAACAACAAATGCCAATGCCAATATATAGAGGTAATCGCTCAAAAAAATTAGGAAAATTAAAAATGGTCAGGCAACTGACTTTGTAATTATTGGACCGCTTGAGATGGAATGACTCTTCAGGATCACCCTCCCATGCTGCATATGTTGCTCCTATGGCTGGCACCCCGAAAAGCCCGAACAGAAGTGTGATGAATTGGTGTAAACTAAACGGTGTAGAAAAAGCCATTTTCCCTGGACATTGGCAGCAAGGGAATCTGCCAATAGCCTTTGGTCAAATCCAGGGTCGAATAAAAATGAGCCATGCCTAGCCAATCCAGGAACTCATCAATACAAGGCATTGGATAGACATCAAATTTAGAATCCGTATTCACCTTGCTGATGTCCACACAAAAACAGACCATCCCATCAGCCTCGGGTACCAACACAGTGGGGCTGTTCCATTCACTGTGGGACTCCTCTCAATGCGGGAATCACTCCCATCTCAAGCATTTTCTCAAATTCTTCCTGAACCACTTTTTTATATTCAGGTATGCGATATTGATGGTTGCGCACAAACATGCCAGGAGGAGTCTCTGTGCGATGTTCATTGTCTGTGAAATCAGGCAGGGGATAAAACACATCCAAGAATTTGGATTGCAACTTGCCAAACTCTGCCCTCCGGGTTGGTGAGAGGTGGTCTCCAACTGGGACCGGACTCCTCCCTCTCTGCTACTGCCATCACCAGACCAACAGGGACTGTCTCCCTCCATTTTTTTAAGGTGGTATATCTGCCGTGCATTTCCCCTGGTCTGTGCACACAACCTCATAGTTGACTTCTCTTCCTCAAGGGGCCCTTGGCAAGTAATTTTGAGCACCTATCTTTGTGTAAAAATTTACAAATCATGTTCTTCAGTGTTTGATTAAAGTGCTCCACTAACCGTTCATTTGTGAATGATAAACACTGGTGTGGATTGCTTTAATTCCCAATAATTCATATGTGTATTTGACATAAACGATGCGCCTTGCTCAGTCAGGATCTTTTTTGGGATCAACTTGGGAGAATAATTGGGAGATACACTGCCTCCGCTACGCTCTTCATGGAGAATATCGTCAGGATATCACGTCGAATAGTCCACCAGAACTAATATGAAGTGATATCCTTGTGCTGACTGGTCTAATGTCCCAACGAGATCCATGCCAATTCTGTTAAAGGGAATCTGGATAAGAGGGAGAGGGCACAATGGCACAGATGTCCAGCGGATTCACCAGCTGACATTAGTGGCAAGACGCTCACCACCGATGAACATCACCATGAGTACCTGGCCAGTAAAAAATGAGTCATTAGCTGGGCTAGTGTTTTTTCTACCCTAATGTTCCACGCCATCAGGCTATAAAGAGCTGCCTGGAAAAGCGGTTCCCTGCAACCTTTCGGTACAGACAACTGGGTCATGGATTCTCTGGTTTGACTGGCTCACTCAGTATAACCAAAACAAAAAACCCAAGAGTGTGAGATAGAGAGAGAGAGAGAGAGAGAGAGTAACCTCTTCAGTAATAGCCAGTAACCACTTTATCTTGAGCATAATTTCATGGACTCTACAGGTGCATCTCAATAAATTAGAATGTCGTGGAAAAGTTAATTTATTTCAGTAATTCAACTCAAATTGTGAAACTCGTGCATTAAATAAATTCAATGCACACAGACTGAAGTAGTTTAAGTCTTTGGTTCTTTTAATTGTGATGATTTTGGCTCACATTTAACAAAAACCCACCAATTCACTATCTCACCAAATTAGAATATGGTGACATGCCAATCAGCTAATCAACTCAAAACACCTGCAAAGGTTTCCTGAGCCTTCAAAATGGTCATTCAGTTTGGTTCACTAGTTAAGCCACAAACATTCATTGCCAAAGAAGCTGGCTGTTCACAGAGTGCTGTATCCAAGCAGGTTAACAGAAAGTTGAGTGGAAGGAAAAAGTGTGGAAGAAAAAGATGCACAACCAACCGAGAAAACCGCAGCCTTATGATGATTGTCAAGCAAAATCGATTCAAGAATTTGAGTGATCTTCACAAGGACTGGACTGAAGCTGGGGTCAAGGCATCAAGAGCCACCACACACAGACGTGTCAAGGAATTTGGTACAGTTGTTGTATTCCTCTTGTTAAGTCACTCCGGAACCACAGACAACGTCAGAGGCGACTTACCTGAGCTAAGGAGAAGAAGAACTGGACTGTTGACCAGTGGTCCAAAGTCCTTTTTTCAGATGAGAGCAAGTTTTGTATTTCATTTGGAAACCAAGGTCCTAGAGTCTGGAGGAAGGGTGGAGAAGCTCATAGCCCAATTTGCTTGAAGTCCAGTGTTAAGTTTCCACAGTCTGTGATGATTTGGGGTGCAATGTCATCTGTTGGTTTTGGTCCATAGTGTTTTTTGAAAACCAAAGTCACTGCACCCGTTTACCAAGAAATTTTGGAGCACTTCATGCTTCCTTCTGCTGACCAGCTTTTTGAAGATGCTGATTTCATTTTCCAGCAGGATTTGGCACCTGCCCACACTGCCAAAAGCACCAAAAGTTGTTTAAATGACCATGGTGTTGGTGTGCTTGACTGGCCAGCAAACTCACCACACCTGAACCCCATAGAGAATCTATGGGGTATTGTTAAGAGGAAAATGAGAAACAAGAGACCAAAAAATGCAGATGAGCTGAAGGCCACTGTCAAAGAAACCTGGGCTTCCATACCACCTCAGCAGTGCCACAAACTGATCACCTCCATGCCATGCCGAATTGAGGCAGTAATTAAAGCAAAAGGAGCCCCTACCAAGTATTGAGTACATGTACAGTAAATGAACATACTTTCCAGAAGGCCAACAATTCAGTAAAAATGTTTTTTTTATTGGTCTTATGAAATATTCTAATTTGTTGAGATAGTGAATTGGTGGGTTTTTGTTAAATGTGAGCCAAAATCATCACAATTAAAAGAACCAAAGACTTAAACTACTTCAGTCTGTGTGCATTGAATTTATTTAATACACGAGTTTCACAATTTGAGTTGAATTACTGAAATAAATGAACTTTTCCACGACATTCTAATTTATTGAGATGCACCTGTATTAGGAGACAAGGCTGTTATGCTGCTATGGGACACTTCTTACCACTAATGTTGCTGTTACTCTTTTTTAAGCTTTCTACAAAAATTTAATGATAGTGTAGACTGTAGAGTACAGACATTTGCTTGCACTTTTTCCCCATACAATCCTGAGCATTTCATGTCCTCCAAATATATTGTTCTGTCTATTTATATCTTGATTTTGCACGTGTCTAACACTGTCAAGTATTTGCACTTTAAGTAGTCTTGTGTGCTACTGTATTGTGTGTTGCACCATTGTCCAGAAGAAAAGGCATTTAATTCAATTTTGTTTTAAGGAGGAAGGACAATAAAACCCACTTGATTTGACTGATCACGGTTTTGGTGGAACATGTCTTAGAAACACTGGCGCCTGCCAGAAATAAACCCTGTGTGAGACCCCAGTCTATTGCAGATATACACACACTAAATATCATAAATATTAGTCTAGTGCAAAAAAACAGAGGAGGGCCAGAGCAGTTTTAAATTTTAATGATGGAATGATCTCAGTAAAATACTGGAAACTTAAAAATATCCTAATGTCAAGTACCTAACAGGGATCCACCTATTGCTTCTGGACCAGATTCTGTCCATCTCAGAATCTGGTCCAGAAGAATTAACTCACGAAGTTTGTTATTAAAGATAGAGCCGGTAATCAGATCTTATGCAGTATTTAATGGACTCATCCCATCAACAAAACAGAGAAAATCAAGTGTGGGATAATAGATTTTAATAGCTATATGTGACTATGGATACACACGACTAACTCTAAGCAAACATACATATATACACATCTGTATACAGGGAGAGAAAAGGGATAGAGAGAAAGTGATGAAAGAAAGGGAAGCAGACAAAAACACAACTATTTAGCCTTTTTCAGAACCAGCACAAACTTAATTCTCCTGTAACACAGGGGTCCAATCTTAAACGCAGATATAGATCATTAACTATACTTGCATAGCCTCAAGGTTGAGAGTTTGCGCGAGGTCGTGTAGAGTTCGCTGGTTCGTTGTTGCTTGAAAAGGCATGAGGTAGTTGCATCTTGTGTCCGGAGAGAGAGAGAGATCCTGGCTTCCTCTTCCTGGGGCACGTGGCCCCGGGGGAGAGAAACCAGAAGAAGTGAAGTTGAGAAGTGAAGTCCAACTCTGAAGTCTGACTCTCAAATCTGACTGAAGTGAGCGTGGTGTTGTTTTAAAAACAACACCAACGCACACGCCTCTTTGGGCTATGGGCCAATCAGGAAGTTGGGTTTGCATGTCCGGATGACTCTCTTTGTCTGGTCTCGGACCCTAATTTAAATGTCGAGGGAGGAGCCGGTCTATACCGTGTTATAAATGAAATTAAAGGAAAAACATGAAATGATGTATCCCATTGCAATGTGATATGCATAATCAATCCGGGTATCTCGAGACGATTAACTACATACCAAATTAGATGGATTTGTAAAGAATATTACAAATAAAACCTGGTTACAGACATTTAAAATGATATGCTAGATTAAACTATCTAAAGTCATTATGGTTAGTTACATAAGCACACAATACATGTAAACAAAATAACATCACACTATTTAGACATGGAATAATTACATATAATTACACGTTACATTGAAGAGAGAGGGATTTCTCCATTGTGTGTGTAAGGTAAGCGTGTGTGTGTGTGTGCGTGTGTGTGTGTGTGTGTGTGTCGTAAACCGAGATTAGATTAGAGATTTACAGGCCCCCTTGGTCGGAGTTTTGGTGGACCCCTGCTGACGAACTAATCATGAAGTTTCCCAGACGTTCAGTCATCAAAGGTTTCTTTTATTGCAGGGGTAAGTCCTGTGTGGGTCCCAGAGAGACTTTTTGCATCCTAAAGGTGCATCTGGTCAAGGGAGGCCTCTCGGGGTTACTCTGGGTCGCCTACGTGGTGAAACTTTCTATGTTTAGTTTGGGTTAATTTAGAAATCAGTTTGAGCATAGTCATACGCTACAGATCCCCCCTTTCGGACAAGGATGTCCAGGTGTGGACATCGTTGGGCGACAGTCGTCATGGCGATCAGATGACAAGTGGATCAAACTGATTGATCAGTGGGTGGCTCCCCAAATGACCTCAGCCTCTGCTTCCTCAGGGTGAGAGTCCATCTTGACGTGTGTTTGTGCGTGCGCCCTCTAGGGCCAGTTCAGAGATAGGGTCAATGGTTGGTTTCTTCCACAGCCTTTTCGGCAGCAGTCCTCTGCTTGGCATAGGCCTTGTGGATTCTGCCTGGCAACACATTGAGCAGTGGGCTTCCACCCCCCTTTTTGGAATTAGGGAGTGGTGGCTGGGAGACTTGCGCCCACTGGTCAAGGAAAACTCTGTGGTGAGCGTTTACCTTCTCTGGTCATTTTGCAGAAGGTGTGACCAGTTCAGTTCTCTGTGAACGGTGTTAAGTTCATCTGTGAATGTGTACCCTGGTTGTGCTGAAGTATGGATTTCAGCTCGGGTCACCAGCAGGTTGTTTTGCAGGCTTTGACCTTAGCGTTCCTTTCTGTTCAGTTCACGTTTTGCTCTGGTTAGGAGAGCTTCACTTGTTGGAGTTTCCTGATGAGTTCCTCTCTGGATTCTCTCTCCAACTGCTCTCGGTGCTTGGTCTCTGCATGAGGCCCTTTGTAGTTTTTCCACTGCCTCTCGGAGCTCTGGGTCCATTTCACCTTCTGTCCCGCGCCGGTTATGGGTCTCGAGGAGTATGCTGATTTAGGCAGCTTTGAGCGTGGGCCTGGTTCCTTCAGGCCTCCTTGTTCTGGAGCTTGAGCGTGCTGCTGCTTCTTGCTCCAGGTGGACGTTGTTCGTTTCGCTGAGTCGTGCCTGGGCGACGAGGTTGTATGCGAGGCTCCCGATGATCTCTGCCCATCCTTTGGGGTTCTGGATCAGATTGTGGGCCGCCTGTCCGCTTACGTCGTCGTCCAGCTGCTCTCTGCTTAGGTGCTGTAGGTCGCCAGCAGCTTGGAGCAGGAACACAGTTGTCACGACACACAGCCAGGTCTCGAGATGGTCCCAGTGGGTGGTGGGACTGGATGATTGGGACACGGTAGCTCACTGTTGGCGAGAGAAAAAGAACACCAAAGGCCATACAAGTCCGCGCAGAATTAATGAGCTACAGTGATACTGAATTTGGTACGCAGGGAGTATAAATTTGGCTAACTGGTGTAGACAGTTAGTAGTACATAGGCCAGATATTTATGGTTTTGGCCATAAGTGGCCAGGGAGGACCAATTTGTGTGGGTACACGCCGGATCTAAATAGGAATTTGGACAGGCAGTAGCCTAGTGGGTCATCTTAAAGACACTGGCTGCCTGGGTCGTCAATCTAGAATTTAGCTTTTTTTCTTGCTGGTTCTCATAGGCTCTGCCTGTATGTGAACTTTGGGAGATAAGTCACAACAGAACAGCAGCTAACACAACGGAAAGCAAACTGAAACAATTAGAGGAGGGAAATGTAAAGCAAGGTGTGAATGAAAACAGGTATAGCTAGAGGAAATTGAAGACTTAAGTTAGCTATCACGCATAGGGTTTATGACAGGCCTGCCGGAGTGGGGGCGCTGTTGAGTCATAAGCCCTATGGAGACGGTATGGCTTAAGAGAGAGAGAGCTGGGCCAAACACTTAAATAATCAGAGATGCCATGGCTTATACTAAGTGGATGGGCCGTATGCCCTTTAGCTATGCCTGGGGTGAATTGAGGTTGCTCAGATGAGAATCAGTGGTGAAGCCAACCTACCTGACGGTCCCCAAACACTCAACTGCAGTGTGACTCAGGGCCCCTCGCTTTCCCGTACCATGGTGCGACCACTCAACCAGCTATTACCTTTAGCACAATTGGGCAGCGGTCAGGTGAGGCATGCCAACTGCCAGGCTGCAGAGCCAGAATCGGGTTTCCTCCTAAAACCCTTTTTTGGGGTCAGCTGCCTCTGTGGCAAGCTGTGCCAGACGGGCAGGTCCGTCGGTACGGAGCCTTACTGTGGGTACGTAACCCAACTGCTCTGGTGGTCAGTTGGCCTCGTCTGCCTTTTCACCTGGAATGCTCAAGTGCTGATGTCGCCCGCGTGCCGCCTACCAATGGTACGAGGGCCGAGGCGTCCGACGCGCACACCCACAGCCAGCGCTGGGTCCGCCAGTCCAGGCGACTCCATTCACCGAATTCAACCTGGGGACAACCGTCGCTTCTCCGCATAGCACTAAGGGGAGCATTACCTGCAAGTATACAAATGGCTGAACAAATGTAACTTGATATTAATTTAAAATTTCAATTTAAACCTTGTTTAGATTAAATCTAAATTAAAGCAGGTGTAGGGTAAGAGATAAAGCTGATACCTATAGTAATCAGACTCACTCAATTAACGAGAAAGGTAGAAATATAGAAATAAGGAAATACTGAACTGTTCATGAAAATTGGAAGTACGAATTAAAGAGAGAAAAGAGAAGGAAGCCTTATCTATCTGTGAATGTCCTGGGGAGAAGTCCTACTAAGAGGGAGGCACTAATGGACAACACAGAAGCCTGGTTTAAATCTTACTTAAACTTGGCTTTAGTTCAAACTAAGCAAGCGTGCATCGTAAGGAAGGCTGAAATAAAAGAGTTACCGAATGGTGATAAAAATGAAATAAAATAAATAAAAGAAATGAAAATATAAAAAGGGAAAACCCATATAGTAGTCCAAAAGACTAGAAATAAAATTAAAGTAGCAAGGGGGAAATTGAAATAAAGAGAAGTCAAATGAAATTAAAAGGGAAGTAGAGTGGACCTAGCTAAGAAGGACCACAAGGTGGCGACGGTGGGCTTACACCACAGTGAGTAAGGAGGGGGTTAGGTTACCACGCGTTAGACGCTCAAGAGGGCGGCCCTCTGGTGGTCAGTCAGAGGTACTGCGCCCTACCCCCCCTAAACTCAGACAGGAAGTGAAATCGACGCGCGTTTCCTGGAAGACGGCTTTAATGGTGATTTCATGCTTGACCATGAGAACGGAGAACTTTTAGATCTCAGCAGGGATCCTTTTGTGCTATTTATGCACAAGAAATGTGGGCAGGATTTCTTCGCTGCCATGCACACAAAATCACAACGGGATTTCTTCGCCGTTGTCTAAATCTTACACTTGATCAGAGTGCAGAGGACTCCCTTATACATATCAATCAAATATTTGCCAGCAGTGATTTTGATTGGGTATGCACACGGTGCGCGTTTTGGTTAGCTACGCCAAGATTGTGCGCCGACGGGAGTGACATCGCTTAGTCGAGTACATTGGTTCTACGCAATGAATCGGATCTAGCGGTATAATAATAAGGCCTTTTAGAAAGATAAGAGGAACATCGCTCAAATCAATCTCTTACTGCACTGGAAGAAGATTTCTTCGTTCTTACCAGGCGATTACACAATTAAAAATGTGCTGTTCTGCGATTTCATCGTCTTCAGACACAAGTTTAATGTTATGACTGCAGTTTTAACTTTAAGCACCTAACCGCGGCTACATTTGTCAAACAAATACGCGCTGTTAGCGTGCTACACAAACAATGAGCTTTAAGCTTTTCAGTTATCACGGAGTGGGGGAGGGGAGTCGCGTTGCGACTCGGCTCACTGACTCGGCTCACTGACTCGGTTCACTCGCCGACTCGGTTCACCTGGCGAGGGCGCGCAAATACACACATCTAATAGCACGAAAATCTAATAAAACACGCTGATTCAAACGGAATTGTTCACGAAATAAAGTTTAAAACACTGCCCGCATTCTCTCCACCATTATATGTAGCGAAATTTACAAAAGGGGCATTACTATGCATTATTCTTTTCTACCAGAATAATGAAATGGATCAACTTTAAACGTGAAACGAAACAGAAGCGCACGCTTGGATTCAACGCACCTTTTTAAAGGAGACGAGTTTTAAAGCGTGCTCGCGTTATATACAGGAATGTGTAGTAACCCGGATGAATCTGCAACGTTTAAAATAATATTCTCCACCAGTTACAATTCATGTAACAAATAAAAAAAGATGTTTAACACGTTTAAATGTATTCTCCAATTTATATGTAAGGAATTAGCTCGACTGGCGTGAAATATATCTATATATCTAATCAACGCGTGTTGTGACCAGTTATAAATATACATCAGCCATGAAAGGGAATTTATATAGGTGCACATATACATATAGATAATTAACTACAACGGATTATAATTAATTATTACTATGTATGTGGCCTAGATCAGCTTTATGAACTCTAAAGAGTGAGTTTATCCTTCTGGCCAGGAAGAATTAACTCACGAAGTTTGTTATTAAAGATAGAGCCGGTAATCAGATCTTATGCAGTATTTAATGGACTCATCCCGTCAACAAAACAGAGAAAATCAAGTGTGGGATAATAGATTTTAATAGCTATATGTGACTATGGATACACACGACTAACTCTAAGCAAACATACATATATACACATCTATATACAGGGAGAGAAAAGGGATAGAGAGAAAGTGATGAAAGAAAGGGAAGCAGACAAAAACACAACTATTTAGCCTTTTTCAGAACCAGCACAAACTTAATTCTCCTGTAACACAGGGGTCCAATCTTAAACGCAGATATAGATCATTAACTATACTTGCATAGCCTCAAGGTTGAGAGTTTGCGCGAGGTCGTGTAGAGTTCGCTGGTTCGTTGTTGCTTGAAAAGGCGTGAGCCCGGAGGTAGTTTCATCTTGTGTCTGGAGAGAGAGAGAGATCCTGGCTTCCTCTTCCCGGGGCACATGGCCCCGGGGGAGAGAAACCGGAAGAAGTGAAATTGAGAAGTGAAGTCCAACTCTGAAGTCTGACTCTCAAATCTGACTGAAGTGAGCATGGTGTTGTTTTAAAAACAACACCAATGCACACGCCTCTTTGGGCTATGGGCCAATCAGGAAGTTGGGTTTGCATGTCCGGATGACTCTCTTTGTCTGGTCTCGGACCCTAATTTAAATGTCGAGGGAGGAGCCGGTCCAGGTATCTCGAGACGATTAACTACATACCAAATTCGATGGATTTGTAAAGAATATTACAAATAAAACCTGGTTACAGACATTTAAAATGATATGCTAGATTAAACTATCTAAAGTCATTACGGTTAGTTACATAAGCACACAATACATGTAAACAAAATAACATCACACTATTTAGACATGGAATAATTACATATAATTACACGTTACATTGAAGAGAGAGGGATTTCTCCATTGTGTGTGTAAGGTAAGCGTGTGTGTGTGTGTGTATGTGTGTGTGTGTGTGTGTCGTAAACCGAGATTAGATTAGAGATTTACAGGCCCCCTTGGTCGGAGTTTTGGTGGACCCCTGCTGACGAACTAATCATGAAGTTTCCCAGACGTTCAGTCATCAAAGGTTTCTTTTATTGCAGGGGTAAGTCCTGTGTGGGTCCCAGAGAGACTTTTTGCATCCTAAAGGTGCATCTGGTCAAAGGAGGCCTCTCGGGGTTACTCTGGGTCGCCTACGTGGTGAAACTTTCTATGTTTAGTTTGGGTTAATTTAGAAATCAGTTTGAGCATAGTCATACGCTACACATTCAAGTGATGACCTGTGTGTGAACATGTTCAGGGTAAAATGTGCTGATTGTGCTGCAAATCTTCCCATAAAGATAAAATGACATTTAGGTCTGGTGATTTAAGAAGCCATAGAAGTTGTTTGTCTTCGTCTTTAGTACCTTGAATTTGTTTAGAAATGTGCTTTGAGCATTATCATGCGGAAACATCATAAGTCAGTCTTGCCATCTGGTTCTGGAACATGCCGTCATATTCTTTTGCTATTATACAACCATGCAGAGCAGTCATATTAGATGACTGTTCAAAAGAAAGTTGTGTGTGAATGCAGATATGAATGTGAGAATGTGTTTTCTCCTCCCTCCTAACAACTCTCTTAATCTCTTTTAAAATATAACAGCTTCAGCTTTTTAAATAAGCTGTTAGATTTAGTGCTTGTTTGTGATTGTGCAAAGTTCATTGAAGCTTCTGAAGCTGCAGGATTGATTTTTGTATATACCTGCTGTGTAACATACTACAGTATGTTTTTTAAGTAGATGCTGTAAATCTTAGGTTATATGAATGGTGTCTATTAGGGATGGGTAAGTCTACTTTGTTACTAAGCATGTAATCATACAGTGTATCTTATCATTCGATATGGAGCTCTGGATTCATTACATCTGCATATCTAACGATACAGTACATTCAACTGACTCTATAATAAAGTAGGCTAAAGTAGGCTTCCCCAAACTGTTGCCACAAAGTTTGAAGTATTGTCAAGAATGTCTTTGTATGCTGTAGCAATAAGAATTCACCTTTACTGGAACTAAGGGCCCCAAACCTCTTCCAGCATGACAATGCCCCTGTTCACAAAACAAGGTCCATAAAGACATGGTTTGCCAAAGTTGGTATTGAAGAACTTGAGTGGCCTGCAGAAAGACCTGACCTCAGCCTCACTGAACACTTTTGGGATGAATTGAAACACTCACTGCACGCCAGGCCTTCTCATCCCACATCAGTGCCAGACCTCACTAATGCTCTTGTGGCTGAATGGGCAAATTCCCACAGGCATGCTCCAAAATCTAGTGTAAAGCCTTCCCAGAAGAGTAGGGTTATTATAGCAGCAAAGGGGGACTAAGTTTATAATGGGACGCTCAATAAGCACATATGGGTATGATTGGACAGGTGTCCATGTACTTTTGGCAATATAGTGTACTTCATAAAAATCTTTTGGTCATCTCACAGGTTTTGACATATGCCAGAGAGAGGTATACCTGGTACATTTCATATCATTGGTTTTGACACGTGTAGGTCAAAGGTCATCACGGTTGTTATGTATATGTCAAAGATTAATGATGAAAGGCTTTATGTGAAAATCTTAATGTGTTTTTAATGTGTTTTGAAAGTCAGAAGTGAAAAACATATGTGTAAGGGAATGAGCCCCCCCCCACGTATACAAACACACACCGCGGATATTAAAAACCTACACACACACACACACACACACACACACACACACACACCCATCCCTCCCACAACACACCCAACCACCCACACCCAGATGCTAAAAACATATGTTTAATGACCCCCCCACCCCTCCCAACAACACACACACACTTAGACATAACAACCATTTGCCCGAGTTTCCCACCAAAATCAATCACAAAAAACATACATACAAACACAAACACACACACACACACACACACACACACACACACACACTTAGACAAACATCCACCCCCCAACCCCAACACACACAACACCCACAGCCCACCCTCAATTTTCCCTTCAAATACTTTACCTCTCTGCATATAGAGGAATTGTTATTTCTTTGAGTGCAACCATGGCTGCTTGTCCAGATGCACCGAAAATGGTTAAATCTACTCTGGGAAGATTTTCAAAAATTTCAGAGCATGAAAATATTCAATATTGGTTATTGTCAATTGGTTGTACAGCCGGCTTTTTTTTTCAATGCAGAAAAAGTAGTGCTTTTCAGGTTATCTGGACCGGGCCACATCCACTGGAGCAGTGCTACTGAGACCATAACTTTTGTTGAGTGTGATTGGAAAAAGTTTCATGAATGGTGTAAGGACTTTGACTACATTGTTAGAATGGATTTCTTTTCACCAGAGGCCTACAGGCGAAAATGGAGAAGTAGTACATCTCCGCAACAGACATACCACATCAGAGCAACAAATTTCTCCAAGAATCAGGTTTCACTGCACTTTTTTACTACTATTACCGGTGACTACGCATCTGATAACAAAGAGAATTGCGAAGTGAGGTATGATCAAACCAGCTGGCATGCTCTACAGTGCTACTTTAATCAAATCGCCAAATTATTCCACAAATTGGGAAAAAACTAAGAAACGGGAGAAATAAGAGTAAAACTAGACGATTTCTTCTGATGTTATGATTTTACTAATCTTTCAAGACTGAGCAGAAAACCTGCCTTCTCCCAAGACTCCACCCTAATGATGTGTAAATGAGTTTGCCTACATATTTGAATTAAAGCCTTCTAAGCATCAGCATGCAGTATGGCTCATGAATTCAGACCCTATTTTTACAAATCAACCATGGATAATGATGTGACCAGTTCTGGTTTTGAAGACGGCTAAAACATTGGTGAAACCCTAGGAAAAAGAAATCTGACTTATCTGTCAACGAATTATGAAACTGACGGGTGCATATCCCGTGCTAGCAGTGATAGGAGAACTGTTGGACAGAATTATTGATCAAGAGCTGAAAGACAACTGCCATGGCTGCGCGATTGATCACCCAAGTCAACTCCAACACACGTGCTTGTTCAATCCTGACGTGTACTATCTGCACATGAACACCTACAGATTGGTGAAAAAGCTGTTTAAACCGTGGTTGAAATAAATGGTGGTATCGCTGAAGCCACCATCTGTGAATGGCAAGATGAGCCTCATGTAAAAACTGTTCTGAACGAGGTTAAAGAAAAAACAGAAGAATTTTGCAGTGACCAGGTGTATGAAGACATTGTGGACTACTGGACCTTTCACTCATCTCTGGAACCCCCTGATCAGCCACATACATGGGAAACTTCAAAGCATGCCACGTCTGTTCTGACTGTTCCTCTGCTCTCCAAAAAGTTGTTGAACTGAGAGTCAACGATAAAAGTATTTTTATTAATCATCTTTTTGTTGATATAGAAGTTGTTTATCGACTAGAAATGTTCATGAACAATGTGTGAGATTTTACTAAAAATTGGGATTCTTTGTTTGATGTAAATGCCGTGTGCAACACTTATGTGCAACAAGTTTTATCTTTCAGGTTTGCTGAACCCTGCTGAACTATGTATTATGCATCTTAACCTACGTAACCGATGTGTTTTAAAATTGCTTAGAAAGGAAGTTGATGTCGCTAAAACCTCTGATTGCCTGATTGAAAATTTAATGCATAAAAATGTAAACCTTGCTTACGTCATAAGGGTTCTGAGATAAAGAAAATCTTAATCTATACCCGCGTTTGATCATTCTTGTCTTGACACTCCAAAATGACTGAACGATTGATGAATATATATTATATGCCGTCAGACCCTGGGTCATATGGTGGTATTGAGAGTTTGCAAAGAGCTATTGTTGAAAAAAATAGGTAATAGGAGAGTTAAAGATGATGAAATAAAAAACTGGTTAGCAGAGCAGGATGCGTGCTGTGTACATAAACCAGTATCTACAAAGTTTAAAAGAAACAAGGTTTTTGTAAAGAACATCAACGAAAAATGGCAAGCTGATTTAGTTGATATGAGCAACATGATAGAGAGTAATGACAACAGTAAATTTTTGATAACGTGTATAGATATTTTATCCAAATATGCATGGGTACGTGTGTTACGATACAAGACCGGAACTTCTTGAGGTAACTGAAGCTTTTGATTCCATTCTTAAGGTAGAGTTCCCAAAAACTACAAACTGACCAAGGGAAGGATTTTCAAACGTTAATGAAAAAACATTGATCAAAAAGAAACAAACATTGTTCACTTTGCTAAGGGGCAAAAATCAGCAGTGTGTGAAAGGTTCAATAATACGCTAAAGACCAGTATGTGGAGATATTTTACAGCTTTTAACATGAGAAAACACACTGACATATTACAGGATTTCGTTCAAGTGTACAATCACAATTACCATTCCAGCATCAAAATGAAGCCTGTCGAGGTCAACGAAGCCAGCTCCTTCAGAGTATTCAAAATCATCTATGGACTATTTTCACCTAAAATAAAGAAACTAAAATTCAAGTTTAAAGTCGGTGATATTGTTAAAATTTCCCGTTTAAAAAGACAGTTTGAAAAAGGCTATGAGCAAAACTTTACGGTTGAATATTTTACAATTTCCAAACAGATACTTGGAGATCCCACGGTATATAAATTGCAAAACTATGCTGGTGAAAAATTGAGGGAAAATTTTATGAACCTGAGTTACAAAAGATCATCATTGGGAAGGAGAAGGCATTTAAAATAGAGAAAATCTTGTCTGAAAATACCCAAAACCGGAAAAAAGTTTGCCTGGTGAAACGGATGGGCTGGCCTGATAAAATTAATTCCTGGGTTCCAGTTGAAGACGTAGGTGACATAACAAAAGGATCGTCATGAATATAACTGAAACCTATAATCATTAAACCATGGAAGAGAGTGGATTCTTTGTGACCCTTCCAAGCAATGCATCGATGGACATTTACCCTAATAATAAGATCATGCACTATATTACTAAATTCGCCAAACCAATCGAATTGAGCGGATTATGGGAGGTCTCACTCGCAAGGTCCAATATATAGAGTTGGTACTCATTAACCCAGAATGATTGTCTATATCATGTTACTCTGAGGGATGGAAAGAAAACACAAAACAATTACTTTAATATCACTCAAGGATATTATAAAAGTATCGAAGAACTGATTAGTGAAATCAACACAACAATGAAAAATTGGGATGTTGATATACGTTCAAAGCTAATGGAAACTTAGCATATATGCTCGGTATGAATCCTGGTAGTCTGTTAACGCCCTGAGAACCAAAAGCGCATAATCCTGCTGATAATCATGCAGACTTATACACGATGTATGTATAGATGGACATTATTGAGTATCAACGAGTTGGTGACAGCTTTGTCCCATTATTGAGATGCGTACATATAACGGGTGAAAGCAACAAAGTCGTCACTATTACTTATGATAAGCCACATTACGTACCTCTCACAAAAAACCACATTACTGATATAGTAATCAAACTCAAATTCGAATTGGATATGTTCACATTACCTTATACCCAGATGAGTATTGAAAAGTACACTTATGTCGAAATACCACCACTTTCTGCTCTCACGGACAATGGCCTCCTGGAGTTCTACGTGGCTGGAAACAGTGAGGGTTACCTCGACCTGAACAACACTTTTTTTTTACATTTAGCATATAAAATCATGAACCCTGATGGTTCTAACATAGCTAATGATGCATAGGTGGGGGTCGTTAACTATCCTATAGCATCACTTTTTTGGGGATCATCTTATTTCTCAATCTAGCATTACCCATACCGCGCTACCTTTCAAAGTCTTCTCAACTATGGAAAAGATACCCTGGGCACCCAATTTTGGACCGGGCTATTCTACAAAGACACAGCAGGGTACATGGATGTCACTGAATCGGATGGTTGAAATGAAGGTCTTAAAAAAAGGGCCAGATTCAGTGCTGAAAGCAACATCTTTGAACTGATTGGACACATTCACATGGATATATTTTTTCAGGATAAACGTTTACTGAATGGTATCAATTTGAGGCTTAAAATGGTTCGCAGTAAAGCTGAATTTTGCTTGATGAAGGAAGGAAATGCAAATTTTATTCTGAACATTCTCAACATTTCTCTTTTTGTGAAGAAAGTAACCATCTCTCCTTCAGTAAAATTCGGTCGTGCGCAAGCACTCACCGCCACCACCAAGTACCCTATCGAAAGAGTCTGTATGAAAACCTTCAGTCTAGCTGCAGGGAGCCTCATTTGTTCACAGAACAATTCTCAGAAGAGAATCTTTTCCTCGGACCGTTACCATTATCTTTGGGATGGTAGACAATGATGCCTTCAGTGGAACATATAATAAAAACCGTTTTATAGTGGGGGAAAAAAGTATTTGATCCCCTGCTGATTTTGTACATTTGCCCACTGACAAAGAAATGATCAGTCTATAATTTTAATGGTAGGTGTATTTTAACAGTGAGAGACAGAATAACAACAAAAAAATCCAGAAAAACACATTTCAAAACGTTATAATTTGATTTGCATTTTAATGAGTGAAATAAGTATTTGACCCCTTCGACTTAGTACTTGGTGGCAAAACCCTTGTTGGCAATCACAGAGGTCAGACGTTTCTTGTAGTTGGCCACCAGGGTTGCACACATCTCAGGAGGGATTTTGTCCCACTCCTCTTTGCAAATCCTCTCCAAGTCATTAAGGTCTCGAGATTGACGTTTGGCAACTCGAACCGTCAGCTCCCTCCACAGATTTTCTATGGGATTAAGGTCTGGAGACTGGCTAGGTCACTCCAGGACCTTAATGTGCTTCTTCTTGAACCACTCCTTTGTTGCCTTGGCTGTGTGTTTTGGGTCATTGTCATGCTGGAATACCCATCTACGACCCATTTTCAATGCCCTGGCTGAGGGAAGGAGGTTCTCAACCAAGATTTGACGGTACATGGCCCCGTCCATCGTCCCTTTGATGTGGTGCAGTTGTCCTGTCCCCTTAGCAGAAAAACACCCCCAAAGCATAATGTTCCCACCTCCATGTTGGACGGTGGGGATGGTGTTCTTGGGGTCATAGGCAGCATTCCTCCTCCTCCAAACACGGCGAGTTGAGTTGATGCCAAAGAGCTCGATTTTGGTCTCATCTGACCACAACACTTTCACCCAGTTCTCCTCTGAATCATTCAGACAAACTTCAGACGGGCCTGTACATGTGCTTTCTTGAGCAGGGGGTTGCGGGCCTTGCGGGCGCGGCAGGATTTCAGTCCTTCACGGCGTTGTGTGTTACCAATTGTTTTCTTGGTGACTGTGGTCCCAGCTGCCTTGAGATCATTAACAAGATCCTCCCATGTAGTTCTGGGCTGATTCCTCACCATTCTCATGATCATTGAAACTCCACGAGGTGAGATCTTGCATGGAGCCCCAGACCGAGGGAGACTGACAGTTATTTTGTGTTTCTTCCATTTGCGAATAATCACACCAACTGTTGTCACCTTCTCACCAAGCTGCTCGGCGATGGTCTTGTAGCCCATTCCAGCCTTGTGTAGGTCTACAATCTTGTCCCTGAAATCCTTGGACAGCTCTTTGGTCTTGGCCATGGTGGAGAGTATGGAATCTGATTGATTGATTGTTTCTGTGGACAGGTGTCTTTTATACAGGTAACAAACTGAGATTAGGAGCACTCCCTTTAAGAGAGAGCTCCTAATCTCAGCTCATTACCTGTGTAAAAGACACCTGGGAGCCAGAAATCTTGCTGATTGATAGGGGATCAAATACTTATTTCAATCATTAAAATGCAAATCAATTTATAACTTTTTTGAAATACCTTTTTCTGGATTTTTTTGTTGTTATTCTGTCTCTCACTGTTAAAATACACCTACCATTAAAATTATAGACTGATCATTTCTTTGTCAGTGGGAAAACGTACAAAATCAGCAGGGGATCAAATACTTTTTTCCCCCACTGTATACTTTATTCGCATTCAACCTGAATCCCAATGACGATTGTGGACAACATTTGTCATTAATAAGGTTGGGAAATATGCGATTGGAACAGTTTTGACAATGTTCTAGAAATAAACAATCAAAGAAACGTGCTAATCAATTACCAGTAAAACATAGATACCAAAGAACTAATGGAGGTTATGAGAAGTTGTCCTGAAATAGATCAAATATTTTGCGGTGTGATGGCTTGTGACGAGCTTCCTACAAATTCACTGAGACAGTTTCCTGCTTTGTTCATTGTAAATACGCAACCAAGACACATGCCGGGTGAGCACTCGCTAGCTTTATGCCTTAATGACGAAACCACTGGAGAGTTTTTTGACTCGTACGGAAACCTGCCAGACTACAAACTCTTTCCTCACTCGATTAATTATTTTTTGACAAAGAACTGTTGCAAAATAAAATATAACTCTATACAAGTTCAAGATTTTACTTCAGTTTGCTGCGGGCAACACTGTTTTTTCTGTGTCACAGAGCTAAAGGTTATTTGTTTAACCATATTATGTCTATGTATATCAAAGATTTACCCTAGAGTAAATAAAAAGCATTCATTTTGTACAATGTGTTAACTCTCTAGATATGTTTCAATTGCATGTGTAGTGGAATATTCAATTACAATGCTTCACAAGAAAATTGTTGATGCAAAGTTATTTATTGAAATAAACGGTAACAAAATACAACATTCGTTGTCCCTCATCAGTCATTTAAAAAATCAAACCAGACAGAACGGCTTAGAGCAGGAGATTTAAAAACGGGCTCAGGGGTAAAAGAACCATAGTCTTCACTTTTAGGGGGTGAAGAAGGGGAAACAAGTTAAGAGGGGGATGTCAGAGGGTAGGGCTCTTTAGATCTTTTTATGTCAGATTTTGCGCTGAACACCCACATTAGGTATTGCTGAATATTTAGGCTAGCTACAGTCTAATTATTCTTTCCATCCTAAAGGTCTCCGATCGTCAGATACTTTATTAGGAGCCGTGAGATTCTTAAGTAAATCCACCATGTGAGATCCTTTGATAGTTTTTCCTCTAAAAATAAATTCCGCTATCATTCCATGAAGCAACTTCACTGAATTTTAACATTTTTTCCATAATGTACGAAACATTTCTTTTGTTTCTCGCAGAAATGTTAGCAAGCACCTCTTGTACAATTTTGTCTTTGGGAGGTTGTAGACCTTCGGCCACTGTTGCTTCTGTTTTGCTTTCTGGTCAGTTGAGCGGTGTCCTGCTCTCCTAGTTTAACAAAGTTTAAAAAATTTTGCATAGAGTTTTGCCATCTCAATCATTCAGATAAGTGCTTGACAAAATCCTTCATATTGCATCATCTAAGTTGTTTTCAACAGTCTTTCTTAAGCTTTCATTCTCAGTGGTGATGTTTCTAAGTTTCTAAATACTTAGAAACTGTTGTTTCTAAGTTTCTAAATACATTTTCTCTGTGGTCTCCATGATAATTGTTATGGGATGCAATTATGCTGCTTATAAAAGGAATGGCTACACTGTGCAAAGGCAGAAGGAATCCTGCTGATTGAGTAATAGCTGTGCTTGATCTGTCCGGTCTTTGACGCATCTTACCCCACAATTAATTTAGTGCGAGTTTAGCCACAGATCTTTTGGCAGGATTAATAATCATGCGGTTTGGATCCAACTTGATCCCCACATTCTCCTTCTATTTGCGAATGTACTCGCATTTAGCGGCTTCATCAACTACCCAGGACGGATATCCTGAACTTTCCTGTTTGGTCTTTAGGTACATTTTAATATAATCTGTAAAAAGATTGTCAGACCTATTAGGAAAGTGCCAGACTTCAAACACTTAAAATTTTGTAACCTTTTTCCAACAACTTTTGCAATTTCAATAGAAGCCCATGTTCCTGTACGAGCTCTCTCCTGATCTGTATGATTGCAATGCTTTTGTTGTTGCATAGTGTAAATGTAATTAATTTGTTCAACCGCTGTAAAGAGCATCTCGTGGGTTTAAACGCTCAGGCAAGTCAAACTCTTTTAGACTCTTTTCTAGTAGAAACTCCCACTCTTGCTCCCACATCATTGTGATTTGCAAATTGTGGGTCTCTTGCAAATTCTTAATTTTTTCCAATGATTTTTGACAAACATCTCTGAAGTTAACATTAGAACAACTAAGAGGATGTTGGGTAATTGAGGGAAAACGTTTCACAGCCGTGATAAAAATAACCAAGAAACTCAAAAGCCTTATGCATCCGTCTGTCTTTACAATAACCATCTACAAAATAGTTACCAAACCTGGCTTCACCTTCGTTCAGCACGTGTTGAATGGGTAGGTTTTGTGTGGAAGAAATGTATTCGAGCCATTGCATGGATGGTGTTGAGAAAGATTTGTCTGTTGATGTAATTGTCAAGCGGTGGAATAGCTAGAGTGTTTTTGGGAAGGAACATGGTTCTAAAGATTTTCATACAGACAGAAGCGATTGTTATGCATTTAAAAGGAGCAACGTTTGTGCTTTTCAGAATTTCATTTCAGAAAGTTAAACAGCCCTTTCTCAAAATGTCATCATCGCTTACACAGTATTCAGCCATCTCTTTCTTAAAATCAAAGGCTGTCAGAAGCCGTTCTGTACCACTTGAAAAATTCTTCTTTCTTTAGGCATCATGCTATCTGCACCGTAAAACTTAGGCTCAGGATATGGGCCTATGTAATCCTGATGTTCTAAGGTGTTCCAGAAATGGGGAAAATAACTTTTTTTCTGAAAAAGTGTCAGCTCATGCTCAGCTTCATGGGTAAGAAAGACAGGCTGTCAATGTAGGACTGTCGAATCGGTGAAACATTTTACCACCTTGCGCAATGATATCAGACGTGATTCCTTCTTTCATTAAATGATTTAACAAAAAGGTATGAATCGAACCATAAAATGTATTTCATATCCGATGGTTCTTTCGTAACTATGTTCAGTATCTGTATCGACTTTTTCACCAGTGTTTACACGTCCCCTTAGAGCACACATGTTTATCGTTCAAAGGGTTCTGTGCTATCACGCAATTGCATTTGTGCTCAACTGAAGCTTTGCTTTATGTTTCTCTAAACAATACTGTGATACATAATCTCTGGCAATCTGGATCACTTGGATACATTTTTGTATCTAGTCACTGGTCACTTAGATACATTTTTAGGGCGTTTGTCATGATCCTGATTGTTACAAACATTACAGCTAAATTTGCCTTTGTGTTTCCGTGAATCATCAAACCCAGAAATAACAGACATAACTAGACCCCAAAAGAGCAGTGATGCTTTTAACCCCATAATAGTGGTTCTCATGCAAAAAACAAGTAAAATGTTTTTTTTTTTCATGGGGAGTCTTGCTGGATTGAAAGAAAGAGTATCCAGCTTTGTTGTTATTTCATTTGGACTCTCTGTTGTATTTGTTGTAATTGGGACTCTGACTAGGGCTCTGACTAACGACCTGGTGTGATGGAATTAAACTTTCATTCAGCTGGTTGATCGCATCAGTTAAATATGAGCTCAGAGTTGTGCACGGATCATGATGCAACAGGCTATTTGAAGAACACTGGTTTTCACCATAGCAGAAATCATGAGGTGATGTCAGGGTATTTTCAGTTCTAATATTTTTAGGGTCTGAACCTGAAATGTAATTCAGACGTTTCTGTGCCATATCTATCGTAGAATATTCTTAACAATTTTATGTACACTGTGACACACCTATTCAAGGATTCAAGGGTATTGTACAAGGATGGAACAATTTCCCTACCTGAATCATTTTAAACTAGATTATCTAGATGTCCAAAACTTTCCAATAAAGCAGCCTTTATGATGGTAGAATTCTCTCAATGCTATGTTGAGCTCCACTAGTTGTCCGTTATTTTCTTCTTCTTGAATGTGATCCTCTTGTTCTTCTATGGCATCACTCACATCTAAAAGAGAACAGAAATTACAGAAAATGTGAGAGAGCTTTATGTACTGAACAGATGGGTGAAAATAGAATAAAATAGAAGGCAAAAATATACATAATCTCACCTGAAGCACTTGAATCATCATCATCATTGATGGTCAGGGTGTCTTCAACTTCTGAATATGACAAACAAAATATAAATGCATATAGTGAATGAAAGATTTTATAGTGTGAAGTATTCATACTTTTATGTTGTGACTTACATGTAGTTTGCAGGACTGTTCTAGGCTGTGGTACTACAACAGATATTGGTCTGTGGATATTTCAGGAAACTCGTCGTCAGAAATAAACACAGCATCGCTGTCTAAAATAATCAGTAAAGAAATAAAGTATTCTCTTAGTAACTGACCAGTTACATTTTAGCTCACTACACAGTTCTAAAAGACCAAATTAAATTACCTAGCAGGTTTGCATTCATTTGATACAATTTCCTTGATACTAGAATCAGGTGAGCATAGTTTGGTCTTGCTCAGTAATAAAAAAAAATTATTGAAAATTTGGTATAAACCTATACCTGAATACATAATGACCAGTTAAGTAGATGGAGCTTTCCAATGTTCTGAATATTTAATATGTTAAAATATTGTATTGATTCATATCAAAATGTAATTGACAAACATTCAGATACACTTCAAATTTAATGATTTTAACATTTTAAAAATACATCATCTTACCTGCTAAGAGGTCTGTGGTCTCCTAAAGTTTTGAAGGAGATGGCGGAAGTTTTTTAACCCTTTGCTGGACTTTCAAAGATGTGAAATGTCTTGGTAGACTTCCAGAATGCAAAACTTCTGTAATGAACTCAGACTGGAGGTCAGGTTAGAATCAATATTGCAAAAGAGTTTATTCAACAAACCAAAACAGAGAGGGTAATTCAGAAACGTAAATCCAAAAAACAGGCAGAAGGGGTTCATTTAAACATATGTTTTTAACATCTGGGTGTGGGTGGGTGTTTGTGTTTGTATACATCGGGTGCTCATTCCTTTACTCATATGTTTTTAACATCCGGGGTGTGTGTGTGTGTGTGTGTGTTTGTATGTGTGGGGGCACACTCTCTTACTCATATGTTCAGACATCCCAACTCTCCCGGAAGTTCCGGGAGTCTCACACATTTTAATAGCGGCTCCCTGACACTCACAAATTATATACAATATCCTGGAAATCAATTTTTTTTAGAGCGAGCGAAGGAAAGTTCAGTGGTAATTTCTAATGGTAGACGGGCTCTGGAGAAACTGAGAGAGCGAGTGACAGACATGGTGAGAAACCTATCAGTTTTCTTGTTAGACAGGCTTTAAAGTCGACCTCTCCCTCTCCAGTTCATCCATCAGTTTGGTTCAGTTTAGTGTCTGCAGCACTATGGCTGAGTGTCTAAATAAAAAAAAGAAGTACAAAACGCACTACACTAAAGTGAACCCATGCATAACAGGGGTAAAAAACAACAAATTCCCTTATACATATGTTTTTCTCTTCTGAGTTTCAAAACATTAAAAATGTTAGGTTTTTTAAATGAAGCCTTTCATCATTAATCTTTGACATATACATAACAACCGTAATGACCTTTGACCTACACCTGTCAACAAACATATGATTGATGATGGCAAAGCTTATGAATATACATTTTTACAAACTCTTTTTATGGTTCTGTAAAGAAACATGAAAAAATAAAGAATCCGAGAATGAAAGGAGGTTATGCAGAACTCTTTCAGCAAGTTAAAGAACCAGTAAAAGAAACAGAAATTGTAAGGTCTAAATTGGAAACATCTAAGTCACACCATATACTGTCATCACCATCAAATCATTCTTGTGCAAAATTCACAAGAATTATAATAAATGAAAGTGATTTTGTTGGAATTAGTAGTTGCAAAAAAAGCCTTTTATATATATATAGTGTGTGTGTATATATATATATATATATATATATATATATATATATATATATATATATATATATCTTCTTCTTTTCCTTTCGGCTGTTCCCTTCAGGGGTCGCCACAGCGAATCATCTGCCTCCATCTAGCCCTCTCCCCTGCATCCTCTTCTCTCAGACCGACTACCTTCATGTCCTCCTTCTCTACATCCATAAACCTCCTCTTTGGTCTTCCTCTCGGCCTCCTGCCTGGCAGCTCTAACCTCAGCATCCTTTTACCAATATATTCACTCTCCCTCCTCTGAACATGTCCAAACCATCTCAACCTGGCCTCTCTAACTTTGTCTCCAAAACATCTCACATGTGCTGTCCCCCTGATGTACTCATTCCTGATCCTATCCATCCTCGTCACTCCCAAAGAGAACCTCAACATCTTCCGCTCTGCTACCTCTAACTCTTCCTCCTGTCTTTTCCTCAGTGTAACTGTCTCCAAACCATACAACATCGCTGGTGTCACTACTGTCCTGTACACCTTTCCTTTCATCACTACTGTCCTGTACACCTTTCCTTTCAAGGTGTGTATATATATATATATATATATATATATATATATATATATATATATATATATAAAATAAAATGACACTGTCTTCTGTAGTAATGAACAAATGAGCATGTGTCTGCATTGCAGGTGTTCATGGGATGTCTGTGAAGCTGCAATTTGATTGTCCAGCAGAAGGAGGCATGATGCAGAGGAGTTGCTCCTTCACTGGATTCAACACACTGACTGGCAGACATAGGTAAGTTTTGAGTGTTTATACACTCTAAAAGGTTCCCAGCAGGCTGTGTGTGTATTGAAATGATTGAGGGTGTCTGTGTGTGAGAGGAGACAGGGGACGTTTTAGGAGACACTTGCACTATTCCAAACTATTCAATATTTTATATATTTTAATATTTATAAAAACATTTTAAATATATTTTACCAGATTTGCTTCCAAGCCCTAAACTCTGACATATTTAAATATAAAATCTGTCCTTAAACACTGTATAAGACATTAAACTAAATATATGAAAAGAGTGCATACGGACAGCACATTAATATTCTATACTGTTCTACTACAGAGATTTTTCATGTATGTGATCTGTGTTACAGTTAACAGATGAGAGCGTTTAGTGAGGCTTTCTGACAGGGCATTCAAATCCAGATAGATTTAGTAGAGTACAGAGATTTTGTTGTAGAGGTCAGAGAAATGTGAGTTACATTTTAGTGCACAAGGGCACATATTAAACTCTTCTCTTCTCTTCTCTTCTCTTCTCTTCTCTTCTCTTCTCTTCTCTTCTCTTCTCTTCTCTTCTCTTCTCTTCCCTTCCCTTCCCTTCCCTTCCCTTCCCTTCCCTTCCCGTCCTGAGGCTATCTTCTGCTCGTACTTCCCTGCGCACCAAAGGCCTGGCAGGAAAATCTACAAGAATCCCCACTTCTATTAAGGTGGTTGGCAGTATTTGGGGACAACAGCCTGAGCAGGTGGACAGAGTTTTTCAAGCTTTACAGAAAGGGCTCAAGTATGCACTAATTATTTAATTCTTATACACTGCTGCTCTGCTGGCATTGTATTTAGAAACCTAATTAAGAACCCAATGAAACACAAAGGGAATGCATTTAAATAATTATTATGGGCTGTATTTAGAGGTTTGTTAGCTGAAAGTAATAGCTGATGATATCAGCTTTCTGCTCATAGGGAGTATCTTGAAGGCCACAAGACAGAGCTGGAATTCCTCTCATCCCAGCAGAGAGACACTATAAGAAATTCAAGACAGGTAAGAACGACTCTTTTGCAGTTCCCTATTGTTTTCTTTTGTGATGGATTTATAGTATTTCAGTATAGAATAAGTAAAAATGTGAATGGTACCTATTTTACTAAAAATGCCATTTCACTGCAATTGACCATGTTGTGTCTAATGATTATGGCATGCCACCAAGATTGTGCAGACAAAACTACTTCTAGGCCAGCAATAACAAAATCATGTAAAATGTAAATGATTTAAAGCATTTTCCATTTTATCTTTTAGGCTTTTTTCTATGACTTAGAGAAGGTGAGTTTTTCTTTGGTTCTGCCACATGCATACATGCATGTATTTTCTCCCCTTCTTTTTTAACATCTCTTTTGTCTCAGTTTGAAGTTGTCAAAGTTGTCAAATCCAATGAATATATGTCTGTTCACCAACAACAGGAAATAAGAGCCTTGGAAAGATACATACGGCGACTGGAGTTCCAAATTAGTAAGGTAAGGCCAGAAGGTGATTAAGGTGAAGTTCTTCAATTTGGGTTTTACAACACACAAACTTTATGCGAGAGGATCCAGTTTTAAAAGATAATTTGGCTCGGGTGAAGTTTCAGGTGTAATATATCTTTGCATCTACACTAAAGGGAAAAAGCATCCAAGAAGTGATTTTAAAAATAAAAATGTTAATATTTAAGGAAATCAAGCTACTATAGAAGGGACATAATATAAAAAAATAAAGAGATATAAGTAAGAAAAGCACACCCCACTACTAAAAAAAATGATTACCTCTTAGCATGTCATATCAGCAACATACTTTTCATCTATCCTCATGGATGAAACCTTAGGCTTGTCAACTCTAAAAATGTCCACATCTGCAATGTGTGTGTGTTCATGTCTTATACAGGTGGAAGGGTTGTACGAGACATATTGTATCCAGTGGCGATTATGTCAAGGAGCTGTTAATATGAAGCGAGCATTTTCACTCTCTCCATCCTCAGTGGCATCACGAGAGAGTCTACTGCAGCTGAACCGCAATCACAGAAACAGCTTGGAGGTACATATGCACACAAACACACACACACACACACACACACACACACGCACACACGCACACACACACACACACCCAAATAATACTTCTGCAATGTCTACTCTAGAACTATCAACTAACTTTCCGACCTCCTATTTTCTAATTGAATTTCATTTGGTTCAGCTGCAGGCTAGTTTAATCGTCAAAGCTAGTCCTTTTCAGTTAAAGCTTATAAACAAAATAAGAAAAATCTTCTTGACAAAATGATATTTGAAGTCAACATCATTATAACCAGAACAGATGAGTCCTTGCACCAGGTCAATATTGCCATTAAAAAAAATACAGTACTGTGCAAATGTTTTAGGCACCCTATTTTTTAGTACAAACTTTGTTATAGATTTTTTATTTTATGACTTCTACATTATCAAGTCAGTACAAAAAACATTTTAGATTCCCAAACATTAGTTTTTTAGCACAAAATTAAATGATACAGAAAAATGTGTGTATGTCATTAAAGAAAGCAGCATATTATGTAAGACACCTCTTTTCAGACAAAAAAAACACAATGAAGGCTGCTGGGTTTTGCTGCAAATAGTAAGAAGCAAGTGTGACAGTTAACATCTCCAGAAGAACTGTGCCTGGTTCTGCAAGATGCTCAGCATCCATCACTGGATTCATCAGTAAGTGTGTGGATGATGCTGCACTCACTAGGACAACCACTAAACGTCCCAACCAGAGGCCCTGGCTAAATACTAAAGTCCATTGACTGCTCAAAGCACGTGATTAAGCCTTCAGATCGGGTGACAGAGTGGCACTCAGAGCAGCCAGGATTAATCTCACTCGTGGCATCAAAGAAGCCAAAAACGCACACGCCTCCAGAATAAAAGAACACTTCTATAATGACTACCCACAGTGGTTGTAGAGAGGCATTCAATGTGTAAATGACTACAGGCAAAAAAATCACCTCACCTGTATGAATGACACCTCTCTACCAGACACACTGAATGAAACAACTCCAAAAAAGCACCTTGAAAAAAAATCCAGGAAGGTGGTCAAGTCTACCCCTCCACCAGGTGACCAAGTGCTGTCTGTTTCTATGAGCGACGTTAGGAGGACCCTCCTCAGGGTGAAACCCCACAAAGACGGTATCCCAAGCTGCGTACTCAAGGAATGTGCCCACCAACTAGCAGACGTTTTTACAGACATCTTCAACATGTCCTTTGAACAGGCGGGCATCCCTGTTTGCTTTAAGTCCACTTCCATCACAACAGTGCCTAATAAATCTACAGTGTCATGCCTCAATGACTACCGCCCTGTTGCACTCACCCCTGTGATCATGAAGTGTTTTGAAAGATTGGTCATGGCTCACCTCAAAGCACTCATACCACCCACAGTGGACCCTTCAATTATGCATACAGACATAACCGCTCCACAGATGATGCATTTATCTGGCCCTCTCACACTTGGAAAACAAAGATTCATATGTTAGAATGCTGTTCATTGACTTCAGCTCAGCATTCAATACAATCATCCCACAGATCTTAATTAAAAAACTGTCAGCACTTGGATTAAGCACACCAATGTGCAATTGGATACTTGACTTCCTGAGCAACAGACCACAGGTTGTCAGAATCAACACACAGACCTCCCAACCCATCACACTGAGCACCACAGGGCTGTGTACTGAGTCCACTGTTATATACCCTGCTGACTCATGATTGCACTGCAAAACACCAAAGCAATAGCATCAAAAAGTTTGCAGATGGCACCACAGTTGTGGGGCTCATCAGCAATAATGATGAGACAGCATACAGGGACGAGGTGAACCAATTCATAGTCTGGTGTGATTCCAACAATCTCTCCCTGAATATCAACAAAACAAAGGAGTGTTTCATTTTTATCCATTGCCTTGTGATGTGACTTAGACTTTGACAATACGTATAATATATTCATGTGAAAAAATAAGTATGCCCCATGGAAATTGTTGGATTTTTTTGACATATTTGGATATTTGGACAAGCAAACATTTGATCCTCTTTGAAACAGTGCCTGTTTGCTTGTCCAAATATGTCAAAAAAGCCATGGGGTGTACTTATTTTTTCACATGGCTGTACCTATATTAACATTTTGTGTTAACAATTAACAATAAGAATTCAAACAATCGAACAATGCCCAACTCTTCTTTTTAACAAGGAGGGGATATAGAAATAGCACCAATTAGAGGTCAAAAATACTTACAGATATAGAGATAAAAACTAAAAAAAAAATTTAAAAAAAGGACATGAGAAGTATAATGGGTAAATGAATAAATAAATAAATAAATAAATAAATAAATACATAAAAGGTGAAGGTGTGTACAATGGGATATATTGATATACCAAACCACAATATGTTACAAAAGAGACTATCAACATGTTTAAGATATGGTGTTTAGACATGATAAATAGTATCTGTCAATGAATGTAGACATGCAAGCTGGTATAACCATAAACTCTTTTATTACCTAAAATTGGTATCATTTGAAGTGGATACAATAATCGTGGTTAATTATTCATTTTAATCACAGCAATTCTCCCCAACCAGGATAGAGGGAGAGCCATTACTTAGTGTTTCTGATGATACCACGCCTTTTTTCTCTGCCTGATTATCCCATTGTCGATTCTGTGCCTGTTCTCTGTTTATACCACCAACCGGTGGGGAAACTCTTGCCTCTGCCCACACCTCAACGACCCTGGTCCACCTGGCTATCGATTTTTTCACGGACTTACCAGAATCACATATTAATACCATGATCCTAGAAATCACTGTCCATTTCTCCAAGTCCCTCCGCGTGATTCCTCTACCTACTCTGCCCTCCGCTTTTAATACTGCTGAACTCTTATTTCATCATGTATTCAGATATTTTGGTATACCAGAGGATATCGTAAGCGACAGAGGGCCACAATTCACGTCTAGAGTGTGGACCAGCTTTATGGGGAAAATGGGCATCACAGTGAGTCTGATGTCTGTCTACCACCCCCACTTGTGTGAATAAGTCGCTCGTGTTTAACGCATGAGTGTGAACACAAAAAAACACGTCGAAAAAAAAAAAAAAACGTTTAACACACTGAAAAAAAAAAAAATGTCCCGGTGTGAACAGGCCTTTAGTCTTAAGGTTATCTTTAAGCTAGTGTACGCCAGTGGTGTAATGTAACGAAATAATAATACTTCATTGCAGTACTAAAGTATTTTTTGGGAGAATCTGTACTTTACTTGAGTTTTTATATTTCTGTCAACTTTCACCCCACCACAATTCCTAAATAAAATGGGTGTTCCGGGAGTCTCCCGCATTTTAATAGCGGGTCCCTGACGGCCGTAAATTATATGCAATATCCCGAAAATCTTTTTTTTTTTTAATTTATTTTTTTTAGAGCGAGCGAGAGATGTTCAAAGGTCATTTCTAATAGGCCTAGTAGACGGGCTCTGGAGAAACCGAGAGAGCAAGTGACAGACGTGGAGAGAGAGTGAAACAGTGTGCATCCTGATTGGTCTCTCTTTGTGCTAAATAAATAAATCAGCTTTCTCTGTAGGCGGGCTTTACAGTCGACCTCTCTCTCTCCAGTTCATCCATCAGTTCGGTTCAGTTTAGTGTCTGTAGCACCATGGTGGAGTGTCCAAATAAATTTTTAAAAAAAGTACAAAACGCACTTCACCCCAGACTACACCAAAGGGTACCCATGCATAATAGGGGTAAAAAATCAACAACGACAGTGTAGCTCACTGCACTGTTTGCAGCAGTGATTTCTCAATTGTTCATGGAGGGTTAAATGACTGTAAAAGACATGTTGAGGTGAGTTTAATGTCATTCGTCCGTTAGTATAGCTAACGTTATTTTAACTAGCTGCTATAGGGAGCTACTGCATTGATGTCTAGGTGATGAGGCCAAACTCCCTATAGACATGTGTAAAGTAGTTATTGAATAAAATAATGACACCATGAGTTGATATAATATAATAATATAATATAATATAGTATGATATAATACAAAACAGGTTCTGTATTAGTTAAAATTAAAACTTAACACAGTCTTGTTGCTCAAACTGTGTATAGTACAATATTAAAGTTCTGCCATACTGCAGAAGACAGACGGTCAGCCATATGGTGAGTTATTCACTCTGAAATTTTGCAATTTGGCAAATCCATGGTATTAACTGTCATGTATGGCTTAGCCTGGCTAGTTTTCACAAACAAGTGTTACTGTACTGGTCACTTTTGTACAAGCACAGTTTCTCTCCTTAGAACAATGGCAATATCACTTATAAAAACAAATCATTGTAAATGGAGAAATTGTTCCAGTGTAGCATATTAATTGTAAACCAGTTTATTGACAAGAATGGGCAATTATACACTTGTAAAGAAAAAAGAAAAAAAAAAAAGAAAAAATCCCCAGTGGCATACTAGCTTTAACCAAATCTTCAGTGATAGATATTAATGATACAACCTTACAGTGTCCCCAACTTTTAGTAAATGGTCTTTCCAATTTTGGTAAACATTACCAATTAAACATTACCTTATAAATATGTCTGCTGTATGTCTGTTATCTGTACCTCATTTTGAGTTGACTTTAAAATGAACATGACAACAAAATTTAAGAAAACATTCAATTTAAAATGATATGATATTTTGCTTTGTTTACAAAAGTCAAATTTTTCTAAAAAACAAAATTACTTAATTAATCTTTGAATTATTTTAGCAACGTTTCTGTAACACTGATCTTAAGGTATACTTTGAAACCCTTTCAAATATGAGAATACAAAACAAGAAACTTCCTTGTTTTGTTTTTTCACCAAAAATTCATGTAACTGCACAAACATTAATATGTTCTTTTCTATTGCTGTTGTTGTTACTTTAGTTTTTTATTTTATTTCAAGTTCTCTGAGCTGTTAAACAATGCAGTTGACTTCTTTTTGCTTTGTATTTGACCATGTTATTCTCTTTTATACAATAAAAGAGAAAAAAACCTTGTGCTGTGAGGTAAGTTAAACACTATTGGCTATTGAAAAGGGGGTTGAGCCACTCGATATGTCCTGCCCTGACTTCTTGTTTCAGTGGAAATGACATCCACACATCAAATAACACTGCGCGTTTCAAGGCACTTCACGGGGTATTGTCTCTCTCTTTTTAAAATACTTTAGAATACTCATCTGCAATCGTAATGTTCACAACTGTGTATCAAATCTCAATAAAAACTGGCTGACATAGGCTACATTTCCAGAAAGAATGAATTAATTATAGCTATTTTAGGCATGTAAATCAAATGATTTATGTGCACAGACACTTATATTTCACAACAACGTCTCAGCATCTCCGTGTCGGGTGGCTTATATACAGTGACATTACACAGTACAGGAGGAAATGTGATTGGTACAGGACCCAGCCGATTCAGACTGGTCCAGTCAAGAAGTTGCAGGGCTTCATTGGTCTAATTAAACCCTCTCAATACTGACAGAAAAAAAATCATATGAGCAGATTTGTGACTGTGCTGTATTTTTACATTGGCTTGATATTTAATTTGCCATGAGATTTACTTGGGCAGCGTGAGAAAGTGAGACAGAGCCTGAAAGCGTGTCTCACGCCAAATGTGTGAGAGTTTGCAACCTTGATTATAGAGGTATTTAAACACTGCTGTGAAAAAGTATTTGCCCCATCTTGATTTCTTCTGTTTTTGTGTATATCTCATACTAAATTGTTTCAGAAATTAATACAAAATCTAAGATAAAATAAAGGCAACCTGAGTAAGCACAAAATACAGTTTTTAAATGATAATGTTATTTATTGAAGCAAAAAAAGTTATCCAATACCAACTGGGCCTGTGTGAAAATGTATTTGCCCCTGTAGTTAGTAATTCAACAAATCTATGAAACTGCATTCATAATGGGGTTCTGCTGGACTAGACGCAATCAGGCCTGAGTACTGTCAGCCCGCCTGTTCAATCAAATCAACACTTAAATAGAACTTTTACAACAGCATGAAGTTGGTTAAAAGGTCTTACCCAGTAACACACTATGACAAAATTGAATGAAATTCCAGAAATGATGAGGAAGAAGGTGATTGAAATACATCAGTCTGGGGTGCAAAGCTATTTCAAAGGCTCTGGGACTCCAGAGAACCACAGTGAGAGCCATTATCTCCAAACGGAAAAACTCGGCACAGTAGTGAACCTTCCCAGAAGTGGCCGACCTTCCAAAATTCCTCCAAGAGCAATCAACTGCTCGTCCTGGAAGTCACAAAAGAGCCAAGGACAACATCAAAGGACCTACAGACCTCTCTTGCATCAATAAAGGTCACTGTTCATGAGTCCAATATTAGAAAGACACAGACTAAAATATTTTTTGATAGACAAAACCGTTCACATATAACGTGTCTACAAATATGATGGTGAGCACACCAAAATGAACGCGAGGTTATAACTCTGCAACACTTTGGTGTATTGACACCAAACCTGGTGTGTCTTATAACAACCATGACCTGAGGGTAGATCAGCAGTTTCAAAAAGCGCCACCTTGGTCATGAGATATGAAAATTTTTTTATTTTTTTTTCTTGTAACTTCTGTATAAATTATCCTAAGATCATGGAAGTGGAGGCATACTGCGTCAAATGATACCCAATTTTACTATGTCGGCCAATTTGGGCATCAGCCATTTCGTGTTAAGATGCTGTATTTTAAATCGGTCACCGGGAGGTGCTATCACGTTTTACACATGTATAAATGATTGTATATTATGCAATGTTTCACACATACACATGTTATTCATATAATATATTAGACCACCTAATACTTAACAGCAGTGCTACACTACTGTTAGTTTAGGGTTAAGCCTCTGCCCACAGCAACACTTATTTGCCAACATTGCCATAATTCCATACAAGTTACAACATGTGTCTTCAGACATTTATTTAACTGCATGGAGTGAGTCAGTCCATTGCAAAGCCATTTCTCCGTCTTCTTTTCTTTAGTGTTCTGCATTGCTCTGGGCCAGCCAGGTCCACGGTGTTGACTGCAGTGGTTAGGATGTTAGCCATCCCAGATATGGGACAATGTAAATTGAAACTGACATTTGTCCATATTCCTTGATTTTTCCCTGGCTTGTCCAGGAGTGTTAACACCAAGAAAATGTTCATATAAGAAGGCTTTGTTTTGTAATATGTCTTTGGGATGACTAAAAATTTTGTCATTGGTGTTATTCTCTGTTCTGAAGCCTTGCCTATTGTGAGCACTTTTAATAGCAAGTCCACACTAAATCACATATGGCAAAAAGTTTCTGATGCACTGCTCTCTTGAGGTTGAAACTTTCAAGCATGCTGCTGTGCTAAAGGACTTAAAGCTTATCATTCTTGCTTATACTACGTCCTGCCTGGATTATTGCAATGCATTGTTTTCCTGCCTTTGCTCATTTTACTTTTCTCAGATTCATTGGAATGTATGTACTTTTACTCAGTGTGACATCATTGATTGGGTGTGGCCAGAGGTGCAACATACCTGAAAGTTTCTACCTCAAGAGCAGTGCAGCTTTGTACTCTTAAAAAAAAAAAAAAAAGACTATGCATTATGTTTGATGTAATGAAAAAAGTTAGCTAAATTTGTTTCCAGAATTATCCAGAGTTTGTATGTAAAAGTACACATAAATATAAAACGAATAAGATTTTTATAAGATTTATAAGATTTTAAAATTACAAAGAAAAATGTTAAATTGTTAGTATGGACACAAACCTTCATATAATGAACTACATATTTAATTACAGGTAATTATTGTCATTCTACATAAATTCATATATAATTTAAGAAAGCAGAAAAAATACTGTTTAAGTAGTATAGTAATTTTTCTGTAGAAAAATGAGAAATAATTGTAATTTGTCATTATTGGCATAATACTTAAAATAACAGCTGGGTTATTAATTTACAGAGAATGTCCAAAAAATGAGTTTTGTATACAATTAAACAAAAACAAAAAAACAGAAAACTACTGTAAAGATTTTGTTATTCTGTAAAATTAGGATTTTCTTTTACACTGTTTTATACTTCCCATTATTCATTACTCCAATGTTGCTGCCTGGATTCAAATGAAAAAATTATCTGGGCTACAATATGAACAGTAGAACTATATTACCAACAAGACTTGAACATAAATGAAAAAGAAAGACAAAAAAGGAAAATTTCCCCATATCATAAAAGGGTCACATATACCCTCCTCCCGCTGAGTGCTGTGAGCAGAGGCTCTCAGCATGCATAGCAGCCCACAGCACTACGGTGTGCTCCACCGAACTGTCCTATTTGTTTATATTACCACATGTTTTTGTTTTGATTCATGTCCTGTCTCCTCCCCTGTATTGTCACTAGTTGTCTCCCTCATGTTTCCTGATTACTCACATCTGTTTTCAGTTCTCCACTTAATTTGCACATGTATTTAAACACTTGTGTGTATTTGTCTCGTGCAAAGTATTTGCTCAGTTTGTTTAGTAAGTCTGATGTTACTAAGTCTGTCTTTCTGTTATAGCTAACCTGGTTTTGACCTTGATCTGTTTCCTGTTCTTGTGCTCAGTATCTGCCTAGTTCACCCTGTTTGTTGATAGCATGAACTAAGCCTGATTTTTGATGTTGAACCTGACTTTCAATTCGGATTTGTCTGCCTCTCTGCCATTAAACTGAACCTAACTGCACTTGCATCTGTCTCAGCCCCCATTATATGACAAAAGGGAACAATACTATTTTGTAGAACACTTTCATTTAGTCCTTTTAGAGAGTAAGTCTCCATCATTTCCCTCTTTGAAAGAAGAAAAAGCACTTACATAAAAAGAAAAATTAAAAACCTTCAAACAGCAGTCGACTGAAGCTACAGTGCCCTCCACTAATATTGGCACCCTTGGTAAATATGAGCAAAGAAGGCGTGAAAAATTTTCTTTATTGTTTAACCTTTTGATCTTTTGTTCAAAAGAATTCACAAAAATTTTAAGCTTTCTGGCAGAGGCAGTCAGGTTTTCATTTAATATGTGTTGATATTTGATAGAGTCCATGATGCCATGTATCCTAACAAAATGTCCAGGTCCTCTAGCAGAAAACCAGCCACAGGTTGCAATACTATGGTTTTAAAAAGCATAATGAATTGAGTACAGTTCAATTAAAAAAAAATAAAAAATCAGAAAACCTGTGGGCATGAGGTACTTTTCCATGTGGCTACCTCTCTGTGTGCACCAAAACCACCTATGGTGTTTATTGCCTATTATTGTCCATTTTGGTTTCATCTGACCATAGAACCCGATCCCATTTGAAGTTCCAGTAGTGTCTGGCAAATTGCAAACAGTTGAGTTTGTTTTTGGATGAGAGTAGAGGCTTTTTTTATTGAAACCCTTCCAAACAACTTGTGGTGATGTAGGTGACTTTGGATTGTAGTTTTGGAGACTTTCTGACCCCAAGACGCAACTAACTTCTGCAATTCTCCAGCTGAGATCCTTTCAGATTTTTTGGCGACTCGAACCATCCTCTTTACTGTTCATTGAGACAATATAGACACACGTCCAATTCCAGGTTGATTCATAACATTTCCAGTTGACTGAAACTTTTTAATGCCCTGATGGTGGAAATGGGCATTTTCAATGCTTGTGCTGTTTTCTTATAGCCACTTCCCATTTTGTGAAGCTCAACAACCTTTTGCTGCACATCACAGCTATACTCCTTGGTCTTACCCATTATGAATGACTAAGGAGTTGGCCTAGGTGTTACCTTATATTTATACCCCTGTGAAACAGGAAGTCATGGTTAAACAATTTCCTGTTCCTAGTCACCCAGGTGTACTAAAAAAAAAGTAAAACTTCAGTATACTTCAAATGTATTTTTTTCATATGAATTCATAGAGGGGCCAATAATTGTTGCACACCTATATTTAACAAAGATGTTTTTGATAAACCTGTGTTTTATTTGCAATTGTTTTATATCCATGAGAGCAGAGTATTTTTGTTAATTTTTTAACAAAAGATCAAAAGGTTAAACAATAAAGACAATTTTTCACAGCCTTCTTTGCTTATATTTACCAAAGGTGCCAATATTAGTGGATGGCACTGTATATGCATGCATTGTTTGGCCAACCGCACCACTCAATGAGCAATGAAAGATGCAAGCATTATAATAGGGTTGCTAATTTTAAAATGCTTGTTATAGTTTAATCATACTCAGTCATCCGCTAAGGACACATCAATCTCCGAGATGTCAGAAGACCACTGGCTTACTTAAAATATATATGCACCATTTTTGCTTCACACTTTTTAAGAAATTTCAACTTTAATTTTAAGTAAAATTAACAAGAAAAGCTTTATGTGTACATAAATATGAGTTCACTCAACATTCTTTAGTTTAAAAAAAAGTGTAACTCCAATAGAATCTGCCAGATTATTGCAAGGTAATTATACATTAACACACGGTAATTAATTGAGTTGAACTTAAGTATTAAATAAAACTGCTCTGCTTACTGCACTACTCCTTAACATTCAATATCTTAAAATATACAAAACACTGTTAGGTCGCGCAAAAAGCGCGACTTCAATTACCAGAATTCTCAGCGGCTCAAGAACATGGCCACCACTGACTCTCCTTCACACACCCCACACTACATTTCCCAGCAAGCTCGGCGGCCTACAAGCATGGCCGCCAGAGACTACAACACCCAGAGCACCCACACACTACCACGGTCACAATCACCTTCCTTCTAATCCCGCACACCTGTCTTCAATCTCACAGCACTTTATTTAAGGACTTTTGTTTCACAGGTTGAATGCGAAGTATTGTTTGTTCTCCCGAATCTCACTTTACCGAGCGATTAAACTCTGGACTGATTCTCACGGCATTGACCTCAAAGCTAAGTACCTTGGATTCCGACTTCCTCTAAAGCCCTCTTCCAGTTTATGAATTTCTGTGATAGTTTAACGTGCACTTGTTTCTGTCGAGTGTTCATTTCTGTTAGCGCTGTATAATTAGCACACTGTATGTTTTGCCCGCTAGCATATGTAAAAGGTTCTGGGTGCTTATGACCGTTAACCCTTATCATTGCTAACTGTGTGTTTTTACTGCTAGCGCTAACGTTTTGAGAGATTATATATTCTTAGCCACGATATCCTGCGAAGTCTCGAAGCCTTCCTTAAGCATTTCTGTTACCTTGTGTCCTTTCCACATGTGTGCTGAATAAAGTGACGAAGTTTTGACCGCAACTGTGTCCAGCCTTCTTCCGGTGGTATAACAGAATACTTCGCCTGACATGGATGCAGCGGAAGAAATTCGTCAGGCAATCACAGCGCACGGTGAAATTCTCAACGCGCAACAACAACGCTTGGGAGAAAAGGATCAGGATCTTCAACTTCTCTCTCAAGTCACGGCTACAGCAACGCAGCGCGCCGCGCCCACCTCCTTTTCCACACCTCGGCTGCCTATGCCCGTACCCGAAAAGTACAACGGTGACACTGGACTATGTAAGGGTTTCATCTTACAATGCTCCTTATACTTTGACTGTTGTGGGGAAATGGGGGATCATGAGAAAGTGGCGCGATTCATCTCCTTATTAACGGGCAAGGCATTAAAATGGGCGGCGGCAGTACGTGAACGAGGGGGAGAGGCGGTTGCTTCCTATGACACTTTTGTCTTCATGTTCCGTCGGGTGTTTGATCACGCCCCCGACCACCAGGAGGTCGGGGAACGGCTCCTCACACTGAGGCAAGGCTCACTTCGTGTGGCGGAATACGCCTTAGAATTCCGGACTATCGCTGCGGGTAGCGGCTGGAATGACGTGGCGTTAAAAGCTGTCTTCCGTCAGGGCCTCAATCCAGCCATCGTCACTGAGATGGCTTGCCGTGATGAGCCTCTTACCTTAGATTCGTTGATTGATCTCGCCATCCGCCTCAACCAACTCCTTTACAGCCAAAATCATTCATCTCATCACCCCGAATCAATCCGACTCCCCGCTAGGGATGAACCCATGCAGATCGGTCACGTAAAACTGGATCCCGACGAGAAAGAAAGGAGACACCGAGGGAATCTATGTCTCTACTGTGGCCAAGCTGACCACCTCTTTCATTCCTGCCCGGTCCGCCCCGCACGCATAACTCCGACGAGGGGCGGACAACGCACCCGTTCAACCCCGGTGAGTCAGATTCCTGATGTTGTTTCATATTCCTTTACTCTACCTGTCTACCTTGAACATTCAGGTGTCTGTACTCTCATTACAGCCATGCTCGACTCCGGGGCGGCGGGCAACTTCATCGATGAAGAGATAGTGCGTCAGCTTGACCTAGACACTCGTCCCCTACCACAACCACTCAAAATTCAGGCCATCGACGGTACACCCATCGGAGATGTCACCCGCTACACACACACCCTGGGGCTTCGTGTCAGCGCGCTCCACCATGAGGAAATATCTTTCTGGATTACCAAGTCTACCCGATACCCCGTGGTCTTGGGCTTACCGTGGATGAGAAAACATGACCCTCATATCTCCTGGACTAATCAGCAAATACTCAGCTGGTCACCCTTCTGTCACCAACAATGCCTAAACACCCTATCACTCACTGTGGCAACCACCTCCATTGAAAGCCCTGAAAATGCATCCACTGTCTACATACCCGACGAATATAGCGACCTAAAAGAGGTATTTAGTAAACTCAGGGCTAGCGGTCTGCCACCCCATCGTCCGTATGACTGTGCCATAGACCTCCTGCCGGGTATGACTCCACCACATGGACACATATATCCCTTGTCCCAAGCAGAACAGAAAGCCATGTCCGAATACATTCAGGAGGCTCTCCAACAGGGATATATTCGTCACTCCACTTCCCCGGCAGCGGCCAGCTTCTTTTTCGTGGCCAAGAAGGGAGGGGGCCTTCGTCCATGCATTGATTACCGAGGGCTCAACCGAGCCTCGGTGAAGTATCCTTACCCCCTTCCACTCGTCCCTTCTGCCCTAGAACAACTGCATGAAGCCCGATATTTCACCAAGTTGGACCTACGTAGCGCTTACAACTTGGTGCGTATCCGGGAAGGGGATGAGTGGAAAACCGCCTTCAGTACAGCAACAGGTCACTACGAATACCTCGTAATGCCGTATGGGCTGACTAACGCGCCCTCAGTATTCCAATGCCTAATCAATGACGTGCTGAGGGACATGTTAGGAAAATTCGTGGTGGCCTACATTGACGACATTTTGATTTACTCCCCCAACTACAAAGCCCACATGTCTCAGGTACGCCAGGTTCTCACACGCCTATTGGAAAACGGACTCTATGTGAAGGCAGAAAAGGGTGAATTCCACAAGGACACTACGACCTTCCTGGGTTACGTCATTAGCCCCGAAGGAATGGCCATGGACACGAGTAAGGTCACAGCGGTAACACAATGGCCCACTCCTACCACCATAAGGGAGTTCCAAAGTTTCTTGGTTTTTGCCAACTTTTACAGACGTTTTATCCGGGGTTTTAGTTCCATTGCCCTACCCCTTACGGCTCTGTTGCGGGGCGGTCCTCGCCGTCTGGTTTGGAACCACGAGGCCGAGCGGGCATTTTCCAGACTCAAAATGGCTTTCACCACGGCTCCAATCCTCAAGCATCCAGATCCTTCTCGTCCCTTCGTAGTAGAAGTAGATGCCTCTGAGGCAGGGGTGGGGGCCGTATTATTCCAACGTCTAGGGGAAAAACCAAAACTTCACCCCGTCGCCTTCTTTTCTAAAAAATTATCGTCGGCAGAACAAAATTATGACGTGGGGGATCGTGAATTGCTAGCGATAAAATTAGCGTTGGAGGAGTGGCGACACTGGCTAGAGGGGGCAGAACACCCATTTACCGTTTTCACAGATCACAAAAATTTAGAATATCTTCACACCGCCAAACGATTAAACCCTCGCCAAGCACATTGGTCACTATTCTTTGCACGATTTAAGTTTACCCTTTCTTACCGTCCCGGGTCTAAAAACCATAAGGCGGACGCCCTTTCCCGTCTCCACATTAGGGATTCACAACCTTCACAACCAGACCACATCCTACCTTCCTCCTGTTTTGTCGGTAATGTGCACTGGGAATTCGATAACTTACTCGGGAAATTCCCACGTAAGTACGTACCTTCGGCTTGTCCTCCCACAAAATTGTTTGTCCCTCCTACATATAGGACCCGGTTAATAAAATGGGCTCACACGGTTCCCGGTACAGCTCGCCCCGGTTCCCTACGCACCTACCACCTTTTATCCCCCAAGTACTGGTGGCCCAATATGGCCCGAGAAAAACAACAGGCGGTCAAGTCCTGTGACATCTGCGCCCAAACTAAGGTACCCAGAACCTTCCCTGCCAGCCAACTCATGCCACTACCCACACCTCAACGACCCTGGTCACATCTCGCAGTTGATTTCATCACTGACCTCCCCAATTCTCTGGGTCACACCACCATTTTTGTTATTTTAGATCGGTTCTCCAAATCCCTCCGTCTAGTTTCCTTGCCCAATCTACCATCAGCTTTTCACACGGCAGAACTGATATTCACACACGTCTTCCGTTATTTTGGGATCCCCGAAGACATAGTTAGCGATCGGGGACTGCAGTTTATATCTCGCGTATGGTCCGGTTTTATGGGTAAATTGGGAGTTAATGTTAGTCTTACATCGGGGTACCACCCCGAATCCAACGGGCAAGTGGAACGGGTAAACCAAGAAGTCGGGAGGATGCTTCGTTCTTTTTGTCACCAAAATCCCTCTGATTGGGCCCGTTTCCTGCCATGGGTGGAGTACGCCCAGAACTCACTCCGCCATTCCGCCACTAACCTGACCCCATTCCAATGCGTGCTAGGATATCAGCCCCCTTTGTTTCCGTGGAACGCCACAGCCACAGACGCACCAGCCGTAAATGAGTGGTTTGACCGCAGTGAACAGGTCTGGGCAAGCACGCATAGAAGACTAAGACAAGCAGCCTCCAAATCAAAAGCTCAGGCAGATCGCCACCGACAGGTACCACCACGCTACCAACCCGGTGAACGGGTATGGCTCTCCACCCAAAACTTGCACCTCAAACATCCCTGCCAGAAGCTCTGTCCTCGTTATCTCGGTCCTTTCAAAATCATCAGGCCCATCAATGAGGTAACCTACAGACTAGCCATCCCCAAACATTGGCGCATTGCCCCATCTTTCCACGTTTCTCTTCTAAAACCCTTCCACACTGGCATACTCACCTCTCAAAACCCTTCTAATCCACCACCTCCTCCACAGGAAGTTGGCGGACAACCGGCCTATCAGATTCGTCAAATTCTAAAATCCCGGCGACGTCAAGGGAAACTTCAGTACCTCATTGATTGGGAAGGGTACGGGCCCGAGGAACAGACCTGGGTGGCGGCTAAGGACATGCTGGACCCTGAAATGGTGGACGAATTTCACCGCATCCATCCAGAATACCCAAAACCTCGACCCAGAGGTCGACCCAGGCAAGGAGAGGCTCCCGGAGTGAGCCCTTTTGGGGGGGGCTCTGTTAGGTCGCGCAAAAAGCGTGACTTCAATTACCAGAATTCTCAGCGGCTCAAGAACATGGCCGCCACTGACTCTCCTTCACACACCCCACACTACATTTCCCAGCAAGCTCGGCGGCCTACAAGCATGGCCGCCAGAGACTACAACACCCAGAGCACCCACACACTACCACGGTCACAATCACCTTCCTTCTAATCCCGCACACCTGTCTTCAATCTCACAGCACTTTATTTAAGGACTTTTGTTTTACAGGTTGAATGCGAAGTATTGTTTGTTCTCCTGAATCTCACTTTACCGAGCGATTAAACTCTGGACTGATTCTCACGGCATTGACCTCAAAGCTAAGTACCTTGGATTCCGACTTCCTCTAAAGCCCTCTTCCAGTTTATGAATTTCTGTGATAGTTTAACGTGCATTTGTTTCTGTCGAGTGTTCATTTCTGTTAGCGCTGTATAATTAGCACACTGTATGTTTTGCCCGCTAGCATATGTAAAAGGTTCTGGGTGCTTATGACCGTTAACCCTTATCATTGCTAACTGTGTGTTTTTACTGCTAGCGCTAACGTTTTGAGAGATTATATATTCTTAGCCACGATATCCTGCGAAGTCTCGAAGCCTTCCTTAAGCATTTCTGTTACCTTGTGTCCTTTCCACATGTGTGCTGAATAAAGTGACGAAGTTTTGACCGCAACTGTGTCCAGCCTTCTTCCGGTGGTATAACAAACACAGCATTTTTTACTTTATATTTGGACAGAGGTTGCAATACTATGGTTTTATAAAGCATAATGAATTGAGTACAGTTAAAAAAAATCATTCAAGAAAAGTTTTCAGACAATTACAGTATAAACTTGAAGCATTTTGTTTTTTGACAGAGATTGCAGTACTACTCTGGGAAAAAAAAAAACCTTGTTACTCGATGCATGTACATATACTTACGAAACACTCACACAAACTCAATGCATACTTGCAAACTTTTAAAACATTTTTTTTAATGAAGTTTCTAATGGCTGAAGTACTAACATTTGTAGCAATTCAAAAATTCAGTTTAACCACAAATGCAAAAACGAGTGTTAATGGATGTTAAAAAGACAAACTATAATATTTTACTTAGTTTATTTAAAGATTACCTGACAAAGTTTTCACCATCTTCACCACAATGCCCTTCAGAAAATGGCTCAAATTTGATTTAAGAATACCCCCTTGACCACTACCATAATTAATGAGTGTTAATTGATGTTTAAAAGTAAAACTAATATTTTACTTCATTTATTTAAAGACAGCTTACCTGACAAAGTTTTCACCATTTTCACCACGTTGCACATCAGAAAATATTTACAGTTATTCTTTTAGCATATCTTCTTTCAAATATCTTCAGGTTTTTCACTGAATATTTGCACATCACATCGCTCACAGTCATACTTCAAATTTTAAGTTAGGTTTACTTAACCTTAACCTAACTGTAAGTGTAGTTGATGTAAGTTGATGTTTTTTTTGTTCACTTTGTAATTGATATTTTTGTGTTGCAATCAAAATTATTTAACCCCCATTGCAAATCAGATTTATTGTCAAAGTTTACAGACTTTCAGCTGTTTGCAATGAACAAATCAAACAAAAGCAATTGAAATAGTTCAACACAACAAATGCTTCAAGTAATTTCCCCAAATTCAACTTAAAATGCAATTTATAATGACTTCTCCAGTTTCAAAATTATTCAACACCCCGAATAGAATCCCTCACAACAGCACAAACAGGTGTTGTCTCAAGCACACTTGATGCAAATACAGTGCAAAAAAATGAAACAAGCAAGACATATTTAAATCTAGTTAAAGTGTACTAAAATCAAGCAAAAAAAAAAAAAATAAATAAGCAAAACTGACTTGGTAAGAATTCTTGAAAATAGCACAAATATCTAGTCACTAAAAAATGCTATTGGATCTTAAAACTAGACAAAAACGCCAAAATTTAAGCAAGTTGTACTTATTACAAGCAAATGAAAACTCAGTTATTCAAGACAGACTTACTTAAAATGAGTATTTTGGTCTCTTGATTGAGCTGACTTTAAGAATTTATCCCTTAATCTAAGATTTATAATTAGCACAAAAAAAAAAAAAGCTTACAATAAGACACAATTTCTTCAAACAGCATAATAAGGATAAGTGACTTTGTCTTAAATTAAGGCACCCGAAGCATTATTTTCAGCATTTCAGCATTCAACAGGGAAAAACTTTGCAACATAGTGTCAGGGATCAGATTTCTATTGAATAAAGTGCAACATAACAAGGGTCACAAAGTAAAAACATGCAGACTATGAGAGCAGCTGTAGGACACATGATAACACATGAACACGACAACAAAAGCTTGACAATTAGGTTCTGAAAAACTAGAACTTCTATAGGGGTGCTTATTAGGGGTAACACAGAACAGGTGTGAGTGATCAGTGACCTTTTTCTCTTTTTTACTCATCTCACAAAAGTCCAAAGATTACAAGCCTATGAACAAAAGTGAAGTGTACAATACTCTTCCAAATATTAATAGGTGCAGTGGCTAATAATTAAATAACAAGTGTAACAAGTAGAATTAGTTACTGCTCCTTTAAGGCGGAACACTCTCTCTTACTCCGTCACTGATGAGTGGGCAGTTGGTAGACGGAGCGCGAGCTACGATCATCGTATGTATGCATGTAAAGCCTGGTTATATTTCTGTTGCTCTTTGCCCTGTTTTATTTATGTTCAGTAACACAGTTGTTAGTGGAGTGTTTTGCAAACTGCCCCATGTGTGTGGGGGATCGACAACGCTGATAATAAACCACTGTGAAATATCAGATACGTGAGTTTTGCTTACACCTGGCTACAACCATTCAGGCAAGCTATCCGGCCTCTCTGTGTAAAGCGTTACACAAGGCACCTTTTCTTTGTTGCCAACATATGTATACTTGAGCATTAATGGCAAGTTTTTCTTCACAAACAGAAGCATCTCTACCTTGTCACCTGATAATCGGTTTCTCCTTTCATCTATCACATGTCCAGCCAAGCTAAACAAGCGATCACTTTCAACGGTTGTACATGGAGCAGAGAGGTATAGGCTCGGGCAAGTGGAGCAAGTGCAGGAAAACGATCTTTGCTGATCCTCCAGTAGGTCAATGGGACTTTGCGTTTTTGCCTATGACATGTTTACATGCAGCTGTGAACATGGCAGTGACGTTATTGCCTGTGCCGCTGGCAACAACACGTCACAGGTCCGGGCCGAGCATGTGGAAAATCGGCCGATTCCGGTCCCTGGCTGGTCGATCGGTGCATCTCCAGTTCCTACACGTTTGCTCACCTAAACATGTGGTGGTCTGCCACCAGAGGTGTCATATTTTAAGTTGTTTAACACATCTAGATGTAAATATCAGGAAATGAAAGCTGAAATTCTGATCTATCATCTCGTATTCATCTTTTGATCTCAAACCCAAATGTCTTCAATGTATAGTGAAAAAATAGAAGTGACCTTTACTGTATATAGGGGACTGTATATAGTCTAGGGCTAAAAGTTGCAGTGCCATCTGCATTCACATTCATTTTCATTCACATTCATCTCACAAACACGGATTATGCTTGATTAGTTAATTGTGCGTTCAGCACAAAATAACAGTGTGCATTGTCTTTTTCTGTGTATTTATTTATATTTTAATACTGTTGCCTGGCACCTCTACTAGCAATTACACATTTTTGTTAATTTTAAGCAATAAATTGTTCCCCCAACCAAAGAAGGCTTGTCAGCCTTGTCAGGCCTGGAATATGCACATGTGAAGTTAAATGTCACGTAAGAACTGCTGGAACTGTTACTATACTATTCACTTTGAAGATATACCTAATCTTTGGGATAATAGATAAAATACCAACTGCTTTAATATTCATTAAGGCAGGCTTAACTGTCAGCCTGTGGTTACCTCATAATTACCAAGATCTTTATTAGTTGTGTAAGTTGATATTAGTTGATAGGACAGTGCCATAGCAAATTTTAATAATCAGTTTATGGTTATAGGATATGTGTGCAGTGGAAGGGGAGTTGGAGATTCTATTGGGAGAGCTACAAATAAAAATGAAAGGTATAATCACCAGTTTATGATTATATCTATAAGTCACTTATTCTGTCTTCATTCTTTCATTTTGTGCATCTTTCTCTTTTTCCTGGCAGGTTTGATAGGCTTTGCTCGTCTCTGCCCAGGGGATCAGTATGAGGTAAATATAGGGTTTGCATAGACCTCTTCCTGTCAGTACAGGTCCTTTCCATACACACGTTTTGTAGAATCCCCACCACACTTCAGTATTGTGTGCAGGAGGGATTTACATTTTATTATTGGCACCCATTATTAAAATGATCATAAGTTAATCTATTAATTCTTCACATGCAATAAGTGATATTTCGAGATTAGACATAAAGGGACATTGTATAATTTTATTTACACATTTATGTTTCCAATGCAAAAAAAGAAATTTGGTGTCATAGAAACACCAAATTTGGAGAAAAGGTACAGTATGCCTCCAACTACTCAGGCACATAAAGAGAGCCACATAGGCCTGATGGTGATGCAATAGCACAACGTCTTACATTATGGTCCATGTCTCATGAACCGTAAGTCCTGCAAAAAAAAGAAACATCTTTTTGCCACAGGTTCCTTGGGTTCGCCCGAACAAAAAAGCCTCAAGAACCATTTTACTCTGCCCACTTTGATTTATGATCATTTGCATACTATGCAAAGCGTACTTTTGCAAAGTAGTTGTAGTTTTTTTGCTTATTTTCATAAATTTTGTGTCAAACTATTCAGCAGAGTGTGAACCTCAATAATTGTCAGAAACATGTTGACATTTATAAAGAATATGGCCACCACATGTCAGTCAATTCTATTGTGGCAGAATCTAATGCACTGAAGCAGATGTAACTCATGCTTGCTTGAATGGATTTGCATGAAACTTTAGAGTCATACATAAGTGGCAGGGCTATGGTAAGCTAACTTTTACTCAGGACCTGTAAGTCCAATTGAGCTGACATTTGGTGTGCTGCTATCTATGTGCTAATCTGTAAGGGGATTTTTGATGATGACCTAATTAATTAAAAAACATGGCTGCCATTGACCAATCATATTTAAGCAAGCAGTTGACAGTGTTGCCACTGAGCTATCATCACAAAACTTCAGTGGTAGGTTCAGGTTTCACTACTATCTGATGCAGTCTCACTCAGATTAGCCACTGGGGGTGCTATTCATGATTGTGCACACAAAACTAAGCATATCTCTTTGAAAGTAAGGAGTACAGTTAAATTTCATTCTTTTTAGCTTGATTGTTTTGCTCAACCGTAAAAACAGACTCTTGAAACATTTAGCTCCACCTACATAAATTTGTGACAATTTGCATAATATGTAAAAGATACTTTTGCAAACTAGTCCTAGGATTTTTGGCCTGTCTTAAAAATAACGTAATAATAACTGTTTCCCAGGAAGCATAAGTTGTTTGGAGCTACACAAAACTTGAAAGACATCTTTAGGCCAATGTTACGAGGAGGTGTGCAAAATTTGGGATATGGATGTAGACAGGGGGTTGAGTTAAGTTCAAATAGCCATTTTTCATTAAGTGAAAACGTGGTTGAGCTGAAATTTGGTGTGCTGAATTATTCTGCTAATCTGTAACTGGATTTTAATTTCTATTAGGTTACTTCAAAGCCATGGTCGCCTTCAGCCAAATAGCTTTCAGCAAAATTTGGTACATTTTCAACCATTTCTTACTGTAGAACCCAGTGTGTGAGGGGGCAGAGAAAGACTTGGGAGACAGGCAGAATTCAAGGAGAGCTCCGCACTTGTGTTTATTCACACCACACTTTTCACTGCACTTACAAATACTCAGTCAAATAAACAAACCAACTGGAAAGGGTCCATCAAGAACTTGGCTTTTGCTCCATTCAAGTTCAAGTTCGTGCTTCTAGGTGTGTGTGTGTCTGTGAGTGTGTGTTGCACTCACTCACTTTCTCTCTCTGATCGAGCCATCACTGAAAGCACAAAGAAACATATAAGTAGACTGGCAGTAACAAAATACACAGGTGAAAATCATCACGCGTTACCTGCTGGTTCAACCCACCTCCTCCCTGTCCACAGCTGACTCTTGACCATGCCCCACTGCCACATACCACCACCACCACCACCACCCGACTCAGGCTGGGGAGCCTGCAGCTGATGACACCCCCTTCCACCCCCCCACCGTCCCAGCAGGAGAGGTAATCCGCCACTACCATCTGTGCCCCAGGCCTACAGACCACCTTCAATATGAATGGCTGAAGTGCCATATACCAACGAGTGATCCATGCATTGGCATCCTTCGTGTGGTGGAGCCACTGGAGCGAGGCATGATTGGAACAGAAAGTAAAGGGGTGCCCCAGTAGGTAGTACCAGAGATTGAGACTAGACACTCCTTCTCGATTGTACTGTACTAACTTTCTCTTACTGAGAGCTCACAGCTGATGTACAGCACAGGGCACTTCTCCCCCTCCACCACGTGAGACAAGCCCCCAGCCATCTGTCCGATACATCTGATGCACCTGCCCATGCGCCAAGTGGAAGTCCAGGTACCATACTTACACCTGTCCGACTGCACACTTCTTTGGATTTGCTGTGAGTCCCACCCATCTCAAGGATTTCAGGACAGCCCTCAGATGTTGTAAATGCCACTGCCAATCATTACTTTAAGTAATGATGTCATCTAAATAAGCAGCAGCAAATTCATTATGTGTGGGAGTATTCTGTCCATGAGATGTTGAAACATCTAAAGTCTACACAGAAAACTGACCCACTGCAGGACTGCCCTCTAGATGTTGGAATACTCCAGCTGCATCTGTGACAGCAGCTGCTGGGTGGCAAGCTGGGCTTCCCTCGATAGCAACTGGAGGAGTCAGAGAGCCTGCTGCATGCTGGAAAAGCTCGAAGAAGGCCTCTGGATTGTCATTGGAGGCCATCTTGGTGAGCATCAGGGGTGGAATGGTGGCAGGGGACACAGCTGGAGATGTGGTGGGCTGCAGTAGCTTCTGAAGTGTTCGGCAACTCTTGGCATGATCCTTTGTGAAGGCTTTGAAGTGCCACTGCTGCTTTTTGCACAGGTTGAGAAGCACTTGTTGTTGAGTTTGGTGGAGGCTTGTGGGGGACTTTACGATCTTGCTGAACAGGGAAGCTTCCATGGCACTGTCTGAGTCTTCCAAAATCCTGGGTTTTGGCACCACTGTACTGTAGAACCTGGTGTGTGAGGGTGCGGAGGAAGACCCAGGAGGCAGGCAGTATTCTAGCAGAGCACCAGTCTCTCATTTATTCATACCATGCGTTTCAGTACACTTACAAAAACTCAATGAAATGAACAAACCAACTGAAAAGGGTCCGTCATGAACTTGTGGCTTTCGCTCTGTTCAAGTTCACACTCCTCGGTGTGTTTTGCACACTTTGCCAGTATGATCATTCACTCCCTCTCTCTCTGGTTACAGCAGTCACTGAAAGCACAAAGAAACACTCATAAATAGACTGGTGGTAACAAGACACAAGAGAGAATCATCATGCGTTACCTGCCGGTTCAACCCGCCTCCTCTCCATCCGCAGCTGACATTGGACCATGCCCCCGCTGCCAATAATACTTATTAAGTTTTGTGAGCATTCCTCACAAATCTTGATAACTATGTTCATCTATAGAATCTTTATTGTTCTATGTAACTTGGCAAGAACTGGCCACTTGGATTCCGATAACTGCCGCTTTATTCTTAGGTTTGTGACCACAGACCACAGGTTTTCAGTAGGGTTCCAAATTCATGAGACTGAGATGATCATTGTAAAACTTTGGTTTTGTGTTTCTTTAACCATTTCTGTGTTGATTTGATAGCATGTTTGGCCTATCATCTTGCTGAAAGCTCTGTGTATGATCAAGTCCTGGCAGAGGCGACCAGGGTTTGGGCTAATATCCTTAGGAGGATTCAGTACTAGTGAACCACCAGCCACAAAGCAGCTCTAAAGTATCACTGATCCACCCCTAAATTTTGACAGTGGATATCGGGTACTTTCAATTCTATGCAGTATCCTTTTGTTGCCAAATATACTGATGGTGTGCATAACCAAATAAGTTTCATTTTGGTTTTATCAGGCCACAAGAGATGATGCTAGTTATAGTTGTAATGACATTTGGTGAAGTGCAGCTCCTTATTTTGTGAGATGCTCTCAGGAAGAGTTTCTTTCTTGCAATCCTTTCAAATAGCTTGTTTTTATGAAAGTGGTGCAATCCTTCACCATCCTCCTTACTGTGTGGGGGACAGTGTGCTCAATTACAAAACGATTATGTTTGCAATTCCTGGCAAATGTCCAACTGTTTCATACATATGAATCTTTCTCTTTTTTAATTGGTGTGTAAAGGTATTTTTAACTGCTTATGTAGTTTTTTTTTATATCCATTACCCAATTTGTGCAGGCCAAATAACCATCAGTCTCTTTTGTGTTAAAAAAAAGTCTTTATTTTTTCCAGAGGGCAAAGGGATTTTTCAAAATCATATTTATACCCAGTGAGTTTGTTGAGACTGAAAACAAATGAAAAATAATGTACTCTGATAATGAGCGATAATCTGCTTGCATTTATTTAAAATCTTGTTTAGGGGTGTTAATACCTTTGCTTATTTTTGAGGTAAATACTAGATCTAGACCTTATCCTGGTGGAATAAGGTTATAGAATCATTTAGTCAGATAAACAATAGTTGATAAACACATACACAAACCAAACCACTCTCACTATGTAGGTGTTAATCCGGCTGGGACGACAGCGATGGAGAATCAGAGGGCGGATCCAGACTGATGACAAACAGCTGTGGGATGAAGAGGAAATGGTTTTCCTCCCTCATATCCACGAGAGCTTTGAGATCAAGGTGAGTGACATGCACCCACACACACACCTGTTCAAACAGAACCTCCTCTGAAGGCAGTGATGACAAAACCCTTTTTTGTTCATTCATGATGGCTGCATCAGGTATTACATGACTGGAGAAACTATCTGAGAGACAGGGTTTAGCTGCTTCTGATGAAATGTTAACAAATTATAAAAGGATTTAGTGTATTTGTATTATTATGATATTGATTTTTCCCCCTGCATGCAATACTCCATTTTAAAATACCACAACAAACATAATTTAAATGTCCAGAACTGAAAGCCTATTAAAAAACCCAGGAAAACAAGCACTTCCACAATTTCAGGTTTAAGGAGAGCAGGGAAGGGCATAATAAAATTATCAGTTGTGCATTCAGGAACTGCAGCAATAGCGAAAACTCACCTGGATGGTGCATTTTAAAAGTGATTCTGCAGTAAATTTTGATATAATACTTTTACAAATTGGTTGTGATCACCACCATTAAAGTTATTTGTAAAGTGTTTTTTTTTTTTTTTGTCTAAATTTTCATTTCTCTTGTTTTTTCTTTCTGCTGAAAGGTGAAAGATCAGTTTTTGCCCATTTTTGCCTGAAATTATATGGTGGCATCCCTAATAAATATAGTTAACAGATATTAAATATATACTTGTCTAATGTTAGTTGAATCGAACACACAGTGATAGACTTTATTTCACATTAATGAACTCAAGTTAACATGATATAATGAGTTGAGTGCACCGGAGATGAGGTTGAAGGGGGTGGGGCTTCCAGCTAGTGTTGGTTAATATTGGAGAGATCAAAATGCTTGCTTATAACATTCCAGATTCATGTGTCTCCCATTTTCTTGGCGAGAAAAAGACTATACTTTTGGCATATTTTTGAGTGATAAGTTGCACTAGTGTACTCCGATGTTAAGTTGAGGAGCAGGTCTGGTAATATAATATAATAAGCAAAAACATCACTGGATATTGTGGCAGTGTAATATAGTGTAAGGATGATAAAATTGTGATATCTCACAAGCGTACTGTATATTATAGATTCCATTCTTACAACTACCTGCAGATAATACAAAATGGGTCCTACTTTTACCTTCACACCTAAGACAATTTAGTGGTCCAGAGTGCTTGCGGAGTTGTTGGTAAGAAATATGCCCCAATAAAACAGGCTAAAATAGTATGTTTTCAGACATCTTGCTCTGGAGATTTTTTTGCAGGGTATACTGAGCTGTAAAAAGTGACTTTCTGTTGCTTTAATCATGTTTTAGTTCCTACTGCTATGTCTTTTCAATTTTACCCTGCACTGATGGCGTGGCTTGACCGTAGCCATGACTCATGAGATCCATACAACATAAAATCTGACTTATGGAATGCCAAAGGGTCATAAAACAAGCACAGACTACTTTTAATACAGTGTAAAAATTGTGCAAATTTACAGCAGAATGGATGAATAGAGCTTATTATCATTTCCCCTGGCAAATTTTCTTCCCAGCTCGATTATGCAAATCCCACTTATGTGAACTAGTGCCTCGCCATACTCCTCACGGAGATCATCCACAGAGGCACTGCTTCTGGTTACCATGTCCCATAGTCCACTAGGACTAATATGAAACAATACCCATCTGCAGACCCATATGGCCTGAAGATTCATACCAATTCTTTCAATGGGAATCTAGGAAAGATGCCATAATGGCATGTTTGGGGTTGCTGACATTAGACATTTACGGCAAGACACACACCACCATTGCACATCACTGTAAGTGGTCGGCCAATAGAAACAAAACATTAGCTTGAGTAGTGTTTTATTTACCTTTAGGTACTAAGCTGTGGGGTTATAATGAGTTGCATGAAAACCATTTCTCCATGGCTTTTTGCTACCAACAAGTCGGTCATGGTTTCTACAGGTTCTGTACAGCTTGTTATTAGGGGTCAAAGCACCGAAGGGGGGTGGGGGTGTAAATATATCTAAATATAATATAAACATATAAATACCTCTATAACATATAATAAAATTACACTTATTTCAGGGCTCCTCCAAATAATATGTTTTCTTGACTATCAAGACAGGCACATTCATGAATTATGTGTGCCATGAAACACACAGCGTTTAGTCATCCTTATCTTCCATATCACGACCCTCTGCCCACTCACTCTTAGCTTTTTTACCAGGTGGTCCAAAGTAATTTAATACAGTCTCTCTCCCCTTCAAACTCTTCTCTCTCTTTCTTGCCTTTTTTGACTATCAACAAAAATAAGAGCACTAAATTGTCTTAGGTGTGAAGGTAAAAGTAGGACCCATTTTGTATTATCAGCCTGTGTCAGTGCAATTAAAAAATTTAAGTGGTACATTAAAAGCCCATAGTGGCTTGAGAATCTGCATAAATGACAGCTAAAACACTTTACAAACATTACATATCTCTCTATGTAATTATTGATCAAGTGTATATTTTAATAAATATGTAGGCTAACATTACTGTATATATAATACTTAGCAAGCTATGATAGTGAAAATAAATCAAGATGAATAAGGGCATTCAAAATAGATTAAACCTGAATCATTTCAGGTATGTACATCTGTTAAAGTAACTGCTTCTGTTAAGATGTTCAGCTCAGGTAAGACTGTAGGTATTATGTCCAACCACGAAAGTCAACATTTTGCAACCATACGCAGAAGCATTCCCATTGGCTGCAGTCTGTAGGTATTATGGCCAATCAGGAAAGTAAACATTGCACAACCACACACAGAATATCCCTGCTATGCTTTTGTGCAGAATTTGCATTTATGTGCTGAACTTGCTTTTGGAAGAAAAAAAAAAACAGTTTATAATATTGTCTTCTCTTTTTTGTCAAAGAAAAGACTAACATTTTTCGTCGTAGTTTCCGTTAATGAAATTAACATTATGTAATTGTTTCTTCTTCTTCTTCTTCTTCTTCTTCTGCCTTAAAATGGTCATGCAGACCATAACATAAATCCTTCAGAAATGAAACTTGGTCAATAGATCAGCCTAATGGCACTACTGTATAGTGCAGGGTTTTACATCTGAGGTCATATGCAAAGTTAGAGTGTGGACATACAAAGGGGTGGAGATAAGTAAGTCCGATTGAGCTGAAATTTGGTATGGTGTATCTATGTAGTAATCTGTAAGTGGATTTTTGAAAATGTCCAAAATACTTAAAAATATGGCCACCATCAGCCAGTCAGAATTCAGCAGGCATTTGGACCTTCAGTACAAGGTTCTGAGGTCTGCAAGGTTGCAGCAAGGTTGGGGCATGGTCATACATAGGGATGGAGTTTAAGTCCAAATAGCTGTTTCTCAACCTGTGGCTCATAGAACTTAGGGGTGGAGTTAAAGTCCAAATAACTGTTTTTCAAGAACCATAGGGCTGATCAAGCTGAAATTTGGTATGGTGGATCCATGATTTTTCATAATCCCTAATTACTGAAGAAACATAGCATCAAGTTTTAACGGGCATTTGACAAGGTTTCCATTAAGCTATCATCATGAAACTTGAATGTTAATTTCATGATAGTTTCATAGGGGTTGGAGTTAAGTTCAAATAGCTGTTTGCTGATCTACTAACCTGTAACTGGATTTTTAATCATCACCAAATTGCATCAAATGCACAGCTACTTCCAGCTTTTATTATTAGCTTTTACCAGGAATTTTAATGTCATACATAACAATCATATAACCAGTTTAAAACTATCTTGATGGCTGGTCAAATGCCAAGGAAAAGTTTTTAACTTGGATTTGAAAATAGTTAAGGTAGGAGCAGTTCTAATGTGTAGAGGCAGGTTATTCCAAAGCATAGGGCCAGCCACAGCGAAAGCGTCATCACCCTAAGCTTCAGTCTAGATCTGGGAACCGTTAGTAGCGCTTGATCACATGACATGAGAGTTCTAGAGGGATTATGAACAGATGGAAGCTCCGTAAGGTATGAAGGAGCTAGGTTGTTCAGAGATTTGTAAACTAGTAGGAATGTTTTGAAATCAATTCTATAGTGCACCGGTAGCCAGTGTAGTGAAGCAACAATAGGGGTAATGTGTTCACGCTTTTGTGTACCCGTCAGGAGTCTGGCAGCAGCATTCTGGACTAATTGTAATTGGGCTATAGATGTCTGATTATTTCCAGTGTAGAGAGAGTTGCAATAATCCAGATGAGAAGAGATAAAAGCATGTCACTTTTTGAAGATCCTTAAAAGTTAGAAAAGACTTGACTAAGTTGAAAAAAACTTGATCTGACAACCACGTTAATCTGCTTGTCAAGTTTGAGATCACTATCCAGTACAAAGCTGAGATTTTTTACATGCAGTTTAATATAGGATGCAAATTGATCCAAGTTAGGTATTAAATTTGGTGCAGAAATAGCTATCTCAGTCTCACTCTCATTTAAATGTAAGAAATTTTAAGACATTAAATTTGGTCCAAAAATAGCAATCTCAGTCTTGCTCTCATTTACATGTAAGAAATTTTAAGACAGCCATGATGTTAATTCTTTTAGGCATGTCAAAAGTGGTTCAAGAGCATTTGAGTCTCCAAGTTTCAGACACAAGTAGATTTGGGTATCATCAGCATAACAGTTAAAAGACATGTATCTTAAAGATAGCACCTATAGGGATCATGTAAGGGGAAAATAAAACGGGCCACTGGGGGACGCTATTCATGTTTTTACTCATTAAAAGAAGCACATCTCTTGTAAAATAAGGTGTACCATAAATCTTCATTATCTTGATTCTGTGGCACAAATTTGTGTTTTGGACCATTTTGAAATTTGCAAACAATATGGCTGCCACAGGTCAATAAATTTTTATGAGGAGGAGCCTCATTTACATAGACAGATGAGTGCTTGTATAAAGGGTATCTAGAAGACATGATTCTGAGGTCATGTTTGGGGCATGATCATACCTGAGGTGGAGCTGAGGCGAGATAACTTTTTCAGGACCTGTAAGTCACATCGAGCTGATATTTGGCATACTCCATCTACAGTATGTGCTAATGTGTAAGTGAATTTATGAACATTTGCATAATTTGCTAAATATATTTTTGCTAAATAGTAACTAATCCTCATTAAAAATGTTGAGATTTGCAAACAACTTGTCCCCATATGCCAATCATTTCTAGTAGGGCTGTAAGTTTGATGTGTCTGTAAGTTTGATTTACAGACACAGCTGTAACTGAGGACTGGTTACATAATTCTGAATTGCGTCTTAAGGGCAATGTTATTAAGAGATGTGCAAAGTTTGGGGTATAGATGTCAATAGGGGGCAGAGTTAAGTTCAAATAGCTGTTTCTGAGGAAACAATTGAGCTAAAATCTGGTGTGCTATATTGTCCTGCTAATCTGTAACTGGATTTTTAATTTCCACTGGGCTACATTTAAAACATGGCTGCCTTCAGCCATTTGGCTTTCACCAACATATCACACAATTTCAGACATTTCCTACTCATCAAGTTCTGTGAGCAATCCTCCCAAAACTTGATAAGCATGTTCATCTATGGATTTTTTATTGTTCTGTTTAACTTGGCAAGAACTGGCCACTTTGGGGGTGAAATTTGCTGAAGGTGCTTGAAAGGTGCTTGATTGCTGATTGCAGCTATATTTAGAGGGCCAAGCACATATTGCTTGTAACCCTGTTGTTTTCATTTCTTCTTTTTCTTGTTCTTCTTGTTCTTCTTCTTTGTTAAAACTGATTGCATAGACTAAACTGTAGGTCCAACAGTATGTACAGTAGTACTCCCTCCTGCTACACAGACAAGAGAGATGGGCCCAATTGACCTAATGGTGGCGCTATAGTGAAGAATTTTGTTTTGGCTAATATCTCGAATAAAATTCTACTTATTCCTCCAATACTTATTATTATTGGGTTCTCCTGAACAAAAAAGTCTCAAGACCCATGTAGCTCTGCCCACTTAGATTTTTTAGCTAATTTGCATGATATGCAAAACATAGTTTTGAGAACTTGTTCTTGGATTTTTGTTCTATCTTCATAGTTTTGGTGTCAATGTAGTGTCCGATATAACAGGTAATGCAAAAGATACAGTGCCCTCCACTAATATTGGCACCCTTGGTAAATATAAGCAAAGAAGGCTGTGAAAAATTGCTTTTATTGTTTAACCTTTAGATCTTTTGTCCAAAACATTAACAAAAATACTCTGCTCTCATGGATATCAAACAATTGTAAACAAAAAACCTCCCTACCTCCCAAGATAACAGCTCTGAGTCTTCTCCTATAATGCCTGATGATGTTGGAGAATACTCTCCTGTTCAGTTCACCCCACAGGTTTTCTATGGGGTTCAAGTCAGGGGACTGGGATGGCCATGGCAGGATCTTGATTTTGTGGTCAGTAAACCATTTTTTTGTTGATTTTGATGTATGTTTTGGATCATTGTCCTGCTGGAAGATCCAACCATGGCCCATTTTAAGCTTTCTGGCAGAGGCAGTCAGGTTTTCATTTAATATCTGTTGATATTTGATAGAGTCCATGATGTATCCTAACAAATGTATCCTGGTGTTTATTGCCAAAAAGCTCTATTTTGGTTTCATCTGACCATAGAACCCAATCCCATTTGAAGTTCCAGTAATGTCTGGCAAAATGAAGATGCTTGAGTTTGTTTTTGGATGAGAGTAGAGGCTTTTTTCTTGAAACCCTTCCAAACAACTTGTGGTGATGTATTGAGGTATATAGCATATATCTTTATGCTGTACGCTAATCTGCAAGAGGATCTTTGATGATGACCCAGTTACTTAAAACACAGATCTCAGCAGGCATTTGAAAAGGTAAACACTGAGCTGTTGTCACTTGAAACCATGGTCCCTCTAAGGACCCCCTAATAATTGATATAGTCTAGCTGATATTGGCCTCTGTGTCTGCATCTTTTTGCTATATGGTAATTTTGGCTGATTTGTGATCTGCCGTCTTTAATTTTCTGAAAAAACTTCATTTCCAAACTAGTCCTCAGTTGTCCATCTGATCAGCATACCATATGAAATCTAGCAAGTAGAGAGTTTGCTGACAAAATCATACTAAAACAATTTGAATTGGCTAAAAGGTTTGGCCGCTATAGGTAAATGAAATTTTAAGCCATTTCATGCATGTACTAAAACATCTGTATCTTCTGAATGCAAAGTCAAATTTCTACGGACTTTACAATGCATAGTCAGTAGGACACTCTCTGACAGCTCTCTGATAGCAAAACCACTCTGGCCCTGATCTGGCCCAAGCCTTTTCCAAGATCTGTAACAAACCGGCACAGATGCATTCTGCAAATCTGAGGTGAATTTAGACCAGAGCTGACCAAGCTCAACATTTAATTTTATCACATTCAGCCCAGATCAGGCACAAACCAATGACTAATTTACACATTTGGTCCAAATGTGGCCCAGAATCAGTTACAGTTAGACCAACACTGGCCCAGCTCCGCACCTTAAACCCCTGCTTATGCAAGGCAGATGTGGCCCAGATCTTGTAGCTTTATTTCCATATGAATGATAATAAATGCTATATTTTGACATATTTAGTTGTTTTTTTTTTATCTTCCAAAGACTTAAAATGCTGTTTTAATTCTTATAACAACTTTATCTTGCCAAAACCATGTGTAGAAACAAAACTTTGCCAGAAATTTTTTTTTGACAAGTTTAATAATTTATTTTTTTGCACAGTTATTTTCAAGGATTGATAGTGGAGGCAGATGCACTTGCAGATTGATGTCTATTATAGTGAAACACATGAAAAAAAGGATATGAACATGAAACAAAAACAAGAATTAGATACTCATGGCAAGAACATGAACTCTAATGTAAATGGCATACAACATGACTACAAAAGAGAAAACTACATAAGACACACAGAATCCAGAATTTAATAGTGACACTAATTAGGTGAAACAGGTGAGGGTGATAAGTGAAGCATGTGACTTGTAATGTGTTGGGGCTGCTGGGAAATGTAGTTCTGCACCATGCACATGAGGTCACTAAAATTATATATTGGTGTCCAATATATCCCATTATTTATTCTCTATGGGGCCAGAATAACCGCACTTTCTGGCCAATTCCGGCGAAAATTCTGAAACACAACATGTATATAGAACAACATGTGTATAGCTAGAAAACTAATGTTTGGGGATCTAAAATATTTTTTGTACTGACTTGATAATGTAGAAGTCGTAAAATAAAAAAAAATAACTATAATGATAACTATATTTGCGTCCACGCCAACGAACAATATAACGGTCTGTTTAGCTCTCGCGCTGCGGTTTCAAAGCGAAAATGGATGAGACTTTCTGACTTTAACCAGCAGATGTCCTCAGCATGCTACGTTTCGAGCGCACCTAAACAGTGAATCTATCTAATCTACCTAAACAGTGAATTTAGCTAACGTAGTCAATGTAGTGGAATAAAAACAACACCTAGTCTTTTTCACTGCAACTTCAAAGGAAGCAAGACGGTGTTGTCGAAACTAGCGCTGGATACTTGAGGTAATTTTATGTTTGCTAGCCTGGCATTATGATCTCATCTCCGTTAATATTTCTCACCATTCATTCCGAGGGTATAACGGTTGTTTTCTATATATCGGTTTTCTTTAAAGCATCTTTGTAAAGGGTCAAACAGTGAAGGTGCAAGCGCTTTAGATTTGAATGGAAGATGATCTCTTCAGAATTTCTTGAAAATCGGATGAATGGTCTAGTAGGAGTTTGAAAAAGTAGGTTTTTCATGAAAATTCAAAATAGTGGGAAATCTAGTCGGCCAGAAATTAAATGGGGTCCATTCAACTGAACACGAGCCAAGGGATCAGGGAATTGAACCATTATTATGCTAATAATGGTTCAAAAGTTATTAGCATAAACGTGAGTGCAACTTTGAGCTGTTGGTGGCACTAGAGGGTTTGAGAAAGAGACTCGGGTTAAGTTTGAGACTGTCCTCTATCTGTGTGCCAAATTTCATAACTTTCTCACAAGCAGTTCTATGGGCTGCCATAGACTCAAGAGCGGAAGAAGACGAAGAATAAAGAACACTAACAAAAACAATGTACCTATGTACCTTCGGTGCCTCGCCCCTAAATACAGCTGCAAGTGGCGATCATTGGGGTCCAAGCAGCATGGCAAAGTGGAGAAAAAGTCTAAAACATACCAACTTGAAAGAATTGTTTGTGTTGTGTATAGGGCATGAAATTACTTGTTGGGATAAACTTGGCATAGAGAGTAGGCTACAATGAGTAGGTTTAAAAGGATGTCTTTTTTTTTTTAGTTTAGTTTTTTTTATTGTTAATCATTATATGCAGAATCATTATATTAATTATATAGGAGTATGGTCAGGGAAGAGATCTGCACAGGCTGTTGTCATGAACCCAAGTGCTTGGATCTTTATTGATAATAGCAGACGCAGGTGAGTAATAGCTAATGTGGATGATAAGAGCAGAATATGACAGCAATAGTTGATAGTAACAATGGTAGACAATTGATGAAACACAGGTATGCATACCAAACTGGAGAAGACGATTATCCACAAAAAAGATGAGGAAGGACCACTACAGAAAGGCAATGCAGTCCTTGTTGAGTCTAGACAAAGGGTGAATATGAGGCAATTATTTTTGGAGTCCTTGATGAACAGGATAATTGATGGCAGGTTTGTATTGTTAGTAGTCCAGAGAGAGGGAGTGGAAAGTGGGAGGAGGCCGAGAGACTGGTGGTGGAGTGACAAGAATTACATGGTTTATATGAGAATGGTCTCTCTGTATGAACACTTTTATCCTTGTACCTTAGTGTTCATTTTATTATTGCTTTTGACACAATAAATAAATGTCTACACAAATGTTAATCTATATATTATATTAAAAAGACAATAATATTGTCTTTTCATTTTAAATGGACAGCAATATATTTAATCATCTCTGCTAATTTGACCAATGTGTTTTCAAAATTACGACAAAAATTAAGTTAACATTTAAACGTTGAGTATTTCACACATTTGTTTGCAAACTAATTTTATAAAACTTGGGAGATATTGTTAGAGTACCATGGTTCTATGCATTTAATCAAATTTTTATTACGTTGAGTTATTCAGCCATTCAAACTGATGGAAACTGATAGAAAAAGATTAGACTTAAAAAGATTTATTATCCTGTGCCTCCCTCTTGTGGGCAACATTAGCATTACAGCCTCCATCTGTCACTCACATTGAGATAAATTGCTGATAATATAGAATTTGCTGTTAGCCCCCGGAACATCAGAAATTCATGACATTTGGAAATTTTCTCAGACTATCCTGTTGTCCATTTGTAGGACAAATTAAAATAAATAAATAAAAAAAAAATTCAGAAAATTAGAATAGCAGATAGATTTTATATCTAAAAATAAAAATTATATATACATTTTGTAGGGCTTGATGCAAGGATTCATATGAAGCAAGAATTGTATGCTAGTCTGCACAGATGCAGAGTTATTAGCAAAAAGTCATCATAAGGTTGTGGAGTTATAGTGGTTTTTCAGTTTTAGCACCTCCCATTGGCTGAATTTGATGCAACAGAATGTCCTCTTGTCTATGTCTATCAAGTTTTGTTAAGGTTGGATATAGATCAGTTTATAAAAATGGGCATTGCCTGACCAACTAATTAACATATATTTTTGCAATGCTTTGATGAATCAAAATTCTTTTGATAACTTTTTGTCAGGAAGGCCAGGGGATGATGCATGCCAAGTTTCATACGAATTGGATGAACGGCCTAGGACAAGTTAAAAAAAAGTAGGGGTTGTTAGGGTTTAAAGCAAGGATTCAGAAGAAACAAGACTTTTGATTCTATCACACGTTTGCAGACTTATTAGCTAATGCGTAACGTTGCTTATTATAGTGCCACCCTGTGGCTGATTTTCAAAAAATTTGGTATAAATATTTGATTTTATATGATGTACAAACGTCCGTTTTCCATATGGCCTTCAGATTTGATGTAATTAACCACTGAAATTTGATCTTTTATGTATCTGGTTTTTTATGTATCTGAGCCATATTAGACAATATGTTATGAAGTCCACGAAGAAGATGCCTACCAATTTTCAACTTCATTGATCATACTGTTGGGGAGTTACAGTGATTTTTCAGTTGTAGCGCCCCCTAAGGGCAGAATTTGACGAAAGTTTGTGGCCATTCTCAGAATCTTTGTCAAAGTGTATAAAGTTTAGACATTGAGTTCAGAATATATAAATCAATTCGTACAAATGGGAATTGCCTGACCAATTAATTTGCTAATATCTTTGCAACACTTGATAAAGTTTTGTCATGAGGGTCTGTGGATCATGCACGCCAAGTTTCATACAAATTGGACGAATGGCCTAGGAGGAGTTCAAAAAAGTACTTTTTCAAAAAATTCGAAATGGTGGAAAGATTTTCATGACGGAAATGAAATTAGAGATATATTTGATATGTTTTGTAGGGCATGACTCAAGGATTCAGTGGAAAAGAGAATTTTGATTCTAGCCCGTACGGTTCCAGAGCTATGAACCAAAACACAAACTAGTGTCCGATAGACGTGTGTCAATGTGCCTGAGTAGTGGGTGGGTAGTTTCTGACCATCCAACCAAGTTTGGTGTCTCTATGACTTACAGTCTCTGATGCCCAGACACTTTTAGGGGAGAAAAAGAAGAAGAAGAAGAAGAAAATCAGTACAAATACAACAGGGTTCCAGCACTTAGTGCTTGGACCCCTAAATATAGCTGCAAGCAGCAATTATGGGGCCAAGCACCACAGAGGCAAAGGAAGGAGATAAGCATTATTTTAGAATGGTCATGATTTTATGACAAACCACACAGAAGTTCTATGCAATAATATGCTTTTTTCATATCTCGTGAACGCTCGGTGGTGCTGTTCTGAAACTTTGCAGCTACTCTCACGTCATGATGAGTTATACTAAGATTGGTCTGAATACAAGAAAGTTTTAATCAATCAACTGCAATTCCATAACTTTTTGCCAGCATGACCTGAAGATGATCTGCTTCGATTTTGGTGTAAGGAATCAGAGGAAAAAAGAATTTGTTTCTAGCCAGTATGGTTCAAAAGTTATTAGCATAAACAAGAGTGAAAATTTGAAGTTTTGAAGTGAAGTGAAGAAAATTTTGAAAAATCAGAAGTTATAAGCAAAAATGTGTTTTTTTTTCATATCATGAAAACTAGGTGGCACTGTTCCATTTCAAAATGGCGGACAGTAAGTTCGGCCAACTATGGCATAATTGGGATCTTTGTTCTCGGCATGACCCAAAGAATCTATCAAGACCAGTCTCATGACAATAAACAAAAGTAATCAAGAGCTATTAGCATTTTATTAAATTGCATTATAATTTAATGTAATGTAATAATTTGTGTACCTTCAGGGCATATTGCTGATAACAGAGACCAAGGTTCGTAATGATTCGCCAAGGCGTTCGTAAAATGCAGCATCTTTTGTCTAATTCAAAATGGCTCGGTATGCCGCACAGAATCTAAACAGACCAGGTTCATGATTTTACAACAAACTGTTCATAAGTTATTTGCAAAAATGTGCTTTTTTCATATCTTTAGTATTTGAATTTGGTGTGAATATGCTAAAGCGTTACTGAGATCTAGCCTCACGTTCATTTTTGCGTGTTTGCCATTGAATTTGTATGTGTGTTATTCGAGAAAAGTTTGACCAATCAACTTGTAATTTGAGAACGAAAAAATAGGTTTTTCAGAACATTAAAAATGGCAGAAAATCCCGTAAGTTCTCGTCGCATTGTGCATGTGGAAATGCTCTTACTTTCACTATTAAACATAGCCATGAGTTCTACTGTCAATTTTTTATGATGTGATTTCACCAAGCGTTTTAAAGATCTCCCATCATGATCATTCAAGATTTTGAACATTCATTTTTCCGACCACATTTCTTCCTCAAAGTTGACCGTTCACCACTCTCCTTCCAGGTTTTAATGCGATGGACAGTTCTTAACCCAATCCCGGGGATTTCAGCAATCTCCTTAGTTGTTTTCTTTGCTTGATGCAGGCCAATAATTTGCCCCTTCTGAAACACAATAACCTCTTTTCCACGATCATAGGATATGTCTTCCGACATGGTTGTTTAAGAAATGAGAAGCTGCATCAGCTAGGGTTAAAAGAATTGTTGCCAGCTGAAACATATTAATCACTGCAATAATGATCCAATCATAGGCTCTTAAGTATTTGCTTATTTAAATCCAAACAGCTACCTTTTTTTTGAAAGGCAGTGTGTATGTTCAGAAGTGGGTAGAGTAGCTAAACTCAGGGCGACACTTTGTGCCGGTTTGGTCTGCATGATCAGTTTTAGGGCAGAATAATAATAATAATAATAATAATAATAATAATAATAATAATAATAATAATAATCCTTACAATGTCAATAGGGTTTCAGCGCTTTGCGCTTGAATATACTGTAGCTGCTATCAGCAATTATTGGGGTTCAGTCACTTCAGGGCTTTTAAGGACATGTGTGAAAAGATATTACTTAATATTGTGCAATCATCTAAGCACCTATATCAGAGAAAAAGCAAGGTAATTGTAAGAAATATCGGCGTTCATTAAGCTTGTCTAATAGCTGCTTTCACAAAAAGATTCACAACTGTCCTCATAGACCTTGATGGGACCTTGGACAAAGACACTTCCTGCAAGATTTCAAGTTGATTGGACCAATGGTTCCATATTTAGTGGCAATTTCATGTTTTGTCACCACCAACTGGTCACGCTCAGAAATTTTTAAAAAAATTTTATTTTATTTATTTTTTATACAGGTTTAGAGGTTTGGTGCAAATATCTCATTCCATTCAAGAGTTATAGCCATTTAAGTAAAAGTGGCCTTGCCCACTTCAAAAGTTTTGACATGCCCTCGAGAGGGTAAAGTTCACAAAAGTAGTTTTTTTAATGAATCTCAAATATTTGATGAATGATTTGACTGACACCAATGGTTCTGGAGGCAAACTTGTTCTGAATCAACAGCTCTATCAAATGGTATGAATTACTTGTGTTTGTGTGAAACATTGCAGTATATAAAACCATGTACGTGCATGAAAAATGTGCTAGAGTGCCCCAGTGGCCAATTGATTTCAAATTTCTCACAGACGTCTGGGGCCAAGAGGCAAACAGGTCCACCAAGTTTCGTTCTGATCAGCCTTTGTTAACCTCGTCGAATAGCTGCTGAAATTTGATTGGCCAATGGCAGCCATGTTTCTCGAGATACATGAATTTCCTCATAAATATTGATTGGACCTTTGACAAAGACAGTGCATGCAGATTTTCAAGTCAGTAGGACCAATGGTTCCATAATTAGAGCCAATTTCATGTTTTTTCCTGCTGTAGCACCACCAACTGGTCGTGCTCAGTAATTTTTTTACAAGTTTCTTCAGATTGGCCACATAAATAAGTTGTACACCATACACACCAAACGGTTCAATAGTTACAGCCATTTTTGTAACATTTTTTGTTTTGATCAGCGTAGCGCCCCCGTGTGGTCGATTGGGGTGAGACTTTGTGCCGGTGCAGACTGGAGGAGTACAACAATCCCTCAAAGTTTCAAGTCTCTAGGCGTTATGGTTTGGTCTGCACTATAAGTTTTAGGGCAGAAAAAAAATACAATCATGTGAAAAAATAAGTACACCCCATGGAAATTGTTGCCTTTTTTTTAAAAACATATTTGGACAAGCAAACATTTGATAATCTTTGCCATTTGATCAACAGTGCCTATTAATGAAGTTGACATACTTGAACAAAATCACAAGGAAAGTTTGCTTTTTCAGTCATTTATTCAACAGAAAGTACAATAGATGTGATATTCTTCTGTGGAAAAAGTAAGTACACCCTTGGCCTCAGAAGCTAGTATTGCCCCCTTTAGCATAACTTCTTCTAGGCGTTTTGCATAATTGTTCACCAGGCTTGCTGGAATTTTTGACCACTCTTCCAGGCAATATTTTTTCAGTTGCAAGATGTTGGAGGGTTTTCTTGCATGTACTGCCCGTTTCAAATCCCACCACAACATTTCAATGGGATTCAAATCCGGGCTTTGACAAGTCCATTCCATAACCCTCCATTTCTTCTTTTTGAGCCATTCCTTGGTGGATTTGCTAGTGTGCTTAGGATCATTATCCTGTTGAAAGGTCCATTTTCAGTTTAATTCAAACTTTTGGACAGATGTTCTCACATTATCTTCAAGCACTCTTTGATATGATGCAGAATTCATAGTTGAATCAATGAATGCAAGTTATCCAGTCCCTGAGGCAGTGAAGCAACCTCAAACCATAACATTTCCACCACCATGCTTCACAAGTGGTATGAGGTGCATCTCCTGAAAAGCTGTCTTTGGTCTGAGCCAAACATGTCTGCTGTTACTGTGGCCAAACAACTCTATCTTTGATTTGTCTGTCCAGAGCACATTATTCCAAGGCCTGATCTTTGCCTATATGCTCATTGGCAAACTATAATCTTGCAATGGCTTTTTCCTGGCACACCTCCCATGCAGGTCAAATTTGTGCAATCTCTTTCTGGTTGTAGAAGCATGCACTTTGACACAAAAAGTTGCAAGACTTACTAGCAGATACTGTGATGGAATTTTGGGGTCCTTGGAGACTTCTTTTTGCATCAGACCGTCTGTTCTTGGGCTGAATTTGCTGGCACGGCCAGTCCTGGACAAATTGTCAGTCGTTTGAAATCTCCGCCATTTGTAGATGATTTTCCTTACAGTGGAATGATGTATTTCAAATAATCATGGCATGACGACACCACACACCTCAATAGCAAAGGGAACACCTGACACTAGATATGAGAGGGGTATAAATAAGACAGGTTCCACCTGCACTCCCTAAGCAGGTTCTAATCACTGGCACCCAATCTTGAATGCCTGATTCAAATTATATGGATTTTAAGGTGTGATAAATGTAGGGGCGTACTCACTTTTTCCATGTGACTACTCTGTTATTTGTTAATTTTGAAATTTATTGTGAAAATTTTGTCATTTGATAGAGTGTATCAACTTTATTAATAGGCACTGTTTCAACGATAGTCAAATGTTTGCTTGGCCAAATATGTCAAAAAAGCCAACAATTTCCATGTGGTGTACTTATTTTTTCACATGATTGTAAATAAATAAATATATAAATAAATAAATACAACCCCATTTCCTTAAAAGTTGGTATTTTTTCTAAAATGCAATAAAAACAAAAATCTGTGACTTGTCAAGTCTCTTGAAACTTTAATTAACTGACAAAAGTACAAAGAAAATATATTCAATGTTTTCACTGACCAGCTTAATTGTATTTTGTTAATATAAACAAATTTTGAATTTGATGCCTTCATCACACTAAAAAAAGTTGGGACAGAGGAAAAATAAGACTGAAAAGTTTATAGAATATTCAAGTAACACCATTTTGGAGGATCAGGTTAATCGATAACAGGGGAGGGTATCAGGATTGGGCATAAAAGGAGCATCCACCAAAAGCTCAGTCTTTGTAAGCAAGGGTGGGTCGTGGCTCACCACTTTGTGCCAAACTTTGTGAGAGAATTGTCAGTCAGTTCAAAATGAACATTGCTCAATGCAAGAATACAAAGAATTTAGGTCTTTCACCATCTACAGTGCATAATATTGTGAAAAGATTCAGGGAATCCGGAGAAATCTCATTGCATAAAGGGCAAGGCCGGAGTTCCCAAAACGATTAAAAAGTGTAATTAAAAGGAAGGGTGATGTAACACAGTGGTAAACATGTCTCTGTCCCAACGTTTTTTGAGTATGTTGAAGGCATCAAATTTTAAATTTGTTTATATTTACAAAATACAATTAAGTTGGTCAGTGAAAACATTGAATATTTTTTCAAGATATTTTTCAGTCATAGTTTCAAGAGATTTGACAAATCACAGATTTTTGTTTTTATTGCATTTTAGAAAACACCCAACTTTTATGGAAATGGGGTTGTAAATAATGTAATGTAACGAACATCAACAATGGGCGAGGAGGAGGCGGGAACTCAAACGTAAAGTTTAATTATGAACAGACCGTAAACCACAAACATAGGTCAAACATAAAACACACGTGTGTCTCTCTCTCTCCCTCTGCTGTTTCCAGCGACTCCTTTATCGCTCTATCACACTGATTAGACAACTCAGTGCCAGGCATGTGTCCTCACAACCTAGCCCTTTCCTCCTCCTCGTCACACTCCTCCGTGGCCAGATTCAGGCCCCTGGCCTGACGTACATCCCCTCCCCCCCTTCTGGGAAGAACAGTGCTGCCCTTTTGGCTATGTCCATCAGCCGGCCGGCCCTGCATCCTGGGAGTGAAAAGAGAGATGACGGGAGGAAGAGGTGACAGAGAAGAAGCAAGTGGGAGAGATAACAAGAGGGAAAGAGAGGGGAGAGAGAAAGAAAACTGGTTCACCTTCTCCCAGACACACTGTCATCTTATCGCCGGGAAGCGATCCCCTACAATGCTGGACGCTGACACTGGACCTCCTGGCGGACAACTGCGGCTCCTCCCCTTTTCAGACGGCCACATCTCGGCCTCCCCATGATTGTTACTGCTCTGACCTGAAAATGTTTTCTTCTTTCAATTTAAAAACATAGAAAGGTATTTATGTTTTTTTTCTCATCAGTCTTGGCCTTTCCCCCACTTTGTACAAGTTTAGACAGGTCTCACAACGATGTGTGCCAAATTTGGTAAAGATTGGACAAAATTTGGAGGAGGAGTAGCAAAAATGCTACTAGAGAAGCAAAGTGCGCAGAGTAGAGGTATAAGTGCAGAATTTTTATTTTTTTATTTAAAATTTTTTACAGCCTCACTTCGTTTTTGGTGGCTTTGCCGCCAGATTTGTTGGCACATTACTGGCAAATCGTTTGAAATATCAACATTCTTTTGCCCAGGTTGGTCCGAAGACAACGTATGCCAAATTTTGTGGTGATTTGACATAATTTGTAGGAGGCATAGCAAAAAACAGTTTTTGACAAAATCCAAGTGGTCGACGGGAAGTACACTAGAATTTCAGATGTTGGTGTGCATTCACTACCAACAATAAATATACAGAACAGGACAATAAATACACAAGACAATAAATAAACACAACATGAGCTGTAAACTGTAGACTGTTGTGTAGCAGCACAAGTATATCAGCAATCTTGGCAGCAAAAAAGAGTTACATAAAATAAAAGTGACATGTGCAATGGTACTGAGTCATATTGGGTTACATGTTTGACTAGCAAAGATTTGGGCATTGGGAGGCAGCAGGGTGTTGAGTAATCTGACTGGCTCAGGGAAGAACCTGTTGCAGAGCCTGCTGGTGGTGGCACAGATGCTCCTGTACCTTCTGCCCGATGGCAGGAAGATGAAGAGTCCATGAGATGGGCAAGATGGGTTGTCCACCATGCTAGTGACTCTGCAGATGCAGTGGTTGTTGAATGAGGTGTCGATGGTGGGTAGAGAGACTCCGATGATCTTTTTAGCTGTCTTCACAATTCGCTGGAGGGTCTTGTGATCGGAGGCTGTGCTGTTCCCATACCACACGGCGAGACAGCTTGTCAGGACTCTCCCTATCGGCCCTCTGTAGAAGGAGGTGAGGATGGGGAGAGAGGAGGTTGGCGCTCCTCAGCCTCTCCTGGAAGTGGAGGCGCTGCTGAGGCTTCTTGGTTAGGCAAGTGGTGTTGAGAGTCCAGGAGAGGTCCTCCGTCATGTGCACACCAAGAAACTTGGAGCTTTTGACTCTCCACAGTTGTTCTGTTGATGTGCAGTGATGAGTGGTCAACTTGGGTCTTCCTGAAGTCGACAATCATCTCTTTAGTCTTATAAAAATTAAGAGATAGATTGTTGTCTCTACACCATTCTGCAAGCTTGTTCACCTCCTCTTTGTATGCTGATTCGTAATTGTTGTTGATGAGGCCCATGACTGTAGTGTCATCAGCAAAATTGATTATGTGATTAGAACTGAGCTTTTCAGCACAGTCATGCGTTAGCAGGGTAAACAGCAGTGGACTGAGCACACAGCCTTGGGGGAGCGCTGATGTTCAGTGCGGTGGTGCTGGAGGTGCAGTTGTCGATCCAGTCAGAAAGTACAGGATCCAGTTGCAGAGGGAGGTGGTCAGAGGTGGACACATTGGCCTTTGCTATGCGGAGGGCTGCCTTGTTGTCAGACCTGAAGGCAGTGTCTCGTGTATTCAGCAAGGAGCACAATTCAGCAGTCATCCACAGATTCTGGTTTGTGCATGTGGTGATGGTCTTGTAGGTCACATCATCTATGCACTTGCTGATGTAGCCAGTCACTGATGCTGTGTATTCTTCCAGGTCTGTGGTGTTGTGGTTTGTGAAAGCCTCTCTGAACATACTCCAGTCTGTGTGCTCAAAACAGTCCTGAAGTGCTGAGATAACCTCAGATCAGGTTCTCACCTGTTTCAGAACCAGTTTGGCATGTTTCAGTAGTAGTCTGTATGCTAAGATGAGCAGAACAGAGAATTAGTCTGTGCAGCAGATGTTTGGGTGGGGCGCAGCCTTGTAAGCACAGAGAATATTGGTGTAAACAAGATCTAAAGTTTTTCTGCCACGGGTTGCAAAATTAACATGCTGGTGGAATTTTGGCAGCCCTGATTTCAGATTTGAATGGTTAAAGTCTCCAGCAACAATTAAAAATCCATTGGGGTGCACTGTAGGTTATTGATAGCCCTGTAGAATTCACTTAGCACTTCCCTTGCATTAGCGCTGGGTGGAATGTACACCACAACAACAACAAGTATGGTGGTAAACTCTCTGGGGAGGTAGAATGGCCGCCATTTCACAGCCATAATCTCTACCAGTGATGAACAGTAGCTTGAGACCACAACAGCATTCCTGCACTATTCGTTGTTTATGTAAAACACACAGACCACCACCACGAGTCTTACTAGACAGTGCTGCTATCCTGTCAGCACAATGTGTGGTTAGCCCAGCTATCTGAATGGCTGTGTCCGGAACGCTGTTGTTGAGCCATGTTTCTGTAAAAATGAAAAAAACAGCAGTCCCTGACTTCACGCTGGGTATTTAGCTGTAGTCTGAGTATGTCCAGTTTATTGTCCAGAGAGCAAACATTGGAGAGGAGAATGGTGGTAGAGCCGGATGGCTAGGGTTAGCCTTTAGCCCAGCACAGATGCCAGCTCCCTTAATGCGTTTCCACTGCCTCGCACAATGTTTCCGGTGCCCTCGCTCCTGGCCAGCGGCATCAGGCAATATTCAATTCAATTCAGTTTTATTTTTATAGCACTTTTAACAATGGACATTGTCCCAAAGCAGCTTCACAGAAATATATAAATTCAGGATATAGATTTTAAATGTATGAATTTATCCCTTATAAGCAACAGCATCCAACAGCATCCAAACATCCCAGTTCACCTCAACACTCTATGCCCATGAGCCCTCTAGATCTGCTCCTTATTCATAAAAGGTGTAGTGAAAATTAGCTGTTTGGGTTAATTTGATATATTCTCCACCATTTTACATAAGTAAAAATTACAGTATCTCACAAAAGTGAGTACACCCCTCACATTTTTGTGAATATTTTATTATATCTTTTCATGGGACAACACTGAAGAAATGACACTTTGCTACAATGTAAAGTAGTGAGTGTACAGCTTGTATAACAGTGTAAATGTGCTGTCCCCTCAAAATAACTCAACTCACAGCCATTAATGTCTAAACTGCTGGCAACAAAAGTGAGTACACCCCTAAATGAAAATGTCCAAATTGGGCCCAAAGTGTCAATATTTTCTATGGCCACCATTATTTTCCAGCACTGCCTTAACCCTGTTGGGCATGGAGTTCACCAGAGCTTCACAGGTTGCCACTGGAGTCCTCTTCCACTCCTCCATGACGACATCACAGAGCTGGTGGATGGCAGAGACCTTGCGCTCCTCCACCTTCCATTTGAGGATGCTCCACAGATGCTCAATAGGGTTTAGGTCTGGAGACATGCTTGGCCAGTCCATCACCTCAGCTTCTTTAGCAAGGCAGTGGTCGTCTTGGAGGTGTGTTTGGGGTCGTTATCATGTTGGAATACTGCCCTGCGGCCCAGTTTCCGAAGGGAGGGGATCATGCTCTGCTTCATTATGTCACAGTACAGTACACTCCCCAGTGCCGGCAGCACTCATGCAGCCCCAGACCATGACACTCCGACCACCATGCTTGACTGTAGGCAAGACACACTTGTCTTTGTACTCCTCACCTGGTTGCCACCACACACATATCCTAAACATAGTGAAATATTATTTTAAGAGCATGTAGCAGAATCGCAATTCAAGGCAATAGACACTTGTAAGCAATAAGAACACGTATATTTAAGAACAGACGAGACTTTATTGAACTAATCTAACATATAAACACACGCACACACACACACACACACACACACACACACACACACACGCATACATAAACGGGTGATAATGAAGTTCCGAATCTCTAACGTTGCATGCTATTTCACAGACCATGATCTGAACGAACCATCAACTTATTAAGTTATCTTCACTTCATTTAGAAGGGCTCAACTTATTATAGACACCAGATTAGCTAGATTCTGGGGTATTGCGCTTGCCTTAGCTGTGTTGAAGGGATTTCGTCGTTACGTCGTGGTGTCGTCAGCGGTCTGGTCGGTGAGAGGCGTCTCGGAAGACCAATCAGAATGCTGAGTGGAATGAAGGCGGGAGGCTTGAAAAGCAGGCAGTGGCTCTCGCTGGGTCCCCAGTCTGAAACGTGATCTGATCTCCCCGATGTTGATTGGCTCTGGAGACCCTCCGCCGACCCCGTCCTTCGAAGCATGCCAAGAAGCAGGAGATACGAGAGAGAGAGTGAAGCAAGTGACGAGCCGCCAAATCTCCACCTATTATGCTAATCAGCCCACTGTCCCTGCGGATGAGTGGTTTAACGTGAAATGTGTGGATTAAACTTTGTCCTGAAATATTGCATGTACATACCAGCACAATCTACACAAATTTCCTTACTCTTATGATTTAGGAAATCACTCAATGAACACGTACATACCAAACAAGACATGTTTGACTATACTTAAAGTACATTACTAATATTTAAAACACAATGATCCTCCTAGGGCACTAATACATGCAAAATCGAACAATTTGTGGAAACTTAATGGTGATACACATGAAGAAAATAGAACAACACATGGTAGGAAATAGGTGATTGCAGTTGTTCAAAGATGTATTAATTCCCACAGTCGTTGCTCCTGGTAGGCGCCGATTGTGGAATGTGTGAGTCCTTGTGTAGACTTGTGGAATTGTGGAATGTGGAATGTGTAATTGTTAGGTTGCGCCACGAGCGCGACTCCATTTCCCAGCATGCACAGCAGCCTACAAATATGGCTGCCATGGACTACACTCCGCATGACACTCCCTCCTACGCTCACAGTCACCCTCCTTCTGATTGCACACACCTGTTTTCAATTCCAAGTTCACTATATAAGGACAATAGTGTGTAACTTCCAACGTGAAGTATTTGTTCTGTCTTTGTACCTGACATATACCAAGCCTTTATGCTCGGACGGATTATCTCTGGTTTTTGAACTGTGCTTGTGTTTAACAGATTTTGGATTACTCTCTCTGCCCTTGGATTGTCTATTTTGGTTTATGGAACTTTCGCTGTGTTTGTGGATTTTGTCTGTTGCTCTTCCTCTGATTATACTGTTTACCCGTGATATTGAACTCTGCCTGTTTTTTGACCATTCTTCTGCCTCACGTTTTGGTACTGTTTATCTTGATAATAATAACATCAATAAAGTGATGAAAGTGCTCTGCACCTGCATCCAGTTACCCGTGTTTCATAACAGTAATCTTGGTGAAAAGGTCTCTCCTTTCTTCCAGAATTTATTGGCCTTAATGGTAAGGATCTTTGGACTTATCTGTTGAGTAAGCAAACTGGTCTGGCCCAAAAGGCCTAAATCACTGCATTTGAGAGCAGTTTCTGTGGTCGAGAGGGTTCAGCCCTGGGTCAGGGAGGCCTTTAATGCTTGCCGTGTTGGTTGAGATCAGGCAGATGCACACCCTGGATTTAATGGCTCCTTGGAGTCTGGGTGTGGATTTCTTGTTTTATGGCTCCCTGAATGGAGACATTTTGGTCCAGAGTTTCTTGTGGGTTCTCTGGCTGAGAAGGCCCATTGTTTTATTTCTTCTGGTTATAATTTTGTGAAGTATATGATGCTGCTTGTGCTGAGGCATTACAAAGGCTTGACTAACATGTTTTCAGACTGTGTCTGAGTCCTGACCACTAATTGGAAAGCTGTTCCATAACTGTGGGGCTTTGTAAGAGAAAGCTCTACCCAATGCTGTAGCCTTCACTTTACTAGTAGCCAGTGCAGTGTGGATAAGATGATGTGGTCATATCTTCTAGTTCTAGTAAGGATTCTTGCAGCTGCATTCTGGACAATGCAATGGAGCTTGTTTATGCACCTACTGGAACAGCCAGACAGTAAGGCATTACAATAATCCAAACTAGAGGTAACGAAAGCATGAACTAATTTTTCTGCATTGTGTAGTGACATTATAGTGACATAGTCAATAATCACACCAAGGTCTTTTACTGCTGCACATGATGAAACAGAAAGGCTATCCAGAATCACTATGTAATCAGAAAGCTTACTTCTAGCTGCATGTGGTCCTAGTACAAGTACTTCGGTCTTGTCAGAATTAAGTAAAAGGAAGTTAATAAGCATCAGTGTCTAATGTCCTTTACACATTCCTCTACTTTATTAAGATGGTGTCTGTCATTTGGCTTTGCTGAAACGTACATCTATGTGTCATCAGCATAACAGTGGAAGCTAATACCATGTTTATGAATAATTTGACCCAGAGGTAGCATAAGATGGACCTCATTTCATATGAACAGTTATGCTATGATGGCTAGGACTGCAATTGCCACAAACAGTTTTGCACTCAAGTCTCCATAACTGAACAGTGCAGAAGTTCAACAAAACAGTCTTCCTGTAAAAACTGTAATGAATTTTCCTGGTTACACAACTGCACTATTTGACCATGTAGTATTGGCACATTTATAGAAGGGATTTATTTATAATTACACTATCTGCTGTTGCCCAGATGAGGATGGGCTCCCTTTTGAGTCTGGTTCCTCTCAAGGGTTCTTCCTCATATTGTCTCAGGGAGTTCTTTCTTGCCACCATCGCCTCTGGCTTGCTTATTAGGGATAAATTCATACATTTAAAATCTATATCCTGAATTTATATATTTCTGTAAAGCTACTTTGGGACAATCCCATTGTTAAAAGTGCTATACAAATAAAACTGAATTGAATATAAAGAAAAGAGAAGTGGGCCTAACACAGACCTTTGCAGAACACCTTTATCTCAGTATGCACAGAGAAGTCACCATTTACATCTACAAATTGATAATGATCAGTCAAATAAGACCTGAGCCATGAGAGGGCTGTTCCCTTAATGTCATCAATGTTTTCTAGTCTGTCAGGGAGAATATTATATAGGTCATTTACCACTTTAAACAATGCTGTCTCTGTGCTATGATGATGCCTAATTCCTGACTGACACATTTCATGAATGTTAATCTTGTGCATGTATGAGCATAGCTGCTGTGCTACAACCTTTTCTAAGATCTTGGAGATAAAGGGGAGATTTGATATTGGCCTATAGTTGGACAATTGACAGAGGTCAAGTTCATGTTTTTTAATCAGGGGTTTAATAACTGCTAGTTTAAATGATTTAGGTACATAGTCAATGCTAAAGGAAGAATTGATTATTTTTAGATGGGGTTTGATTACTTCTGGAATAATCTGTTTGAAGAAACATGTAGGTAAGGGATTTAGTTTACAAGTTGATGATTATGATGAAGAAATTAGTGAAATTAGTTTGGTCTCTGGAAGGGGAGTAAAACATTCTAATCGTTGATCTGATATGGTTATATTATTATCTACAAGGTTAGTTATAAGACTGTCTGGTTTTAAATAAATAGTCTGAATTTTTTGTCTAATATTTTCAATTTTGCCATTGAAAAAATCCATGAAATCATCGCTGCATGGTTCAGGATCAAACTGTTCAAGTGATGGGCCTCTGTGCTGATCCTGATCAAATCTTCCAAGGTTGAATTGCGTACTTTTGATTTTATCCTGTTTTGAGCTGAAAAGCCACGTTCGCACTGAGCAGCCAATATTGGTAGGACAAGCAAAATCTCAACTAGATGCATTCTGCTCAAAGCACATGCTGTGTCATTGTCCTACATCTTGCACACATCCAGTCAATTTTTCTTCATTAGTAATATCTGAGAGGTAAATTTGGTGAAACGCAGTCTCTTTCTTGAAATGGTTCATTCTGGTAATGAAATCCGTTTCCCCCGCTATTTTGGCTTTGGAACAAAAGTCACAAAACATTTTCTGTGTGCTGTATGATCATACCTGAGCTATGCAAACTCTTAAAATGCCTTTCTGCGCTTTTACTTCGGCGTTCATTGATTGACATGGAAAGATGATCCTCTGTGTCTCCGTCGTTTTCTCTCTCTCTCATGCTGGCACAACTGGAGCCTGCTTTTTTATTAGTAGGTGTGCCATCAGCATTGGTGCTAAATTGAGAAAAGAGGATTGTTTGAAAAAGTCTGATATCTTTCGTTTTGACATGTCTTTCTGAGGCGGAGAGCTGATTCTCGCTTTCCCCTGTGTATTTTGGCGCTCTGGATGAATTTGAACTTACTTTTTCCCCATTGAAACTTTCACGCGCCGGACCTCATTTTAATACGTCAACACAACAAATTATGCGACAGGCTCCTCCTCACAGAACGTGCAATTAAAAAGACAGTACATGCAATTTTTAAACGCTGTTACATGTAATCCGTTACTCCCCAAGCCTGATTGTTATACACACACATATCATTACTTATATTTTTTTTATACCAAGTATTGGCCCAAGGGGGTAAATACTTATGCAACTATCATATGTCTGCTTTTTTGTTTAATTAACCTTTGTGTCACAATAATATTTTGTTTTCCCAAATGTTAGACATATTGTGTAAATCAAATAGTAAAATCCCAAAGAAGTTCAAGGGGGTGAATACAATGCAAGGCACCGTATGTGTTGTATCTGTATGTGTCAGCTTGTTGAGTTGCTTCAACAAATGTGTTGGGTTGGTGGCACTGAACCCATGCGAAGGTAATGGCCAGAAGTTGAGTGACAAACTGTTTCAGTTCAATGACCTTCTCTGGCTGCTTTGGGTAAAGTCTTGGCCAGTGCCTGCAGGAGTCACAGAACCTCTGGGTGAACATGAAGGGCTGGTCCCCTTCTTCCAACACTATGAAGCATAACTACTGGCAGTCCCTCTCTGGGGACAGACCAACCCTGCACAAACACAGCTCTTCTGACAGCTGGATAATCCAGCTGGCTCTCAATTGGCAGACTAAAGCCTTCCCTCTCTGGTAAGAAGAGTCTGGATGCAGAGCCACCCGTCTATGTTCTGTCTTCTAACCAAAGATGTCCAGGTATGCCACAGCATCATCCTGGAGATCATGTGGACTAGGGACAGGGGACTCCTTGGTGGAGTAATGAGAGAACAGGAAGGGGCTAGAGGCTCTTTATCATTCCATGGCCTGCTGGTCTGTGATTTGCAGAATCTGTCATGTCTGTGCTATAACCAATTTCACTGAAAGTGTAACCAAAATAATTGAACACAGCCCAGACCTTAATATTTAAATCCTGTGTGTGACTGCAGAATATAAGTGCTTAGTGATCAATACCATATACCACATATGTTGGCATGCATTACAAAGTAACACAAGCATCATATGATCTCATGTGTCCTTTAGGTAACAGAGGTGAAGGGGCTGAGCTCCATCTTAATTGGAATGGTGACATGTAAGTGCGCAGACTTCTACATTGCACATCCACAAATGATGGTTGTTGACATTACGGAACTGGGAACCATCAAACTCCAACTGGAGGTTGTCTGGAAGTGAGTTGTACTTTGTAAAACATTTTCTTAACACATTTGTAAATATTTATTTTAAAAAAGGACAAGACATTTATGTGTGCTTATTATACTATATACTGATGGAAGCACTCACATACACATGCATCACACACGGGACATACAGTGCTGTGAAAAAGTATTTGTCCCCATCCTGATTACTTCTGTTTTTGTGTATATCTTATAAAATAGTTTTAGATCTTCAAATGAAATACAGCATAAAACAAAGACAACCTGAGGAAACAGGCAATACAGTTTTTATTTATTTATTTATTTATTTATATTGAAGCAAAAAAAGTTTTCCAACACCTATCACCCATGTGAAAAACTAATTGACCCCTTAAACTTAAAATCTGGTTGTGCCACCTTTAGCAGCAATAACTGCAACCAAATGCTTCCGATGACTGGAGATCATTCTTTCACAGCACTGTGGTGGAATTATGGCCACTCTTCTTTGCAGAAATGCTTTAGTTCAGTCACACTGAAGGGTTTTTGAGCTGCCCGTTTAAGGTCCTGCCACAGCACAATTGGTTCAAGTCAGGACTGTGACTAGCCCACTCCAAAACTTTAATTTAGCTTTTTTGAGACATTCAGAGGTGGACTTACTCCTATGCTTTGGATCATTGTCTTGCTGCATAATCCATTTGCACTTGAGTTTCAACTTACGGACTGAAGACCGGACATTTTCCGGACAGGCTTCCCTCAATTATTGCAAGTTGCCCAGGCCCTGAAGCAGCAAAGCATCCCCACACCATCACACTTCCACCACCATGCTTGACCATAGGTATGATGTTCTTTTTGTGGAATTCCATGATTGGTTTATGCCAGATGTAATGGGACCCCTGTCTTCCAAACAGTTCCACTTTCTACTCATCATCCACAGAATATTCTCCCAAAAGGTTTGAGAATCATCAAGGTGTGTTTTGGCAAAATTCAGACGAGCCTTAATGCTCTTCTGGGTTAGCAATGGTTTTCACCTCGCCACTCTTCCATGGATGCCATTTTTGCTCAGTGTCTTTCTGATAGTGGAGTCATGAACAGTGACCTTTATTGATGCAAGAGAGGCCTGTAGTTCCTTTGATGTTGTCCTTGGCTCTTTTGTGACTTCCTGGATGAGTATTTGCTGTGCTCTTGGAGGAATTTTGGAAGGTTGGCCACTTCTGGGAAGGTTCAGTACTGTGCCGAGTTTTTCCATTTGGAGATAATGGCTCTCACTGTGGTTCTTTGGAGTCCCTTTTTTGCTTTAATAAATAACATTATCATTTAAAAACTGTATTTTGTGTTTACTCAGGTTGCCTTTGTTTTATCTTAGATTTTGTTTTAATTTCTGAAAATTTTAGTATGAGATATACTCAAAAACTGAAGAAATCAGGATAGGGTAAATACTTTTTCACAGCACTGTATTTTTGCAAGCCAGATGGAGGGTATTTTCATGGTTTCTTATTACAGCCTCGCTTCCAGCATTAAATGGTCTGCACTTATATAGCGCCTATTAACCTTAGCAGTTCTGCAAAGCAAATTACACTGTTTCCCATTCACACACACACACACACACACAGGCACTAGCCTGTCATCGGAGCAACTTGGGGTTCAGTGTCTTGCCCAAGGACACTTTAGCATGTGGAGGCATGTGGGCTGGGTATCGAACCTCCAACCCTGTGATTAGTGGACAACCAGCCCTACCACCTGAGCCACAGCCACCTCATGTTATCAATTGCAGGAATATGGAGGAAATCCATGACTATAATATTTTTGACCTGTTGGTTACAGCAACATTTAAAACCAGGTCCTTAACACAGTTGTGATCCCAGTTTAGCAGCTCATAACAACTTATTCATGTCTTTATTTCAAGCCATCAGTTGATATTTTATGTTTTAAGTCTTAAGTGTTGCTTGCCTAAGACTGCAAACTGCAAGCTATTGTCATTAGAACAGTGCTAGTGAATTTAAGATGATTCCTATAGTTATTTTTTGACTACACCACTACAGTGTTATATTTCAATCTCTCTTACACACTCTCACTTTATATGCAGTCCTTTTGACAGTGGCGTGGTGAAGAATCTCACGTCAACTTCCAGTCGGCAGTCTACCCACAGAAGGAAAATACCGGTGAGTAGCTGTACACCTCACACTCCCACCTTCATAGAGAAATACTTTTTAGTGAGTTTGTAAGACACATCTACACATAGACACAACATGCACGGTACATGAAAACTTGAAAATAAGGTCATGCATCTCTTCTTTGACACAGTCTATGATGCGCCAGTTTCAAGATGGCTCTTTCTCTATTGGCTCACGTGAATCCAGGGGTGTGTCTCTGCTTAGCTACCTGTCTGACTCTGCCCAGGCACTCTCTCCATTGGTCTATGAAAGGGCCAGTCATTCTCCAATCTTCCCTTACCTTTCCATAGATTGTCAGTCAGTGGATGATGACCATTTACAGACACCCATTGGAGAGGTAGAATCAATGCAAAACTAGATTTAAAAAATACATAATCTTTTAAACACTGCATGATCTTCTAAACTTCAATTTGCAATCTTCAGGGTGATGAAAGTGGTGAATGGCCTTCAGAGCCTGAGACTGGATCTCCTAGTCCAGGGGACAGCAAGCGAGACACCATACTTCTTTTTCAGTGTTACAGCACTCCTGACATTCTTCAACAAAATGGTGTGGTTGCTACCAAGCAAGAAGTGAAACCAGTGAAGTCAAAAGTGGCTACAGATGATCTCATAGAAGAGGAGGTAGAAGAAGGGGTTGAGGAAAAGCCAAAGGTCCTAGTGATGGGTGTAGGGAATTCCCAAAGAAGGTCAGTGGCCATGAAGGTTGGCCTGGCGCAAGCACAGGTTGCTACTACTTTGCAGGAGATTAATTTTGCCAAGGCAGAGATAAAGCATCTGATTCGACAAATACAGCAGCTTAACCAAGTCTTAAAGGTGATCTCCTTAAATGTGATGATTTAAGAAGTGTTACGTTTACTACAAACTCTAAAATAGTAGTTTAATGATTGATCACCCATTTGTGTCCCATTTACTCTATATTGGTTCTTAGAGGGACATCTACATTCTTCAGACCTCCTCTAGTGAGGAACTAGATGTAGAGGAAGAGGAAGTGCTGGGCAGTTTTGACTTTCTGTCCATTGACTTCAACACAGAAGACAACAACTCCTGCCTAAGTAGCAGCAGGCTCATGGACACTAGGTAAATTTGAGCTTATTTACTAATGGTAGCATTGAGTTGGTCAGTCACTTAATGTATAAGATGGCATCGGCAACTGATCAAAAATCACAGACATATACATAAACTGGATGGCATACAAGGACTACAAGGTAAATGTCTTACTCAATTAAAAAATAGAATTTAAGATCACAGCGATTCCAGTATGGATTCAGTAAATGGTAAGTTTATTTGTTATTGGCCAGAAAAAATGGTACAAAGATAGATGTGCTGTTAATCTCTCTAAAATACACAGTATTGAGCATGTTTGCAACTTTTCAACAAATACAGACTAAGGTCTCTGGGTATTCAATAAAGAGTAAACAGCAGGCTGACAGTGTAAATACGGAAATTTGGAAAATATATTAATTAGTTGAAATTTTATCATCATACATTAGAGAACAAAAGTGAAGGTTGAGAAGACAAAATATGCAGGACAGTCGACCAATGAATGAGTTCAAAGCATCTCATAAGCATCATTTGCCAGATTTTCTTCCTTTCCAAAAAAGTAAAAAATGTAATCATGGAAATTAATTTTGAAGCCATGGATTTTGTTTAAAGGGGTCATATTATGCTATTTTAAAAGTTCATTATTTTGTTTACTGGGTGTGATAGAATATGTTAACATGCTTTAATGTTCAAAAAACACATTATTTTTCACATACTGTACATTATTGCAGCACCTCTATTCCCAGTCTGCCTGAAACACTCTGATTGAGTTCCAGTTTCTCCAAAGCTCCTCCTTCCGAAAAGCCCAGAGTGCTCCGATTGGCCAGCTGACCCTTTGTGTTGTGATTGGCCAAAAACCTCAAGTGTGTGTCGGAAATGTAACACCCCTTACCATAATTGTGAGCTTCAGTTTCCATGGCTTCTAACGCAATTATAAACACAGTTAATAATGTTGTCAGTTTTACCGTATCAGTTCGAGCCCAAGTCAGATTCTTGAGCCCAAGCCAAATGCGGATGATCAAGCAGATTAATCGGAATCAACTTTGCAAGCACGACTTGAGCAGAACGTTTCATAGTGATAAGTTTTTATTTTGTAACTCTCTTACCTTTCAGAAACGAAACTTGATCACTTGTGAAGATCATAAGAATGACAAACAATATGTTACTCTACACGTTTATAGGTAAAAAATCCCACAGCTGAATATCAAAACTACTTCAACACAATAACTTTAGCTAACATGTTAGCAGAGGTCTACAGCTGAGCCCTGGGCCACAACACAAAACTCCACATTTCAACAGTCAATAGCAGATACTTCATAACATAATAAAACATACGTACAGGTTCTGATTTAGAAGCACAAGATTGTCTGAGCAAAGTGGGAACTGCCCCATTTTTCAGGAGTAGCCTTTGTGTGTAGCCTGCATCGTACTCTCCTAGGTTCAGGAAGCTGTCCTCCGTAAAATGTGCTGTGCGCAAGCAAGCTTTTAGGTTGTACTGCTCAGGAACAGCGTTATAAATAAACGTTAACCACTGATTCCTAATTTTGTTCGTTTTCGGAAGGCCAAACATAGGGGTTTTACTTTCGCATCAAAACACACAGCATCTCCACGACATGTTGCCAACGCTACCATTCACTGAAGCCTCGCCTTCTTTCTTCGTGGCTGCCTTTGGGCTGCATTATATTGATATTTCAAATTGTGACCTAGATGTTTGTGGAAGTAATATCTGGACTTCGATTGAGGCATTTTAGCAGTGTTCTCTGTTAGATCGAATAAATCCCTTTGTGGGAAACTATGAGATTTGTAACTTTGCAGATCTTATACATGCACAAACAGATACACTGCACACTAAAGGAAGAAGAAAACATTAAAAAGAATCATATGACCCCTTTAAAAAAAATGTGGGGGAATATCAAGGTATAAACAATTAAAAACTATTCCATATGACATTGATTGCCAATCATTTACATGATTGGTACTTTTATAAATATGTTTATGTATGTATTAGTAGAAATTAACATTTAGCTACTCTATATCTTAGTATCCAGTCAGGACGAATGTTTCAGTGTATACTGTGGACTGGCTTTGATTATCATCTTATAGAAACATGTTGAAATATAAAGCAGTATACTGTGTCTACAGAGCTGTAGTATCTACAGATTGATTGATTCAGGTTGGGTTTATTTCAGGTTCAAAGGGAGCACTGTGACAAGCCAAGAGTGGACGTCAGAAGATACAGTACTGTTGTCAGAACAGCAACATACAGGGCATATGGCAAAAAGTACAGACAGTGAGGACAGAAGTCCACTTAGCACTGGGGAGTACACTCTGGATCAAGCCTTGGAGATCCACCTCAACATCTGTATTGCACTACTGAGAGTAAGAAAGCATAATATGCCTGTCAGTCCATATTCATTTACATAAAACCAATATCTGCAACATCTTATCCAATCTATTAGTATATGACTCAGTTCCTGTCATTACAGAATAGTGCCATGTACAGCCGTGACCAAAAGTTTTGAGAATGACACAAATATTAATTTTTACAAAGTCTGCTGCCTCAGTTTTTATGATGGCAATTTGCATATACTCCAGAATGTTATGAAGATTGATCAGATGAATTGCAATTAATTTCAATGTCCCTCTTTGCCATGAAAATGAACTTAATCCCAAAAAAACATGTCCACTGCATTTCAGCCCTCCCACAAAAGGACCAGCTGACATCATGTCAGTGATTCTCTCGTTAACACAGGTGAGAGTGTTAATGAGAACAAGGCTGGAGATCACTCTGTCATGCTGATTGAGTTAGAATAACAGACTGGAAGCTTTAAAAGGAGGGTGGTGCTTGAAATTATTGTTCTTCCTCTGTTAACTATGGTTACCTGCAAGGAAACACGTGCAGCCATCATTGCTTTGCACAAAAAGGGATTCACAGGCAAGGATATTGCTGCTAGTAAGATTGCACCTAAATCAACCATTTATCGGATCATCAAAACCTTCAAGGAGAGAGGTTCAACTGTTGTGAAGAAGGCTTCAGGGTGCCCAAGAAAGTCCAGCAAGCGCCAGGACCGTCTCCTAAAGTTGATTCAGCTGCGGGATCGGGGCACCACCAGTGCAGAGCTTGTTCAGGCATGGCAGCAGGCAGGTGTGAGTGCGTCTGCAAGCACAGTAAGGCTAAGACTTTTGGAGGATAGCCTGGTGTCAAGAAGGGCGGCAAAGAAGCCACTTCTCTCCCGGAAAAACATCAGGGACAGACTGCTATTCTGCAAAAAGTACAGGGATTGGACTGATGAGGACTGGGGTAATGTCATTTTCTCTGATGAATCCCCTTTCCAGTTGTTTGGGGCATCTGGAAAAAAGCTTGTCTGGAGAAGAAAAGGTGAGCGCTGCCAACAGTAAAGCATCCTGAGACCACTCATGTGTGGGGTTGCTTCTCAGCCAAGGGAGTGGGCTCACTCACAATTTTGCCTAAGAACACAGCCATGAATAAAGAATGGTACAAAACCATCCTCAGAGAGCAACTTCTCCCAACCATCTAAGAACAGTTTGGTGATGAACAATGCCTTTTCCAGCATGATGGGGCATCTTGCCACAAGGTAAAAGTGATAACGAAGTGGCTCGGGGAACAAAACATCGACATTTTGGGTCCATGGCCAGGAAACTCCCCAGACCTTAATCCCATTGACAATTTGTGGTAAATCCTAAAGAGGCGGGGGGACAAACAAAAACCCACAAACTCTGACAAACTCCAAGCATTGATTATGCAAGAATGGGCTGCCATCAGTCAGGATGTGGCCCAGAAGTTGATTGACAGCATGCCAGGGCGAATTGCAGAGGTCTTGAAAAAGAAGGGTCAACACTGCAAATATTGACTCTTTGCATAAACTTCATGTAATTGTCAATAAAAGCCATTGACACTTATGAAAGGCTTGTGATTATACTTCAGTAACAGTTAGTAAGTAACATCTGACAAAAAGATCTAAAAACACTGAAGCAGTAGACTTTGTGAAAATTAATATTTGTGTCATTCTCAAAACTGTTGGCCACGGGTGTAGACGTCATTAAAGCCGTTATACAACAGGTCTACCTTTAATACTGTCATATTAATATTGTACATTATATCCTACCTGGATGCACAAGTACTCTTTGCATACATTTGTCCATGCAACTTACATTTTCATACAGACTTTTAATTATTACACTGTGGCAGAACTCGTGAACCCACAGGATTCTGGGCAAGGTGAATGGTGAGCTCTTTATTTTTGTCCGTGCAACAGAAACTTGGCAGGTTTCCAGCAGCTTGGTTCAGCTCAGCTCTCCCACACACACCTCAGCCCCTTTCACAGACAGATTGGCAGATAGACAGAAAAAGAGAGAGAGAGAGAGAGGCCAATGTGTTAAATATTACTATTACCATATTTGTTTTACAGGAGGGCACACAGAATAAACAAAAACATAGTCACTAATTTGTTAATTCAAAAATTGCTAATTAAAAGCATGCTAAAGTAGCTTACATCATGTGCACATTTGGCAATTTCATTACCTTGATGAAGTATTAATTTGTTCACAATTAACTGTCAGCACTTGATATAAAAAAAAAGTTAAATAGATAAAGCAAGATAGAGTGAGCAATATTATAATAATAATAAGCTGCTTTGAGCTGATGGTGTTGAATTATTATCCAATGTTAGTCATACTGCATTATCTTACAGGCACTGAGGGTGTCTAATTTGGAGAACATGCAACAGCATATATTGGAAGAACTATCACGTCAAACTGAAGTGCTTGAAAAAATTGCCACTTTTACGCAGCGGAAAACTCATGATATCTCAGCAACAGAATGTAAGTGCCTAAACGGATATTATTGAAACAGATCTATTCGCTTGGAATAATTGTAAATGCATTACATTGGAAATTATGTGTTCTATACCTTGGTGGTTTTGCTGCTTATAGCTAAAAAGCAGTAATCAATAAACATTAGATTAATGTTTAATCAATTAACATTGAACATAGAACAATTAATCAATGTAAGCACAAAAATGGCAGCATCATGTGGATATATACAGTCGTGAAATTTATTTATTTATTACATTTTTGGACAAAAACATTTGATCATCTTTGAAACACTGCCGTTTCAAGCTGGGGCAGGCTCGCCAGGGTCGTGAGGTGGGAACAATGCTTGGGAGGTCGCGTCGTCGGCCTCAGGCGTGAGCAGAATTTGGTGGGCCGTCTCGTTGGCCTCAGGCGTGAGCAGAACTTGGTGGGCCGTCTCATCGGCCTCAGGCGTGACCAGAACTTGGTGGGCCGTCTCGTCGGCCTCAGACAGAAACTTAGCTTGGGAGGTCGCTTAGTTGGCCTCAGACTGGAACTTGGCTTGGGAGGCTGTCTGGTAGGCCTCGGACAGGAACTTGGGTTTGGAGGCTGCCTGGTCGGCCTCGGACAGGAACTTGGCTTTGGAGGCCACCTGGTCGGCCTTGGACAGGAACTTGGCTTTGGAGGCAGTCTCGCCGTCCTCCAACTAGAACATGGCTTGGGCTCTAGAGAGGAGGTCACCTTGTTGACCTCCGACTGGAGCTCTGCAGGGGAGACTACCTTGTAGGTCTCAGGCTGGAGCTCTGGAGAGGAGGTCGCCTCATTGACCTCCAGCTGGAGCTCCGCAGGAGAGACCATCTCATGGGTCTCAGGCTGGAGCTCAGGAGATGAGGTCACCATGTTGACTTCTGGCTGTAGCTCAGCAAGAGAGGAGGTCACCTCATTGACCTCCATCTGGATCATGACTGGAGAGGAGGTCGCCACGTTGACCGCCGGCTGGAACTCCGCAGGAGAGACCACCTCGTGGGTCTCAGGCTGGAGCTCCGGAAAAGAGACCACCTCGTGGTTCTCTGTCAGGAACATGGCTTGGGAAGTCGCCACGTGGACCTCCATCTGGAACATGGCTGGAGAGGAGGTCACCACATTAACCTCTGGCTGGAGCTCCGCAGGAGAGACCATCTCGTTGGTCTCCATCAGGAACATGGCTTGAGAGGAGGTCGCCATGTTGACCTCCAGCAGGAACATGACTTGAGAGGAGGTCGCCAGGTTGACCTCCGGTGTTAGCTCTGCAGATGAGACCACCTCGTTGGTCTCAGGCTGGAGCTCTGGGTTTGAGGTCGCCACGTTGACCTCTGGCTGGAGCTCTGCAGGGGAGACCATTTCGTTGGTCTCAGGCTGGAGCTCTGCAGGGAAGACCACCTCGTGGGTCTCGGGCTGGAGCTCCGGAGAGGAGGTCGTCAAGTTGACCTCAGGCTGAAGTTCAGTAGGGGAGACCACATTGTTGGTCTCTGGCTGAAGCTCAGCTCCCGCTCTCTTGTGTAGCCATTTGTGGGTACACCAGCTGCCCTTGAAACAGTCCTGAGAGCAGAAATGTGATCCTTGTATCCCCTTGACACCGTAGCTTGGCTTTTTTACTACAGCCCTCGGTTGCGCATGCCTATGTCACCACCATTGGTGCCCTGTCGACCTGGGGCTGTGGCTGAGCTGTGGAGGCTGACATGTCTGTCAGCACCCCTTCGTAGTACGTGGTGAAAGGCCTCGCAGGTTCATCCATCAGACTGGCCCTCCCCCAAAAATTTTCCAAATTAAATTTAAGGTCACTCTTTCCGTAGATTACCCTCATGACACCTGTGAACTCCGCCACCCTTCCCAGGGCGAAGTTGCCTGTAACGATCAGGAGCTCCGACCATTGGCGAGCCGGACCGACAAACCCGGAATAACAGGAACCCCAGCCACTGCTTCTCTTCGGGCTTGGGGTCTAATGGGCTCTCAAAATAGAACTGGCATTGGGGAAAAAAATCCATTCAGAGGGCTTTCAAATCCCTCAAAGGGAGCCGGAACATTCAGTTGATCCCACTGGGGAAAACGCACGGAATCCAACACTGACATAAAGATTCCGGCGTGACACTCTCCTCGCTCTCCTGCTGCATCCATAGTATAGGCAAGGTATCCTGTCAGGTAATGCGAGTTGAGATGGATGCAAGTGCAGATAAGTCAGTTTATTAGGAACACCGGCAGAATATTCCAAAACGTAAGGCAGATATTGTGGTCAAAAACAGGCGTGGGTCAGTCAGTCTACAAACAACATGAACAGGGCTTAGACGAGACTCGAGGATGGAAACGGGATCAAAAACCATGAAAAAAACAATGATCAAAGGCTTGGTACAGGTCTGGCGGAAAACACAGAACTCAAGATACTTCGCCTCGAACAAAGACACACAAGGGGTTTAAATAACAAACATAATCATAGTCGTTAACACAAAACAGCTGAGACACATTAGGAAGGAACCAATAACATAACAGGGGCAGAGACAGGACAGAAAGCAAAACAAAATACACATGTCAAAGTAAACAAAGTCACTGACAAACCGGACGCGTGTTGCGTTCGTGCTTAGGACAGTTCATGTGTGCTGAATATTGTGTAGCACGGCGTGAAGGGAAACCCATGACACAGGTCAAATTTATGCAATCTCCTTCTGATTGTAGATGCATGCACATTGACACCAACAGTTGCAAGACTTATTAGCAGATCCTGTGATGAAATTTTGGGGTTCTTGGAGACTCTTGGGCTGAATTTGCTGGGACGGCCAGTCCTGGACAAATTGGCAGTAGTTTCAAGTCTACACCATTTCTAGATTATTTTCCTTACAGTGGAATGATGTAGTTCAAATAATTTGGAGGTCTTTGTAAATCCCTTGCCAGACTCATATACATTCACAACCTTTTTTCTGAAGGCCTTATAGAACTCTTTAGATCTTGGCATGAAGACAGCACACACCTCAATAGCAATGGTATCACCTGCCACTAGATATGAGAGGGGTATAAATAAGAGTGGTTCCACCTGCACTCCCTAAGCAGGTACTAATCACTGGCACCCAACCTTAAACACCTGATTCTAGTTTTATAGATTTGAAGGTGTGATAAATGTAGGGGTGTATGTTTTTTTTGTACTTTTTCCCGTGTTACTGATATGTTTTTCCCCGTTGCGCGTTGACTAAGCACCCGACCCTCACGCTCTGGACCCTGGCCTTAACTACACATCAGGCACGTGCACACATAGACATCAAAGGGGACTTGAGCACCTGCCCTTTTTCTTCCTCAAGAGAAAGTGCCCTTTTATCTGGGGTGCTTTTTAAAAAATTTTTTTTATTATTTATTTATTTATTGTTTTTATTTTTTTTTTAAATAAATGAAAAGAGCACAGCTGCTTCCCTGTCAAACAAATATTTTTATTGAATAAAAAAATCAAAATATCAGGTCAGGAGACTTTGTCATGTTCCGTGTTCCTGAATTAGAATCAGGTGTTTTCAATCAATGGAATGTGAGGCCCTAATTTATTTAAAGAACAGGGATCTGTCAAAGTCTGATTTTCACAACAAATGTTTGTGGAAGTGTATCATGGCACAGTGAATTCTAAAGGAAAATGTCAGGACATCTGTCTGTGAAGTGAATCTCAAGAGAAAGTGGGTCATGCAGCAAGACAACGACCCTAAGCACACAAGTCATTCCATCAAAGAATGGTTAAAGAAGAATAAAGTTAATGTTTTGGAATGGCCAAGTCAAAGTCCTGACCTTAATCCGAAAGAAATGTTGAGGAAGGACCTGAAGCAAGCAGTTCATGTGAGGAAACCCACCAACATCCCAGAGTTTAAGCTGTTCTGTACTGAGTAATTTGCTAAAATTCCTTCAAGCTGATGTGCAGAACTGATCAGCAGTTACCGAAAATGTTTAGTTGCAGTTATTACTGTACAAGGGGGTCCCACCAGATACTGAAAGCAAAGGTTCACATACTTTTGCCACTCACAGATATGTAATATTCATTTTCTTCAATAAATAAATGGCCAAGTATAATATTTTTGTCTCATCTGTTTAATTGGGTTTTTATGTACTCTTAGGATTTGTGTGAAAATCTGATGATGTTTTAGGTCATATTTATACAGAAATATAGAAAATTCTAAAGGGTCCACAAACTTTCAAGCACCACTTTATTTATTTATCCATTGGCTTGTAAGAGGGCACCAAAAGCATATATTTAGAAACCAACTGTTCTAGTATTTTATATACACTATGGATGGAAAAAGGGGTTGGATAGTACTTAGGTAATTGTACTTCTCATAAAAACAAAAAATTGAATTCACCATGAAATCTAAAGTATTAAATTGAGTTAGCTTTACTTTGTTTGGAAACTCATGTCGCACTGACTAGTGAAGATTTGTAAATTAGGTAGTTAAGGTTTGCTTTCATTTCTAATGTGCCTTAGCATTCACTTCTACGGGGTTATTACACATTAGCTAACCAGCAAGTCAAATTCTAGGTTTGTATGAGACAGCAGATTGTCTTCCTTATGATTGATTGCTTAGTGGACTAGCTAGTCATGCAGGAACTAGCCTAATGAACTTGTGGGCAGAACTTTTAATCAGTTAAAAATGATTGACTTTTTACTCTTGAATACTTAAGTATGTTTAAATGTAGATAATGTTTTACTTTCACTCAAGTAGAATTTTGCGTTTATACCTCTTTTAATTGCACATAGAACCCATACTTTTTCTTAAGTACAGTTTCTCTGTACATTTTTCACCCCTAGCCAAGAATACCAGAGCCTGACATCACCTCCAGCATGCATATCAACTATCATTAAGATCAGTGTTAGCTATTATAGATCACCTACTGTAATTTTCTGGTGTGGATTACCTTGTTTGTTTAAGTAATAGATGATGAAACATGGTGGCATGCTTGCATTAAAGTGTTATTTGAAACTCAGTGACATACCAACATGATTTGAAATAACATTGAAATGACATATAAAGCTGTTATTTGTTCATAATATACTATTAAGTTTAAGCTCCAAGATAGTTTTATAATTTCTTTTAAAAGAAATAGTGAAAACAATTCAATCTGGTTCTGTTATGACCTGATTTTCCTTTAGTGTGGTCTGGGGCACCAAAGCTGAAAAATGTTATGATGTTATGGGACGAGTGCTGTGGAAGTGCCCCAGCATTTTGTTGCACTGCTGAGTCATTTCTCAGGATGCTACGCAGGCGGTTCATTCACAAAGTGAAAGCCAAGTTGCCAGGCCAGCCTGATAGAGGTTATTATTCTATTCTATTCTATTCTATTCTATTCTACTCCATAGAATTAATTTATAATTCATTCCCCATCCTCTTTCTCCCAGTCTTTGCTCAGTTGTTGCAGCAGGTCCAGTCCTGTTCTATGATGGTCCCACTAGCAGTGTGCACAACAGATCTAGTGTCTTTGTTTCAGTTACATGTCTACCTCAGCCGGTGGAAGGTCACCAACTTTGGAGAGCATATCTCTCACATGTCCAGAGAAGGTAAGTGCACAATGTACAGTCCCCTTCAAAACTATTGGAACAGCAAGGCCAATTAATTTATTTTTGCTGTAGACTGAAAACATTTGGGTTTTAGATCAAAAGATGAATATGAGAAGAGTTTAAAATTTCAGCGTTTATTTCCTGGTATTTACAGTATATGTATATGTGTTAAACCACGTAGACAATAGCACATTTTGTATCAGAATATCCAATGTATAGGTGAGCAAAAATATTGGAACATGTGACTGACAGATGTTTCTTGTTACCCAGGTGTGTCCTATTAGATTGATTGTTTAAACAATAAATAGCTCTGAACATCTACTCTTGGTTTTAGCCTTCAGTTTCACCTGTTTTTTTTGTTAAAAAAGATAAGCCAACATGAAGATCAGAGAGCTGTCTATTTTCTCAGCCATTTTGTAGCATAGCAAGTACAATAATTTGGAACGTCCTGAAAAAGAAATAAACCACTTGTGTACTGAGCAACAGACAACAAATGGGTTCGCAAAGGAAAACAACAGCTGATGGCAGAAACATTGTGAGAGTTGTGAAGAAAAACCCAAAAACAAGTCACCCAGCTAACAATTTTATGTTATAAGAACGTTTCCCTAATGTTCCCATTAAGTTATAAAAATGTTATATCTGAATGTTCCAGGAACGTTCAAAACGTCCAGTTTTTTTAGACGTTTGTATTAACGTTCTTGCTTGGTTATAAGAACGCTATTCAAAACGTTATTAGAACGTTCCATTCGCTCGTTATATAAACGTTCAAGGTCATAAAAACATTCTTCAAAACATTATTACAACATTCCAGTCACTTGTTATATAAACGTTTGCTCATTGTTTTTGTAAGGTTATGAAATCGTTATGTAAAACATTATTGTAACATTTAATTTTCTCTATAGAGAAACATTTTCTCAACATTCTTCCTAGGTTATAGGAACGTTCTTTGCAATTATGTTCCATGCTCTTGTTATATAAATGTTCTCTCAATGTTTGTAATGGTTATAAATGCAAAACATTACTGGAAGTGTTCACTAACTTTAGGACTGTACAAAATACAATCTAGAAATAATACAATGGAAAATAACAATGAAATATAAAAAGTCAATAAAGTACATGGAAGTAAGGAAACACTAGACTATTATTAAAATAAGTTAGTTTTAAATTATAAAGATATCACTTTGTCCAGTTCTCCTTTTAAAATAGACATTTCTCAAGTTGAGTCAAGACTGAAACAATGAAATGATCAAAGCAATTCAAAATGTATAGTCACTTGACTGTACAGTTTGGATGTATAGTAACGACTATACAGTCACTAAACTGTTTGGATTTCAAATCAATGTGTATGAAATCAGTGACATATGTACCAAGAACAGTTCAATATGTTTAATTTATATCATTCTACTGTAGAAAACAGTAACGCTATATTCAATATAAATTACAATTAAGCTTCAATATAGTTTTTTAATACATTGTTTAATCATGTTCTAGTATCAAACAATGAAATTTTTCCATTTTAAACAATATGAACAAAAAAAAAACATGAAACCACCTTCAAAATTAAAGTTACAATGACAAAACCAATTAAGAATTTAAGAACTTTAAACCAAATTTATTTGGTTTTTGAACATATTTGGACAAGCAAACATTTTATCCTCTTTGAAACAGTGCCTATTAATAAAGCTGAGATAAATACACTCTATCAAATGACACATAAAATTGACATTTTGTAGTAATTTTCACGATTTAAATTAATAAAAAAAAAAAAACAGATCAGTCACATGGAAAAAATAAAAAATAAAAAAAAGTACAACCCTACATTTGTCACACCTTCAAATCCATAAAATTAGAATCAGGTCTTCAAGATTGGGTGCCAGTGATTAGAACCTGCTTAAGGAGTGCAGGTGGAACCTGTCTTATTTATACCCCTCTCATATCTAGTGTCTGGTGTTCCCTTTGTTATTGAGGTGTGTGGTGTCATCATGCCAAGATCTAAAGAGTTCTGTAAGGCCTTCAGAAAAAAGGCTGTGGATGCCTATGAGTCTGGCAAGGGATTTAAAAAGATCTCCAAATTATTTGAAATACATCATTCCACTGTAAGGAAAATAATCTATAAATGGAGCAGATTTCCTAACAACTGCCAACTGCAGTTTGTCAATGAGCATATAGGCAAAGACCAGGCCTTTTGGAACAATGTGCTCTGGACAGACGGATCAAACATAGAGTTGTTTGGCCACAGTAACAGCAGACATGTTTGGCACAGACCAAAGACAGCTTTCATTGATTCAACTATGAATTCTGCATCATATCAAGGAGTGCTTGAAGATAATGTGAGGCCATCTGTACGAAAGTTGAGGTTCAACCGAAAGTGGACCTTTCAACAAGATAATGATCCTAAACACACTAGCAAATCCACCAAGGAATGGCTCAAAAAGAAGAAATGGAGGGTTATGGAATGGCCTAGTCAAAGCCCGGATTTGAATCCCAGTGAAATGTTGTGAGGGGATTTGAAATGAGCTGTACATGCAAGAAAACCCTCAAACATCTTGCAACTGAAAGAATATTGCATGTAAGAGTGGTCAAAAATTCCAGCAAGCCAATTATGCAAAACGCCTACAAGAAGTTATTTCTGCGAAAGGGGGCAATACTAGCTTCTAAGGCATAGGGTGTACTGACTTTTTACACAGAAGAATATCACATCTATTGATATTTCTGTTGAATAAATGATTGAAAAAGCTAACATGTAATTCTTGTGGTTTTGTTCAAGTATACGAACTTCATTATCAGGCACTGTTTCAAAGATGATTAAATGTTTGCTTGTCCAAATATGTCAAAAAAGCCAACATTTTCCATGGGGTGTACTTACTTTTTCACACGACTGGTTATAAATACAGTCCTTTTAAATGATGGGGTCTATGATGCCTCTCTGTAATACGTCAGATTCAGATACTGGGCCATCAGGCTGGAGAGAAACTTGAGAGGATCTGGGGATAGACTGCAGGGAGAAAAGGCTGTGTTGTATTAAAGTGTGGTGAGATTTGATAGAAAATGGTATAAGTATAAAAAGTATAAAGTGTTTATGGCTTTCCACATGGTGGGGATTTTGATTCATTACTTTGATGGGAGATTACATCTTTAAATTAGTAGGTGGTGGGACAAATGACTGTCTTTCATGTTGTGAAAGTCACTGAATCATCGACTCAAGCTGATTAGTTAAATTGTTTTCATTGTTTCATGACTGAAATAATGAATGCTAACTAGAACAATTTGTTCACTTATCATACCGAGGGTTCACTGGGCGCGATTTTGTTATAATCATAAGATATCCAGCAATAGAATACTACACATTGTGCTCAATTTACAAAATTAAGTTGTACCGGCAAGAAAAACATTTAGTCACAGTTTTAATAAAATCTTTGTCTTAGCTTATACATTTTACTTCTCAGCTTATTGTAGACAGTACTTCTGTTTGCACACAACATCACAACTGTTTGCACCAAGCATCTCAGATGTGCTCAAGAGACCACACAATCATAACTAATGGATAGTACCTACTTCAAATTCAAAATAATGTTGTTCTTTTATAACACCAGTCTAGAAAGTCAAGCAAATAATGTAATAATGTTTAAAGAAAGGCAATAAACAGATTATTGTGCCAATATTACTCAAATCTAATCTTAAAACCATTTACAACATACTATAGTCCAAACTTTTGTTATACCATTAAAGGGTCATGAAACTGCCCTATTTCAGCACGAGTTAGTTCTCATCACAGTTTTGAAAAATGCTAGAAAAGTAGGCATGGTAATCTGTGGTGTGGGGGGGAAGAGGGGAGACAACACAACAACGGCTTCTGATCCAGTCAGTTTTATTTCACTTTCACTGAATTAAAATAATCAATGGTTCCACAAAATGAACAAATATATTACACATGGTTATACAAGCTCACAGTACATTACACAAATATATACATATCCTGTGACAGCACAAATAAATGCACAGCTAACACACTATTGCATTTTTAATAACTTTTAAGACTGTTATTTTATGGCGTTTACTGACAAATAGAAGCCGTTTGATTGGTTATACTCAAGGAGCTCTACGGGTTACAAGCACGGTATGGAAGGATTGCATTTATTTCTGAGACTCGTGTCTATCTAAGACAATTTATGCCATGCAGAAATGCAATCACTACACAGGAATGATGACCGTGGGGAAAGCCATGCAACAAATGGAAGATGGTCTTTAGCACCTCTGGCCACTTCAAGTATTGCATAATGCCTTATGGCTTCTCTTGCACTCCAGCAGTGTTCCAATGCCTTATCAACGATGTGCTCCATGACATGCTGAGGAATTTGTAATTGCCTATATTGACAATATTCTGATCTAAACCAAGATCTGAACCAAGCCATTTTAAAGCTAAGAAAAGAGGCAAAAGCTATCATAGCCATTGCACAATCATTGGGCATAGCCAATACAACAAGAAACCACTGGTGTACTAACAACCAGACATTGAAAAGGTCAACCAATGAAAACAACAGCAGTTGATTACAAAAACATTGTGAGAGCTATGGAAAAACATACAAACACAACAGTCAGTGACATCACCAACAACCTCCACAGGGCAGGGGTGAAGGTATCACAGTCCACTGTTCGAAGAAGACTACTACAAGATGCACACTCATCAGCAGTAAGGCCAGATTGAAATACAGAGATGAGCTTTTGGAACCAAGTTTAACCTCTACCAAAGTGATGGAAAGGCCAAAGGGTGGAGAAAGAAATGATCTGCTCATGTCAGATCATCCAAAACATACAAACTCATCGGTCAAGCATGGTGGAGGTAGTGTCATGGCTTGGGCTTGCATGGATGCATCTGGAACAGGCTCACTGATGATGTAACTCATGATGGTTGCAGCAGAATGAATTAAGAAGTCTTCAGAAACATTCTGTCTGCCAAATTACAGAGAAATACATTCAATCTAAATGGGAGGAACTTCATCATGCAGCAAGACAACTGCCCAAAACACACTGCCAACACAACAAAAGAGATAATCGGGGGAAAAGGTGGCTCTGTTCCAATACTTTTGCTCACCAAACCATTGGGTGGTCTGCCACCAAAGGTGCCATGTTCTAAGTTGTTTAATACTACTAGATAAAAGTAACAGGAAAAGGAAGCTGGAATTCTGATCTACTGTCTCATATTCATGTTTTGATCTCAAACTCTGTCTGCATGAAAACAACCTGAAGCCTACAGGCAAGTTTGTGAATGTCCATGAGTGGCAAAACCCAGACTTCAACCCCACAGAACATTTTTTTGGAGAGACCTGAAAATGGCAGTTCACAGATACTCCCCATCCAATCGGATTAAGCTTTAAGAGGATTTGCCAGAAAGAATGGAGGGACTGCCCAAATACAGGTGTATAAATCTTGTAGAGGCTTACCCAAGAAGACTTTAAGCTGTAATGCTGCCAAAGGTGCTTCTACAAAAAACTGTATAAAGAGTCTGAATATTTACCTAAATATTTACCTAAAATCTTTGCTTGGTTGTGGGTTATTGTGTGCAGTTTGATGACCAAAAAAGTTAATTGAATCAATTTTAAATCAACTCTGTAACAAAAGAAGGTGTCTGAATATTTCTGAACCCACTGTATATACTCACACATCTGTCACATTCCATATTCTATGTGTGTGGTTATTCACAGTTTATTTACAAAGCAACTAAATGTACATATTTAAAGCCAGAATATCTTGTTTTTATGTTTTCCCCCCTCTGCTGATCTGTTTTAGTGTATTTAGTATCATGTCTAGAGTCTCCAAAGAGGAGGAGGGTTCTCAAGAAACTGAAGGGAAGGAGGATCTCAGAACTGCAACCAATGGGACAAACCCTCCAGCTCCTGGCCAAGTTACTTACAGATGATAGTCACAGGGTTGCGGTTTTAGCAACCTCCTGCCTCTGTAGGGCCTCAGGCTATAAGTCCTTCAGGTCAAAGGTATGGAAAAAGCAACTCACTACAACTTATTATTGTTCCAAAGTATTCATATTTGTTAATATTTCAAGATAAAAATATAAATCTAATTATTTCACTAAAGATACAGACATGTTGCATTTGATCTGGCTATGTTGACCTTGACAGGCCCTGGTTCACTATACATGGCTGTTGAAAGACAATGACATTCAAGTGCAGCAGCAGGCTTGTTTAGCCCTGAAATGCTTAAAGGTAACCATTTTCATTTTCATTGAAGTCAGTGCCAAAATTTCTAACAGGCTATTAAAAATACTAAAAAGATAATGCAATCTGATCTGAATGGTCATTTCTTTGATGCAACTACAACTACACTCTCCAGTCACTTTAACAGGAACACCTGCTCATTTATGCAGTTATCCATTTAGCCAATCATGTTGTAGCAGTACAATGCATAAAATCATGCAAATACAGGTCAAGAGCCTCAGTTAATGTTAACATCAAATCAAATCAAATCAAACTTTGTCACATACATAACCATACATAGTATCACATGCAGTGAAATGCTTTATACTTCCGCACCGATATATAAAGAGAATAAAAATAAAATAAAATATAATAGATAAAAATATTATAGAAAAGAAGGAAAAAAAGAATACATGAATAGAAAAATGTTACAATTTAGAATAGAATACAAAACTTACAATTATATCTAGTAAAATTAAAAATTACAGTTACACTAAATGGAGTAGAAAAACCGTACATGTGCAAATAAGGTGTAAAAACAGGCAGGATGAGGTAGTGGATGTTGTATGTGTGAGTCCAGTTCAGTTCTAGTCCTTGGTGTTCCCCAGGTTGAGTGCCCGAATCGCCTGCGGGAAAAAGCTCCTCCTCATTCTCTCTGTGTTGGCCTTCAGGGAACGGAAATGTTTCCCTGACCATAACAGAGAGAACAGTCCATTGTTGGGATGGCTGAGGTCCTTCATTATCTTCCTGGCCTTGGTTCAGCACCACTTGTTCTAGATGGACTGCAGGTCAGGGAGCTCAGTGTGGATGATACGCTCAGCTGTTTGCACCACCCTCTGCAGAGCTCGTCTGTCCTGCATGGTGCTGTTCCCAAACCAGGCTGTAATGTTTCCCATCAGGATGCTCTCAATGGTGCAGGTGTAAAAGTTCCTGAGCACCTTAGAGGGCAGTTTAAAGTCTTTCAAGTGCCTGAGGTGGAATAGACGCTGATGGGCCTTCTTCGCCAGGGTGTTGATGTGACATAAACATGTCAGGTCCTGTGTGATGTTGACACCAAGGTAACGGAAACTGTCCACACGTTCCAATGGGGTCCCATTGATCTCAAGTGGATGGTAGTTCCTCTCCTGCTTTGTGCTGAAGTCCACAACCAGCTCCTTTGTCTTGCTGACGTTCAGGAGGAGATTGTTCTCCTGGCACTAGTTCTCCAGGCTCTTAATCTCCTCTAGGCCTTCTCATTGTTATCAGAGATCAGGCCCAACACAACAGTGTCATCAGCAAACTTAATAATGATGGAGGAGTTGGAAGTGGCCACACAGTCATAGGTGTACAGGGAGTACAGCAAGGGAGCTCAATACACATCCCTGGGGGGCTCCAGTGCTGAGAGTGAGGGGGGGGGTGAGACATGTTTGCCTACCCTAACTGCTTGTGGTTTGTCCGTCAGGAAGTTGGAGATCCACTGGCACAGACACGGTCTCAGACCCAGGTCCTCTAGCTTAGTGGTGAGTATGAAGGGAGTTATAGTGTTAAATGCTGAGCTGTAGTCAACAAACAGCATTCTGACATAATTTCCCTTCCTGGAGTCTAGATGGCACAGAGAAGTGTGGAGAAGATGTGTGATGGCATCATCCATGGAGTGATTTGGGCGGTATGCAAATTGTAGTGGACCCAGGGTGTCCAGTAGAGAAGAGGTGATGAAGTCTCTGACCAGTCTTGACCAAACATCAGAATGAAGGAGTGTGATCTCTCTGACTTTAACCATGGCATGGATGTTGGTGCCAAATGGGCTGGTTTAAGTATTTCAGAAACTGCTGATCTCCTGGGATTTTTACATACAACAGCCTCTAGAGTTTACACAGAATGGTGCCAAAACACACACAAAAAAAACATGAGTGAGTGACAGTACTGTGGGTGGAAACGCCTTGTTGATAATAGAGGTCAGAAGAAAACTGCCAGATTGGTTTGAGCTGCCAGGTAGGATACAGTAATCACTCTTTACAAATTTGGTGAGCAGAAAAGCATCTCAGCATGCACAAAACATCAAACTTTGAGTTGGATGGGCTACAACACCAGTAGACCACATTTGGTTCCACTCCTGTCAGCCAAGAACCGGAATCTGTTCTTATAAGTGGACGGGGAGTGTAGTTTCATTTTGTACAGTTTCAGAAGCATTTTGCTTGCACAGCTGATGAATAACTTTTTTTGTCCAATTTTTGCCAAAAAATTGGCCATCCTCCTTCTGCTCTGACCAAAATTGCTCTCGTTGGTTGCCTGGTGATGCACAGAGGACGGTGTGTTAGGGTTATTGTTGGACTCACCCTCAGCTCCCACAATAGTGCTGAACTCTTCCTCTTGAGCCAAGAATGCCGGGTGGGTCTGGGCCGGGTTCTGCTTAGGTCGTTTCTGCTGTCTCCGGGTTTTTGTGACCCTTGCGGTTGTGGGCGGTTTTACAGGGAAACCCAACCAGGCTCTCCCTATGAGTAGTGGCACAGGTCATTCAGGCATCATCCCAACAGGCATCACCTCTTTGGTTCCCAACCCGGACCTCTGTGGAGGGGTCCTCCCGGACATCCCCATGCACACAGGAAACTGAAATGCTCCCGCATACCCTAATGGTCCAGGGTAGGACTGATGGGTGGGCCAAGGTGACTGTGCTTCCTGAGTCTAGCAGGGCAGGGATGGGCCATCTAATTTGATGGTGATGGTGGGGGCCCATGGCTGAGAGTGAGCATGAACAGCACAGCCAGCTAACCAGGGTTTGTTGGCACTGGGGGGTGGGGTGTGACAGCAGGTACAGCCTGGTGGGCATGGGTTCATTCGGTGGTGTGGCAAAGTTGGGAGGCTCCTCTGGGACCTCCTCTATCCGCTGCTGCCTGGTGCTATGGTAGGCCAACTGGGCTTCCCCCTAGAGGAAGGGTGCTATGACCTGGGCCCAGTCCCCCTTAGGCCAACATTTGCGGGCAGCAATCTGCTTGAAGGTGTGCAGGTAGGCCTCTACATTGTTGTCCACATTCATCTTGGCCAGAAGGCGCTGGTCGTCCTAGAAGGGGTTGTGGAGCACAGAGCCCTAGAGCCAGTTCCTGGGTGACCCCTTGCTGGTGCAGATTTGTCTCAAGCAGGTCCGTAGGTCCGTGACACTCTTGTGGGCAGCGGGGGTGAAGGATCTTGGTCAAGTACAAAGAATGGTTCACAAAAAGCTCAGATTAAGGTTGAGATTGGGATGAGTAAAGATTAAAATTTGTGATCTATGTCCTAGGCCCTTGAAAGCGCTGAGCAGGTGGCTGAGCTATGGCACTCCACAGATGAAGAGTTAAGGAACGTGGCCAGAGAGACCATTCTTTCATTTGGTAACTTTTTAACCTGATGCCACAAGTATACCTAGTATTTTTTTAAGAAGAATTACAAACTATAGTGATATACAGCATTCTGATTGAGATGCTCTATTAAGAATACTAATTATAAGACAGTAGATATTGTAGATATTCAAGCAGAGCTTTAATTTACAGTACTGTGCAAAAGTTTTAGGCACCCTATTTTTTTAGTACAAACTTTTAGATTCCCAAACATTAGTTTTCTAGCACAAAATTAAATGTTACAGAAAAATGTTTGTATGTCAGCAGCATATTACATAAGAGACCACTTTTCAGACAAACAACACAATGAATGCTGCTGGGTTTTGCTGCAAAAAGTAAGAAGCAAGTGTGGCAGTTAATATCTCCAGAAGAACTGTGGCTGGTTCTGAAAGATGCTCAGTAAAACTTACCAGGTAATTTCTTTATAAAACTGCACAAATTGTACCGGAGACTACTATTTTTATTTTTATTTTTTTGTCACACCAAATATTGACTTTGTTTCATTTACTAATGTTTACTGCTCTTCATGGTATTTTTCTTTTAATGTAGAAACATTTAATTTCGTTATTTTGACGGCATCTTTGCTCTACAGCATTTCTTTGTATGTGCCTAAAACTTTTGCACAGAACTGTAGCTCTAAAGAGTATTATACAGAATGATGCAGTCATTAATTCATTTTTATCATTCTTAAAATTATACCTTAATACCTACACTCACCAAACACTTTATAAGGAACACCTGTACACCTACTCATTCATGCAATTATCTAATCAGGCAATCATCTGACAGCAGTGCAATGCATAAAATCATTTAGATATGGGCCAGCAGCTTTGGGTAATGTTCACATCAACCATCAGAATGGGGGGAAAAATGTGATCACAGTGATTCTGACCGTGGCAGGATTGTTGGTGCCAGAAGGGCTGCTTTGAGTATCTCTATAACTGCTGAATACCTTGGATTTTCAGACAGGAGAAAATCCCAGATGATCAATAAAGTGCAATGGTGAACTCCAGCGGCAGTTCTGTGGATGGAAATGCCTTTTTTGATGAGAGAGGTTAATGGAGAATGGACAGACTGGTTCGAGCTGACAGAAAGGCTACAGTACCTCAGATATCCTCTCTTATAATTGTGGTGAGCCAAAAAGCATCTCAGAATGCAGAACATGTCAAACCTTGAGGCAGATAGGCTGCAACAGCAGAAGACCACATAGGGTTCGTCTTCTGTCAGCCAAGAACAGAAAGCTGAGGCTGCAGTGGGCACAGGCTCACCAAAACTGGACCATTGAAGACTGGAAAACATAGCTTGGTTTGATGAATCTTTATTTTCTGCTGAGGCACACAGATAGCAGGGTCAGAATTTGGTGCCAACAACATGAATCCATGGATCTAACGTGCCTTGTGTCAACAGTCCAGGCTGGTGGAGGTGGTGTAATGGTGTGGGGAAGGTTTTCTTGGCACATTTTGGGCCTGTTAATACCAATTAATCATCGCTTGTATGCCACAGCCTTTTTGAGTATTTACCCACCTTCTAATGGTTACTTCTAGCATTAAATTGCACCATATCACAAAGCAAAATTAGTCTCAAACTGGTTTCATGAACATGACAATGAGTTCAATGATCTTCAGTGGCATTCCCAGTCACCTGATCGGAATCCAATATAATATCTTTAGGATGTGGTAGATGGGACACTCGCAACATGAAAGTGCACCTGAAAAACCTGCAGGAATTGCGTGATGCAATCATGTCAGCATGGACTGGAATTTTAAAGGAATGTTTACAGCATCTTTTGGAATCCATGCCATAAAGAATTGAGTCTGTTTTGAGAGCAAAGAGAGGCCCTACCCAGTATTAGTATAGTGTTCCTAATAAAATGCTCAGTGAGTGTATAATACTGTAATACTTCTATCTTACTTATAATATTACTAATATTTCTTTAAATAAAAAAATTAAAAATTTGTCCTTAGTTACTTAGACAGGAATCATAGGATAAACTTTTATTTTATCAAATGAAAACAGGTTGACTTTAGCAACCACAGAGCAACTCTTTACAGACATTGTATCAGAGTTACATTGACTATATTTAATATTATCTATACTGCCATTTTATTGCAGGGAAAAAAGGCCACAAAGCCTTCCAGAGAATGGACCAGATCTGCGCTGAGTTACAAGAGGAAATTTATAAAAACCTAAAAACAGAACTCACAATCTTCTAGTGATTGCATAAATTTGGCTAATTATTTTGCTGCTGATCAGGAGACATCAAGAAGAGTAAGCAATTATGAAAATAAATAATAAACAAATCAGTGATCATCAAACTCAGGTCCTGCCAGCCATGGTGTCTGGTTAAAAAAAATCACAAGGACATATAAATTTCAAAAACAACAACTATAATTTAGTAAATAGAGTATTTTTCTACACCTCCCTTTATTCAATAATACACCTCTTTAAATGAATATAGACAATATGCTGAAGGAAAAAGTCACTGTTTAAATGCAGCTGTTTAAGCACACTGCTACTGGTGGTTGAATTACTACCTACTGCTAGCCTCTAATTCATATAGCCACTGCTGTGGAATCGGTGTTTTCTAGCAAACTACTTTCTGCTGATAAAATCCAAATATGTAATTCAATTACAGAATTAAAAATTCCTGTCACCCAGTCATACAGTATACACTATAATCTAGTCCAAAATTAAAATTTCCTCTTACAAAGTGAGATATTACTTTACTCAATTCAAAAGATAAAATTTCCTCTTCCTTTCAAAATTCAAGGCAGCTGATACAGAGACCGTGATACAGGTGCATCTCAAAAAATTTGAATATCCAGGATAAGTTCGCTTTTTTGAAAATGACCACTGAGCAACAGTGTTTTGAGTAAAATGGTGTTTTGAGTTAATTAACTGATTAGAGCTCTTCTCAGGTTGACATTATTATTATATAAATTCTTTATTCTAATATTTTTGAGCTCATTTCCATTAGCTGTAAGCCGTAATCATTAAGATTAAAACAAAAAAGGCTTGAAATATTTCACTTTATGTGTAATGAATCTAGAATATATGAAAGTTCCACTTTTTGAATTAATTACGCGAAAAACTTTTCCACGATATTCAATTTTTTTTTAGATGCACCTGTAGTCACTGTACAATCCTGCAGTTGAACAGACAATGGCAAAACAGTTGACTTTTAAAAGTTTCTTGCTAAAAGCAAGCGATTCTGTTCAGCCTAATCATGACCATGAGGAACATGTTGAGATCATGGAGACATACAGTACCCTCCACTAATATTGGCACCCTTGGTAAATATGAGCAATTTTTGATCTTTTTGAGGAAATATTGATCTTTTGTTAAAAAAACTTCACAAAAATACTCTGCTCTCATGGATATGGATATCAGCAGATATTAAATGAAAACCTGACTGCCTCTGCCAGAAAGCTTAAAATGGGCTGTGGTTGGATCTTGCAGCAGGACAATGATCCAAAACGTACATCAATACATACAACACAAAAATGGTCATCCCAGTCCCCTTACTTGAAACCCACAGAAAACCTGTGGGGTGAACTGAAGAGGAGAGTCCACCAGCGTGGATCTGGAGAGATTCTGTATAGAGGAATGGTCTCATTTACATTTATGGCATTTGGCAGACACCCTTATCCAGAGCAACTTTAAATTTATCTCATTTAAACAACTGAGCAATTGAGGGTTAAGGGCCTCGCCCAAGGGCCCAACAGTGGTAGCTTGGCAGTGCTGGGGCTTGAACTCCTGAGCAGTGACCCAGAGCCTTTAACCACTGAGCCACCACTGCCCACCACATCTCAGATCTCTTGCCACTCCAAGCTGTGGCAACGGGAGGTAGCATAAAGTATTGACTGAAAGGGAGCCAATATTTGTTGCACACCTATATTTAACAAAGATATATATTTTTTGTTATAAACCTGTGATGTGTTTGCAGTTGTTTGAGATCCATGAGAGCAGAGTATTTTTGTGAATTTTATTAACAAAAGATCAAAAGGTTAAACAATTTTTCACAGCCTTCTTTGCTCATATTTACCAAAGGTGCCAATGTTAGTGGAGGGCACTGTATGTCATGCATTTGAGAAAATGTGTTGCAAGGTAATGTTTAGGTGCTTCTTTAAATACATTTAATTAAATATTAAATTAAATACATCTAGTTAAAAGAAAGATAAAATGTTATCAGTTGTGTCAAAGTAATATTTTTTGTTAACAGAAAGTTTTCTTGTTCTGGGTTGTTTGTTGTGTTCATAGGCCTGTTGACTGTTTTATTTATGTTTATTTAAATGTTGACTGTTTGCAAAAAAAGTTAATTAAATGTTAATTTTAATTGATGGTGTCACTCTTGTATAGCCCAAATTCTCAGTATTTTTTCTCAGTAGTAGTAATTAACATATGACCGGAATTACAGTATACTCATTTGGTAAACTGAATCGGCAACTCCACTTCTAGCACCACCACACTAAACACCGGTGCCCCCCGTGGCTGTGTGCTAGGTCCACTGCTGTTTACCTTGATGACTCAGGACTGTGCTGCAAAATACTTCAAATAACATCAAGTTTACTGTTGACACTACAGTCATGGGCCTCATCAGCAACAATGATGAGTCAATGTACAGAGAGGAGGTGAACCAGCTCAGAGAATGGTGTAGAGACAATAATCTATCTCTTAAAGTCAAAAAGACTAAAGAGATGATTGTCGACTTCAGAAGGACCCAAGTGGACCACTCACCACTGCACATCAATGGGACAGCTGTGGAGAGAGTCAAAAGCTCCAAGTTTCTTGGTATGCACATGACAGAGGATCTCTCCTGGACTATCAACACTACCTGCCAAGCCAAGAAGGCCCAGCACTTCCTATGGAGGCTGAAGAGATCCAAACCCCCCCTCCCATCCTCACCTCCTTCTACAGAGGGACAAGCATCCTGACCAGCTCTAATAATCTAAAAGATTATTGCGGTCTCTCTACCCACCATTGACACCTCATACATCAACTGCTCATACATCAACCCCTCTCATGGACTCTTCACCCTCCTGCCATCTGGCAGAAGGTACAGGAGCATCCGTGCCACCACCAGCAGACTCCACAACAGTTTCTTCCCTAAGGCAGTCTGATTACTCAACACCCTGCTGCCTCCCAATGCTCACTTGGGCTAGTCAAACAACAAATACAGTACGACTCAGTACCACAGAACACCACACTTCACAAAGCTGAATCAGTCACTTTTATATTATGGAACATATTTTTGCTGCCAATATTGCTCCTAGACTACACAGTAGTTTACAGCCCATGTTGTGTGTATTTATTGTCTTGCACTTATCTCACACTGTTATGTATTTGCACTTTATGTAGTCCTGCATACTGTTCTGTGCTGTATGTGCATTCATAAAGATATCTCTTGATTGTAGACATTGACAATGATACATCTACCTCCTTGGGAGTCAGGTCTCCTTGACTTGGCTGGATGTTGTGAAGAGGTTTTTATTCACTAAGAAAATAATTATGCGGGCATCTACTTTAGTTTTTATGTGCTCTTCCAGGCCTTTTGGTGTTGCTGAGATTGCCAGTACATCCCTTCTTTTAAAGAATGTACGAAATTATTGATTTTGTCACTCCTAAATTTTCTGCTATCTCTCTGAAAGGTCTGTTTTATTTTTTCAGCCTAATGTTGGCCTCCTTCACTTGCATCGACACCTCTTTGGATTGCATATTTAGAGTTCCTATGAACAGTTACCAAATGCAATTTCAACACTTGGAATCAACTCCAGACCTTTTGTCTACTTAATTTTTCAACCTTGGCCAACCTTCATTAAATGTCCTGTTTACTGTGTCTCCCTTGACCATGGAGCAGCGTGATTCCTTCCGAATTGGGACTTTATTAGATCTTGTTGCAGTTCCCATTTTTGACCACTAGGTGCAATAATAAATCTATTGGTCTAAATGGGGCAGTGAGCATGCTTCCCCGCAATCTAGAAATGCGAGCAAATCAATGGATTCGCAAACTCAGAACATCAAGGGAAGAGACATACCCAGCAATGGACTCCGATTTGACTGCTGTACTGAGCAACAGAACAGTTCCTAAATAACACACAGACAGTGCGGCAATGATACAGTGGGTATAGAAAAGAATATTAACCTTTTGATTAACCCCCTTTAAAATAATCTCATTTTGTTGCTTTTCAGCCTGAAATGAAGACAGACACAGTTTTTGTTTTATCCAGCTGTATTTACTCAGTGCAACTTATAACAGCCAAGTGAAAGATATAACACCAACATGTCAGAAAAATAAATAAATAAATAATAATAAAAAAAAAAAACAGAATCACTGAGTTGGAAAAAGGATCACCCCCTTGCTTTAATTTGCCTTATTTTTTTAATTACAGCATTATATATATGTGTGTGTATATATATATATATATATATATATATATATATATATATATATATATATATATATATATATATATATATATACAGTATCTCACAAAAGTGAGTACACCCCTCACATTTTTGTAAATATTTTATTATATCTTTTCATGGGACAACACTGACTAGTGAGTGTACAGCTTGTATAACAGTGTAAATTTGCCGTCCCCTCAAAATAACTCAACACACAGCCATTAATGTCTACACTGCTGGCAACAAAAGTGAGTACACCCCTAAGTGAAAATGTCCAAATTGGGCCCAAAGTGTCAATATTTTGTGTGGCCACCATTATTTTCCAGCACTGCCTTAACCCTGTTGGGCATGGAGTTCGCCAGAGCTTCACAGGTTGCCACTGGAGTCCTCTTCCACTCCTCCATGACGTCATCACAGAGCTGGTGGATGTTAGAGACCTTGCGCTTCCGTTTGAGGATGCCCCACAGATGCTCAATAGGGTTTAGGTCTGGAGACGTGCTTGGCCAGTCCATCACCTTTACCCTCAGCTTCTTTAGCAAGGCAGTGGTCGTCTTGGAGGTGTGTTTGGGGTCGTTATCATGTTGGAATACTGCCCTACGGTCCAGTTTCCGAAGGGAGGGGATCATGCTCTGCTTCAGTATGTCACAGTACATGTTGGCATTCATGGTTCCCTCAGTGAACTGTAGCTCACCAGTGCCGGCAGCACTTATGCAGCCCCAGACCATGACACTCCGACCACCATGGTTGACTGTAGGCAAGACACACTTGTCTTTGTACTCCTCACCTGGTTGCCACCATTTACATTTACATTTACGGCATTTGGCAGACGCCCATATCCAGAGCGACTTACATTTTATTCATTTCTGAATATACGTCTGAGCACTTGAGGGTTAAGGGCCTTGCTCAAGCTTGCTCCACCACACACGCTTGACACCATCTGAACCAAATAAGTTTATCTTGGTCTCATCAGACCACAGGACATGGTTCCAGTAATCCATGTCCTTAGTCTGCTTGTCTTCAGCAAACTGTTTGCGGGCTTTCTTGTGCATCATCTTTAGAAGAGGCTTCCTTCTGGGATGACAGCCATGCAGACCAATTTGATGCATTGTGCGACGTATGGTCTGAGCACTGACAGGCTGACCCCCCCACTCCTTCAACCTCTGCAGCAATGCTGGCAGCACTCATATGTCTATTCTGCAAAGCCAATCTCTGGATATGATGCTGAGCACGTGCACTCAACTTCTTTGGTTGACCATGGCGAGGCCTGTTCTGAGTGGAACCTGACCTGTTAAACCACTGTATGGTCTTGGCCACCATGCTGCAGCTCAGTTTCAGGGTGTTGGCAATCTTCTTATAGCCTAGGCCATCTTTATGTAGAGCAACAATTCTTTTCTTCAGATCCTCAGAGAGTTCTTTGCCATGAGGCGCCATGTTGAACTTCCAGTGACCAGTATGAGAGTGTGAGAGAGCAATAACACCAAACTTAACACACCTGCTCCCCATTCACACCTGAGACCTTGTAACACTAACAAGTCACATGACACCGGGGAGGGAAAATGGCTAATTGGGCCCAATTTGAACATTTTCACTTAGGGGTGTACTCACTTTTGTTGCCAGCAGTTTAGATATTAATGGCTGTGTGTTGAGTTATTTTGAGGGTACAGCAAATTTACACTGTTATACAAGCTGTACACTCACTACTTTACATTGTAGTAAAGTGTCATTTCGTCATTGTTGTCCCATGAAAAGGACAAATATATATATAAGTAAACAACAAGCCTGCCCAGTTCAGGAACAAGATTCTTTGGACAGATGAAACCAAGATTAACTACCACAATGATGGGAGAGAAGAATATGGAGAAGGAAAGGAAGGACTCATGATCCAAAGCATACCACATCATCTGTCAAACATGGTGGAGGAAGTGTTATGGCACGGGCATGTATGGCTGCCAATGAAACTGAGTCACTAGTGTTTAGTGATGTGACATATCATATAAACAAAACGGGAAGGTAATAAAAGGAAAATATATGGGTAGACCAAGGAATTGTCAGGATAGAAAACTCAAAGCAATATGCCTTGAAAATAGAAAATGCACAACAAAACAAATAAAAAACAAATGGTTGGAAATAGGAGTCAATGTTTGTGACAGAACTGTAAGAAACTGGCTGAATGAAATGGGATTTACATATAGAAAAGCCAAAAGTAAACCAGCACTTACACCTAAACAGAAGAAAATAAGGTTACAGTGGGCTAAACAGAAGCAATCATGGAGTGTGGATGATTGGATGAGAGTGATATTCAGTGATGAATCATGAATCTGCATTGGCCAAGGAGATGATGCTGGGACTTTTGTCTGGTGCTGTTATAATGAAACTTATAAAGATGACTGCCTGAAAAAAACAAATTTCCCCTCTTATTTATGATATGTGGTTGCATGTCAGGTAAAGGACCAGGGGAGATGGCAAGCATTACCTCAACAGTCAATGCACAGGTGTACATTGGAATTTTGGACACTTTTCTCATTCCAAAATAGGTTTGGTGATGAAGTAGTCATTTTTCAGGATGACAGTGCATCTTGCCAAAGAGAAAAGTGTGTTATGCCTTTCCTGAAGAAAAGCTTTATCAGCTCAATGACATGTCCAGCAAACAGTCATGAAAGCCAGAGGAGGAGCAACAAAGTACTAATTGTGATTTTTTTGTTGATGATTCCATATTTTTTTCCTTTACTTGATATGGAAAAAAATATGCCATTTACTAATACAATTTGATTTAATTTGTTTGAGGTATGTTTCATGCAGCCAGAATGTTCAGCTATTAAACAAAAATTGTTTTGTGTCATATGTGATTTGTTTATTTGCTACGAAGTAAAAAAGCAGAGTGAGCGTCCTCTAAGTGTGGTGATTCCATAATTTTTGTCAAGGGTTGTACAGAGGCAAAATAACAAAAATCGTGTCACTGTCCAAATACTTATGGATCCGAATGTACTTTTTCTGACAAAATAACCAAATTTGGATAATTTTGCTCAATAAATAAATGTCAAAACTATAACATTTTTTAGGACTTACATGAAGATCTGATCACATTGCAGGTCAAATTTATGCAGAAATACAGAAAATTTTAAGGGTTTCACAATGGTTTCAAATAATGGCCATAATATCTATGCTAACTTTGGGGGTGTAGATGTTTCTGACCTACCCCAAAAGGTCCAAAAATCCCAAATTAAAACACACTGTTAAGGGGAGGTGCAGAAAAAGTGTGACATTTTGCTAAAAAATAAATTTTAAACAACACAAACTTTATTGCTTAATCTGAGTAGCCATTGATGTTATATTTCATAAATCGATGCATTCGATGGTATTTGCAGACCAGTTTTTCAGAAAATTCAGGTTTCCTAAATAAAAATCCAGTCAAACTGAAGAAATGGCATTCTGTTTGTAAACAATAGAATCAAGACCAAGGACTATCAAAGAGGTTAAATAATGGCTTCAAAATGTACAATACAGTTTTATCTGTCATTACTGCATGCTATTTAAAGCTGACAGTGCCATTTCAGATTTTTTTTTGCTAATATAACATTTATGACCTTTTTTGTTCAAGTATTATACCTCAGATGGTCAGTACAGTTCGCAAGGATTCATCCATTTATAGCAAGATCATTATTTTCTAAAATATTTGTGTTCTACTATTATAAATCCATAGACGTTACTGTTGGGACAAAACCATTACTGTTGGGACATAATTAAAATCAAATCTTGTGAAATGCATAACTGAAGAATCAGGAAAAGCTGAAAGGAAGCATATTTGTATGGGTCAAGGTTTATAGATTATTATATATATATATATATATTTTATATATATATATATAAAATATCTATTAATATATATAATATATATATTAATAGAATATATTAATAATATCATCAGGCTTCTGCATGCCACAAGTAATTAAAAATTAGAAATTTTCACCGTTACTGTTGGGACAAGAAAGACCATTATAAAGGATACATCCTAGATGCGTGACATGCATAGAAAAGGTTAAGAAGCAATAGAACATGCACAAGGACCACTAACCAATATGAAAATACAGTTTCCTAAAAGATTATATACAAGTTAAATTATCTTTCCTTTCTAATACCCCAGGGTTCTAAAAGTTTTGCTTGGCTTCAAATTGTCTTTGTCAAAAAATTGTATTTTGAAGTGATTCGTGCTAATTAACTTCACATTTTTGCCATAAATGTTCAGTATTGTTCATTTTCATACATTCAGCGACAGATTGTTTAAACATATTTAATGTTATATATACAAAATTCTTTATTCAAATAAACCAGTTTAATTATGTCGCACTAAATATGTCAAAAATGGCTCTTTCAAGCAAGGTTTTTGTGCCATTATTCTGCAGCTATGCATCCGATTCATGTGAAATTTTCAGTGCGGCTTCCATGTCCATGAACACTTACCATAACATGTCAAATACTAATATAATGTGTATATATTTGACTTTCAAGTAATAACTTCAATTTTAAATGTCCTTATTTGCACCTCTCCTTAATTTAAGAGCTTAAGCTTGCAACACCATTATTATCCTGGTCATAATCACAGTATATCCAGAGCCTATCCAGAGAACACTGAGCACAAGGCAGGGATACACCCTGAAAAAGACACCAGTCCATCACAGGGCAACACATACACACACTTTTGGGCAATTTAAAGTAATCAGAGCACTAGCATGTTTTTGTGGGAGGAAACAGAAGAACCCAGAATTGCTGTAATAAGAAAGGATACAACACCGTGCACAGTGTGTCATTTGGGACATAAATTTGATTTGTACTCTCTGATGCATGTTTTTGGAACAGAAGTAACACAATGGGTAAATGTACCCCGTGCCGTGCGCAGACCAACTAATCAATGAGATTCAATTTTTAATGAAAGTGAAAGTGATGTGTGACGGCCAATGTATGGTAACCATACTTGGAATTTGTCCTCTGCATTTAACCCATTCAAGTTAGTGCACACACATTAGGAGTTGTGAGTAGTGAACACACACTACAAACCGTGAACACACCCGGAGCAGTGGGCAGCCATTTTTGCTGTGGTGCCCAGGGAGCAGTTGAGGGTTAAGGGCCTTGCTCAAGTGCCCAACAGTGGCAGCTTGGCAGTGCTGGGATTTGAACTCAAGACCTTCCGATCAGTAGCCCAACTTCTTAACCTTAATTTCCTTTTATATTTGCATATATTGCATCATGATGTTTGTATAAATAAATTCATGGTCCAATAATGTGATCATACCACCATATGTGAAGGAAATATCCAGGTAAAAGCTTTTAGAAACTTGTTCTGGGGGTGTTCTGCATACAAAATGGCACTGCTGTGCCTGGACACCGTTCTGGTTATTCCACTTAGACGGTGCTTTTTTTTATTTATTTATTTATTTATTTATTTATTTATTTATTTATTTATTTTTTAAAACCTTTTTTTAATATCTCATTTTGCACACACAACATCTACACTGATCATCTATGACAGCAGAACACTTTTGAATATTGGTAACCACTATACTCACCTATTTCACAGTGTTTTATCCACCAACTCAATGTGGCCATCCGAGATATTCCATGGCACAGAGCGGAACAATGGCACAAGAGCTTCCCTGAGGCAACGGAAAAAAAAACACGGAGGGAACTGCACTTGGGTTTGCAGGAGGATGAGGAACAGAGCACACAGTCCTCTACTACTTAGTATTCTGCTCTCCAATGTCCAGTCTGTTGAGAACAAGATGTATGATCTCAGTGCCAGGATAAGATTCCAACTGGACATCAGGGACTGTAACATACTCTGTCTGTCTGAAACATGGCTGGCCGGTAAATCCAGAGGTGGAGGGGTCTGTTTCATGGTAAACAACAAGTGGTGTGACCCCAGGAACTTTACCACTCTGTCACATTCCTGTTCACCTAACCTGGAACGTCTGACGTATCTGCCATCCACTCTACCTGCTCTGTGAGTTTACATTGGTCATCACCACTTCTGTGTACATTGCTGCTCAAGCAGAAACAAGCATGGCTCTGTCTAAGCTCCACGATGTGCTCAGTGTCTATCTAAACAAACACCCGGACAAACTGCCTTCATCATTAATGGGGACTTTAATAAAGCCAACCTCAGGCAGGTCATGCCTAACTTTTATAAACATGTCTCCTGTCCATCTAGAGGAGCAAATACACTGGACCACTGTTCTTCTCAGTTTAGGAATGGCTACAAAGTTAACTTGCTACCGGCTTTCTGTAACTTGGACTATGCCGCCATTTTCCTCATGCCGGAATATAAACAAAGGCTTGTACAGGAAGCTCCTGAGAGGACTGTGGTAAAGCGCTGGTCCACCCAGTCAGAAGCTGCACTGGGAAATGTTCTAGTCCCGTTCCACTAACATCAACAAGTTTACAGTTGCAGAAACTGTGGGCGGATAAAACCATCCGAGCTGTGGTGAAAGCATGCACGGCCGTGTACAATGCAGGGCTCATGTCAGGGAATACAAAGCAGCATACTATGCTCTCCAACGCAGAGCGACAGTGCTAGGGTACAGGAAGCAGGTGAAGTTTTATTTCCAGCTTAATGACTCCAGACGCATGTGGCAGGGACTGAGGACCATCAGTGCCTTCGGAGGCAAATCCACCGCCACAGTGAGCGTTATTCTTCTCTGGACAACGAGCTGAATACTTTCTATGCATGCTAACTGCGCTAGCACTATCCAGCCAACTAGTACTACAGAAGGAAGCAGCTCTGTTAGCAATGAGAGCGCAATCACCATCTACGAGGACAAGGGTTTGTGGGCTCTGAATTGTGTGAACATCAGGAAAGTGGCTGGTCCTGAAAGCATTTCTGGCCATGTACTGAGATCCTTTGCTGATCAGCTTGCTGCTTTATTCACTTCCATCTTCAATGAGTCCCTAGCTAAGTCTGCAATCCCCACCTGCTTTAAAAAATCTGCTGTCATTCCTGTGCCAAAGAACAATAAGCCCTCTTGCCTAAATGACTATTATCCTGTATAAAAAAAAACTCCATCTGCTCCTCCATTCCTGACACCACTGACCCACTCCAGTTCACCTACCACCCCAATAGGCCTACTGAGGATGCCATATCTACACACTCACACTGTCAGCAACAAAGGGAACTACATCAGGCTGCAGTTTGTAGACAATAGCACAGCCGTCAATACCATAGTCTCACACAGGCTGGCCTCCAAACTCAGGAACCTTTACTTGCATAATTTGTACATCCTATTTTTGCACATTTCTGTACAAATATTTATTTCTTAATTTTAATTTAGTTACTTAAATGCACAGTCTAAAGAGGAGTAGGCCAGGTTTTTCACTGCATGTTATATACTGTATATAACTGTGTATGTGACAAATAAACTCTAAAATCTTGAATCTTCCTTTACAGTCATGCAAATATTTTATTAGATGCCTTAAAAATTGCATGAGAGCTGAATTATCCACAAACACCTCCCACAGCTATGAATCTGTAGCAAGTTGGCCTTTTGATTCAGCAGTGACAACAAATAAATTGCTTGAATCACAACCCAATAGCATGCAACGCCTCCCCTGGTTCCCGCCATTCTTTGCTTGAAAGCATTAAGAGCAGAATCATTCCACTCTGCTTGGGCATAATATTTTGGTAACCGTTTGATTTGTTATATAAGAACTGGAATGTTTCAGAAAGCTGGGGGCTGGCTTATTATTATCCTAATTTGGTCAAACAAACAAAAAAAATCTACATAATGCATGTTGACATTTTTGTTTTCGGTGTGTTGACCGAGTAAGGTGACAGTGAACATACATACATACATACATACATACAGACAGACCTGTGCAAAAGTTTTAGGCACATGCAAAGAAACGCTGTAGAGCAAAGATGTCTTCAAAATAATGAAATTAAATGTTTCAACATTAAAACAAAAATACAGTAAAGAGCAGTAAACAGAAGTAAATGAAAAAGTCAATATTTGGTGTGACAAAAAAATACAAATAGTAGTCTCCAGTACAATTTGTGCAGTTTTATAAGGAAATTAGCTGGTAAGTTTTATTGAACATCTTGCAGAACCAGCCACAGTTCTTCTGGAGACTTGGACTGTCGCACTTGCTTCTTAATTTTGCAGCAAAACCCAGCAGCCTTCATTGTGTTTTTTTTTTTTTTGTCTGAAAAGTCTCCCTTACGGAAAATGCTGCTTTCTTTAATGACATACAAACATTTTTCTGTAACATTTAATTTTGTGCTAGAAAAATAATGTTTGGGAATCAAAATGTTTTTTGTATTGATTTGATAATATATGTCATAAGATAAAAAAAATTATAACAAAGTTTGTACTAAAAAAAATAGGTTGCCTAAAACTTTTGCACAGTACTGTATATACATCAAACATGGTCAAACCCACACTCCAGGTGTCCCCTTCCTGTGGCACTCCTGCCATTGATCCAGCATCTATAGAACTCAAAGTTTGATATTACAGTCAATTTGTGCATTATGAACTTTATTGAATTAAAAGCTGCAACAGCATTTGAACAAACTGAGCTGCACACAAGTACAACTCATTACTTTTAATACTCTGGAGCTCTAGTAAGCTCAGTTTGGACATTCACCACCACTGAAGTCACCACAGACCCTGGGACTTAAACTGACCGACACAAGAACAGAAAGTTAAAGTTATTTGGGCTGAAAAATTAAAACAGTAGAACCCAACAAGGAACCCATAGACCAAGATTTGAGACCTCTTTGCCTTGCAGAATGGAAAATAAAGTAACAGCGAGTTAGTTTGTGATTAATTAAAGTATGACTTCAGTGAGGCTCTCATCTTCTGCAAATTTCTCAGCATTTCTCATTAGATATTTGTTTGTTCACAGTCAGACACTGTCCAGGCTTGTCCAAGAAGCATTAAGGATTTCTTGAGGATCTGGAGTCTAGGTGCCCACAATGTTGGGATCATGTGCAGTGTCTGGCAGTGGAGAGTCATGGCAGTGGTAAAGGAAGCAATTCCCCCAGCAGCTGTAGCAGATGAGGAACAATGCTGCGAGGAACACTAAGGCACAAATGGTGCATGGCTTCCTTTCCAACAGGAAGCTAAGCAAGTAGAAACCCATGAACATAGAATGGTTAAACCACAGAGCTGGGTTCAGTGGCTTTGGGATCAGCAGGACGGGAAGTAACCACTGGAGGCAGTACATTGTCTCTTTGTAGTTGCTGGAGGTGATCAAGTTTCAAAACAGATATCCAGAGTGATGGGTGGTTGTGTTGTACAACCACCAACTGCTGTTGGAGCTCAGCTTTGTAGTCCAGATATTATGTCAGGCCTTGAAAAAAAAAAAAAAAGATTTTTTTTTAATGCATAATTTAAAAAAAAACAAAACAACAATTATGTATTAGCCATGGCTATTATAAATTACCAATATGACAGTATACAATAAAATCTCAACTAGTACTACTAGTAGGGTTGCACAATGCATTGAAACTTCATTATTATTATTTTTTAAATTCTAAAACATGAAAAACAGATTCCAGAACTGTCAATACATTTGGTTCTTATTTCAATACAGTGATGTAACATGATTCACCACAGAAAATTACATTCTACTAACAACAGTGCGCAGCAACACAAGTCACACACAGTATGAAGCGATAAAATCATGGCTGCACTGAATACACCAGGTTCCCGGTCACTCCTGCAGTTTCTCAAAAAGGCAGGGTGAAAGAGTGAGGTATGGGAATATTTTGCCTACCTTGCAGATGACTAGGGAAAATCCAATAGAACACCTCGAACTTTTTAAAAACATCTGGCTGACATGCATCCCCACCTTCACTGAGAGCTTAAAAGAACACATTTCCACTGTTCACAAATCTGTCCTTTGCCTCAATTTCTCATTGCAATTGAACTGTGCTAGAGTTCGACTGGAAACAGGCTGATAGCACCTCACACAGACAGTCTTGGACATTCAGACTTGATATCTGGTAAAGCTTCATTTTTGTCATATTTGTATGAAAGTCAAAATCTCAATCTCACATATTTGACAACTGCATATGACACATGCAGCACACTAATCAAAATGCTTTTATTTTAATTTTATTATTTTGTATATCCACCGATTTTTATTTATTTTAAACCAGTAAAGAGGTTGAAACTGAAACACTAACATCCTCTCATGCTGAGGTCTGTGTATATTGCGTTCATTCGTTTTTGGTTTCAAAATTGAAAAACAAAATACAAATGACGACGCGTTCATTAATCTTTTGTTTAATATTGAAAATTAAATGACTAATTAACTATGTTTAAAACCAATTTTTGCTCAAAAACGCAAAATATTTCAAATATGCCTCATTTATACTTTCTTCCCATCTTATTTTTTTAGTTATTTCATTTTGTGGCATGCTCGCATAACCCGAGTGTAATTTAACTCAAACATGTTGCTTCACTCCGAGAAGTTCAAAGGCAGTAAGAGGGTTACAGTGGGGGACGATGACATGTCCACCAGGAAAATTAGCTGGGTTTTTCACCGCGATGAAGTTAGTTTTAGGTTCGATATTCGCTGGATATTCACTTTCCCCAGCCCTCATCAATACCACCATTAGTTTTAATAATATTCAGTTATTATATACGGACATAAAACCTTCACCCAAAAGTGTATTAGAGCTGCATATTTACATCTGAGAATGTTCTAACTCTGTATCATAGCGCAAGTTGCCTAAGGGACCGTCTGGCAATCCCATACATGCATACATACAACCAGAGTTTACTACATTGCACCTGTGTATGTAGGCTACAATATTTATATTTAGTAAACTGTAAACCTATGACTGCACTGTAACATTCAGTTTTTGATTAGACCATAAAAATGGGACTAGTATAAAATTCATATTATAAACCATGCTCAGCCATAACATTTTAAAGTCATGTTAGGAAGGCAGGCCTAATGCTGCTCATTAGAGTTTGGTTTTTACCATTAGGCTGCTGTCACAGTTTTATCATTTATGTAGACCTGCCGAGAAGGCTACACTGTCACATATTTATTAACATACTGTATAAATGTCCTGAATTTTCCTCTGTTGAGGAACCACCCTGGACTGGAATGTGTCCTTTGGACTAAGAAGACAATTTAAGATTTCCGTCTATTACACTGAAAACAATGAAGTTAGGAGATGTATTCAGACATCTCATATTTGCATGTTTATGTGCCCGGTAACCGATATGCAGAACCGATATTTATTTATTGTTTTACTTCTGTTTTTGACACAATGTTCAGTTTAGTGGCGTTATCAAACAGTTTTATTTATATCAATTTTGTTAATTTCACTTCCTCCCTGCATACAAGACTCTTATCAATAAACAATAAATAGAGGGATCTGAAAGAGTTTAAAAAATAAAGTGCATCGTTACTAAAGTGTCTTTTTTTAAGTGTTTTTTAAATAAAAGCTTCGGTGAGGTAAACAAACAGGTAAAACAAATAAAGCACAAAAACTAATTCTAACAAATAAAGAAAAAACATGCAAAAAAAAAAAGATGCAGTGCTGTAATGGCAATTCTCAAAACGCCCACAAGGTGGCGCCATTTACCAACATTACAAACCCGATATCTGATTACGGAGAAATGCTTAAATATCGGTAAAACCAATTATCGGTCAATCTCTAATTCTAGATCCAACTTTTTAAAAGTTGATGATTGTCAGCGTTGGTCAGCATCTGTCTGTGCAGTGTTAATCGGGCTTAAAAAGGGATCATTAGGGCTGCTGTAATTTCAATAATTACTGGCGTAACAGCACTCTACCAACCCAAGCTGCTGTCCTGTACCTCTGCTTTTACTGGGACAGAACAAGAGCGATGGCACAGAACCTTCTTGGCTATTACTCTTGCTGCAAAATAAGCAGGAAAAAAATGCAATTTGCCTACACCTGGGAATCATTTTAAAAAATATTTCTTTTACTGAGTATTTTGTGTTTCACCGTGTCTCATGCAACTGTCAAATTAGTGAGACGCGTTGATAATGAGGAGATAACTGCGTAGAAAATAAGTTCAAGTTCTTTACCCTGTTATTGAGAGGGTTTACAGCCTTCCAGTGCTTAACGACGCCATCTACAGGCCGAAAGGTGGAACAAAAACTCCGAATCAGAAATCAACTTCAGCCTGGTTTTCGGTCTCAAAACGGCATCTCTGTTAGTTAGCGATTTACTATCTTACAGCAGAATTAGCAAACACTGTTTTAGTCGTTATTACACAGAATGTGTAAGTGTACTACAGTGTGTATTTTAAGAAACTACCCAATGTCGTGCTATATTTAGCCACTGGCCTTGCATTTACGTTAACATGCTAGCTAGCAAGCGACCTGGACGTTTATCTTTAGCGCAACCAACAGCTAAACCATTAAACAAGTTAAGTGTCAATGGCTAAACTAGCAATCTCGACCGGAATAAAAAATTATATATTCATATAAATGTATATATAAACCAGAGATTCAAATAAACATAGTTACAGCGTAATGTTTCACTGATTATATCGCGGAAACGAAACAGTTAACCAGGTTAATATTAGCTAGTTGGCTAACTGTAAACCAGCCTCTACAATATCAATAGCTAACTTAACAACAAGTTTGCAGTATAGTTAAGGATTTAATGAATTATTTGCGGTTATTTTTCTGTATTCTCAACAGTTAATGACAGCAATGGCCTCAATATGCCTAGCTTCGGACAATTAGGTACCCGAGTTCTACCATGTTACATCGGGAGCACACAACTAACGTGAAACACAATCTGACGACCCAGAGAGCACAAAACTATCAATACATATATGAAACAATTGACCAAATTGCTTAAACAACATACCTGCCATTCTTCGTACTGAATAGTAAGCGCTCACACACACGAACACCTATTTTTCTTCTTCTTCTTCTTCTTCATATGAGGTTTTATGGCGGTTGACAAACCAGCTTCCAGCGCATTACCGCCACCGACTGGACTGGAGCATCAATAGCCAGTTAAAATGGTTACTTTAAATTCCATCCATGTTATTTTAAGATAGCTTAAATATTACACTGTATTTTTTTCCTTTGTTCTGCTGATTCTTGTAATTCTTGTAAGTTAGATGTTTCTTCACCCGTATTTCTTACTACTTTAATTAGCTCTGTCCTTTCTTTTGCATACTTTGTGCATTTTTTTTAGTACATTTATTGTCTCTGCTTGGCCACAACTATTACATTGTCCTGTTTAATGTTTTCCTATTATGAATAATGAATGATTTAGCCCAGAATGCCCTATTCAGAAGCGAGTAATAATTGAATCTTCCTTCCTGTTATTATATACTAATCTTCTTTTGGTCTTTGGTTTTACATCTTCCATCCACTGAAGAGCGAATATCACGGTAATTAATTCTGTTGCATACACAGAAATGTGATCAGTTATTCTTTTCTTAGTACTGGATCTTTGGATCCACTCTCTGGTCACACAGCTGCTGCAGTATATTTATAGGGCTGATTGCACATTCTGCAATACCAACTATCTGTGCTTCCCTGTTAGCAGTCCATCCAAATCTTTTGATGTTATTATTTCCGTGTTCCCAACACTCCTCTTTACTGGATGATTCTCTATATGACCTTTCACATTAGCCCAATAATTCATTCTCAATTTGTACCTATAGAGGTATAAAGTGGCTTCCCCGACTTCAACCTGCAATGTCTGAATTGGAGATGTTCTAAAAGCACCACAGCATATTCTTGGGGCTTGAGCCTGTATTCCTTCTATCTTTTTATTATGGTTGTAGGTGCAAATCCATAAATTATACTACCATAGTCCAAACTTGATCTGATTAATGTACAGTATATTCTTTTCATTGACAATCTACAAGCTCCCCATTCCACTCCTGATAAACATTGTAGAATATTTACTCCTGTTTTACACTCTCAATCAGCTTTTTAGCATGTATTCCAGATGTCAATCTAGATTCCATCCATACACCAAGATATTTTACTATTGAAACTTGTTCCAGTGCCTGTTTATATAATTTCAATTTAACATCTGGTACATTTTTCTTTTTTGTGAAACACATGACTTGGGTTTTAGCCACTGATAATCTGAAACTCCATTTATTTGCCCATTTCTCCACTTCATCAATTGCTTTCTGTAAACTTTGTGATACATATGTTATTGTATATTATGTCCTCTTTTCCATATTGCTCCATCGTCTGCATGAAGTGACCTTCCTATGTCTCCTTTAATATTACTAAAAACATCATTTATCATAATATTAAATATTTTTGGACTATATACACTCCGTTGAGGAGTTCCATTGTCTATCTTATAAATCATAGAATACTCTCCTCCTACCCTCACTCATACTGTTCTTTCAAGAAGAAAAATCATAGTCCAGTTATACATCTTTCCTCCAATTCCCATACTTTTAAGTTTTATCAGAAGCCCCTCTTTCCAAAGCACATCATATGCTTTCTCAATGTCGAATAATACCCCTATCATTACTTCTTTATTTGCTTGTGCTTTCCTAATATCTGTTTCCAGACATAAAACAGCATCCATAGTAATCTGACCTGCCCAAAATCCACTCTAATATATATCCTTTTAGTTCCATTATATAATGTAGTCTATAAATAATCATTCTTTCCATCAGTTTACATAAATTATCAGATAATGCAATGGGTCTGTAATTATTTGGATTGGATTTATCCTTTCTAGATGTCACTACTGTCACAATAATTCCATGCTTCCAAGAAACAGGGATCTTTCCTGCATTCCATATCTGTGTTTAAAGATCTGTCTGACAGATGTTGGATCATTGTGTAACATATATAATCTTTGCCAGGAGATGTATGCTTAATTCCTCCTAGAGCTCTTTTTAATTTGTATAAGGAAAATTCTGTATCTAAAGTGTCTACAGAAGAATTTCTTTTCACCAGCACATCTGGATTCTGGCTCTTATTCTGCTCTCTATACCTTTTTATATCTTCTGATACATCATCACCACTATGTACTCTAGCAAACACTTTCGCCTGCATTTCTGCTTTTTCTCTTCATTATTTTTTAAGACAGGTAAAGTATGATTTTTATATATTCCACCCATTTTTCTTATTGTACTCCATACTTTGCTAATGTCAGTATCTCCTCCTATTGTGCTACTCTCCAGTACTTCTTTATAGCTGCTTGAGCTATTCTTCTTACTTCAGCTTGTACTTTCTTATACTTAAAAAAGTCTTCATACAGATACAGTATCTCACAAAAGTGAGTACACCCCTCACATTTTTGTAAATATTTTATTATATCTTTTCATGGGACAACACTGACGAAATGACACTTTGCTACAATGTAAAGTAGTGAGTGTACAGCTTGTATAACAGTGTAAATTTGCTGTCCCCTCAAAATAACTCGACACAGCCATTAATGTCTAAACCGCTGGCAACAAAAGTGAGTACATCCCTAAGTGAAAATGTCCAAATTGGGCGCAATTAGCCATTTTCCTTCCCTGGTGTCATGTGACTCGTTAGTGTTACAAGGTCTCAGGTGTGAATGGGGAGCAGGTGTGTTAAGTTTGGTGTTATCACTCTCACACTCTCTCATACTGGTCACTGGAAGTTCAACATGGCACCTCATGGCAAAGAACTCTCTGAGGATATGAAAAAAATAATTGTTGATCTACATAAAGATGGCCTAGGCTATAAGAAGATTGCCAACACCCTGAAACTGAGATGCAGCATGGTGGCCAAGACCATACAGCGGTTTAACAGGACAGGTTCCACTCAGAACAGGCCTCGCCATGGTCGACCAAAGAAGTTGAGTGCACGTGCTCAGCATCATATCCAGAGGTTGGCTTTACAGAATAGACATATGAGTGTTGCCAGCATTGCTGCAGAGGTTGAAGGGGTGGGGAGTCAGCCTGTCAGTGCTCAGACCATACGCCGCACACTGCATCAAATTGGTCTGCATGGCTGTCGTCCCAGAAGGAAGCCTCTTCTAAAGATGATGCACAAGAAAGCCCGCAAACAGTTTGCTGAAGACAAGCAGATTAAAGACATGGATTACTGGAACCATGTCCTGTGGTCTGATGAGACCAAGATAAACTTATTTGGTTCAGATGGTGTCAAGCGTGTGTGGCGGCAACCAGGTGAGGAGTAAAAAGACAAGTGTGTCTTGCCTACAGTCTTGCCCCCTGGCACTGGGGAGCTACAGTTCATTGAGGGAACCATGAATGCCAACATGTACTGTGACATACTGAAGCAGAGCATGATCCCCTCCCTTCGGAAACTGGGCCGCAGGGCAGTATTCCAACATGATAACGACCCCAAACACACCTCCAAGACGACCACTGCCTTGCTAAAGAAGCTGAGGGTAAAGGTGATGGAATGGCCAAGTATGTCTCCAGACCTAAACCCTATTGAGCATCTGTGGAGCATCCTCAAACGGAAGATGGAGGAGTGCAAGGTCTCTAACATCCACCAGCTCTGTGATGTCATCATGGAGGGGTGGAAGAGGACTCCAGTGGCAACCTGTGAAGCTCTGGTGAACTCCATACCCAGTAGGGTTAAGGCAGTGCTGGAAAATAATGGTGGCCACACAAAATATTGACACTTTGGGCCCAATTTGGACATTTTCACTTAGGGGTGTACTCACTTTTGTTGCCAGCAGTTTAGACATTAATGGCTATGTGTTGAGTTATTTTGAGGGGACAGCAAATTTACACTGTTATACAAGCTGTACACTCACTACTTTACATTGTAGCAAAGTGTCATTTCGTCAGTGTTGTCCCACGAAAAGATATAATAAAATATTTACAAAAATGTGAGGGGTGTACTTACTTTTGTGAGATACTGTATGTCATAAACTAGCATCGCTGCGGCCCACTCTGAAGTGATTCTCTGTGCAGCTCACTTTGGATAGTTTAACTAGTGGGAAGTCCTCATCGAGGCAAGATATTTTATTTGAAATTCTTCAGATTCTGTACAGGATACATCAATTGCAAATAATAGTTTCTTTTTGTGGGTACTGTTGGTGTTGTCAGCTCATGTTGGTGGGGAGGGCAATGAGGAGGTGGGTGGCATAGCTAAGCAGGTTCTGAGACAAGAATAGCGGTTCAAGAATAGAGGTTAATGTCCTGTTGAGTAAATCAGAAATAAAAGGATTAGTTAGGGACGGTAAAATGGTAAAATGGATGTGGCAAGAAAAATGGGATAAGGAAGTTAAGGGACGATCTGTAAAATATTCAAAGTCAAGTTGGCTTAACTAGACACCAGATTGGTCACTCTGCTCTCCAGACCAGAAACTCAGAAAACTAGAAAGAAACCAAAATGAGAAAATACCAAATACAAACAAAAAGTGCATCACACAAACACACAAACATAACATGACTTGATGCAATGCTCCAGCAACTAAGGAGAAAAATCAGGGAACTTAAATAGAGCACTAATCAAGGAGAGAAAATAGCATGGGTATGGTTACACAGGAAATGAAGGAGACAACAGAAGAAGAAGTTCTACATGGGGAATGAGGGTGCCTTCTAGTGGTCCGGAATGGAACTACCCCCTGGGGGGCCATGACAGAACATGTGCTGTTAAATTATGTTGCATATACAGTGCCCTCCACTAATATTGGCACCCTTGGTAAATATGAGCAAAGAAGCCTGTGAAAAATTGTCTTTATTGTTTAATCTTTTGTTCAAAACATTCACAAAAATACTCTGCTCTCGTGGATATCAAATAATTGCAAACAAAACACAGGTTTATAAAAAAAAAATCTTTGTTACATAAACATAAACAAGAAACCAAAATAAATTTTCTATAATGGCTACAACAATAGGTGTGCAACAATTATTGGCACCAGTGTATCGTGAGACTCACGACCTCATTGTATGGGATATAAACTAATTATTAAAACTACACTATATTTATTAACATTTAAAAGTAACAGAGGAACCCCAGTGAATGTAGCAAAGTAAAAGTACATTTCTGTGATTAAAAATTTACTTGAGTAAGAGTATAAGTACAGCCAGTTAAACCTACACTTAAAAGTACATTTTCCCCAAAAACATTACTAAAGTAAATGTAACTGATTAAATATAGCGCATTACTACCCACCTCAGATATTGTACACTCAATATAAAAAATGCACTACTAATAAACGCATAAATGTAACAACGAGATTAGTAAGAACAGAGCTGAAATCATAGCCTGTGCAAATGAATGGGAAACCTGAGGGTGTGATTTCATTTTTGATGTGTCTCAAAATCAGTATGGCATGATCTGAAGCAGTTGATTCGTCTAGTTGTGGTGCATTAATGCTTGTTACGGTCTGCTGCTTTATGTCCTTGGACATCTTGCATTCTCTGCTGTATGGTGTCATTGGAGCTCGGGATTTTTTCCCCCACCTGATTTGCATCAGATTCGCAGAGCAGCTCTCTGGTCATGTCAATTGCAGTGGGCAAGATCCTGTGTAATTGTGTGGGTCTTTTTGCATTTTGCAATGCAGTGTGATGAGCGAGTTTGTATGATGCACGCAAGTGTTTTCTCCTGAACAGGGCACAAGTTTTTGATCATTTTTGAGATGTGTCCAGATCCTGTTGCTTTCTTTGAAAAACTCAACAGGCTTGTCTTTATGGCTTGCATGTTTTGTCTCTAAATACCTTTTGAATTTCAATGATTTCATGCTTTCCTCAGCCAATAACTCACCACACAAAACACACTGTGGTCTGCACAAACCATGCTTGTCTTCTGTGCACATAAAGCCATATTTTATGTAATCAAGGTTTTATTCTCATTTATTTTCATTTACCTTGCACAGTTTTTATCATTCTTTTTGAGGAAGCTTGAAATTTCACTCTGTTTATCCTTGTTAGCACCAATTATTATACAGATGAATCAGTGCCAAACTTGACAGAATTTCATCGAATGTACAACATGATATGACAAAAAAAATGTTTTATTGGCTATAACAACAGCTATGGGGAGTGTTCCTTTTTTATTTTATGGTATTTATTTATCTATTTTTACTTTTTAAAACCTATAATTTGCTTTATTGTAATATTTTCCCACGGGTTTCTGTTTTATTGTATTTTAGTTGCATTTAGCAACGTTTTTTTCCTCCCAGGAAAAAAAATCATAAAGGATCCAATCATGAAGGGCCTGCGACCCAGTTATGGGTCGTGACCCACCAGTTGAGAAACACTGCAATATGAAATAATACATAGGGAATTAAACAGTGACCAAGTAAGGTGTAAAAACATTTTCTATTTTAAATTCTTAACAGTATTCCAAATGAAGCTTAGCATACTCTTGACACCTTATTATTATTATTGAGGGAGCCACCCATAATTAACTGCCTCTCATATGTTCTAAATAAAAATGAATTTTGTTTTAAAACAAACAAACAAACAAACAAACAAACAAAACAAAATCAAACAAAAAATCTCTACTTGTTTTAAAAGCATTTTGATTCAGAAATACATTTTATATTCTTACTATTTACATTTATTTTAGGGGTTTGTTTATATTTAAGTTTATCCACTTAGAAGCGGGCGAATCAACAATAGAAGAAGCGAAGGGGTGCACAACAAAGGAAAATCGATGTTGTATGCACTCTTACAGCATCATACTGGACTTAATTGAACGGTACCTGTTAATATTACACTTTGGATGTCCTTCCAGTACTCAAAAATTTGATATTATAGAAAGAAATACGAACACCAAGCATTCCTGCCCCCCTTTTTGATTGAATGCATTTGGTTGAGACCGAAGGACATAACGGGTCCTTAACGGCACCACTGACGCGCTCTCAGAATGATAGCTTCCGTTAAAACTGCTACGTGGGTAATTGTAGCTTTGAATGAACTAAAGTGTCACATTTTCAACGTATATTGTCTAAAAAGCGGCGATTTAATATGTTGGTTCGCGCATGGTCACTTCTTCCCTGAGGTTTTCCTCGCAACACGGAGCATTTTTTAACAATGCTATGTGATTGGCGCTCCTCAGCACCTGAAGGTAGGTGAAATACTCCATATAGCCTATCACTGGTATAAATGTCCTCCCTGTTGAAGCTTTCTTTACCGTGCGTTAAAAACATGTTATTATGGCATTTAAGCATTTATGAAATTGTCATTGTGCACAAATGCGCAAAGGGAAGGTTATTTCACAGAACAAGGTCATAGTGCCTTATAGGTATTTTTTTCCCCAGTATAAATGCTTCATGAATAAACAACTTAGAACGATCTTAGTGCACAACAAATGTAAAAGAACAGATCGATTCTATAGACCACGTGCGTTTTTACACATGGTTAATATTTAATGCAGTAGTATGTGTAGGGTACATTGGCAATCCTAATACACTAGTAAAGCAACAGAAAAGGAACCCACTGCATTAGTAAACTGGAATTCTGGGTGGTGATGAAAGGTGGATTATGTGAGTAGTTCCTAAATATATAAATGCATGTCAACAATCTTTGACATGCAACACAATGGCTGTGGAGCTGAAGAACTAGTATCATGAGTTGGATATATTTGCACGTTATCCCTGTGGCTGTGTGGGTTTCTTCCAGGCTCTCTGTTTTCCTCCCATCAGGGGCGTGTCTAAAAGGGTGGCACGGGGTGCCCAAATCCCCCCCCCCCCCAAATATGATTGCCCTGCCCCCGGTGTCCCCCTATCACCATTGGGCTAGAGTATTGTCAATCAGACAGTGCCCAACACCATTGGATCAGAGTGCTGTCAATCACCGCCTGATTCGTTGCCAATCATTGCCTGTAAATTTGACAATACTCAACACCACTGGATCAGAGCACTGTCAATCGATGCTTGATTTGCGATGCGGAATCACAGTACCACATTTTTCAAACAGGAGGAGAGACACGACTCAACCACAGACCACTTCTCTGTTCATTGTATATACACGCTCGATTATATATTTTGAAATATGTGGACTGGGGTGTTGTCTTTCTGTGCTGCAATAAAATGCATAGGTGAACTCCAGATAACAGCAACAGTAGGGAGTGATGTAGTCTACTGATGACAGAAGGCTACTGCCTACGATGCCAGCTTTGATTCATTGCCCTAGGAAAGACGACTCTGACGAGTATAGCAGCTGCAAAAGCTCCCAAGAGTCCCATTATAATATTGCATAGCTTAGCTACATAGTTAGTTAGCTAGGTTCTGATCACTGGCACCCAATCTTGAACACCCGATTGGAATTATATGGATATGACGGTGTGATAAATGTAGGGGTGTATATACTTTTCCCATGTGACTGATCTGTTTTTTAAATTGTGAAAATTACTGCAAAATGTTAGTTTTATGTGTCATTTAATAGTGTATAACCTTTATTTATAGGCACAGTTTCAAAGAGGATCAAATATTTGCTTTTCCAAATATGTGAAAAAAAATCTACAATTTTCATGGGGTGTAACAGTCCTCCTCCAAAAGTATTGGAACATTAAGGCCGTTTTTGCTATACATGAAAGACATTTGGGTTTGAGATCAAAACATGAATATGAGATCATAGATCAGAATCTCAGCTTTCGTTTCCTGATATTTACATCTAGTTGTGTTAAACAACTTGACTGACAAGTGTTTCTTGTTGCCCAGGTGTGCCCTGAGTGATTGTTTAAACAATTAATAGTTCTTAATGTCTACTCTTGGTTTGAGCCCAGGGTTTCACTTGTGAAGACTGTATTTGTTGTTAAAAAGGATAAACCAACATGGAGACTAGAGAGTTGTCTATTGGAGAAAAGCAAGCCATTTTGAAGCTGAGAAAAGAGGGAAAATTGAGCATAGGAAATTCAACAATTTGGGATATCCTGAAAAAGAAAGAGACTACTGGTGTACTAACAACCAGACATTGAACTGGTTGGCTAAGGAAAACAACTGCAGTTGATGCAAGAAACATTGTGAGAGCTGAAGAAAAACTTTGAGAGCAGAAATATAGAGGCTATACCACAAGATAAAAAAAATCATCAGCAGTAGGAATCGAAAGACCAGATTGGAATTCGCAAAGAAGTACAGAGACGAGCCTGAGAGATTAGTTCTGGAACCAAGATTAACCTCTACCAAAGTGATGACCAATGTGTGGAAAAAGAAAGGATCTGCTCATGATCCAGAACATACAAGCTCATCGTTCAAGCACTGTGGAGGTAGTGCCATGGCTTGGGCTTCCATGGCTGCTTCTGGAACAGGCTCACTAATCTTTATTGATGATGTAACTCATGATGGTAGCAGCAGAATGAATTCAGAAGTTTACAGGAACATTTTGTCTGCCAATTTACAGAGAAATACATCCAAATTAATTGGGAGGAACTTTATTATGCAGCAAGACAATGATCCAAAACTACTGCCAACTCATCAAAGGACTTTACGAAAAAGTGGAAGGTTTTAGACTGGCCAAGTCAATCACCAGACCTTAACCCAATTGAGCATGCATTTCACCTCCTGTTCTGATCCCTATGGACATTTTCACTCTGACTGTCGACTCAAGCAAGGCATTTGAGGCAGAGGACAGAACACCTCCTGAAGAGGAGAGTGAATGGAGAAACCCCCCTGAAACAAACAACAGCCGGCTGCAATACAAGCCTGCAAAAGAAGAATGCAACAGTTTGGTGATGTCAGTGGGTTGCTGGATTGATGTGGTTATTGCAAGTAAGGAATATGCAACCAAACATTAAGGGTTATTTATTTTAAGATGATCTGTTCAAATACATTTGCTCACCTAAAAATTGGGTGGTCTGCCACCAAAGGTGCCATGTTCTATGTTGTTTAACACATCGAGATGTAAATATCAAGAAATGAAAGCTGAAATTCTGATTTATCATCTCAGATTCATCTTTTTATCTCAAAATTTCAGTGTATAGCAAAAAAATAGAATTGGCCTTGCTGTTCCAATACGTTTGGAGTGGACTGTATATGCACAATCAGGTCCATAAGTTTTCCATAAATATTTGGACAGTGACACAGTTTTTGTAATTTTGTCTCTGTGCCCCACCACAAAATATTTGAAATGAAGCAATCAAGATGTGACTGAAGTGTAGACTTTCAACTTTAATTCAAGGGGTTTAACAAAAATATTTCATTAACTGTCATGAATTACAGTCATTTTTACATAGTCCCTCCATTTTCACAGGCTCAAAAATAATTGGACAGACTAACATAATTATAAATATAAGGAATATTTTTAATACTTGGTTATAAATCCTTTGCAGTCAATGACTGCCTGAAGTCTGGAACCAATGGACATCACCAAATGCTGAGTTTCTGTGGTGGAAAGTATTAGCTTCTGAAGACAAATAAAAGTTAAACTCACAGAGACACAGTTGACTCCAGAGTAATATGTTTATTTTCGCCACAACCAGGATAGAAGAACTTTGACGACCATGTTTATGCAGGTGTTACATGCAATGCAATTATATAGTCCAATGCGCAGGGCTAGTGTTTCATGATTGGTTACAGGTAAACAGAGAACTTCATGCTTATTGGTGTAAAAATACTAGGACTGTGAGAACTACTTGTGAGAATTACTTCACCTCAACCTAAGGTCACAAGCCTATTCTATTCATCATACATAATGAGACATGACCGCAACTTCAAATCAGGTATCTTAAATCAGTCCAGATGGGTAGGCCTCCCTCTATACCTTAAATCAGGTCTTCTAAGACATTTTCCTGTTTTCTCACACACAAACCTGATAAACCAGAAGTAGGTGCACTAGACTTCTAACCACCCACACAAATGTGTGACCATGGAGTATAATGAAGTAATAACTAATAGGTAAGATTAATGCACAGTGCTGTGAAAAAGTATTGTCTGATTTCTTCTGTTTTTGTGTACATCTCATACTAAATAGTTTGAGATCTTCAAACGAAATACAACATAAAACAAAGGCAACCTGAGTTAACACAATACAATTTTTATTTATTAAAGTCAGGACTTTGACTAGGCCACTCCAAAACATTAATTTTGCTTTTTTTAACCACTCAGAGGTGGATTTATTCCTATGATTTGGTTCATTGTCTTGCTGCATAATCCAGTTGTGCTTGAAGTTCAATTTACGGACTGAAGACCAGACATTCTCCTTTAGGATTTTCTGGTAGAGAGCAGAATTCATGGTTCCCTGAATTATTGCAAATTGCCCAGGCCCTGAAGCAGCAAAGCATCCCCACACCATCACACTTCCACCACCATGCTTGACCATCGGTATGATGTTCTTTTTGTGGAATTGTGTGTTTGGTTTACACCAGCTGTAATGGGACCCCTGTCTTCCAGATAGTTCTGCTTTCGACTCATCAGTCCACAGAACATTCTCCCAAAAGGTTTGAGGATCATCAAGGTGTGTTTTAGCGAAATTCAGATGAGCCTCGATGTTCTTCTGGGTTAGCAGTGGTTTTCATCTCGCCACTTTTCCATGGATGCCATTTTTCCCCAGTGTCTTTCTGATAGTGGAGTCATGAACAGTGACCTTTACTGATTATTGATGCAAGAGAGGCCTGTAGATCCTTCGATGTTGTCCTTGGCTCCTTTGTGACTTCCTGGATGAATCGTTGCTGTGCTCTTGGAGGAGTTTTGGAAAGTCTGCCACTTCTGGAAAGGTTCAGTACTGTGCTGAGTTTTTCCTTTTGGAGATAATGGCTCTCACTGTGGTCCTTTGGAGTCCCAGAGCCTTTGAAATAGCTTTGTAACCCTTCCCAGACTGATGTATTTCAATCACCACCTTCCTCATCATTTCTGGAATTTCTTTCAACTTGGGCAACTTTTGTGTTACTGGGTAAGACCTTTTAACCAACTTTATGCTGTTGAAAAAGTTCTATTTATGTGTTGATTTGATTGAACAGGGCTGGCAGTAATCAGGCCTGGTTGCATCTAGTCCAGCTGAACCCCATTATGAATGCAGTTTCATAGATTTGGGGAATTAGTAACTACGGGGGCAAATAAATTTTCACACAGGCCCAGTTGGTATTGGATAACTTTTTTGCTTCAATAAATGAACTTATCATTTAAAAACTGTCTTTTGTGTTTACTCAAGTTGCCTTTGTTTTATCTTAGATTTTGTTTTAATTTCTGAAACAATTTAGTATGTGATATACACAAAAACAGAAGAAATCTGGCAAGTACTTTTTCACAGCACTATATTAATAAAGAAATGCAATTAAATCATTTTCCATATTCCTTCCTTTGGACATAAGAATGTCCACACATTTAATTTCATATTCCTACCATGATTTATACAGCATAAGAAAACAGAGTACAGTGGTGCTTTAAAGTTTGCGAACTTTAGAATGTTCTATATTTCTACAATTGAGGAGGAACTGGGGGATGATGCAGGTGAAACACTAGCTGTGTTCAGGGAGGATATGGAGGATAACTCTTCTACATGGCTGGTCCAAAGAATTTTTAATGCTGCTTTTTGAAGGGGAAGCTCTGTGATGTCACTTAAATTGCAGAGTTCATTCTGGAACTCTGGGTCCTCATACTGAAGCTAAAGGTTTTCTTTGAGAATATGTTTTAGCTGGTCCAGTGATTCAAGGTTTTCAGAAATCTACACACATCTTATATTATCAGAGGCCAGTATAACACACAGCAACAATTTCTAGGAATTTAGAGAAGGAAAAAGAGACCAAAAAGAGGTGTCTTGCAGATTTTAAATTATTTTCTATTTTTTCATGACTAACTATGTGTATTTTCAGATTATATCACATTTTGAGTTAGCTACAAGTGATCTGACTCAAGTATGTAATATGATGCAAATGTACAGTAAGTAATACAAGACATGTACAATTGTTCAATGAAATGTCTTCAATGCAACAAGCATTTTTCCTCTAACATTGTATGGAGTCAAAGGGTATCATTCAGATGGCTCAAACATTGTGAAAGCTGTTGTTTCAACAATCTCATAACCCCTATAGTGTTCAGTATACCAAGAGGTCAGCTTCTGGCATAGGAAACACACTTTGTTGGGGTCCACAAGAATTTGCATAATTCTGTGGAAGTCTGGCTACCACTGCACTCTCCAGATGAAGAAAAACATGCCCTCCTTGTAGTGGGTCCATTAAAATTGTACACTTGAAGTTAGAGATACAGTCTCTCTATGTGGATATGTTTTCTGTACTTCATTTTCAACTGCTCTAACCAAAGTACTGGTTATCACAACAGCTGGTGTTTTGTGGCCAAGGTAACAAGATTGTTCTTGAAATTGTGAACATTGTGCACAACATTTTTTAAAAAGCTATGCTTGACCTCGATTCTCATGGTCCAAAGGTCTATTATCGGTCCAAAGCAACAGATTAAATTGGAATAGTGCTTGATGTAGTAGTGATTGGATTTAAGTGTAAAGTCAGTGTAAAGTCTTGAGTAGCAACTCCCGGTGATCCATTACTTTTATGTCTAAAAAACATAGAGATGCTTCAGACAACTTTGGTCATATAACCAACTCAACAATATCTCTTAAATCAATTATAAGTGGCAAGAGACGTAGCAATGCCCACTTTTTCTTCCCATTGCCACCTATGCTTCCCTTGTTAAAGCTGGCTTTGCCAATTGTCTTTGGCTTATTCACTCTATCTGAGTCCTTATAAGGAAAAGCCTTGATTTTGCTGTTAAGGATATTAAGAGTGAAGTACCCTTTTGATATCAGTTCCTTCAAACAAATTCAACTGGAACTATTCCCTCAAAGAAATCATGTAGGAGTTCAGGTGGAAAACCTGTGACATGACAGAATGCTGCAATATTGTCAGAACATACACAAAACTCTGTTCCTTTCAAGTGGTCAAGTGCTTTGATGTGTATTCCATCCTGTTCAAGAGTCCTTAAATCATTTATGAAAGAATCAATAAATTTGTCATAGCCAAGGTTTTTCACGTCATCAGTTTTGCCTAAAACATCGAGCTGAATTGTGGAAAGACTTGAGCAGAACTGGGCAGGCAAGTTAAGTATTACCCAATATACAGCAGTTATTTTGTGAATCTTCCTTGAAGTTCCCAATGGGTTGCTAATTTCAAAGTCCTCAACATAAACAGCATTTCTTTGGGTGTTTTGATTTGATTTGCTAAAAGTCTGTCTGTTTTTTAAAGTACTCTCCATCAAAAAAGACCTGTATTGCCCAGCAAAAGCTTCATCAAAGACAACTTGTTTGAACACATCATCTGTGTTCAGCAAAATCTCAATACTCTGAGATACTGACATATACAAAAGTGTTCTTGTGAGCTAGATCATAAAGATATTCGACTAGATTAATGACAGTAAAGTGCTCTTTAATGTATGCATTTATTCTGTAGTTAGTTGAAAGATTACCCCTCTCTGAGGTGCTTGAAGATTCACAGATTTAATGTTGACAAAACACAATTACATTTGTTCAAGCTACATGTTGTCTCTCTGATCTATGGAAGCCCGTTTCCGCCACGGAGAAAAAATAAAAATAAAAAAGGTAATTGCGACTTTGTATCTCAGAATTGTGACTCAGAATTGAGTTTAAATTTCGAAATTCTGACATTTTTTTTCCTCACAAATGCGAGTTCATATCGCACAATTTTTACTTTATTGCTCTCAATTAAGAGTTTACATCTCACAATTCTGACTTTTTTAAACTGCAATTTAGAAATCAACACATGCACCAGCAAAGCATTAATCATTCTCTATAAATAAGAACAACACTCATCAGCTAGTTAAGACAAAATAAACCAGATGGTAACCCATGCTCGTTACACTGTAAAAACAAACCTATAGAATCTACTCAATAAAAGTGAGGTAACAATTTGCACTCAATTTGTTTGAGTAGATTTCAACCCATGATTTGAGTAAAGAGTACCTAAATTTAGGTACCTAAATTTAACAGCCATGACACACTAAAAGAAATTAGGTAAAGTCCTAACATTTCTCAATACATTACACAACTAATTACTTATAAAAAGTGAGTAATATTAATTCTTGATTGTTAGTAGGCAACTGTTCATCCACTTTATTATTATTAATAATTAACCAATATGACTAATGAAACATTACTTATTCAGGGAAGGTTAGCTTTACTTGAAAAATGATTTTCAGACACAGGAGATGATATTGATCGCATAAGTTACCTTTTAATCGACCAAATGTTAAAAAAATTAACAACAGAGGTACAAAAGAACCCTCTTCATGCACTCTATATATTCAACTGAAACACGTTTCTTGAACACGTCAAATGTGGATTTGAATTTTCAAAACACACACTGTCCTATGGTCATGCCATCATCAGCTTCAAATGGGGTTCCAGGTTTGAATAACTGTATTTAAGATTGCTCAAATAAAAATTATTAAATTAAACAAGTACAGAAGCATCCCACTATGCACATTTTCAACTCAATGTTTCTATTTGCAATTTACAACGCGCTTATGCTATGTCTATTTTAGAGAGTAGAGACTCTTCAACGTAGTTACAGCTTGTTCAGTGGGCATGTTTCTGACCAGATGACCATGCTTCTGATAAAGATGCAGGACACCAGTTTATCAGAGGAAGTCATCAAAGATCATCCATCTGTTTCTATTCAAAAGAAAGTCAGAAAGAAGACATTTCAAAAGTGCTAACACATTTATCCAGCTGTATTTACTCAGTGCAACTTATAACATCCAAGTGAAAGATATAACACCAACATATCAGACAAAAATAAAAAAAAATTAAAAAACAGAATCACTGAGTTGGAAAAAAAAGATCACCCCCCTCCTAAAAATTACTTGTAAACACAATCAGGTGTAGCTAATCACCTTCTCAATGGCACACAAAGCCATTTGATTTTCAACTGTGATCAGCTGTAGTCATTTTGATTAGCTCAGCATGAAAAGAGCTTTCCTTGAGCATTTCAGTCCTTGGTAGTGCAACTGAAGCAAATAATCAACTATGGGTGGCAAGGCACTGTCAAAAGATCTACGGGATAAAGTTGTGGACAGGCACAAATCAGGAGATGGATACAAAAAAGTATCTATCTCCTGACTGTCACTCAAGGGTTTTTCACAGTCACTCAAGGGTTTTTCACAACCCGCCTTATCAGAAATCTGGTTGCAGCCGTTGATAGCTTCCCTGTCCAGGTATTTCATGTGTTCCAGCTCAAGCACACCTGGTGCAACTAATGAAGCCCTTGATTAGTTGCATCAGGTGTGCTTGAGACAACTCCTGTTTTGCATATTTGTGCTGTTGTGAGGGATTCTATTCAGGGGGATGAATAATTTTGAGACTGGACTTATAATGACTTATAAGTTGTTAAAATTTATAAGTTGCATTTTCAGTTGAATTTGGGGAAACCACTTGAAGCATTCGTTGTGTTGAACTATTTCAATTGCTTTTGTTTGATTTGTTCATAGCAAACAGCTGAAAGTCTGTAAATTTTGACAATAAACCTGATTTGCACTGGGGGTTGAATAATTTTGATTGCAACTGTATATGAACTCGTAATTACGGGAAATAAAGTCAGAATTGTGAGATATATAGTCGCAACTGTGAAAAATAAAGTTGCAAATCTGAGAGATACAGTGCCCTCCACTAATATTGGCACCCTTGGTAAATATGAGCAAAGAGGGCTGTGAAAAATTGTCTTTATTTTTTAACCTTTTGATCTTTTGTTAAAAAAAATCACAAAAATACTCTGCTCTCATGGATATCAATTGCAAACACAACACAGGTTTATAAAAAAAAATCTTTGTTAAATACAGTACTGTGCAAAAGTTTTAGGCACCCTATTTTTTTTTTTTAGTACAAACTTTATATATTTTTTTATTTTATGACTTCTACATTATCAAGTCAGTACAAAAAACCAAAAGAAAAGATTCCCCAAACATTAGTTTTTTAGCACAAAATTAAATGTTACAGAAAAATGTTTGTATGTCATTAAAGAAAGCAGCATATTACGTAAGAGACCACTTTTCAGACAGAAAACACAATGAAGGCTGCTGGGGTTTGCTGCAAAAATAAGAAGCAAGTGCGAAAACAAAGTCTCCAGAAGAACTGTGGCTGGTTCTGCAAGATGCTCAATAAAACCTACCAGCTAATTTCCTTATAAAACTGCACAAATTACCGGAGACTACTATTTAAATTTTTTTTGTCTCACGAAATATTGACTTTGTTTCATTTACTACTGTTTACTTTTCTTTATGGTATTTTTTTTAAAATGTAGAAACATTTAACTTCATTATTTTGAAGGCATCTTTGCTCTACCTTTCCTTGTGCTGACACCTTGACGCGGTGGAAAGGCTTGCGTGTCCCTATGATCCTTGAGAACTTTACCGGCGGGGGCCCTGCCCCTGGCAGGTCTAACCAAGCCGGGCAGGTCTCTTGGTAGGGGCCAGACAAAGAGCTGCACCTGGTCCTCCAGGTTGGGGGTTGAGCATGGGGCCAACAACCCCATCTTGTAAAACTTTAACATGTTATAGAAACAATGACAAATGTTATGCATATAAGTAGGGACCAAGCAGGCCCCAGCCAAATATTTGGCAACATGACCATTTCTGACGAAAGCCATCACCTGGAAGTCAGAAGTGTGAAAGGGAACCTGTTGGGGCCCAAATCTTCTATCCGTCTGGGCACATGGAATGTCAGACGGAACTATGTATGAATCCTCAAAAACAGCTCAAGTCATAAATGAAATGAAGAAGTATAGATTGGATATCCTGGGGATAAGCGAAAGCCATTGGACCAACTCTGGACGTCTTGTGACAAACAATGGATCAGTTATCCTGCTCTCGGGACATGATAGCCAGCACATTCGTGGAGTCACCCTCATCGTCTCTAAGGAGAAGGCTAACACCTTGCTCGAATGGGAACCTACAGTGGAGGAAAAAAGTATTTGATCCCCTGCTGATTTTGTATGTTTGCCCACTGACAAAGAAATGATCAGTCTATAATTTTAATGGTAGGTGTATTTTAACAGTGAGAGACAGAATAACAACAAAAAAATCCAGAAAAACGCACTTAAAAAAAAAAAAGTTATAAATTGATTTGCATTTTAATGAGGGAAATAAGTATTTGATCCCCTATCAATCAGCAAGATTTCTGGCTCCCAGGTGTCTTTTACACAGGTAATGAGCTGAGATTAGGAGCACTCTCTTAAAGGGAGTGCTCCTAATCTCAGTTTGTTACCTGTAAAAAAGACACCTGTGTACAGAAGCAATCAATCAATCAGATTCCAAACTCTCCATCATGGCCAAGACCAAAGAGCTGTCCAAGGATGTTGGGGACAAGATTGTAGACCTACACAAGGCTGGAATGGGCTACAAGACCATTGCCAAGCAGCTTGGTGAGAAGGTGACAACAGTTGGTGCGATTTTTCGCAAATGGAAGAAACTGTTAGTCTCCATGCAAGATCTCACCTCGTGGAGTTTCAATGATCATGAGAACGGTGAGGAATCAGCCCAGAACTACACGGGAGGATCTTGTTAATGATCTCAAGGCAGCTGGGTCCATAGTCACCAAGAAAACAATTGGTAACACACTACGCCGTGAAGGACTGAAATCCTGCAGCACCCGCAAGGTCCCCATGCTCAAGAAAGCACATGTACAGGCCCGTCTGAAGTTTGCCTGAATGATTCAGAGGAGAACTGGGTGAAAGTGTTGTGGTCAGGTGTGGTCAGATCTCTTTGGCATCAACTCAACTCGCTGTATTTGGAGGAGGAGGAATGCTGCCTATGACCCCAAGTCATAACACCATCCCCACCGTCAAACATGGAGGTGGGAACATTATGCTTTGGGGGTGTTTTTCTGCTAAGGGGACAGGACAACTGCACCGCATCAAAGGGACGATGGACGAGGCCATGTACCATCAAATCTTGGGTGAGAACCTCCTTCCCTCAGCCAGGGCATTGAAAATGACCTTAATGACTTGGAGAGGATCTGCAAAGTGGAGTGGGACAAAATCCCTCCTGAGATGTGTGCAAACCTCGTGGCCAACTACAAGAAACGTCTGACCTCTGTGATTGCCAACAAGGGTTTTGCCACCAAGTACTAAGTTGAAGGGGTCAAATACTTATTTCCCTCATTAAAATGCAAAGCAATTGATAACTTTTTTGAAATGCATTTTTCTGGATTTTTTTGTTATTCTGTCTCACTGTTAAAATACACCTACCATTAAAATTATAGACTGATAATTTCTTTGTCAGTGGGCAAACGTACAAAATCAGCAGGTGATCAAATACTTTTTTCCCCCACTGTATCAGTGACAGATTGATCAGAGTCCGGTTCAATTCTAGACACTGCAAACTCACCATCTTGCAGTATTATGCTCCAACAAATGAAGCTGATGAGGAGGACGAGGATGACTGGTACGAGCATCTACGACATACAGTCTCCAAAACTCCTCGGCATGATATGCTGCTGATTATAGGTGACCTAAATGCTAAAGTTGGTGCTGATAACACTAACTACGATTGAGCAATGGGGAGACACGGATGTGGGGCTATGAATGACAGTGGTGAACGCCTTGTTAACTTCTGCTTAGACAACGACTGTGTTATTGGCAGTACCATCTTCCCAAACAAAAACATCCACAAGCTCACATGGAAATCCCCTGACGGTACCACTGTCAATCAAATTGATCACATTGTGATCAATGGCAAGTGGGGCAGGTCTCTTTTGGATGTTTTGGTGGCTGCAACTAAGATGTTTATCGAGGAGCTGATGTCAACAGCGACCACATCTTAGTTGCAGCCACCATCAAACTCAGACAAGAAAAGTGACAGAGCAAAGTCAGCACAGGAAACACCTAGACATCACCAAGCTAAAGTGTCCACATACCACCAAAGAGTTTACTCTGGAGCTGAGAAATCGCTTTGCTGCTCTGGCTAAGGAATCTGATGTCGATACCAACATCAACACCATGTGGGAATCCATCAGAGAGACATTTGTTAAAACAGCCACTAAGATCTTAGGCTACAGAAAGAAAAAGAAAGAAGAATGTATAACACCAGGTACCTGGCAGAAAATTGAAGAGCGGAAACAGCTTAAGGCAAAGATCCTTAGCACAAAGTCACCTAGACTTCTTGAACAAGCCCACCAAGCCTATAAGACCAAGGACAAGGAGGTGAAGAAGTGTGCCAAGAGTGACAGGCGAGCCTTTGTTGAGGAATTAGCAGGAGAAGCAGAACGAGCAGCTGCTAGACGTGAAATGAGCACTGTTTATAAGATCACAAAACAACTCTGTGGCAAAAACAACAGCCCGTCAACTCCTGTTAAGGACAAGACTGGCAAAACGCTATCGTCTGAGAAAGACCAAGCAGCAAGATGGGTTGAACATTTCCAAGAAGTTCTTAACAGCCCAGCACCAAGTGACCCTGCTGACCCAGAACCAGCCGAAGCTGTCCTGGACATTGACACCAGTCCTCCCACCGAAGCAGAGATAAGGCAGTCCATCATGGCCATGAAAAGTGGAAAAGCTGCTGGCATCGATTCCATCTATGCAGAGATGCTTAAAGCAGACATCAACACCTTCACCAAAATTCTCACAAAACTCTTCAGGAATATATGGGAGAGGGACACCATACCAAACGATTGGAACACTCGTCCTCCTCCTTCATCCTAAATGCCCAGTGGCGCATAGGGCAGCAACGAAGTCTCTCCACTTGCAGCGGTCACGAGCCAGGGCGCCAATCGTTCCCCAGGAGTGGTTGCAGGCCTTCATCTCTGCTTCAACTGTCCGCCTCCAGGTTGTCTTCGGCCTTCCCCTCTTCCTCTTTCCATCAGGGGTCCAGTGTAGCGCAGTCTTGATGATGGTGCCGTCTTCTCGTCTGAGCACATGCCCTATCCATTGCCACCTTCTTTTGGTGACGATTGCTTGCATGTCTTCTGAATTGCATCTTCTGAACAGTTCTTCGTTGGAGATTTTGTTGGGCCAAAATATCTTCAATATTCGGCGGAGGTTTTTGGTATGGAAGGTAGAAAGTTTTGTGAGGTCCTGTTGGGTCATTCGCCAGCACTCGGCTCCGTAGAGAAGTACTGATAGAACACAGCTGTTGTACAGTCTGAGTTTGGTTCTTGTGTTGTACTGTGTGGACTTCCAGACATTGTTCATGTTCATGAAGGCACTCCTGGCTTTGTTCAGTCTGTTCTGGATGTCCTTCTTGCTGCCTCCGTCTGGAGTGATGATGCTTCCTAGGTAAGTGAAGTTGTCTGTAAGGGGGAGATCCTCGTTGTTGACCTTGATAGAGGTTGGTGTAGAGGTGTTCAGTGCCATGACTTCCGATTTCTTTTGGCTGATTTTGAGGCCGATCTGAGATCCAGTTTGTCCGTCTTTTCTTGCATGTGTTGCTGTGTATGAGACAGGAGCGCCAGATCGTCAGCAAAGTCGAGATCTTCGAGGGTGGAGAAAAGCGTCCATCTGATGCCAGTAGATCCTGCTTCTGTCGTGCGCCACATCACCCAGTCTATTGCCAAATTGAAGAGCAGCGCAGACATCACACAGCCTTGTCTCACTCCGGTTTTCACCTCAAACCAGATGTCGCTTCCTCCCACACAGCAGCTGTAGTTGTTGTAGAATCCCTTGATCAGCTGAACCATGTGTGCTGGAATCCCATAGGCCCTCAGGATTCTCCACAAGCTGTCTCTATGCACACTGTCAAAGGCTTTTTCAAAGTCTATGAAGTTGACAAGGAGTTGTCTTTGCCATTCTGAACTCTGCTCAATGATGTTTCGAAGTGCAAAGATCTGTTCTGTGCACCTTCTGCCTTGTCTGAAACCTGCCTGTTCTTTCCTGAGTGTCTCATCAACTGCTCTCGAAAGTCGCTGGATGATCACTTTGGCAAGGATCTTACTGGGGATTGAAAGAAGGGTAATGCCACGCCAGTTGTTACAGTCGCTGAGTGCTCCCTTCTTCGGAATCTTGATGATTACTCCCTTGGTCCAGTCCTCTGGTACGTTGGTTGTGGTCCAAACTGTCCTGAAGAGTGGTTCCAATATTTCTGCTGCTACTTTTGGATCTGCTTTGAAAAGTTCTGCGTTCAAGTTGTCTTGTCCTGGAGCTTTGTTGTTCTTGAGTGCTTTGATGGCTACAACAATTTCCTCTTTACTTGGTGGTTCTGTGTTTATGTCCAGATCTGCTTCCCTTTCGGGAATATTTGCTTCTTCTTCGGGTGGTGGTCTGTTCAAAACTTCCTGAAAATGTTCAGCCCACCGTGAATCTTGTTCTGCTTCTATGGTAAGTAGTTTGCCTTGCTTGTCCTTGATGGGTGGAACTGTAGTAGAGTGGTACTTGCCACACACCTGCCGCGTGATTCTGTACAGCTGGCCTTGCTCTCCTCGGGCTGCAGCACCTTCCGCCTCCTCTGCCAACGCATCAGCAAACGCTCGACGGTCAGCGCGCACCATCCTCTTCACTGTCCTGTTTGCTTCGCTGTACTGTTGCTTGAATCTTTCTTGCAGTCTTTGTGATCGGGTACATGACACCTTGTTTTTAAGTTTTCTTCTTTCTTCAATTGCTTTCTAGGTTTCTTGTGTAATCCATTCTTTTGCGTTTTTCTTTTCCCTGTAGCCCAGACATTCCTCTCCACTTTGCTGATAGGCTTTCTTCATGTTGTCATAGGCTGTCTCCATGCTATTGTCGCTGTCTTCTGTATCCAGGTCTTGCAGAGCTTGGAATCTGTTTTTCACCTGTGTGACGAAGCTGTGCTTTGTGCGTGGATCTTGCAGTTTCTGGGTGTCGAATCTTCTCGGGGCGTGACTCTTGTTTGGCGCTTTCCTTAGTTTCAACCTCACCATAGCAGTGACCAATTGGTGATCACTGCCTACGTCTGCTCCTCGTTTGACTCTAACATCCAGTAGTGATCTTCTCCACATGCTGTTAATCAGCAGGTGGTCAATCTGGTGGTCACACTTGTGGGTATGTTTTACCACCGCTTCGAGTGCAGCATCATTGTAAATGGAAACCTGATTGGTTCCCAGTGGAGTCAGGTGTAAGACAGGGATGCATCATCTCCCCCCTCCTATTCCTGGTAGCCATCGATTGGATAATGCGAAAGACTACAGCTGACAAACCTAGAGGTATTCAGTGGACTTTCTTTTCCCAGCTGGAAGACCTAGACTTTGCAGATGATCTTGCTGCTCTCTCCTCCAAGTTGCAACACCTACAGAAGAAAACTGACAGGCTCAATAACTTTGCCAAGCAAGTAGGTCTTAACATCAGTACCTCAAAAACCCAGGTGATGTGTATCAACTCCACTCCTGATTCACCCATCACAGTGGATGGGAACACCCTTGACTATGTCGAAGAGTTTACTTACCTTGGCAGTCTCGTCAGCAAAGATAATTCAGCACAAAAAGAAAAAAAAAAAAAGACATTAAAGCGAGGCTAGGCAAGGCAAGGTGTGCATTTGCAGGACTTCAGCCCATCTGGAAGTCTAAGCAATAAAGCATCAGAACCAAGGTCAGACAGCAATGTCAAGCCTGTTCTGTTGTATGGCTCAGAATGCTGGAGAGTAACACAGGGAGACATGGAAAAGATCAGTGTCTTCCACAATGGATGCCTCCGGAGAATCTGTCATATCTTCTGGCCCAACAAAATCATTAATGAGGACCTCTACAAAAGGACCAAGAGCCAGAACATTGTCCGGGAAATTAAGATCCGCCGCCTGAAATGGCTAGGGCATGTGCTCAGGACAGACCAAAACCGCATACCAAAGGTTGCATTAAGATGGACACCACCTGGGAAAAGAAAGCAAGGCCGGCCTAAGAACACCTGGCGACGGACAGTGACAAAAGAGCTCAAGGAGATGGAACTAACGTGGGGAGAGGCACAACATGCAGCCCAGGACCGAGATAGATGGCGGCAGATCATCGCTCCCTTATGTCACAACCGTGACGAAAAGGAATAAGTGAAGTTTGCTCTGCAGCATTTCTTTGCATGTGCCTAAAACTTTTGCACAGTACTGTGTGTATATATAGAAGGGAATGGTATTGCCAAACTAATTATTAGACATTAACTGAAAATGATATACTGGACTTATTGCCTTATTAACCAATCCATTGAAATTGAGCATAAAAAATGAGCAAGGAAGATAATGGATATGAATATGAAATTTAGGTAGTCAAATTCTTCTTTTTGGCTGCAGCGTTGGTACCCCTTGGTGTGGGGATGCTCATGCACTTTACTCCCTCATTAGTTCCCCCACAGTGTGGGAACGCTCTTGAGTTTTTATTTGTTGTCAGTTACACAAGGTGGATTGACTTTTCTGCAGTGTGAGGCATGAATCCACATCTCTTTCAGTTACTTGGTACAGCAGATGGGGTTCTATTCAATTCAGTTTTATTTGTATAGCACTTTTAACAATGGACATTCTCTTTACAGAAAAATATAAATTCAGGATGTAGATTTTAAATGTATGCATGTATCCCCAATGAGCAAGCCAGAGGTGATGGTGGCAAGGAAAACTCCCTGAGACAATATGAGGAAGAAACCTTGAGAGGAACCAGACTCAAAATGGAACCCATCCTCATCTGGGAAACAATGGATAGTGCAATTATAAATAAATCCGTTCCATAAATGTTCTAATACTACATGGTCAAACAGTGCAGTTGTGTATCCAGGAAAATTCATTACAGTTTTTACATGAAGACTGTTTTGTTGAACTTCTCCACTGTTCACTGATGGAGACTTGAGTGTAAAACTGTTTGTGGCAATTGCAGTCCTAGCCATCATAGCATAAATGTTCATATGAATTGATGACCAAATCCATCTTTATGGTTTTTAAGTGGTACCATCCTCAGTAATCTCAATGATCTTTAGGCTGTACCGTGTGGGGCCATCCTCAGCAGCAGCATGTGACTTCCAATTGATGAGAATTCCAGCCAAAAGTAGGGCATCAGGATGGATCAGGCAGGTCCAGAGAGCAAAAGTGGTCTGAATCACTGGCATCTCAGGAGTATCATGTGTAGCTCGACAGAAAGACCATTGTCAGCATCACCTGCCAAGGTCCATCCCACCTTTGTTCAAGCCACACCTTCCTGCTGTAACTCGACCACAATGCAGTCACCAACCTTTAGGGAGTGTAGGGGGCCCTCAGCACCTGTTGGCAATGCTGCTGTGATCTGTGAACGGATAGACTGTAAATCTTTGCACAATCCACCCATGTATTTTATCATATCACCTATTTGCTACAGAGATCCTTCACCATGCCTGTAAGAAGAAAGGGATCCGACACAGAAAACCACACAGTGCTTCCATTGGGCTTAATGCTGTTTGGTGATTTTTTTCCGCCCCTGATGCCACTGTATGCACAATGTGTTTGCTATTTTCGATTAATGTCTAGTGCACTTAAAGATGTGCAGTGATCTGATGTGAAAGATGCTCTGACCCATGTATCAATTTTGCCAAAAAGGGAAAGCAAGTAGGAGTGCTGGATGTCCATCCTAATCACACTAAAGACTTGCAGAGGGATCTTTAACACAGTTAGATTTCCAACATTGCAGTCCAGCTGCGGTCCGGGTCCCCGTCACAATCAGACATATAGTGAATGACACCCTGATGGTGATGCTCACTTACTGAGATAGGAGCTACACCGGGATTTTGCTCAATTACAACAAAAAGAGAGTGTGTTTCATTATTATTATTTTGTTTTAGACGTGCTAAGAACATAAGCTAAGCCAATTAGCAATTGCGCTTTTGCTGCAGATAGTTGGCCACAATGGCAAAGAGCACACACTGCTTCTTCATCTCGTAGGATATGATGCATATATACACTGGTGAATTTTATATAAGATCTCTCTCCCTCCAGAATGTTTAATTTTAGTGGCAAGAAAATTGGTTTATGGTCAAAAGTGGAATGCTAGTTGCACCACCCATGTTACTATGGCAACCAGTAGTAGGAATGCCTATTGGCAACTTCATAATACAGCGACTGGCGCTGTACTTGTGAACGTTCCTTAAGAAGAGAGATTTCTGCTCTGAAGTCAAAGAAATCAAAACAGCACAGAGTTTATCATAGTAAATGTTAGAAAGAGAAATAGTTTCTGTCTCAGGTCCAGGGAACCATTTTGGTTCAAAAAATGGGTCTACAGTGCCCTCCACTAATATTGGCACCCTTGGTAAATATGAGCAAAGAAGGCTGTGAAATTTTTATTGTTTAACCTTTTGATCTTTGTTAAAAAAAAATTCACAAAAATACTCTGCTCTCATGGATATCAAACAATTGCAAACAAAACACAGGCTTATCCAAAACAAAATTTGTTAAATATAGGTGTGCAATAATTATTGGCACCCTTTTAATCAATACTTTGCCAAGATAACAGCTCTGAGTCTTCTCCTATAATGCCTGATGAGGTTGGAGAATACATGGTAAGGGATCTGAGACCATTCCTCCATACAGAATCTCTCCAGATCCTTCAAATTCCGAGGTCCACGCTGGTGGACTTTTCTCTTCAGTTCATCCCCCAGGGTTTCTATGGGTTTCAAGTCAGGGGACTGCGATGGCCATGGCAGGACCTTGATTTTATGGTCAGTAAACCATTTTTGTGTTGATTTTGATTGTATGTTTTGGATCATTGTCCTGCTGGAAGATCCAACCATGGCCTATTTTAAGCTTTCTGAGAGGCAGTCAGGTCTCATGTAATATTTTGATATTTCATAGTCCATGGTGCCATGTATCCTAACAAAATGTCCAGGTCCTTTGGCAGGAAAACAGCCCCAAAACATTAAAGAGCCACCACAATATTTAACCGTGGGCATGAGGTACTTTTCCATATGGCTACCTCTCTGTGTGTGCCAAAACCATCTCTGGTGTTTATTGCCAGAAACCTCTATTTTGGTTTCATCTGACCATAGAACCTGATCCCATTTGAAGTTCCAGTAGTTTCTGGCAAACTGAAGACACTTGAGTTTGTTTTTGGATGATAGTAGAGGCTTTTTTCTTGAAACTCTTCCAAACAACTTGATGTAGGTGACTTCAGATTGTAGTTTTGGAGACTTTCTGACCCCAAGATACAAGTAACTTCTGCAATTCTCCAGCTGTGATCCTTGGAGATTTTTTAGCCACTCGAACAATTCTCTTCATAGTGCGTTGAGACAACAGACACGCGTCCAATTCCAGGTCGATTCATAACATTTCCAGTTGACTGGAACTTCTTAATTATTGCCCTGATGGTGGAAATGGGCATTTTCAATGCTTTTGCTATATTCTTATAGCCACTTCCCATTTTGTGAAGCTCAACAACCTTTTGCCACACATCACAGCTATATTCCTTGGTCTTACCCATTTTTATGACAAGGGAATTTGGCCTATGTGTTACCTCATATTTATATATATATTTATTATTCCTGAAACAGGAAGTCATGGTTGAACAATTTCCTGTTCCTAGTCACCCAGGTGTACTAAAACATATCACTGGGAATATACTTCAAATATATTTTTCTCATACGAATTCATAGGGGTGCCAATAATTGTTGCACACCTATATCTAACAAAGATTCAAACATTGATTTTAAGACGAAAATGCACATTCGAATGCAAACATTGTGCATTCGAGTTTAAGATGTGTAGCAAGAACTAGCACCAATTTTTATTAAAACATACTGTTGAACAAACGGCACACAAGATATTAACAATGCACTAACAATGTTTTTTGAAGAAAAATCTAGAAAGAAGTTCTAGTGTTTCAAATAATCTAGTCATAGTCAATAATGTCAGGGATTGAGCCGCTTAAGCTTTGTGATCTGAAGCTTAACAGTGAATGAACACTGGTAAACTGAAGCGCTTTACTTGCGGGTTAATTAACTCACCCAAACGCATCCTATACACATATGAGATTCATCAGACATATACACAACATAAATGTAATATTACAACTTGCTTTTTTTCCAAGATGGCGCCTATGAGTGTGGCTAGCCGTCTGTCGCTCTGCATTTTTCTTTATATTCGGTTGTTTTTATATGCTTTTATACCTTTATACTATATGGAGTCTGTCACTTATGATTGACAGACTCTTCTGGACATTCGAAATTGAACTATGGCTGCTTTTGATGGGAAACTGGGAAATTTTGCTGATAACACGTCTGTTAGTACTATACGAGATATTCCGGACTTTTTTCGGCGCCGGCCGCTGGATGTTACTGCAAGGAAATGACGGCGCCGACACGCCAAGCGTGGCAGCATGATTGTGAGTCTAAAGCTCCAAATGTGAGCCGGATTGCCCCTAAACCTCACGCCAGGGCCTGGGATGGACTTGAGCCACTTCACGGTCCGCTACCCTCCGGTCCTGTTACCACGCTGGCTTACCTACATTCAGCAAGTCCCCCCTGCTGCTCCTATCTCTCCGGCTCGTCGACCATGGGACCTTGACCCTCGGATTTCCATCCGGCATCGTCCCCGGGGAATAAATGTCTCGAATCATCGACCGCTGGGCAAAGCCTCTGCTTCGGCTTGTACGCTACGCTCCCCAAAGATGGCACTCATCAATGCCCACTCTCTGGTCAATAAGACTTTTATTTTAAATGATTTTATCTTATCTCACAACCTGGATTTTCTATTCATAATGGAGACCTGGGTAAAGGTAGGAGACCTAAGCCCTTATTCAGAACTCGTTCCTGCGAATTACTGTTTTTATAACTCCCCCTGCCTCTCTGGTAGAGGTGGTGGATTAGCTATCATCGCTAAGGACACTTTCAGACATCAGTGTCGGATGTTGCCATCTACCATATACTCGAGCTTTGAAGCTCAGCTACTACAACTTGTCTGGCCTGAACCTATTGTATTGACTTTGATTTATTGGCTGCCTCATTTAACTAAAGGTTTTGTGGAGGAATTTTCAGAGTTTGTAGGGGATCTCATTACTAAATATGATCGTATTATTTTATTAGGAGATTTTAATGTTCATTTATGCTGTCCCTCAAAGCTACTTACATCTGATTTCCAGGATACAATAAACTCTTTTAATTTGATGCAGTGGGTCAATCACCCCATGCACATTTTAGGACACACCTTGGACTTAATACTGTCTTTTGGCCTCTCTATAACAGGAATGGAGGTAATTCAAACCCTTATTTCTGATCATTTTCCCATTATTTTTAACGTGTCTCTGCCCGCTATCACCTTAAATACTGTTGATGATATTCGCCTGTCTCGTGCCTACTTGCCTTGATTTCCGGAAGAATTTACCAAGCACTATTCTGAAATCAGTTCCTCAATTCCAATAGAGACTTTAACATCTGATCTAGATGCAGATAAACATCTTGAGCATTTAAATACTGTATGGTCGGACATCCTAAACCATATTGCACCTGTCAAGCCTTTCAGGCCTAAACTCAAAACTGAGCCCTGGGTTGACCAGAATGTTCACTCCTTGAGACAAGCCTGTAGGCAGGCTGAAAGAAAATGAAAAAAAGACAAACTACAAATTTCCTTTGACATTCTTAAGGACCGCTTATCCTCTTACCAGAGAGCAGTGAAGACCGCTAAATCCTCTTATTTCTCTGACCTAATTGATAAGCATCATCAGACTCCTAAAGTTCTTTTCAATGTTATAAACTCTGTGTTGAATCCACCTGTTACCGTTATCCAACATTCCACTAATACACTCTGTGACGACTTTCTGCGATACTTTGGTGAAAAAGTCACTAATCTGAGGGCTCAGATTCAAGACACTGACCACGGAATTCAAACAAGCACGATTTCTGTGACTACTTGGACTACCTTCAATCTGGTTTCTCTACATTCAGTGAAGGACATAATTGTTAAACTGAAACCTTCCTCTTCTCCATATGATATAATACATCCTCGCTATCTGAGACTAATAATTGACACAGTGGGACCAGACCTTGTGTCATTGTTTAATAAATGTTTGTCATCCGGATTTATACCAGACAGTTTGACAATGACCACAGTCTCTCCTATCCTAAAAAAAACCTTCACTTGACACTACTGTTTTATCCAATTTTCAGCCAATATCTGTATTACCGTTTATTTCTAAGGTGATGGAAAAAATTGTGTGTTTACAGCTTCAGTCCTTTTTAACAAATAATCAGATTTATGAGATATTCCAGTCTGGTTTCCAATCTTTGCATAGTACTGAAACAGCTCTTATAAAAGTTCTTAATGACGTTTTAATGGTTACAGATTCTGGAAATTCCGTCATTTTAGTAATGCTGGACCTATCTTCGGCCTTTGATACTGTTGATCATGAGATTCTTATCTCTCGATTAGAATCCTTTGTAGGCCTGGGAGGTGCTGTTCTAAGTTGGTTTAAATCTTTTTTAACTAATAGAAGATTTAGGGTTAAAATAGGAAATTGTACTTCATCTCTGGGTCTTTCAACATGTGGTGTTCCTCAGGGCTCGATTTTAGATCCTACTCTTTTTTTCTCTATATTTACTTCCTCTGGGCTCTGTGTTTAGAAAGCATGGTGTTTCTTTTCATTGTTATGCCGATGACATGCAAATATATTTACCAGTTACTAGGAAAAAAGAAAGTGCTGTAAATACTTTATCTGCTTATCTTGAGGATGTTAAATCCTGGCTTTCAAAAAATTTTCTTTTCTTAAACACAGATAAAACGGAGGTCATAGTTTTTAACTCCTCAGACCCTAGGCATCCAAATCAAATTTATTTTAAGCAAATAAATTCATTTGTTTCCCCTTCAGTTTAAAATTCTTTTATTTGTCTATACATCATTGAACAGTTTAGCTCCGCCTTATCTTACAAACCTACTTCATCCTTACATCCCTACAAGACGATTACGATCCGAGGAAAAACTTCTCCTCCAGATCCCTTGCACTCGTCTAAAGACGAGAGGAAATAGAGCGTTCGAAGTGGCTGGTCCTACTCTCTGGAACAATTTACCATCTCATATTAGAATGGCCTCCACTCTACCTGTGTTTAAATCTTGTCTAAAAACTCATCTTTTTTCTTTGGCGTTTAATAATTGATTTCGTTATAGTTTTGTTATGTGTATTTGACATTATGCTATTAATATTTTACTTAATGTATTTGTGCTATCGACAGCACTTATTACAGTGCTTTGGTCGGCTTTTAGCTGTTTTTAAATGTGCTTTAGAAATAAACTAGAACTTCTGCAGAAAATGACATGAATGCACAAATGAACTTGAACATGTAAAGGTTAGGTAGAATGGTAAGTCACATTGTGAATACGCTCTTTCCATATCAACACACTAAAACACGGACAATGAATAACTAAAACATGAAGAATTCACAATATTTCATTATAATAGTTCATTGTTATATTATTTCAGGAGATCAGGTTTTCACAACAAGGGCAGTTTTCACATGTTTTTGTTGACCCATGTGTAAGTTAATATATAAATGTGTGAATATTTGGTTTAATTTTTACATGTTCTAGTCAACTAAAATGCCGGTGACTAATATTCACTGCCATTTTAGTCAGAGTAAGATTGACTAAAATGAATAAATATGACATGACGAAATATTGACTACGTTTAAAGGATATTTTTGTCAGAAAACAAAAACTATGCCATTATTTTATTGTTATATCTGTGGAATAAAATGGTCTTAAAGTGACAATAATATAATTTATTGTGATTATTTCAGGGACAATATATCATCCAATACAATTAGTTATCATGACAGGCCTATGGGTATTAATTATTGAGTGTGTTTTCCACATACATGCAAAGAAAGCATTGGATTTTGATCAAGATTGCAAGTAACTTTTAGAAACTGACCACATCCTACCTTCTCCCTTGCCTCATCCTATGCTGTTGGCTGATCTTGTCCCCTAGGATTTGTACTTATGAACTTCTGTTTCTATGTGAACTGGGGCTGCTGGAATTCTGCCTCCATTTCCATTCTATTTCCATCTGTGGGCATTCTCTTGCAAAATATCCATGTTGATTGCAGTTGTAACACACATTTATTCCACCTGCATTCATGCTGCCCCTGTAGCTGTGTCCTCTTCCTCTTGCGCTGCTTGCCCTCATCTGTCTCCCCCAGCCACCTTGTTATTGACGTCCTTCATAATATGCAAGCTGAGAACACTGAAGCGTAGAGTCCTTTTTTTCCCTTCCACTGCTGTAAGATGCGTTCAGTATGCTGGGGAAAACAAATCATACACAGAGTTGGTGGCTCATGCCAGTCAATGCAAAGTGTATTTGCCATTTTTGCAACCTATTTGTCAAATCCTGTAGCAATATATCATATAAACATATCCCAGTATTCACCGGGTTGCATACCGCTATGATTGTTCATCGCAAAGTACTGTTTCACCTTTTTCCTGTGTGACGTTATTCACCTTAGTCCAGTCGCAGTGAGCTGGAAAAGCAGCTTTCAAACAAGTCATGGGCGTATTCCACTGTGTGGTCCATTGCGGGTCTGTTCTTTCCAGATACTTTTGTATGCATTGCATGATGTTGATCCGTGGGTCTGTGATCTTCTTTGCCTTGCTGTTCAGATCAGACATTTCAAAAGGACGCTACACTTCAACATTCAGGCCAGGAAAAGCCACCATGGGCATCAGCAGAGGCTCTGATCCATCCACATTTCTGTTTGCCATCTGGGATCTAGTCATAATCACGTTCAATGAAGACTGTTCAAAATGTTCAGCAGAATCCTGTAATTTCAGAGATTCCAATTCTAGCACTTCTTCTTTGAATATTTTAGCTATTTGTTGTTGAATTTCACCTCTGCTTGTAGGTGTAGATGTGTCTGAGCTCCCAGTCGCACTCAAGTCTGTAAGATCAGGATGCAGTGGTGGCAGAGCTTATGCTGCAGCTGGTGGGCCTTGGTGTAGTGGGCCTGGAACAGGAGGGTGAGACTGAGGTTGGATCTGGAAAAGAACAGGGATCAGAAGAGCCGTGATATCAGCAGCCGCTGCTTCTGGAGCCGCTGGAGGAGGAATTTAAACCTACACTAACTGCAAAAAGCAACACTGTTGTGGCTGCGAAAGCTCGGGAACATTGCTGATTGTGTAAATGCATGTTTACTTTTATTGGCTCACAATGAGAATAAACAGATACTTATAACCCCAACATATTTCATGTTATTTCATTTAATATAAATGTCCATTTTTTAATTAAATATTAAAATAAATATCAATTTGTGAAAATATATTAGGACAGGAATAATCCCTCCGCATGAAATGTAGGGACCTTAGCCCTTTACTTAAAACTGAGTGCATCCACTCAGAGGGTTGTCCCAGACAACTAGAGTACTGCGAGTGCTGATGTGTGTGTGTGTGTGTAACAGCTGAAGAAACTAAAGACTAATCACACTAAACCAACTCTACTTCAGACAGCCACTTTCTACTCATGTGCACTTTACCCTAAATCTCAAACATACAGTGGTGCTTGAAAGTTTAATAGAATCTGCATAAATGACCTAAAACATCATCAGATTTTCAGTCCTAAAAGTAGACAAAGAGAACCCAATTAAACAGATGACACAAAAATATAATACTTGGTAATTTATTTATTTGAGGAAAATCATCCAATATTACATATCTGTGTGTGGCAAAAGTATATGAATCTCTAGGATTAGTAGTTTAATCTGAAGGTGAAAAGAGTTGTTGATGCTCATCAGGTTGGAAAAGGTCCCAAAACCATCACTAAAGAGTTTGGACTCCATCATTCCACAGTCAGACAGATTGTGTACAAATGGAGGAAATTTAAGACCATTGTTACCCTCCCCAGGAGTGGTCGACAAACAAAGAACACTCCAAGAGCAAGTGTGTAATAATCCGCAAGGTCACAAAGGAACCAGGGTAACTTCTATGCAACTAAAGGCCCCTGTCACATGGACAAGCCAGAAGGCTATTGGAAAAATGTCTTGTGGACAGATGAGACCAAAATAGAACTTTTGGTTTAAATGAACCTGAAAACTTGGGTCAATGCTTATTGGTCTAATAAAGAAAAATTAACATGAATTATCATAAATGATTACATGATTAACAGGAAAGGAAATACATATATGGTGAAAACCTAAGTGTTACACCACCGAAGGAAGGCTGGATGCAGTTGCCAGGAAACGAGGGTAGAGTTGCTCGGTATTGTTGAATAACGAATACGAATATTGTTGAGTCAAACGAATACTTCGCGATGAGCGTGACAAACTAAAGAACTTAAATAATGTGCTCGTGAACAGACTAGTAAATTAAGAACAGGTGTGCAATCAGAAGGTGGGTGACTGTGAGCATGGGAGTGAAGGAGTGTTCCGGGTATTGTAGTCCATGGCGGCCATATCTGTAGGCCACTGAGCATGCTGGGATGTGTAGTGCGGTGTGTGTGCGTGCAGACTGGTGGCGGCCATGTTCGTAGGCCGCTGAGAATTCTGGGAAGTGGAGTCGCGCTTGTAGCGTGACCTAACAGACCCCCCCCCCCCCCCCCCCACCACCACAAAGGGCTCACTCGGGGAGCATTCTCTTGTCTGGGTCGGCCACTGGGTCGAGGCCCTGGGTACTTGGGATGCTGACGGTGGAAATCACTGATCATTCCGGGGTCCAGAATGTCCTGGGCTGTGACCCAGCTCTGTTCCTTGGGCCTGTACCCCTCCCACTCAATGAGGTACTGGAGCCGCCCTTGACGTCGACGGGACTTAAGAATTTGGTGGACTTGGTAGGCTGGTTGTCCTCCGACCTCCAGTGGAGGAGGTGGGGTGTTGTAGGGGTGTTTAGTGGTGAGGATGCCTGTATGGAAGGGTTTGAGAAGGGAGACGTGAAAGGATGGAGCTATACGCCAGTGCTGGGGGATGGCTAGTTTGTAGGTTACCTCGTTGATGGGTTTGATGACCTTGAAGGGCCTGGTGTATCGAGGACAGAGCTTTTTGCATGGGTGTTTAAGTTTCAGGTCCCGGGTCGAGAGCCATACTCGCTCCCCTGGTTGGTACTTAGGGGTTACTTGGCAACGGCGATCGGCCTGGGCTTTGGCTTGGTTGGCCGCCTGCCTTAGTCGTCGATGCGTGGTAGCCCAAACCTGCTCACTGCATTCAAACCATTCATTAACGGTTGGGGTGGCCATGGCGTTCCACGAAAACAAAGGTGGTTGGTATCCCAGAGCACACTGGAATGGCATCAGGTTAGTGGCTGAGTGGCGGAGGGAGTTTTGGGCGTATTCCGCCCAGGGTAGGAAGCATGACCAATCGGATGGGTTTTGGCTACAGAACGCATGAAGCATTCTCCCTACTTCCTGATTCACTCGTTCTACCTGACCATTTGATTCAGGGTGATAACCGGAGGTTAAACTGATATTCACGCCCAGTTTTTCCATGAACCCTGACCACACTCGTGAGGTGAATTGCGGCCCTCGGTCACTTACGATGTCCTCCGGAATACCAAAGTAACGGAAAATGTGAATAAAGGTTAGTTCTGCGGTGTAAAACGCGGAGGGGAGACTGGGGAGAGGAATCAAATGAAGGGACTTAGAGAAACGATCGAGGATAGCAAAAATGGTGGTGTTACCTAGTGAATTTGGAAGATCAGTGAGGAAATCAATGGCTAAGTGTGACCAGGGACACTGGGGCATGGGTAATGGCATGAGCTGGCCTACCGGGAGTGCTCTGGGTACTTTAGTTTGAGCGCAAATGCTACAGGATTTTACGGCCTGTTGTATGTCCCGGGACATGCGGGGCCACCAATACTTGGGTGCTAATAGGTGGTAAGTGCGTTGAGAACTGGGGTGACCCGTGCCTGGGGCTGTATGGGCCCATTTGATTAATTGGTCCTGGTGTGCCCGGGGAACAAACAACTTAGCGGGTGGACAGGCAGAGGGTATATGCTTACGCAGGATTCTGGCTAAGAGTTGGTCTAATTCCCACTGCACGTTGCCGACCAGGCAGGAAGGAGGCAGAATGGGATCTGGGTGTAGAGGTTGGGGATCTTTACTATGGATACGGAAAAGGGCATCAGCTTTGTGATTTTTGGATCTGGGACGGTAGGATAGGGTGAACTGAAAACGTGCAAAAAACAGGGACCAACGAGCTTGGCAGGGATTTAAACGTTTAGCGGTGTGCAGGTATTCAAGGTTTTTGTGATCGGTATAAATCATAAAGGGGTGCTCTGCCCCTTCCAGCCAATGTCTCCACTCTTCTAAAGCTAACTTTATGGCTAATAGCTCTTGATCCCCCACATCGTAGTTTCTTTCTGCCTGAGATAAATTTTTTCAAGAAGAAGGCCACCGGGTAAAGTTTGGGTTTTTCCCCTAGGCGCTGGGACAGAACGGCCCCTACTCCTGCCTCAGAGGCATCTACCTCCACTATGAAGGGACGAGAGGGGTCGGGGTGTTTGAGTATGGGCGCGGTGGTGAAGGCAGTTTTAAGCCGGGAGAAAGCCCTCTCGGCTGTAAGAGGCAGGGCAATGGAGCTAAATCCCCGGATAAAACATCTGTAAAAGTTTGCAAACCCCAGAAAACTTTGTAGCTCCTTGATAGTTGTTGGAGTGGGCCACTGTGTTACAGCCGTGACCTTACTTGTGTCCATGGCAACCACCTTGGGGCTGATAACATAACCTAAGAAGGTCATGGTGTCCACATGAGTTTTGTAAGCAGGGGAGTAAACTAGAATATCATCAATACAGGCGATGACGAATTTTCCTAACATGTCCCTCAGCACGTCGTTAATTAAGCACTGGAATACCGAAGGCGCATTAGTGAGCCCATACAGCATAACGAGGTACTCGTAGTGACCTGTTGCTGTGCTGAAGGCGGTTTTCCACTCGTCCCCCTCTCGTATACGTACGAGGTTGTATGCGCTATGCAGGTCTAGTTTCGTGAAGTAGTGGGCTTCTTGTAGTTGTTCCAGGGCTGAGGGGACGAGTGGAAGGGGATACGGGTACTTGACTGAAGCCCGGTTAAGACCTCGGTAATCAATACATGGTCGAAGGCCCCCTCACTTCTTAGCCACAAAGAAGAAACTGGCCGCTGTCGGGGAAGTGGAGTGGCGGATATAACCCTGTTGGAGAGCCTCCTGAATATACTCAGATATAGCTTTCTGTTCAGCTTGTGACAACGGGTAAATATGACCACACAGCGGCATCATACCTGGTAGTAGATCAATCGAACAATCATAGGGACGATGGGGCGGAAGACCGCTCACTTTGGCTTTACTGAACACTTCCCTGAGGTCTTGATATTTGGGGGGTATAGGTACCTTTAACGTGGTCTCGGGGCTTTCTATGGTAGTGGTAGAAACCGCCAGCGTGAGCGTGTTGAGGAAATGCTGCCGGCAGAAAGGTGACCAGCCCGTGATCTGACGGTCCACCCAGGAAATCCGAGGGTTATGTTGCTCCATCCAGGGCAATCCCAAGATGATGGGGTAGCGAGCAGAGGTGGTGACCCAGAAAGGCATTTCCTCGTGGTGAAGGGCACTGACTCGAAGCCCCAGAGGGTGAGTGTGGTGAGTGACGTCGCCAATGGGTTTGCCGTCGATGGCTTGGACGCTGAGTGGGCTAACAGGCAGGTGGGTATGCCAAGCTGATGCACGATCCCCTTGTCTATGAAGCTGCCCGCCGCCCCGGAGTTGAGCATGGCTGTGAATAGAGAACAAGTCCTGAGTGTTCAAGGATAACAGGTAACGTGAAAGCATGAGAAACTGCATCAGGACTTTTACTCACCGGGGCTGAGCGGGTGCGTGCGGGCAGGAGTGGAGGAGGTGGTCAGCGTCGCCGCAATAGAGGCATAGGTTTTCCCGGTGTCTCCTCTCCTTCTCACCACTGCCGAGCTTGGTATGGCCGATTTGCATGGGCTCCGCGGAAGCGAGGGTCACGGTCGGCTTTGTACGATGGGGCTGAAGACTACGGCTATGCAGCAGCTGGTCGAGCCGTATGGCGAGGTCGATTAGCGTGTTGAGGGTTAGGGGTTCGTCGTGACATGCCATTCCTGTGAGTATTGCGGGATTGAGGCCCTGACGGAAGACGGCTTTCAACGCCACATCGTTCCAGCCGCTGCCTGCCGCAATTGTGCGAAACTCCAGAGCGAATTCCGCCACACGAAGAGAGCCTTGTCGTAATGTGAGTAGATGCTCCCCGACTTCCTGGTTGTCGGGAGCATGATCAAACACTCGTTGAAACATAGCGATGAACAGTTCGTACGAGGCGACAGCTTCCCCGCCTCGCTCGCGTACAGCCATGGCCCACCTCAGTGCCTTGCCCGTTAGTAATGTAATGAAACGTGCCACCTTCTCAGTGTCCGACATTTCCCCACAACAATCAAGATACAAGGAGCATTGTAATATAAATCCCTTACACAGTCCAGGATCGCTGGCATATTTCTCCATTATGGGCATAGGTATATGTGCCTGCTCCCGTGTGCACGGGAGCAGGCACGACACGCGGCATTGCCGTAGCGACCGCTTGCGAAAGAAGTTGCAGGCTCTCGTCCACCTCTCCCAAACGCTGCTGTTGGGTGCTGAGTAGCTGGCCGTGAGCCGTGATCGCCTGGCGGATTTCCTCCGCTGCATCCATGGTAGGCGAAGTATTCTGTTACACCACCGAAGGAAGGCTGGATGCAGTTGTGGTGCAAAATCCATCACTTTATTAAGCACACACACAGAGATTGAAATCAGGACAAAAGCAATACTTAGGCAGTTCCAAAAAACAGGCAAAGGTTCAAAAATACCGGCAGTCAGTTTTATCAAGGGCTAGGCAGAATACAAAAACCAGGAAACAAGCGGTAAAGTTCAAAACACCAAAAACAGTCTTAGCAGAGTTTAGGCAATATCCATAATCCAAAAATACTTAGCTTTGATCAAAACCAGAATATCAGTCCAGGGTAGAGTTGCTCGGTATTGTTGAACAACGTGAGTCAAACGAATACTTCGCGATGAGCGTGACAAACTAAAGAACTTAAATAATGTGCTCATGAACAAACTAGTAAATTAAGAACAGGTGTGCAATCAGAAGGTCAGTGACTGTGAGCGTGGGAGTGAAGGAGTGTTCCAGGTATTGTAGTCCATGGCGGCCATATCTGTAGGCTGCCGAGCATGCTGGGATGTGTAGTGCGGTGTGTGTGTGTGAGTGTGTGCGTGCAGATTGGCGGCGGCCATGTTCGTAGGCCACTGAGAGTTCTGGGAAGTGGAGTCGCGCTTGTAGCGCGACCTAACACTAAGAATTACTTCATCTCAATCTCAGGTCATAAACCTACTCTATTCATCATACTTAAGACATGACCTCAATTTCACCTCAGGTAACTTAAATCAGTCCTGATGGAGTAGGTCTCTCTCTATGGCTTAAATCAGGTTTTCAAAGATGTTTTTCTGCTTTCTCACACACAAACCTAATGAACCAGAAGCAGGTGCACTAAACTTCTAACCACCCACACAAGTGTGTGACCACGGAGTATAACGAAGTAATAACTAATAGGTAAATTATTAATGTATTAATAAAGAAATTAAATCATTTTCCATATTTCCTCCCTTGAGATGCTTTGCCAGGCCTTTACCGCAGCCACTTTGCTGCTTGTTTGTGGGTCTTTCTGCCTTCAGTTTTGTCTTCAGTTAGTGAAATGCATGCTCAGTTGGGTTGAGGTCAGGTGACAGACTTGGCCAACATTCCATTTCTTTAGCTTAAGAAGCACTTGGGTTGCTTTTTCAGTACATTTATTATTATCCATTTGTGACGTCCAGCAACGTCCTGTCAGTTTTGCAGCATTTGGCTGAATCTGAGCAGAATGTATAACTTTATACACTTCAGAATTTATCTTTCTACTTCTATCAGTAGTCTCATCAACAATAATCACCACTGACCCAGTTCCATTGGCAGCAATACATGCCCATGCCACTTCCTCAACCATGTTTGACAGATGGATCATGAGCTCTTCCTTTCCTTGTCCCTACTCTTTTCTTCCCATCCAAAGTTAATATTGGTTTTATCTGTCCAAATAATCTTGTTTCAGAACTGGGTTTGCATCTTGAGGCAAACCATCTGTATTTACGTTCATGAAGGCATCTCTTGATTGTAGACTTTGACAATGATACGCCTACCTCCTTGAGAGTGTTCTTGACTTGGCTGGTTGTTGTGAAGGGGTTTTTCACCAAGCAAAGAATTCTGCAATCATTCACGTTAGTTATCTTCTGTGGTCTTCCAGGCCTTTTGGTGTTGCTGAGCTCGCCAGTGCATTCCTTCTTTTTAAGAATGTATCAAATTGTTGACTCAGCCACTCCTAAAGGTTCTGCTATATCTCTGAAAGGTTTCTTTTGTTTTTTCAGCCTAATGATGGCCTCCTTCACTTGCACCGACACCTCTTTGGACCGCATATTGATTGTTCCCATGAACAGCTACCAAATGCAAATTAAACACTTGGAATCTACTCCAGACTTTTTCATCTCTTTAATTTGTCATGAAATGACAAGGAATCAGTCAATTGTCAAGTTGCTTTGGAGCCTGTGAAATTAGAGGGACTATGTTAAAAAATGGCTGTAGTTCCTAGACGGTTGAATTAAACCCCTTGAATTAAATGCAAGAGAGCAACTCGCCTCTACTCCAAGAAAACCGTATCCGCCACCACCTCCGTTGTCTTGTATTAGAGATACAGTTGCAATCAAAATTATTCAACCCCCACTGCAAATCAGGTTTATTGTCAAAATTTACAGACTTTCAGATGTTTGCAATGAACAAATCAAACAAAAGCAATTGAAATAGTTCAACACAACGAATATTTCAAGTGGTTTTCCCAAATTCAACTGAAAATGCAACTTATAATGATTTCTCCAGTCTCAAAATTATTCAACCTCCTGAATAGAATCCCTCATATGCAAAACAGGAGTTGTCTCAAGCACACCTGGTGCAACTAATGAAGCCCTTGATTAGTTGCATCAGGTGTGCTTGAGACAACTCAACAGCTGGAACACATGAAATACCTGAACTGGCTAGGGGTTTGTTGAGTGCCACGTTTGACTGCCTGTTAGAAACATGGCTAGGTCAAAAGAATGGTCCGAAAAGAGAAGATATCATCGCCCTTCACATACAAGGAACAGGATACAAAAAGATAGGGAAGGCACTGAATGTTCCTAGAGACAAAGTTGGAAGCATAGTTTGCAAGTTCAAAGTTAAGGGAACAGTGGTTATACTACCTGGACGGGGCAGAAAAAGGAAGCCGGCAGGTTGTGAAAAACCCTTGAGTGACTGCAAAAGACCTGCAGCAAGACTGGGTGGCAACAGGCACTGAGGTTTCAGTGAGCACAGTAAGGCCCATACTAAACGCAGAAGGTTTCCTTGCCAGAACTCCAAGACCTACACCACATGTACCACATTAGTACATGGGAGAGCTATGTAAATTATATTAAGCATTGTTCTAGCAGTAGTGTCTAAGTTATAACCCTCACACAATACTGAACACGTAATACTGTAAGGGTCATTCCATATCATCTCAACCAGAGGTGGTTGCACCATGATCTCAGAATTTGCTAAAACATTTAGTAAAAATCAGGAAAAATATAAAATATTGTAGTGAAATGACCATCAGTTTTTAAAATGTGATCCATAGAAAATAATGTTAATTTATTTTAACAAATTAAGCTTTTTTCACTTTTTTTGTGGCTTTAGTTTAAATGATCTTACAAAGCTGTGCTCTTGTAATTATTTCCGGCCGTAGTGTACTTCTCAGGTAGTCCAGCTCATAGCAAGGCTGTATCTGGCTTATTTTTTAAAAAACATGTTTCCTTCAACATGGCTGAAATGCAATATTTGCACAAAAAAGCACTTTTCAGATGCTCACAGATTTTGGTTTTTCAAAATCATCTGTGAGTTCCTAGATTGCACCACAGACCAGTTATCGGTAAAATTTTCTGCTACTTAGAAGTATTGTTTAACCAGTGTCACAAGGATTTGGGGATTTCTCAGTCCTGTGTGCAGGCCTATAAAAGCCTGTAAAAATTGTGACCCCAAAAGACCCAATTGTGATATCATCTTTTCTAGTGTAATAGCCATCATGGCATCCATTTTGCCTTGCTCTGTTGGTGTACTCTTAAATTCTAAAGCTGACTGCTACAAATTTCTTACAAAAGTCAGTAAGGTAAGGTTGGAACAACTAAACTTAAAACCTTTACAGCAAATGATGTAGAGCTCATCAGAAGAAGAACCGGTTTACGTTGACTTGGTGCCAAAGATTATATTTGCTTTCAACCACCATACAATGGTTTATCTCAACCGATTTGAAGAATGCCAGAGAAAATGCTGTGATTCCAACAAACCCAAAATCCTGTAAGAGCTAGCTGATCTCTTGGTGAAAAGAATGAATGCAGCTGTGAACCCTGGAATAAAATTATCTCCAAGATGTCACTCTGAGGCTTCTAATAACCCTGTGGAATCCAGTACTGAGGTGGAACAAGGTGATTTTGAAGTAGAGGCTGATACATCTCTGGAGCCAGGTTTACATCCATCCATGGGTCACATAGCCCCATGCACAATACTGACTTTCTGTAAACATCTGAAAAGTGCTTCAGAATGACTTTTTCTATGTGAATATTGCATTTTTATATTTTGAAGGGCCCATATTTCAGAAAATAAGCCAGATACAGCATTTTACAAAAGCACATATTTGCTGGTCCATTGAAATAAAAGCCAACAAAATGGCAGGGTGATTTGTATCGATGATGCATCTCAGTCTGTGTGACTGACTACATTCCACTGATATTCATATGAGAAATATGATTGTTGAATCTAAAGCTGTTGGCTTTCTGTCATCACAATGGCAGTACATTCATTTACTAACAATAACCTCCTGCTGGGTCTCCGGCTGGAGCTTGGGACTGGAGGTTGCCACGTTAACCTCCAGGTGGCGCTCCACTGTGGAGACCTCCTGCTGGGTCTCCAGCTGGAGCTCGGGGCTGGAGGTTGCCATGTTAACCTCCAGGTGGCGCTCCGCTAGGGAGACTTCCTGCTGGGTCTCCGGCTGGAGCTCGGGGCTGGAGGTTGCCACGTTAACCTCCAGAGGGCGCTTCGCTGGGGAGACCTCCTGCTGGGTCTCCGGCTGGAGCTTGGGGCTGGAGGTTGCCACGTTAACCTCCAGGTGGCACTCCGCTGAGGAGACCTCCTTCTGGGTCTCTGGCTGGAGCTCGGGATTTGCATGCAGCAAAGTTGCCTGCCCGATACATGCACTCCTGGGACCAGGCCTGAGAGGTGCCGGCCGCCATGTTGGCCCGCTCCCTCCGATAGTTCTCCAGGAAGGACTGGTCGGGCAGGTGCATGTTGTTGAATATGGTGTTCAGGTCGGGAATAAATTCCGGGCTCCCGTATTCCTGGAGCAGGAGATCCACAAAACCAGAAACCATATTGAGTTCCCAGTACCCACTGTCTAGGTGGATCTCAGCCCACCAGCAGGCTAAGCCAACCAAACGGGATTGGAGGAACCTCACCCATTGTTCCTCGCTGGGTTTCGGGTAATACTGGGGGTACCATGAAACGCCTTCGTAGGCGGTAGGAGGAGGAAGACAGGCCCGAAAAGAAATTGAGTCCAAGGGGGGAACAAAAAGTTTGGCGCGGCTTGCCACTAATTTCCCCGCTGCATCCATGTTAGGCGGAGTATTCTGTTATGAAACACAGGGGCAGCTGGATGCAATCGCTGGGGAACCATTTAGTTTATTAAGGGGAACCAAAAATATAAGGACAGGAGAAAAGGAATACAAAGGCAGGATCAAAAACACAAATAATAATCCACAAAAATAAGTGAGACGATAATCCAAAAGGCAAGGTAATAATCCAAACAGGGAAGGTATAAAGCTACACAGAACAGAACGTAATCCAAAGCAATAGAGAGGCATAAATCCACAAAGAAAACAAAGCAAAGCATGAAACGAGGCGATGGTCTATGGTCTAAGGGCGAGAGAATGCAAGACGAGTGTGAGCGCACAGCACATACAGAAACTTATTCTAAATCATTCAATACTCCGCATTTAAGTGGACAAACTGAAGAGTTTAAATAATGAAAATCAAACAAGACACACTGGAACTCATAATGACATTAAACGGAAAACCAATGAATGAACAAGGGCGGAGACATGACGTAAACCAAAGAACAGACAACCAATGAACATAAGGAGGCGGAGACATGACATAAACCAAAACAAAAGCGCACAAGGTGTAGTAAACAAACGAGAGTCTATGAATGAAAGCGTGGAATGCGGAAATGCGCTACCGGCTGTCCTCAGCGGTCACGCGGAGAGGGGAATGTGGAAGTACACTACTCGCTAGCCTTCGCTACTCGCTAGCCTTCGCGAGCAGCGTAGCGAGAGGGAGAACCTAACAAACACAAGTTGCTTCCCTCCCAGAATGATGCACAATGAGGTTTTCATATTGCTCTACATACAGTGCCTATAGAAAATCATCATACCCCTTTGAAATAGTCACTTTTTTTGTCTTACAGCCTGAATTCCAAACCCAGTGTCTGTGGTAGCTCAGTGGTTAAGACGTTGGGCTACTGAGTGGAAAGTTGTAAGTTCAAATCCTGGCACTGCCAAGCTGCCACTGTTAGGCCCTTGAGCAAGGCCCTTAACCCTCAACAGCTCAGATGTATAAATGAAATAAATGTAGGTCGCTCTCGATAAGGGCGTATGCCATAAATGTAAAACCCATTAAAAATATTTTTTTTTGTTCCAGATTTATTTATACATTCTGTCTTACAACATTCAAGTAACGTAAAAAAGGCAACAGTTCTGAAACGTAAAAAAAAATAAAACTAGAATAACAGAGTTGGAAAAGTGATCAGTCCCAGGATTTAATACTTTATAGAGCCAACTTTTGCTTTAATTACAGCCATCAGTCGGTTTGGATATGTCTCTATTAGCTTTGCACACCTAGATTGGGGAATATTTGCCCATTCTTCCTTGCAGAATTGTTCGAGTTCAGTCACATTTTGTGGTGAGTGGTGATTGACTGCTGTCTTCCGCAGATTTTCAATTGGATTTAGGTCAGGGCTCTGACTTGGCCGCTCAAGGACATTCACCTTCCTATCCTTAAGCCACTGTGTAGTTTTTTGGCAGTGTGTTTAGAGTCATTGTCATGCTGGAAGGTGAACCACTTGCCCATCTTCAGCTGTCTAGCAGAGGGCCGCAGGTTTTCCTCAAGAATTTGGGTGTACTTGGCAGCATCCATTTTCCCTTCAATCCTGTCCAACTGCCCAGTCCCCACTGAAGAGAAACACCCCCACAACATAAGGTTGCCACCATGCTTCACAGTAGGTATGGTGTGTTTTGGGTGGTGTGCTGTGTTTGGTTTTCGCCAGGCATAATGCTTGCAGTTCAGTCCAAAAAGTTTGATCTTGGTCTCATCTGACCATAAAACCTTTTGCCACATGGCATTAGAAACTTCCAAGTGTTTTTTTGCAAAGCCTTTTCAGAAGAGGCTTCTTTCTTGCCACCCTGCCATACAGGGCAGCTTTGTGTAAAGCTTGTGAGATTGTCACTTGCACAGACTAACCAATCTCAGCCATAAGGACTTTTAAGTCCTTCAAAGTTGCCATTGGCCTCTTGGTAGCTTCCCTGATCAATATCCTCCTGGCTCGGTCATCCAGTTTGGAGGGACGGCCCGATCTAAGCAAGGTGTTGGTGGTGCCATACACTTTCCACTTCTTAATAATGCTCTGAACAGTACTCAGAGGGATAGTTAAAGCCTATGAAATCTTTTTGTTTCCTTCTCCTAACTTGTGCGTTTCCACAACTTTGTCCCAGAGCCCTTTTTGAAAGCACCTTACACCATGGTGTATTCTTTGCATTGCCATGCACTACTAGTAATGGAATCATCATGGAACAGCCGGTTTTCTTACGAAGTAATCAAAACCACTGCAATTGATGTCAGGTGGGGGGCAATTAGCATGGTGTGTGATCTGGGAAGTGACTGGTTGTACCTGAGCAAGTTTATAATAGTTACTCTAAGGGGCTGATCACTTATCCAAACCAGGTATTTCACTAATTAAATTTTAACAATTGTTCAGAATTTTTTAAAATGTTATTTTCACTTAGATGTTGAGGGTTATAATGTGTAAATACAGCTGGCAAAAGTTACATTTAATTTATTTTAATTTCCAGGGTGTAATGTGACAAAAGGTAAGGATTTTGACAGGGTTTGATGATTTTCTATAGGCACTGTAGGTGTTCAGTGACAAGTTAATATTGGTACAGAAAAAACTGTTGCATTGTATTATTTTCAGTAATTTGATACTTTTTCAATACCAGTCAAAAGTGTTCTGTTTTACTGTTTCAGGGGCAGACAAATCACCCATCTGTCAAACCTAGTAAAAATTTGTGCTGCAGTCAGCCAGATTCGGAAGCATGTACTAGATATTTTTTGTTGCAAAAGTCAATAAAGGAGTAGGGTTTGTTCCTTTTCTGGTTGTTCAACTTACTTGTCCACTAGACAACTACAAAAAAAACCCTAATAGCCTGGCCACGAAAACTGTTTATTCCAGGCACCCAGGCTAATGATGTGTCCACCCCTGGATTTTTAGTAATTTGATACATTTTCAATACCAGTATGCAGTGCAGTCATAAACTGTATAGCAATCTGCTCAACTTGTGTTGCTTTTAATTGTGCTGCATAAATAATTTGACTTCTTGTTTCCAGCCACACCAAAAAGCCCTTTGTTTAATCATCATGAGCATGCAAACTGAGTGTGGATGGAGTGTGTGAATGGTGTGGAGCTCCATGAGCTCAGGCCCTCGAGACATGGCATCGAAAACACTTCATTCTGTGATGAGGAAGAGGAAGCCCGGGTATGTGTTGTTAATTCCAGGACGAGTCAGCATTTTCCCTCACACAGTGGAGTTGGAATTAGCCCTCAGATTCTTCAAGGAGATGTTCACTCAGACGAAGAACAAGGACCAGTGTATGAAGAATGTTCTGTGGATTACAGCTTCGTGTTGGCATTGGTATTCCTCATCAGTGGAATTGCTTTAGTCATCATTGCCTACGCCATACCAAGGGAGGCTCGAATCAATCCAGACCAGGTTACAGCACGCCAGATGGAAAAGTTGGAGTTGTACTACGCACAGCTCGGCGCTCACCTTGATAAGTGCATCATTGCTGGACTTGGCTTACTTACTCTGGGTGGGATGCTCTTGTCCATTCTACTAATGGTTTCTCTATGCAAAGGTGAGTTTTATCACCGCAGAAGTTTCGCTATCTTAAGGAGACCTATGAAGTCGTATGGCTCCATAAACATGACAATGGGACAGTTAGCATCCGTAAATGGAAGAGAACCTATCATGGAGTGTGATTCAAGCACAGACACTCATGATGCACTGAGTGCTGAAGGAATGCAACATCTAAGGCAAACTCAGTAGCACAAGTTTACAGTGCCTGCCACTCAAATAGCCGAATCCCAAATGCCTCCTTACTTCCTATAGACTGTAAGTACACTATGAACATATGTACATGAAGAGACACTTTATGATATAAAAGGTACCAAATATTGGCTTCTGCATTCTACATAGTGAAGGGTTTAAGGCACTTTTGAATGTTAGCTGGAATAATATAAGATCACCCTGGAAGAGAATACAAGAACACTGAATATATGATACAGTCCAGGAGTTCCATGGTCTTACAGAGATTAGTTTTTCCCTTCTTCTAAGACACAAAATTCTGCATATGAAAGTCTTAAAGTAATTGGTCAATTATTTGAAATACAGTACTGTGCAAAGGTTTTAGGCACATGCAGAGAAATGCTGTAGAGCAAAGATGCCTTCAAAATAATGAAATTAAATGGTTCTACATTTAAATAATACAGCAAAGTGCAGTAAACAGTGGCAAATGAAACAAAGTCAATATTTGGTGTGACAAAATAAAATAAAAATAAAAATAGTAGTCTCTGGCACAATTTGTGCAGTTGTCTAAGGAAATTAGCTGGTAAGTTTTATTGAGCATCTTGCAGAACCAGCCACAGTTCTTCTGGAGACTTTGACTTTCGCACTTGCTTCTTATTTTTGCAGCAAAACCCAGCAGCCTTCATTGTGTTTTCTGTCTGAAAAGTGGTCATAATATACTGCTTTCTTTAGTAACATATGACATTATTTAATGACTTTAATGACAATAACATTTCATTTTGTGCTAGAAAACAAATGTTTGGGAATCTAAAATATTTTTTGTACAGACTCGATAATGTAGAAGTCATAAAATAAAAAATCTATAACAAGGTTTGTACTAAAAAAATAGGGTGCCTAAAACTTTTGCACAGTACTGTAGGTATGTTAAATTAGATAGAAGGCTAAACTCTGCACTGCTGTGGTCCTAAAAGACAGCAGTCTGATACTCCTTGCTTACAACATTGCCTGAAACCATTATATTCTATGGATTAGACTTGTGAATTAGGATAGGACGTGCTTATTTAAAAATTGTGGGATTTAAATTTTGTAATGAAGCCTTTAATATATACAGCAGTGCATATGAATGTAACCAGTTGGCGCTTTTGCATTATACAGTGTCTTTTACACAGATTGTAAACGTAGTAAATTTCAAAACTTCAAAACATAGTGTATTCTATAAAGCTATTATCACAAAAGTCACAATATGTACACTTAATATACAAGCAGGATTTTCCCTACCATAGAAAGGCAGTAGTAGCAGTGCCTGTGTTTTTGCGGAGCGTCTTAAGCGGAATGAAAGTAAAAAGGCATTTAGGTGGCATATCAGAATGGATGTTAAAACAACGGTGAGAGTTCTATGTGCTGACAAAATAAATAATAAATAAAAACTGAGAGGTTGCTTGATCTCAAAAGGAAAGGTAAGCTGGCAACAGGAATGAGCAATCAGTGTTTGGACAAACATTTGTGTAATTGGTGTGTGACACATGCTCATCACCAAGCTAATCAAACAGCTGATTGGATATTTCTCTGTACTGTCACCTCGGGATGGTAGTTACAACTGTCGACTAAGCAAGTTGCAAACCATCGATAAGGTAAGCCCCAACAAAGGATAAGTGAAGTATAAACTTTTTTTGTGAGGGAGTAATTCTTGTGGATGCACTAGTGATAGCAGAGATAGCATAGCAAAAGATGTAACTAATGTTATAATACAACTAAAATTGCTAACCTTGCTAACTTACATAGATGCTCATGTACTGAATTAAGTTATGTTAGCCAGCGAAGGTAGTTAGTTGACGTTAGATAAAAAATACCTAGACTGAACTAACGTTAGTATCTAACGTGGCTTGGTAGCTAAACAAAGATAGGCTGTGTTCACACGTAACATCTTTTTCTGATGAAAACCGCTGGTCAAAGTGTTTTTTCATATTACAAAAAAAACGCTGTTCCAAAATGCAGTTGAGAGCATCCCAAAAGAAGTTCAGGGTGTTCTTGAAAACACGGTCTACTCCATAGAATAATTATGTAAACAGGTACTGACTGCTTAAAAAAAAAAAGACGTTCTGTGTGAACACAGCCTTAGCTTCTTCTCCAAACACTTGCGGGTTGTGCAATATTTCCCACGAATGTCCCTGACACAAATAGTTTTCTCCCCCGTTCCTGCAGTGTAGTATAAGAATCAGTCACAAACAGTGATGCAAGCACTCATCAATGGTGGGAAAGCTAATTTGAAACTTTAGCTTTTCAAGCTACAAGCTACCCATAGTTTGAAGTAGTTAAGCTACAGTCAAGCTACCCTTTTAAAAAAGTATTTAGCTACACTACAAATTACTAATAAAAAGTAGCTAACTACACTGAAGCTACTTAAATGGGCAACATATTTAGTATGTCATAATTGTGAATCAGCTTATGAATAATTGTGTATAATTGTGCATAAAGAAATGAAACACAATGTAAAGATAATTCAGAACAAGTATGAATTTATAGAGTCTTGTTTTATTTATAGACTATCCAAACATACACTTAATACTGAAACTGTATATTACACTGAAAGTGAGAGATTTAGGTGAGACAGTGTATGTCAAATTCAAGCTCAAAGTGAGATACTGTGAAAATGAGATTTTAAATAATGTATAATTATTAGGGCTGTCGATCGATTAAAAAAATTTAACTAATTGCAATTAATCTTTTTTTTCTTCTTAAGACTGAAGCTTGTAATAATGGCTATTTAAATGTAAAATCACAGAATTAATGCAGAATAAACACAAAGGAAGTATGTTTAAATTCAAATATTATTGTTTCATAGCATCAGTTTTTAACGTGAAACACATATTCTCTCCTGTGAACAACAGATTTCAAATAAAACCATCAAGGCTCTCAAAATTGACTGTTGGCTTGAAAGGCATATTTCTTATATGCACTAACAGAAATATTAACAAAACCCAGGCTTACAGTATATGTTAAAGTGCCAGTTAAATTTCAAAACTATCGAGGCCATTAAAATTTGCTTAGAAAACAATAATTTCTAATATGCACTAATAAAAATGAAAATTAACAACAAAAAATGTTCCAAGTTCAAGTGTTTTTAACTATCCAATTAGCCAAAGCATTAGTTACCTTCCCACTTATAAGTTTCTTTATTCACCCACGAGTACTGCACTCCTGTAATATAGATGTTAATTTTGACAGCACTAATAATTACATTATGATAACAGACTGCTGTATTCACATAAAATGAATCACTCGGCATGCACTGATAAATAAATAAATTATTTTATTTGTAAGTTAATGTTGTGTTGCCTGTTAACAACAAAGCGTCAGTAATATTCTCTGTATCAGAGAATAAACTCCAGTGTTAATTTATTATGGAAGGCTATTATCATTTACCCGCCCCATACATCATGTAACAAACTATGGTTGGTCACTTTGTGTCCATCAGATGGTCCCTTCCTATCCATGGGACATACAATGAGGCTCTTAATTCCTGTGAAGCAAGCGGGCACCGCAGATATGCAATGAAGAGGACCACTAGACAAAATACATAACGACTGGCCACGCTACATTGCTACTCAATTTTAAAAATAACCCGTTTCTGGAAAAGCTACACTATTTTTAAAGTAGCAGAGCTACTGTCACGCTACTGAAAAATGTAGTTAAGTTAGCATTGCTACTTTAAGTTAACTACACCCCAACACTGGTGCTCATGTACCTTATCTCATCAGTCATATAGTGTGAGTTGCCTTGTCTGCCTACAAAATTTGCATATTTCATTTTTGTAAAATAAGTTGTAGCATATTTTGCCATAACTTATAACATTGCCATAACATAACATTTGGTTGAAATGGCATTTAAAGGTGATACGTATTTTAATGGGTCCACATATATTTTCATTAAATCTCAAACATGTTACTTGTTGAAATGAATAGACTTTTGATTGTATGTACAATAAATGTTGCTTTCCTTCACAAATATGGTAAGGATATAATGGTCAAACAATATGAAAAAAAAAAATTAACTTACAATTTCCTTTGGATGATTTCAAACCCCCCAACCGCCACCATGCCCCAGGATCCCAGATAGCACCTAAGCCCTCTGAAACCTAAGGAAAGCAAGTTTACTGTACATATAGAAGAATACATTCTGAAAAGAATATAGTCATGACCAGCTTTAGAATAGCGATAATAGTAACTACTTGACATTATAGAGACTTCAATAAGAGTGAAATAGCCAGTTATGTTTTGCCATTAAGAACAGGGGATATAGAGGAAATAATTATGACCAGACAGGGCTATTTTATTTAGCGCACAAAATATAGAGATATTTTAACTATGGCAAGAGCATTTTTTTTTTTTTAATTCTGGCCAAGATAGTTTCTATTTTTTAGAACTACATCAAGTTCATGTTCAGTATAAGCAGAATGGCATAAAAGCATTTGTTATAATGAAGTTGCATATGAAAAACATTGTATGATAATCTGGTACACTGAAGTGATTTGCTGAATTTAAAAGAATGATCATATTTACAGTATGGTGCTGTAAGTGTAGAAGAAAGTAGACACAAAAGTGGTACAATCAATAAAGGTAGAAATTAAGAGAATATATAGTTGATGTAAGTCTAGGTTGTAGTTTATAATCATGGTCAAAGTTTAAGAAGCACAGATTTGTCCAAGAACATCTCAGATCTGAAGCTGAAATGAGGACTCTTTCAGGTGCTTGAATTGATAAATTGACAAATCAGAAATCAAACCTGCAAAACATAAAATCACTCTTGAAATAGCACAGCAAAACTTTTTTAGTGTTCAAAAACTAAACCTTTAGTATAATTTATTTTTTTACAGTGATTAACAAAGCATTTTGGGTGATGCCATCACCAGAACACCATAAAGGATGCTCGGAGAGGAAACATCAGCTCCAAATTGGCCAGGTTAGGACAATTTAATAAGATAGAAAGCCTGACATGGTTTATTTCCTTCTATAATATTTTTTACATCAAAAATACTGCGTCTCCACTTGAGCTCACCTTTTCCAGTATATGATGTAATCTGATCATAAGATCCTGTTTCTCCTTTTCAGCCACAGAACAGACTACAGCATTTTTTGCCATTGTCATTTGAACTAGGGATGTGATGTGATACCTATATGTTTGTATACTGTGATAATGAAATACGAATAAATATGCTTATTAAAGAAATAATACCAAGTGAAAAACAAGAAAATTGTATATGTACATTGTTTTGATAAATTGCTCATTGAGACACTTTTAACAAATCTGTTTAAAAGTCCTCTAGCCATTCCCCTGACCAAATAAATTTTCTTTGATGTAATACTACTAAAAAAAATTAAGTTCTAAGCAGATACCATGAAATACTTAAAATCACATTATTGGGTTTTACAGGTATCAGACCATGAATGTTTCACATTTTCTCTGAAAATTCCTCAAATATAGTAATGCCACATCTAAGAGCTAAAAGGCATGGTAATATGAAAAGAGTGTGTTGGTTTGAAAAAGGATCCAGCTTATATCAGAAAAATATCACCTCATACTTCACATTTTCTGTACGGCACACTGATTATTTTAGGTGTCATTTGTCATTTATAAAATGAATATGTGAATGTACAGATAATTAATATCAAACTATGAATGGTATGAATGGTAGATATAACTGGTAGAGTATAAATGGTAAAGTAACATTTATAAAACTGGTTAATCAGAGTATAAACATGAATTTTTTTGTTTACATTTCAAAGACAACCGTAATGTTCACAAGATGTCATTTTAACACATTGTGTGGTGTATTTTAGATTATACTGATTAATATGAATGTATGTGTAGTAATTACATTCCTATTTGTTTGTTCTTTTTTGTTTCCAATAATTGTGAATAAATATATTTGTCAGTTTATTTCAGTGAATAGATATGCATCTGACTGTTCCTATTAATGAGAAATGTATCTGTATCTGATGTTTTATAAGGAGAGGGAAGTGTCTCCACAATACCAAGTGGTGCAAGTGTACAAGTGGCACCCATACAGTACTGTGCAAAAGTTTTAGGCACCCTATTTTTTTATTACAAACTTTGTTATAGTTTTTTTTTTTTTAATGACGTCTGAATTATCAAGTCAGTACAAAAACATTTTAAATTCCCAAACATTAGTTTTCTAGCACAAAATTAAATGTTACAGAAAAATGTTTGTAGGTCATTAAAGAAAGCAGCATATTACGTAAGAGACACTTTTCAGACAAAAAACACAATGAAGGCTGCTGGGTTTTTCTGCAAAAATAAGAAGCAAGTGTGAAAGTCAAAGTCTCCAGAAGAACTGTGGCTGGTTCAGCAAGATGCTCAATAAATCTTACCAGCTAATTTCCTTATAAAACTGCACAGATTGTACTACAGACTAGGTTTGTCCTTTTTTTTTTTTTTTTTTTTTTTTTTTTTTGTCACGCCAAATATTGACTTTGTTTCATTTACTACTGTTTACTGCTCTTTATGGTTTTTTTTTTTTTTTAAATGTAGAAACATTTAATTTCATTATTGTGAAGGCATCTTTGCTCTGCAGCATTTCCTTGCATGTGTCTAAAACTTTTGCACAGTACTGTGTGTATTCTCAAACCATCTGTGGCATTGGGTAGTGTAAAAATACTAGCAACACTGCTGACATTACCACTGCCAGACCATGTCAGTGCCATTAATGTGCGAATAATGGTCCATCACCAAAATAATATTAGGCCAGCACTGGTCCTGTGGTGGTCCCTGTCCAGTGATGGAGAATATGGCTCACACTTGACTCACAAGTTATGCAAAGCAACAAATGGGCTGCATTTATACACATGTATGGTAGGTGTACCCAATAAACTGGTCATTGAGTGTACTTTTCTCAAGTTTAGAGGTACAGGTAAGCCAAAAAGGCTGGGTTGACCAGATTATATGTTATAAATACCTCTATAATATTATATGTTATAAATACCTCTATAATATTATAACTATAATAACAACTATAATAACGTTATCTACGCTATATTACCGTTATAATGTTATCTATAATAACATTGCACTTAAGTACCTAAACATTCATGAATTATGTGTGGCACACAACAAACACCATTCGTTCATCCTTAGCTTCCATATCACTACCCTCTGCCCTCTCACGTCTAGCTTTTTTACCAGGTGGTCCAAAGTAGGGCTGCGACTAACGATTATTTTGATAATTGATTAATCTATTGATTATTTCTTCGATTAGTCGATTAGTTGGATTAAAAGGCCAGTTTTTATCTTCTGTAAATTTTCAACAACAAAAAAACGTTATTTCACATTCTACCCAATGTTGTTCTTCAAACATTGTGTAAATTGAAGGCTATGAAAAAGGTATTAAATGTATCTATGTGGGCTATGCTATACATTGTGCAAAGGATTTTTTTTTATATTTACATTATATTTTGAAAAAAAAAAAGCAGAAGTTTAAAGCAGAATTTAACTCACTATATTAAACATGCTAAAAAAAAGAAAAACAAAAGTACAAAGTCTAAGGGTTAACTGGTAAGAGGCTGAATGTCCTGCAGTAACACACATTCACTCATTTGAACGCAGTAACGTTACTTTATTCTGTAAATGTATGACACTTCTTACATTTATATAGGCCTACAATTACATGTTATAACCCCATTACAGTTACTGCTCTCATAAAAAACACAATTACTTTTGTTTCTAAATATAGCATCAAACAACATATTTGATCAAAATCAATATTTTAGTCATTGCGCTTCCTTTCTATTGCGCGCTGTTTGACGCGCATGCGCGGACGAGCGCTCAGAGAGTGAAATTTAACGGAGACTCACTTGCTGTCAGGACGAGCCTTTATGTAAAATCGAAATACTGGTGTGAATTTCTAACATTTACAGTTAAGGATATAAACGTAAAAATGTCATTTCTGCGCTGAAGGAAAGGGTCATTCTAAAACGCTTAACGTGGCATAATGAATAAGACAGTGATATTAACAGGTCAAATTCAGTAAACAGCATACTAATAAAGTATACTATGTCCAAAAAAAATCAGATGAGCCCAGAATATGAACGCAACGCATTTAATTACACGTTAAGCATTTTCCTCCCAAAACCATTATAAGAAAATGCTTTTCGGTTTTCTATGGAAGGAAAATGCTTAACGTGGGTTCATGAACTTTCAAGCACCACTGTGTCATGTAAATACCGGAATAAGACTAAGGACTACGATTCCCATCAGCCACTGCACGTCACCTGATTCCATCACATGATTGTCAGCACCTGTTTCACATTTGGAACTAATGAGCACTTGTATATAGAGTCAGGCTTTCACTGCACACTTTGTCTTTCGTTTGTCTTTCTTATCATAGTTTCATGTTATGGTCATTGGTTTATGTTTATTTCAAAGCCTTGTGTGTTCCTAGTTTCTGTTTTTGCATTTTGTTTTCACTCTTTATTAAAATTTAAATCTGCACTTGCATCCGCCTTCGCCGCTGTCTCTACCTACAACGTGACACACTGCACATAGAATAGTCAAGAACAGTTAGGAATACAGTTGCAATCAAAATTATTTCAACCCCCATTGCAAATCAGGTTTACTGTCAAAATTTACAGACTTTCATCTGTTTGCAACGAATAAATCAAACAAAAGCAATTGAAATAGCTCAACACAAAGAATGCTTCAAGTGGTTTCCCCAAATTTCACTGAAAATGCAACTTTTAATGACTCCAGTTTCAGAATTATTCAACCCCTTCATGGCAAGCATCTTTAGTACATAATAGAGTACCATTTTGCTGTTATGATCTTTTTTAAGTGAGAAGCACTTGCATCACACATTAAGAGCCAGGGGGCTTTTCTGGCGACAATATGGTGTCTTGGGGGCTGGGCTCAAGCATTGGCTCTGGCAAACCCGGGAGTTAACAGGGTCAAGCATAAAGAGAATAATCCTTTTCTGATACGAACACCTTGTTGCAAACACTTTGTAAACATCCACCGATATCGATATCCATGATCTTTTCCAGGACCTTGCAGCTGATCAACAATGAAGTCAATACCAGCCCCTGAGTTACCATATCGTCACCAGTAAAGCCCCCTGGTTCTCATGGTGCTGTTTCATTCTGCCCTATCATTTTAAAAGAATGGACAGTTAACGCTGATATAGTTGCATATGCTTCCTTTATTAGACACAACGCCACTGATCTATAACTGGATAGCTCATAGAATTCTAAGCTGCCAGCAGTAGGTGAAGCTACCGGAAGTGCTCTGACGGCCATTTTACTATTCCCTTCTGGCAGAGGGCGCCGACTGCCAACGGACGAAAACTGTTAAAATGACCCGATGTGCTGCTTTTAACTGCAAAACAATGTTCGCTAAAGGATGTGCAGAAGTGCCCACAGGTTGTAATTTATACAGACCATGTACATATTAAGCACAAATGCGTCATCACGTTATTAACGATCATAATCTTTAATAATCAACAGTAAAAATACAACATCAAAGTGTATAAAATAACCCCTTTTAAAGCAAAAGTACCCAATAGGGTTTTTATAGAGATTTCACTCTGCGATGTTTCAGCTTTGTGGTCAAAAGGTAAGAACAGAGAGGTTAGCAACAACCGGCGGCTAAAAGAGAGAATAGAATAGAATTAACTGGTCCTGGAAGGCACATCATCCCCGTTGCGAACGAGTTTATATTTATTCAGTAGTGTTGAGTGGTTTGTGACCTTCTTTGGGCTGTTTTGGCTCTAAGAATCTGGCAACCCAGAATCTCTCTCCCCACACACACACACACACAGCTGTAATTGAACGCCCATTGGTAGAATAAAGTCATTATTTTCTGTATCTTTTCCCTCAGTAGATTACAGTGGTGTTTAAGTGTGTGTGTTTTAGCGCTAAAGTGTTTAAGTATTAGTGTTTAGTGTTTAGCCGTCGGTTGTTGCCAAGCTCTCTGTTCTTATCTTTTAACCACAAAGCGGATATTCTAACAGCGCGGAGTGAAATCTCTATAAAAATAAAAATAAAAAACACTAAAATGAAACACACATCATCCCCGTTGCGAACGAGTTTATATTTATGTGGTTAAGTATTCCCTGTACACAAATATCCGCTGTATATTTGTTTCATGCTTCAGAGCTCCGACCACTAATCTTGTATATATACAGATAAGTGATTACGACCCATAGCGAGTTCAGAATGTTAGGGAATACAAAGATGGCGGCGCAGTAGCTTCACTGTTGGTGACGTCATGAGCTATCCAGTTATAAATATAGATCAGTGCACATAGCACGTACTTGGACATGTACAGTCCACAAGATGACTGAACTGGTGTCGCACACAATATGGTCCGTGGTGGAACAACAACCGTCACATTTTCTTCTTCTTGTGTTATTTAATGGCGGTTGACAAGCCAACATATTTCCGTCTATTACCGCCACCAACTGGACTGGAGTGTGAAGCATTAGTAAAGGGGGGAGGGTTAATAAACATATATAATATATAATATGTTTATTAAATCCTATTTTCCTGAGATAATTAAGTATTTCTATTTGTTTTTTTGACTGTCCTGAGGCACAATTCAATAGGTTTGGTAAGGTGAAATTGATTGAATCTATAATTCTCAATTTATTTAATAACTCCTCTCTTTCCCTTATAAACATTGCACAATGTAATAATATATGTTCAACAGTCTCTGCTTCACCACATGTCAAGCATAATCCTGTTTGATGTTTCCCTATTTTGAACAATGAATGATTTAAGCCAGAATGTCCTATTTGGAGCAGAGTGATAATTGTATATTCTTTCCTATTATTGAGACCTATTCTCCCTTTTCCAACTTGTTTTTGGATATTGTATAGGTGTCTTCCCTTTTTTTTCCTTGTCCCACATTTCTTGCCATTTTATATTCATAAGTTCTCTAATTCTTTCTTTTACCTCTTCTTTACTGAGTTGTATATGAACTTCAACATCCATATGATCCATTGCCTGTTTAGCTAGTTTGTCCACTATTTCATGTCCTTGTACTCCCACATGTGCTGGTACCCAAAGAAATCTCAGAACCATCCCCAGTTTCTGTGTTCTAAGCAGATGTGTAAGTATCTCATATACTAAATCTTGTCTTGATTCAGACTACCCATTTAATAAGCTATTTAAAGCTGATTGAGAGTCTGAACAAATAACAGCCCTTATTGGCTGAACTTCCTCCACCCATTGCATAGCTAATAAAATCGCTATTAACTCTGTTGTAAAAATTGATACATAATTAGTTGTCATTTTTTGAATGCTAAGTTTGAACCTCTTAATATATACTGCTGCAGCTGTTTTTCCTGATGTAGGAAACAACCATCACAACAGGTGCCTCTCACTTAAAAAGATTCCAAGGCTTTTGAGAACTCATAATAACTCATTTCCAACTCAAAGTAAAACTCAGTCAAATTGTCTCTGCCCATAACAGCAGCTGTAGATGTCTTTTTATCATTACACACTAAAAGGACGATGGGTTTATGAAATTGCGGGCATGAATTGGTAAAACGTGGCCACTACTTGCCTAAAACGAGGGAAGAAGTGAATAAAACGTGGCCACGTAATAATAAGTCATGGGAACATATTCTTAATTTGTGGCCACTCTATATTGTTTTGTTTTGTTTTGTTTGTTTGTTTGTTTTAACCCGCGTGTGATGTGAGGGGCTCCATAGTTATTGCTATGGTTGATTTCACTGTTTTGTTTGTTTGTTTGTTTGTTTGTTTTATATATGTCATACAGATATCTTTATAACAGCCCACACATACATAATCTTACATATACACACACGCTCATACACGCAAAACACACACACACCCTGAACCGTCAACTACAGTACGTGCCCAATCATTAAATACATACAAACTATACATTAACACTAACACCTACAATCGTAATGATTTTTTTTTTTTTTCACATCTTGTCTTTTCTCTACTCTGTCAATTGTCGATGATATCCTATCTCCCTCACTGTAACAAGAGTACTTAGTATTGTTAGGTTTTCTCTCGCGCGGCGAACGGAGTAGCCTACTTCCGCATTCCACGGAGTGCATTCCAGCGCCATTCATAAAGACTCACGTGTTGTTTACCTCTGCCATGTGCGTTTTTGTTATTGTGTTACGTCATGTCTCCGCCTCCCGTGTTCTCCCATGTGCTCATGTTTCTGTTCAAGTCATGTCTCCACCTCCTTAGTTCTCATTGGTTCTTGTTCATTTAATGTGATTATCGTTTCCAGGTGTGTTTGATTTGGTGTATGATTTGTGTGTGTTTAAATACGCCACTCCGTTTCCGCTTTGGGGCGGAGTATTAGTTAATCATAGTTTAGTGTGTTATAGTTTAGTGTAGCTGTGTTTAAACCGTGCGCTTTGTTCCGGTGGTTCCCAGATCACTACTCTTGTTTAATACAGTCTGGATTATAGTTTGTTTTGTTCGTGGTATGGATTCTTCTGTGTGGAATAAACTCTTCTGTATTTACTGACGTCTCCCCAGCGCATGCATCCTGACTCCCTCTTCCGTCCTACACGTCTGTGTTACGTAACAAGTATTTGTTGCATGTTACCATCTTCTCTTCCAATTAAAAAAAAAAAACTTACCAAACTTACAAATTTACCTTGCTTTTTCTTGGAAATTTTGCATGAGATTGAGCTGCTTATTCACCACATGAAGACCATGATAAGTAGCTGAAACACTGAATCAGGTATATTAAATCATGGAAATCATTAAACCCAGAATTACAAATATTTTGACTGTATGAATGTCATGACATTTGAAGTACACATGATGCACGTTAAAATGTGGAGCAGTGCTTAAGGCTCTAAGCTATTGTTTAAAAGGTTGTGAGTTGATTTAAAATAGTGTGTATACATGCACAAAGCAGTATACTTAGAATTATGATGATTGTTCCTATAGGTATACACCGATCAGCCATAATATTAAAACCACCTGCCTAATATTGTGTAGGTCCTTTTTGTGCTGCCAAAACAGCTCTGATCCATGGAGGCATGTACTCCACAAGACCTCTGAAGGTGTGCTGTGGTACCTGGCACCAAGTCATTAGCAGCAGATCCTATATGTCTTTTAAGTTTGAGGGGGGCCTCCATGGATTGCACTTGTTTGTCGAGCACATCCTACAGATTTGTGTTTGGAGGCCAAGTCAACACCTTGAACACTTTGTCATGTTCCTCAATCAATTCCTGAACAATTTTTGCAGTGTGGCAGGGTGCATTATCCTGCTGAAAGAGGCCACTGCCATTAGGGAATATCTTTGCCATGAAGGGGTGTACTTGTGTACTTATAAAAGCAATAGCATAGGAACAGATATGTCTTGAAGTATATGAACGTAAATAACACTTAATATGTGATTGCATATCCCCTGCTTGTAATAACTGCATCAAGCCTGTAACTCATTGACATTTTCAGGCTTTTACCACAGCCTCTTTCAGTTGTTGTTTGTGTTTGGGGGGTTTCTCCCTTCAGTCTCCTCTTCAGTAGGTGAAATGCATGCTCAATTGGGGGTCTGGTGATTGGCTTGGCCAGTCTAAAACCTTCCAATTTTCCCCCTCATTGTCTTGATCATTGTCTTGCTGCATAATAAAGCTCCTCCCGATTAATTCAGATGCATTTCTCTGTAAATTGGCAGACAAAATGTTCCTGTAAACTTCTGAATTCATTCTGCTGTTACTATTGTGAGTTATATCATTAATAAAGATTAGTGAGCCTGTTCCAGAAGCAGCCATGCAAGCCCAAGCCATGACACTATCTCCACCATGTTTCACAGATCCTTTCTTTCTCTACACTTTGGCCTTTCCATCACTTTGATAGAGGTTAATTTTGGTTCCAGAACTTTTGTGGCTCATCACTGTATTTGTCTGCCAATTCTAATCTGGCTTTCCGAATCTTACTGCTGATGAGTGGTTTGCATCTTGTGGTATGGCCTCTACAGGTGTAATTTAATTCAAAAAGTGGAACTTTAATATATTCTAGATTCACTACACAAAGTTAAATATTTCAAGCCTTTTTTAAAAAAACCTTTTCCATGATATTCAAAATTTTTTAGATGCACCTCTATATTTATGCTCTTGAAGTCTTCTTTAAACAGTGGATTATGGTACCTTCACCCCTGCCCTGTGGAGGTTGTTGGTGATGTCACCGACTGTTGTCTTTGGGTTTTTCTTCACACCTCTCGCAATGTTTCTATTATCAGCTGTTATTTTCCTTGGCCGACCCATTCAGTGTCTGCTGCTCAGTACACCAGTGGTGTCTTTTTTTTTTTTCAGGACATTCGAAATTATTGTATTGGCTATGCCCAATGTTTGTGCAATGCCTCTGATTGATTTTCCCTCTTTTCTCAGCTTCAAAATGGCTTGCTTTTCTCCCATAGACAGCTCTCTGATCTTCATGTTGGCTTATCCTTTTTAACAACAAATGCATGTGTTCACAGGTGAAACTGAAGGCTGAAAACCAAGGTGAAAACCAAGAGTAGATGTTCAGAGCTTTTTATTGTTTAAACAATCAATATAACACGACACACCTAGGTAACAGGGGACACCTGTCAGTCACATGTTCCAGTATTTTTGCTCACCTACAAATTGGGTGGTCTGATACAAAATGTGCTGTCATTTAACACATCTACATATAAATACCAGGAAATAAAAGCTGAAATTCTAAACTCTCTTCTTATATTCATCTTTTGATCTAAAACCCAAATGCCTACAGCAAAAAAATAAAAAATAAAAAAATAATAATAATAATAATAATAATAATTATTATTATTCGCCTTGCCATTCCAATAGTTTTGGAGGAGACTGTATATAGGTATAAAGGTACAGTGCTATGAAAATGTATTTGCCCCATCCTGATTTTTTCTGTTTTTGTGTATCTCTCATACTAAATAGTTTTAGATCTTCAAATAAAATACAACATAAAACAAGGCAACCTGAGTAAACACACAATACAGTTTTTATTTATTTTATTTAAGTGAAAAAAGTTATCCAAAACCGATCACTCACAAACTTAAAATCTGGTTGTGCTACCTTTAGCAGCAGTAACTGCAACCAAATGCTTCCTATAACTGGAGATCAGACTTTCACTTACTTCTAGGACTAGGACTTACTCCTATGCTTTGGATCATTGTCTTGCGGCATAATCCAGTTGTGCTTGAGTTGAAACTTTTGGACTGAAGACCAGACATTCTCTTTTAGGATTTTCTGGTAGAGAACAGAATTCATGTTTCCCTCAAGTTGCCCAGGCCCTGAAGCAGCAAAGCATCCCCACACCATCACACTTCCACCACCATGGTTGACCGTATGTATGATGTCCTTTTTGTGTAATTCTGTGTTTGGTTTATGCCAGATGTAACGGGACCCCTGTCTTCCAAACAGTTCCACTTTCGACTCATCAATCCACAGAACATTATCCAAACGGTTTGAGGATTATCAAGGTGTGCACTCTTCCATGGTTGCCATTTTTGCCCAGTGTCTTTCTGATAGTGGAATCATGAACAGTGACCTTTATTGATGCAAGAGAAGCCTGTAGGTCTGTTGATGTTGTCCTTGGCTCTTTTGTGACGTGCTGGATGAGTAGTTGCTGTGCTCTTGGAGAAATTTTGGGAGGTCAGCCACTTCTGGGAAGGTTCACTTCTGTGCCGAGTTTTTCCATTTGGAGATAATGGCTCTCACTGTGGTCCGTTGGAGTCCCAGAACCTTTGAAATAGCTTTGTAACCCTTCCCAAACTGATTTCAATTCAATTTTGACATAGTGTGTTACTGGGTAAAACCTTTTAACCAACTTCATGCTGTTGAAAAATTATGAATTATGAATGCAGTTTCATAGATTTGGGGAATTAGTATGTATGGGGTCAAATACATTTTCACATACGCCCAGTTGGTATTGGATAACTTTTTTGTTTCAATAAATAACTATCATTTAGAAACTGTATTTTGTGTTTACTCAGGTTGCCTTTGTTTTACCTTAGATTTTCTTTTAATTTCTGAAATAATTTAGTATGAAATATACTCAAAAACAGAAGAAATCAGGATGGGGCAAATACTTTTTCACAGCACTGTACATCTTATCTTATAAGTGATGTCAGGAGAAATGCACAATAAGACAGTAAAGCAGGAAAACAGTCCTTTATTTTTTTTAATGAAAGCAGTAGTGAAGCACACGACTTTCAGCAGTCTCAGTCTGAACCAATCTGAAAACATCTAAAAACTTTACAATATACAATCACTGGTCACTTAAAAAGGAACACCTGTACACCTGCTCATTCATGTAGTTATCTATTCAGCCAATCACGTGGCAGCAGCACAATGCATAAAATCAATGCAGATACAGATCAAGAGCTTCAGTTAATTTTCACATCAAACATCAGAATGACACGGCATGGTTGTTGGTGCCAGACAGGCTGGTTTGAGTATTTCACAAACTGCTGATCTCCTGAGATTTTCACATGCTACAGTTTCTAGAGTTTACATAGAATGGTGCGAAAAACAAAAAAGCATTGAAAGAGTGACAATTCTTTGGGTGGAAATGCCTTGCTGATAAGAGAGGTCAGAGGAAAATGGCCAGATTGGTTCGAGCTGCCAGGAAGGATAAAATAACTAATATAATCACTCTTTACAACTGTGGTGAGCAGAGAAGCATCTCAGTATGCACAAAACATCAAACCTTGAGGTGGATGAGCTACAACAGCAGTAGACCACATTAGGTTCCACTCCCGTCAGCCAAAAACAGGAATCTGAGGCTATCATGGGCACAGACTCGACCAAAGTTGACAGATGAAGATTAGGGTGAAAAAAGCACTTGGTCTTCTTCCGGTCTTCAACAGTCTAGTTTCGGTGAGTCTATGCCCATGATAGCTTCTTGTTCTTAGTTGACAGGAATGAAACATGATGTGGGCTTCAGCTAGTGTAGCCCATCCACCTCAAGGTTTGATGTGTTGTGCTTTCTGAGATGCTTTTCTGCTGTACAGAGCTTTCTGTTTTACAGAGTGTTTATTTGAGTTATTATAGATTCCCTGTCAGCTCAGACCAGTCTGGTCATTCTCCTCTGATCTCTCTCATCACCAGGGTTTTTCAGCCTGCAGACCCTCTGCACACAGAATCTTTTTTGTTTTTCACACCATTGTGTGTAAACTATAGAGACTGCTGATCATATTGGATTTTCACACAAAGCAATGTCTGAAATACTCAAACCAGCCATCTGGCACTAACAACTATGCCACGGTTAAAGTGACAGAGATCACCCTTTCCCCATTCTGATGTTCAATGTGAACAGTGACCTGTATCTGCAACATTTTATGCATTGTGCTGCTGCCACATGATTGGCTGAGTGGATAACTGCATAAATGAGCAGGTGTACCGGTGTTCCTATTAAAGTGGATGGTGAGTGTATATATCTTGAGCAAGAATTATCAGCCATATGGAAACATTCGGTATCCCTTTGCCTGAGATCTTTTTAATACTGTTCCCATCCTATGATTATATTAACTCCCTGGTGTAAGTGTGAATATGAGGTCAGACATAAGGAAATTTCTTTGTGACTTATGGTTGAGACATTTGCTGTAATAACTTAACTGACCATTTAACAACTTGCTGCAACAACTTACTATTATGGAGTGGGACACAGAAAACTGTGATGTTTGGATTCAGATAACACCAGATGAAAACAGACTTTTCCAACAGACATTCTAATTCCTTACACTAGCACCCTATGTTACTTTTTAGTTCCAATGAGGAATGGTGGTAGCTATATATAGCACTATCAATATAATACAGTGTCCTCCACTAATATTGGTACCCTTGGTAAATATGAGCAAAAAATATGAGAAAAATGGTCTTTATTGTTTAACCTTTTGCTCTTTTGTTCAAAGAAAGTCACAAAAATACTCTGCTCTCATGGATATCAAACAATTGCAAACAAAACACAGGTTTATTTTAAAAAAATCTTTGTTAAATATAGGTGTGCAACAATTATTGGCACCCCTATGAATTCATATGAGAAAAATATATTTGACGTATATTCCCATTGATATTTAAAAATTTTTTAGTACACCTGGGTGACTAGGAACAGGAAATTGTTCAACCATAACTTCCTGTTTCACAGGGGTATAAATATGAGGTAACACATAGGCCAAATTCCCTTAGTCATTCATAACAATGGGTAAGACCAAGGAATATAGCTGTGATATGCGGCAAAAGGTTGTTGAGCTTCACAAAATAGGAAGTGGCTATAAAAAAATAGCACAAGCATTGAAAATGCCCATTTGCACAATCAGGGCAATCAGAAGTTAGTTGTGTCTTTGGGTCAGAAAGTCTTCAAAACTACAATCCGAAGTCATCTACATCACCACAAGTTGTTTGGAAGGGTTTCAAGAAAAAAACCTCTACCTCTGCCAGAGGTGGTTTTGGTGCACACAGAGAGGTAGCCATATGGAAAAGTACCTCATGCCCACGGTTAAATATGGTGGTGGCTCTTTAATGTTTTGGGGCTGTTTTTCTGCCAGAGGCCGTGGTTGGATCTTCCAAGAGGACAATGATCCAAAACATACATCAAAACCAACACAAAAATGGTTTACTGACCACAAAATCAAGGTCCTGCCATGGCCATCCCAGTCCCTTGACTTGAAACCCATAGAAAACCTGTGGGGTGAACTGAAGAGGAGAGTCCACCAGTGTGGACCTCGAAATTTGAAGGATCTGGAGAGATTCTGTATGGAGGAATGGTCTCAGATCCCTTGCCAAAGTATTGACTAAAAGGGTGCCAATAATTGTTGCACACCTATATTTAACAAAGATATATTTTTTTAAAAACCCATGTTTTGTTTGCAATTGTTTGATATCCATTAGAGCAGAGTATTTTTGTGAATTCTTTGAATCTTTGCTCATATTTACCAAGGGTGCCAACATTAGTGGAGGGCACTGTAAATGGTTGTTTGATTTAAATGTTAAATGTTAGAATAAAAAACAAGCTAACTGTACTAGCTACATACACTCACCAGGGACACCAATGATCTCTTCCTTCCAAACTTTATTTTTCTTAGTAATATCTCTACACAAATTTAATGAGAGGTCATAAGACCTTTTAATGTAGAATCTAAAGTGAGTGAGTAGGGAACTGAGTAAACATCAGCTCACATGTGCCTTAGGATTGGTCAGAGGAATCATTTGAGTGAATCATCTGGATTGCTGAAATCAGGCCCTGTGTCACACATACAGAGAACATGAATGGTTGCTTGTCACCTTGTCACTTCCTAGTGTGAATGTAAGGTTACAGTTTACTGGCGAATTATTTTAATGTTTAAAACTTGCTCATAAAGGTTCTTAGGAGAATCTGAGAAGGGATATTGTGCCATTTCAAAATAATATTACACATTTACATATACTATAAGACATTTCTTCACTCAGCAGGATTCATGAGTTTTACTGAATGTTGGTAAATTCCCTGAAATTAAACTATGCACTGGGATGAAGATGTTAGGACAGGACTTGGCAGAATCATGTTCTGGGTGCTCCTGAACATCTTAATTTCTATAACTAACATTGCTTAAACTAAAAATGAGAAAGGCCATTGCTGGCATTGTTTTCCATTACATCCGTTGATGCCCATCCCATAAATAACTGACAAATCTCAGTACCAGTACTTTTAGATATCACAGAGTCTGGTATCACAGTATAGTTCACTTGGGATAATGAAATTTTGTGAAAATTAAGACATTATACCACTTTCCACTTAAGAAGGGATCAACCTCCCTCTTTATTTAACATAAATTAATTGCCCCTGTGGAGAACATAGTTTGAAAACAGGATGAAACCAGCAAAAACTAAATGTAGCAAGATGTGAAGTTGTTGTTCTTTGTTCACTGCAAAGCAGAGAGATGAGAAATGTAGTACATTAAGGGAACAGGAGGTCTTCCAGGAGAACCACGATGTGAAATATATTCTTTTACATGAACATGTCATCATATCCTGGCCGGGGCAGGTGATCAGGGTCTGGACTGAAATAATTAAATGGAAATTACATAAAAAATTTAATTAAATAAAAAAAAAAAACACAAATAAACCAACTACAAAATAATTAAATTTTTGCTTAGTTATTACAATGAAGAGATTATGTTAAGATACTCTAGCAAGAGAAAAATTATTGTAAGTACATTAACAGTCATTCTTGATTTTGCAAGCTAATCAGTTGTGTGGTGGCCTTGGAAAAGCCTTCACATGGTGAAATTTGGAAACATTTTCAACTACACAGTTCTAAAAAAACAAAAACATACGGGTATTTCTGAACTGAAATATGTTTTCTTTCGCATGGATCTCAATCAGGAGTAAAGATATAGCTTATAGTTTTAAAATCTGATGTTTAATAATAATATCCCAGTATTTCATATAAAAACATTTGTAAATGGTAATTCATTAAATTTACATCATAAATGATTTTACGAGTCCCTAATAACTATATATTTTGGTTGTATCTGTAAATTAATAGAAATGTTACTGATTGTCTGAAACAGACACATCGTTTAGTATCGATTGCAGGCCCCTGAATCGATCGAATCGAAATCGCATCGTGGCAGTCACTGAGGTATCGGCAAATATTGAATCACTGGCTAAAATAATCACTATTAGATCGTATCGTCATGAAACTTGTTATTTACACCCCTAATGTACACTATATGGCCAAAGGTTTTTGGACACCTGACTATCACACCCATATGTGGGCCTTTCACACATGTCGCCACAAAGTTGGAAGCACATAATTGTATAGGATGTAGCATTATAATTTCCCTTCACTAGAACTAAAAGGCCCAAACCTGTTCCTGCATGACAGTACCCCTGTGCACAAAGTGAGGTTCATGAAGACATGGTTTGCCAAAGACCTGACCTCGACCAGACTGAACACCTTTGGGATAAAGTGGAATGCTGACTGTGCCCCAGTGGTCCTATCGTGAAATCAGTGCCCGACCTCACTAATGCTCTCGTGGTTGAATGGGCAAATCCCCAAAGTCACATTCAGAAATCTAGTCTAATCTTATTCCCAGAAGAGTGCAGGTTAACAACAAAAGGGGGAACTAAATCTGAAATGTGATGTTTAAAGAGCACATATGACTGTGATGGTCAGGTGTCCACACACTTTGTGCCATATAGTGTATGTTCATATTTCAGTGCACATATTTCAGTTAAGGAAAACCTATAGTTTTCAGAAATATATTAAATAGAAAATTTCTAAATTTGACCATTGTGAAGGGTTTTTCCAGGCCGCCACACATATAGTCATGTGAAAAAATAAGTATAGCCTATGGAAATTGTTAGCTTTTTTTGACATATTTGGACAAGCACACAATTGATCATCTTTGAATCAGTGCCTATTAATAAAGTTGATATACTTGAACAAACCCACAAGGACAATTAGCTTTTTCAATAATTTATTCAAAAGAAATATCAATAGATGTGATTCTTCTGTGGAAAAAGTACACCCTTGGCCTCAGAAGCTAATATTGCCCCCTTTATCAGAAATAACTTCTTGTAGGCATTTTGCATAATTGTCCACCAGGCTTGATGGAATTGTTGACCACTCCTCCATGCAATATACTTTCAGTTGCAAGATGTTTGAGGGTTTTCTTGCATGTACTGCCTGTTTCAAATCCCCCACAACATTTCAATGGGATTCAAATCCAGGCTTTGACTAGGCCATTTCATAACCTTCCATTTCTTCTTTTTTGAGCCATTCCTTGGTGGATTTGCTAGTGTGCTTAGGATCATTATCCTGTTGAAAGATCCACTTTCGTTTCAACTTTAACTTTCGGACAGATGGCCTCACATTATCTTCAAGCACTCTTTGATATGATTCAGAATTCATAGTTGAATCAATGAATCCAAGCTGTCCAGTCCCTGAGGCAGTGAAGCAACCCCAAACCATAACATTCCCATCACTGTGCTTCACAGTTGGTATGTGGTGCTTTTTTAAAGATCCTGTGATGAACTGTTGGGGTTCTTGGAGACTTCTTTTTGGATTAGATGGTCTGCTCTTGGGCTGAATTTGCTGGGATGGCCAGTCCTGGACAAATTGGGAGTCTTTGAAATCTGCGCCATTTATAGATTATTTTCTTTACAGTGGAATGATGCATTTCAAATTATTTAGAGAGCTTTTTAAATGTCTTGCCAGACTCATAGGCATCCACAACATTTTTTCTGAAGGCCTTACAGAACTCTTTAGATCTTGGCATGATGACACCACACACCTCAATAGCAAATGGAACACCTGACACTAGATATGAGAGGGGTATAAATAAGACAGGTTCCACCTGCACTCCCTAAGCAGGTTCTAATCACTGGCACCCAATCTTGAAAACCTGATTCTAATTTTATGGATTTGAAGGTGTTACGATATGTAGGGATGTACTTACTTTTTCCATGTGACTGATCTGGGTTTTTTTGTTGTTTTTTTATTGTGAAAATGACTACAAAATGTCAATTTTATGTGTCATTTGATAGAGTGTAACACCTTTATTAAGAGGCAATGTTTCAAATAGGATCAAATGTTTGTTGTCAAAAAAATCAAAAATTTCCTTTGGGTGTACTTATTTTTTCACATGACTGTACATAATAGGCTTTTAATTTGTAAAATGTAATTTCAGTCAGATGTAGTTTTTAAGTACCCACAGACATCCTGTATATACTATTTAGTTGATTGGCAACAATTATAAGCAAGTAATAATTTGCTAGATTTACCCAGCTCTGTGTCTGCCAACTGGTCCAAAAGGGTCAAAGCGGGCACCAGGGGGCACAGCACCTGGAGGGAGGACTCCAGGTATGCCACTTGAAGGGTCAAAGCCAGAACGAGGGAAGCCTGCTCGTAATGGATCCACAATCATGCCCTCTGCTGTCCCACTGTAAACAGGGTAAGTACAGTTATTTTTTACTTATTTGTATTTTTGTATTTCATGGCCTAGAAACAACATTCAGATCAGGACCTCTTCTGAGCAAGCCACATGACACACAAAAGCACCTGAAGCCTAGATAACAGGACTGAAAAAAAAGAAAAAAGACAAACTACCCACCTAAAGGGATCAAGGTCAGCCCTCCCTGCAGAAAATGGATTCAGTGGGTCTGTCCTGAAAAGGCAGAGTACATGCACTTCTTCATAGGGTGTTTATAATAAAGAGGATTATACACTCACAGTCCACTTTATTAGGAACACCTGCACATTCATGCTGTCATGTTGTAGCAGCACAATGCAAAAAAATATGCAGATACAGCTCAAGAGCTTTAGTTAATGTTCACATCAAACATCAGCATGAATAAAAAGTGTGATCTCTGTGACTTTGATCATGGCACAGATTTTGGTACTAGGTGGGCTGGTTTGATTATTACATAAACTGCTAATCTTCTTGGAATTTCATACACAACAGTCTCTACAGTTTACACAGAATGGAGCAAAAAACAAAAAACATTGAGTGAGCAACAGTTCTGTGGGTGGAAATGCCTTGTTGATAAGAGAGGTCAGAGGAAAATGGCCAGACTGGTTTGAGCTGCCAGGAAGGATATAGTAACTCATATAATCACTCTTTACAACCGCAGTAAGCAGGAAAGCATCTCAGCATGCACAAATGCATCAAAACATGAGGTGAACAACAGAACAACAGAAGACTACATTGTGTTCCACTCTTGTCAGTCAAGAACAGGAATCTGAGGCTATCATGGGCACAGGCTCATTAAAACTGGATAGCTGAAGATTTAAAAAAAAAATAAATAAATAAAAAATTTAAATCACCTGATCTTTTATGCATTCTGCTGATGCCACATGATTGGCTGACTGGATAATTGCAGAAATACGCAGGTGTAAAGGTGTTTCTGTTAAAGTGACCAGTGAGTGTATAAGGCAAAATGTTTGTATAAGCTGTAACAACAGATCATTCATTTTCACAGTGATGACATCCTAGTCTAAACATATCGAGTGACCATTAAAACACCTACACAGATTGTGACAATAAGGGGAAAAATGTATGATAAAATATTACAGGCATTATCCTTGGGTGACTGATGAGAGCAAGACCTAAAGAATTATCCCATTATACAACCGAGTTCCGAAAAAGTTGGGACAGTATGGAAAATGCTAATAAAAACAAAGACGAGTGATTTGTAAATGAACTTTGACTTGTATTTAAACAAAAAATGTATAAAGACAAGGTATTTGATATTTTACTTAATCAACTGCATAGTTTTTTGAAGATAAACGTTTATTTTGAAATTGATGCATGCGACACATTCCAAAAAAGTTGGGACAGGGGCAATTTAGGATTAATAGTGATGTGACAAGTTGAAATACGAAGGTGATGTGAAACAGGTGAGGCAATCGTCTAATCATAGTATATAAGGAGCCTCTAAAAAAGGCCTAGTCCTTCAAGAACAAGGATGGGTCAAGGCTCACCAATCTGTCAACAGATGCATCAGCGAATAATCCAACACTTTGAGAACAACATTCCCCAAAGATAAATTGGTAGGATTTGGGGCATTTCACCTTCTACAGTGCACAATATAATTAAAACATTCAAGGAATCCGGTCAAATCTCGGTGCGTAAAGGGCAAGGCTGAAAACCACTTCTGAATGAGTGTGATCTCGGATCCCTCAGATGTCACTGTCTTAAAAACCGTCATGACTCTAAAAGGTGTGGCCCAATTCATCCGGTCACCTGTGGAGACCACCTCTCACTGTCCCAGAGAGCACATGCTGCCAGGTTGAAAGTGGAATTCTCTGACCTTTTTTGCCTTTAACCCGGTCGCACGGTTGCATGCTATTTAACATAACATATTTAGCTTCATTAATATATTTTTGGAAAGGATCTTATTACTGCAAAGGATCTTATCAACTGCATAGTTTTTTGAAGATAAACGTTTATTTTGAAATTGTTTGAACCTATCTACTATGTAGCCCAAATCTCACTTACATCCCTTGGATAGAAGTTTTGCTCGCATGATAAAACTTTTCAATTTTATTTGTGAACGTGGAAGTCATGTGATAGATATTAAACAAAATTTGATTGGTTGCAGGTTTTAAAATATATGAATTTTTTCCCCCTTCTGTCTTCTTTGCCTTTTTGGAAACATGCTTGATAGTCTCTGCGGCAGAGAAGCCATGCGTTTATGCAGAGCATGTCTATTAGATGAAAGAAAATGCACTAGTACCACTTTCGAGTTCTTATCTTTGTACTATACAGGGCAATCAATGAATCCATCAAGTCCACCTCTCCATTGTTCTTATTACAGGTAAGAAAATAGGACGGGCATTGCCCATCAATGACCTTGCTCAGCTTCCTATCCTATGAAGGGCAGATGTGGCTCAGGTGGTAGAGCGGGTTGTCCACTAATCGTATGGTTGGCGGTTCAATTCCTGGCCCCCATGACATGCCGAAGTGTCCTTAGGCAAGACACTGAACCCCAAGTTGCTCCCGATGGCAGGCAAGTGCATTGTATGGTAGCTCACAGAGCATGTATACCTTGTAACCCCACTTATGGGGCTTGCGTGGGTTGTACAATTTCAGGCAACTTTGTAAGGAATTTTTTTGCTCATCTACACTGAGATGTTCATCCATTGGAATGCAAAATTGAGCAAGGGCCTCAACTTGAACAGTGGGTCATGGGTCTGCAGGGCTGAAGTCCAGACTGTTGTCATTGAAGTGAAGGTCTTCTCATAGGCATTACATCCGCAATCTTGTCAGTGCGTGTGCCAGCCTGCCAGCACATTCGTGTTGATGGAATCCCATAGACGGACATATGAAAAGCATTCCCAGTAAACTGCTCTAACTCCTTCTCAGAGCAGTTCAGGGGTGAGTTGATGTCCTTTTGCACAGAGTAAAGATTAGATTGTTCAAAAATGTGCTGAAAACACTTGGGTGAACATCTGCCTGAAGTATTTATTTGGGGTGAGCAGGAGTCCTCCATAGCAACCTCTGACTTGATGTCCCTGACTGACCTTTATTTTCATCCTCACTGTTTTCACTTTCATCACTGTACATCTGATCCTGTTCCACTGTCGCATTAAATATAACCTCATCATCTGAGCTGCTGCCATTGCTGACTTCACTACTCTCAGGGATAGGCAGAGCATGTTTTCTCATCTGTCTATAAAACTTACTGGCATCCTAAACACATACAAATGTTCACTGCATCTGACTTTATAATAGCCACAATGTTTCCATTGTTTATACACTAGGCTGTTCCAAAGAATATTATAGAATATACACATATTACTCACCAGTTTGGGGGGTACGAAGCAGGGGGACCTCTGGTAGGTATGCAAAGGGGATCATGGTCTGGCTGGGGTTGTGTGTCTGTGAATTTCTCTCTGGTTTCTTTCCTCACACGTCCCTCTACTTTCACTGCAGGTAGCAGTGATGACTTCAGCCTCTTAGCCAAATCTTCTATGTTCTTGTACACACTTAGGAAGTGGCAAGGTTTTAGAGAGATTAACCGTACTATAACATGCTTAATATTTTCTTATGACTGTTGTAATTTGCTGATGGCATCTGCATCACTTTACAAGCAAGATAAGTGATTAACTTTTATCTTCTACTTTGGTCAAAACTACCCATTTTGCATGTATAATAACAGCAAAACAATACACTAACTGTTCATACATGAAACTTGGTGTGCTTGACTCAGTCTTTCTAATGAACATTAAGAAACCACTCCTGCCTCCGGATACACAGCTGCCATCAGGTGAATATAAGAAAGATTGAGTATTTTATGATATATCTTACGGCTGTGTTGCATTAACAATAAAGAGATGATTAGTGTCAAGTAGGGTTGTCATGGTACCAAAATTTCAGTAGTAGTAAAATTCCACGGTACTTGGTACCAATTTCGGTACCAAAGCCAAACACAAAAACATGCTAATTGAACAACACACTATTTTATTAATAAAGTTAAATATCAATTTAAAATATATTTTTTAAAACAATGCCATTCTGTATACTTCAAGTATTTAAAGTTTTTTTTTTCCCACAAGTAATTAAAGGTATAAAAATAAATAAACAAAAAAATTACAAGAATGCAAAACACAAAAATATGCCACAATTGAACAACACACACTTTTTATTTTAAAGTTAAATATTAAAATAAATTAAACAAATGTATATGTATATTTCAAATATTTCTGAAAAATGCTTTAAGTTTTGGCCTTAGGTTTTTTTCCCTTCAAGTAAATAATAACTACATAAATTACAAGCAAAAAATACAAACTATGTAAAAAGTTTCTGAAACGAAACACTTGCCACTCGTTAGGCATCTTTACGCACTGACTTTTAAATTGAAGAGCTGAAAGTGAACCGGAGTTATAACAGAGAAAACGTGAAGGATTAGGCACATCTGCCTATAATTTGAAATGACGCCACAATAGTCTGTGGGTATTTATTGATGTAATAATGTGTTTTGGACTAAATATTTTTACTTAATTGGATTGTTTGGACCTTTGCCAGTGTAACAACACTGTTTTTGTCAGGATTTTATGGATCAGTGGACTAATATGAGGCTTCATAGGTGAGTTACCTCAGTTTTGTAAGTGTTGGTTTATATCAATCGAAGCACAAGAATCTTAGCTTTCCAAAGATATATCGCATGAGTACCTACGTAAACACAGCAGCTGTGTACATAATCTTATTAGCATTACACGCACGTATGCTAACCATTAAGTAAGCAAAAATGAGGATTTTTTTCAATCCTACACTTGAATTAAACTATGCTACAACATCCATAATGCAACCGTTACCATAATTGCACAGTGCACCTATGAAAAGTTCCTGACTGACTACCTGTCAGACAGCGCATCAGTACCGGGTTGACCCGGTACTCGGTACTACCGGTACTTGTGAAAATCTGGTACCGTCAACTTTTTTATTTTTTAGGACCGACTTGGTACCGAAGTACCGGTACTTTTGACAACCCTAGTGTCAAGCTATAACTCCATTGCTAAGTGGTGAACAGAACATGAGGGTTAATAGCTTTAATGTTACCAACCTTTCAAATGACTGTAGGTTTGCTTCATTTACATAATCACTAACATTAACAGTCAGGTCTGTGACTTTGTCTGTAGCTGAATCCTGAAAATTCAAAAAACAAAAACAAAGAAAATAATGTCAAGAGATTGATCCCTGCTTGTACTAGTGCAATATCAAGAATCACACAGCCTTCATACAATTAGCCACATTTACCATTAAGTTGAAAATCAAGCTGGAATCAACTGTGATGGCTTTGAGGAGCAGGTTGGACTTGTCATCATTTGATCTGTATCTCAGTGTGTACAGCTCCTTGTTTGTGTTCCAGGATGCAGGAAGCAACTCTGATTTCTTCTCTCCATGCAGAGGCTGTGGGATTGAGAGAGAGACCTGTTCAATTCTATTTTGTATACAACCAGCTTGCACAAACTGATAAATCTTCTTGTTTCCTGAAATTTCCTGAAAATATCAGCCTGCTGATTATTCAAGTGGTCTGAGAGTGACCTATTGTTATATAATCCATATAATGTCATTACGATTCAGTAATATTCAGTCAAATCACCTGGAAAATGAGCTCTGATCAAAAGAGGTCCCATGTCTAGGTCCCATGTCTGATCTCAAGTTTAGATTTCTCATGTTTTGGTTTCTTTAATAAATGCTTAAATAATATTATGTAATAAAGATATTATTTAGAACATTCTATCCAAAAACATGTTGGATAATGTACTTTTTACAATTTATTTCAGATATAAATAAAGCGTATCAAGCTTATATTAAAGATAATCAAAATGATATAATCTAATAAATAAGTTGACCTAGTTATAAATATTCACTGAATATCCCAGCTTTTAAGTAGGGGGTGCACGTGACACTTCACTACATCTGAAATTACAGGTTTTCTGTAACAACTTCCAGTCAGTTTAACAGATATCTGTGCCAAAGATGTTATAGATTTCAAGAAGATTGATATGGATGTTAGTTGCCCTTTTTTTTGTTTGTTTGTTTGTTTAAATAATTACAAAACTGGCCAAGGTAATCATAAATGGTGTACCCCAGCTTTAAGCAATGATCATTTGATATATTCAATGCAATTGATTGATTATACTTGTCAAGATAACTATGTGAATCTGCTCCAAACTTAGGACCATAACATAAAGAAGTCAAAAGCACATTGTCATGCCCAGGTACAACCCAGATTCAACAAGCCTTACTTATATCCAGTGCCTTACTAATTCTCCCTAAGTAGTAATTCCGTTGCATCATATTTATATAAGAGGGAAATCATAATATAAAGTGAATAGTTGTGGGCGTCACCGTGTTGCACAGTTACATTAGCTGGATAGCTAACGTCTGCTGTCACCGAAACATCGATTTATAAATAATTAAAAAACGATTAAACGATTTAGCCATCTAAGCAATGTTTTCGTTTAAACGTCATCAGTATTATTACAGGGATAAAAAAGCGACAAAAACATTAAACAATAAAACATGGAAACCAGCTAATACTGTGAGGAATGTTTACATGCGGGCTGTTACAACAATGCTATTTAGACAGTTTATTCCCTCACCTCATCTCCGGTTCCTAAACATTTATATCCACTCTTGACAATTTCCCAGTGGATAAAACACACAACCGCGTCTTGAGGAGATGTTATAGAACTCGCCACGCAAGTATATAACAGCTCGAGTCCTGCCATGGCTTTGCAGTTTATGGAAAACGAAAACAAAACTGTTTTTTTTTTGTTTTGTTTGTTTTTGCTACTGGTCTTCTTCTTCTGCTTCCGCTTCCTCTTCTTCTTCTTAGAGTTTTATGGCGGGTGGCAAACCAGTGTTAGGTACATTCCCGCCGCCTACTGGGTTGGAGTGTAGAACATTAATGAGAAGAGAGAGCGGGAAAAAAAACAACAAAAGGTCTAAATTCTATTAAACAGTCCTACGTTCTTTAAATATCTCAATAATGCATTATATATTTTATGCTGATCCAAACCATTATGCAGCAGTTTTTTAAAGTGATAATTTTCCTATTCCTATTTCCCTTAGTTCTTCTAGCAAATGTGACCTTTTTCTTTTAAAATGTTTTAAAAACATGCTCAATAGTTTCTGCTAATCCACATTTACTGCAATTTCCAAACTCATGTTTCCCGATTTTGTATATGGAGTAATTTAAAGCTGTATGACCAAGGCACAGTATACTTATAATTGTGTCTTCTCTTCTATTACCAAAATCTCTTCTTTCACTACCAACCTGATATTGAATATGGTGTCTTCCCCTTTCTTCTTTATCCCTAACTTCTTGCCACTTTCATTTAATAATGATTTGGATTATTGCCTTAACTTCTGTTTTACTTAAAGGGATATTAATTTCTATATTAGAGAATTTCAGAGCTTGTTTTGCCAGGTGATCTACCACCTCATTTCCTTCCACACCCACATGTGCTGGAACCCAAAGAAAGCATATCCTAACACCTAAGTTTTTAACTCTAAATAAACTTAGAAGATACAAGATATCTTGTCTGGAAGATCTTCCAATTAATAGGCATGATAGTGCAAAAAAATGAGTCTGAGCAGATCACCACACTCTAAGGTCCAGCATCCTCCACCCATTGAATAGCTAATAAGATTGCTACCATCTCTGTTGAGAATACTCCTACTTGATCAGAAGTCCTTTTTGCAAATTTGATTTGAAAACGTGGAATAAATACAACTGCTGCAGCTTCTAAAGACCAGTTTCTGGATCTTTAGAACCATCATTAAATATTGTAAGATCTATTGTAGACCTCAATATAGCACACAATATATCCTCTTCAACGACTGACATCTGACACCCCAATCAACCCCAACTAAACATCTTAATATATTTATTACTTTTTATTACATTTGTCAACTATTTTCTGTATGTGAACTGCAAATGTGAGTCTTGGGTCTAACCACACCCCCAGGAATCTTATTGCTGACACTTAATGCTCCAAATAATGCCCATACAGCTTCAACCTGATGGTATGGTTGATTGTCTTTTTTGAGACGCAAATAACCTGTGTTTTTGATACAGAGAAGTGAAATCCCCATTTATCTATTTTTAGATTTTTCTACCTAATTTACTGATTTCTGCATACTCTTAATTACAGGTGCATCTCAATAAATTAGAATGTCATGGAAAAGTTCATTTATTTCAGTAATTCAACTCAAATTGTGAAACTCGTGTATTAAATAAATTCAGTGCACACAGACTGAAGTAGTTTAAGTCTTTGGTTATTTTAATTGTGATGATTTTGGCTCACATTTAACAAAAACCCACCAATTCACTATCTCAACAAATTAGAATACTTCATAAGACCAATAAGAAAAACATTTTTAGTGAATTGTTGGCCTTCTGGAAAGTATGTTCATTTACTGTACATGTACTCAGTACTTGGTAGGGGCTCTTTTTGCTTTAATTACTGCCTCAATTCGGCGTGGCATGGAGGTGATCAGTTTGTGGCACTGCTGAGGTGGTATGGAAGCCCAGGTTTCTTTGACAGTGGCCTTCAGCTCATCTGCAGTTTTTGGTCTCTTGTTTCTCATTTTCCTCTTGACAATACCCCATAGATTCTCTACGGGGTTCAGGTCTGGTGAGTTTGCTGGCCAGTCAAGCACACCAACACCATGGTCATTTAACCAATTTTTGGTGCTTTTGGCAGTGTGGGCAGGTACCAAATCCTGCTGGAAAATGAAATCAGCATCTTCAAAAAGCTGGTCAGCAGAAGGAAGCATGAAGTGCTCCAAAATTTCTGGTGCAGTGACTTTGGTTTTCAAAAAACAAATGGAGCAACACCAGCAGATGACATTGCACCCCAAATCATCACAGACTGTGGAAACTTAACACTGGACTTCAAGCAACTTGGGCTATGAGCTTCTCCACCCTTCCTCTAGACTCTAGGACTTTGGTTTCCAAATGAAATACAAAACTTGCTCTCATCTGAAAAGAGGACTTTGGACCACTGGGCAACAGTCCAGTTCTTCTTCTCCTTAGCCCAGGTAAGACGTGTCTGACGTTGTCTGTGGTTCAGGAGTGGCTTAACAAGAGGAATACGACAACTGTAGCCAAATTCCTTGACATGTCTGTGTGTGGTGGCTCTTGATGCCTTGACCCCAGCCTCAGTCCATTCCTTGTGAAGTTCACTCAAATTCTTGAATCGATTTTGCTTGACAATCCTCATAAGGCTGCGGTTCTCTCGGTTGGTTGTGCATCTTTTTCTTCCACACTTTTTCCTTCCACTCAACTTTCTGTTAACATGCTTGGATACAGCACTCTGTGAACAGCCAGCTTCTTTGGCAATGAATGTTTGTGGCTTACCTAGTGAACCAAACTGAGAGACCATTTTGAAGGCTCAGGAAACCTTTGTAGGTGTTTTGAGTTGATTGGCTGATTGGCATGTCACCATATTCTAATTTGTTGAGATAGTGAATTGGTGGGTTTTTGTTAAATGTGAGCCAAAATCATCACAATTAAAATAACCAAAGACTTAAACTACTTCAGTCTGTGTGCATTGAATTTATTTAATACACGAGTTTCACAATTTGAGTTGAATTACTGAAATAAATGAACTTTCCCATGACATTCTAATTTATTGAGATGCACCTGTACACTCTTAGAAGAAAAGGTCCTATATAGAACCTTAAAGGGTTCTATTGGGTGTTTCATATTTGGAACCCCTAAAAGATACTATACTGAACCCTTTTTGAGGGTCAAATCAAAAGAACCCTACAGGGTTCTTTGTAGCCCATAAAAAAAGGTTCTATATACAGGTGCATCTCAAAAAATTAGAATATTGTGGAAAAGTTCATTTTTTTCCATAATTTAATTCAAAAAGTGGAACTTTCATATATTCTAGATTTATTACACATAAAGTGAAATATTGTAAGCTTTTTTTTTGTTTTAATCTTGATGATTACGGCTTACAGCTCATGGAAATGAGATATCTCAAAAATAATCAGCTAATTAACTCAAAACACCTTTTTAGTCAAAACACCTTTGCTCAGTGGTCCAAAGTCCTCTTTTCAGATGAAAGTAAATTTTCATTTGGAAACTCAAGGTCCAAGAGTCTAATAAAAAGAGAGAACTATAAATATCTTACACCTTTCTGGTATGATAAATGCTGGTATGATAGTTTTGTATTTGTGTAATGACAGTTTTGTTTGTTTGTTTTCTTTTTGGTTATAACATCAACCTGCCTAGGGACTACAGATGAGAATTAGACAATTTGACTAAATCTGGCACATTTCACATTACTTTTGTATTATTAATGTGTATTGTCCCTGATTAAACAAATAAATAAATAAAATAAATAATTCTATCATATCTCTAGTGTCTGGACATATGAATATAAATATTCTCATCAGGTGTCAGACTATTAGAAACCCAGATTTACCCTGGGTTACAAACAGATCAGTTACATGGAAAAATTAAGTACACCCCTACATTTATCACACCTTCAAATCCATATAATTTGAATCAGATGTTCAATATTGGGTGGCAGTGTTCAGAACACGCTTAGGGACTGCATGTGGAACCTGTCTTGTTTATACCCCTTTCATATCTAGTGTCTGGTGTTCCCTTTGTTATTGAGGTGTGTGGTGTCATCATGCCAAGATCTAAAAAGTTCTATAAGGCCTTCAGGAAAAAGGTTGTGGATGCTGTCATTGAAAATCTCTTCAATCAAAGGTCAAAAACGTCCGGAGTCAAGGGCTTAAAGATACAATAAAGCTGAGATACAATAAGATAAAATAAAGCAATTAATTAATTCTGGTCATATTTTTAGGCCTCTGACAGATATAAAACATTTTTTGTTGTAATTCACATTTTTGATTGAACCTGATGGATTACACAATAATCATACTCAAATCAAGCGTTGATCAAGAAAAATACTCTATATAGTTCCCCCCTTTGGGACTTACTAAGTCTCACCTACCTCAAGAGAGTAGTCTCACAATTAAGTCCCTTCAATTTACACTAACTAGTGATCAATGCTTGACCACTCCATCTATTTACTAATGACCAAATCCTAAAACCACTCTCTTGTGGAATACAGAACCAAACATCTCCTTCCACTCTTGACTAGGAGTAAAAGATCCTTTCTCCCTAATCCCTGTCCTCAAAAATCAAACACTGTATTCATAAGCATGAGCATACATTTAGTTCAGCACTTGCCTGTGATTGTCACAGTTATGTAGAGTACAATAATGATCAAACAATATAGATTTTTAAACTTGTTACAGTTGTAGATCAACCATCAATCATTAAAACATAATCACAGAATCAACTTCTCAAATTCAATTATAGTAATAATCAGACAGCATCAAATCAACATGATCAACTTACAATCATTAATGAAAGTACAATCAGTAGTAAAAAAAAATATATATAGAATTTGTTTCTTCCAGACAGTGGGTGGTCCAGCAGTATAATGATGTTTTTTCTTCAACCCAGATACTTTGCATATCTCATATGGTCACCCTTGGGGAGAGGTTAGGCTAGCACTTATACCCAGGGCATGGCTCATCATTCATCTTTTTCATCCTCACTTGAGGAACTGGAATCTGTATCCTCAAGTCATTTTTCCGGGATCCAATCTAGCTTAGGGGGCCAGTCCTGCATGGGGTCAAAAGGTTCTTCTACCAGTTAATTGTCCTTACGCAGGTTATTGTCCATAATTGTCCCAAACATAAGAGACATTTGTTTAACAGTAGCTTGAACCAGAAAGGATTTCACTATGGGCACTGCACAGCAAAACAACAGTCCTACAACAATAACTATTGCTGATAACACTATGCCCATTTTAACTCAAACCAGTCCCAAGAATGCAGGTCTCTTCCCACATTCTCAGTAACCTCCTGTCTTAGCTTTTTCAGTTTATTCATAGCCTCAGTGAATGTTCCATTAGGTGCAGTATTGTTAGGAATGGATGTGCAACACTGATCTCCAAACATCACACAGATTCCTCATTTTTCTTCTAGTAACCAATCTAAAGCCTGTTGGTTTTGCCATGCCATTTTGCTTGTGCCATCTAGTTGTTCTCCTAATTCAGACAAGGCATTTTCTGTATAGTTAATAAACCTCTGCTGATTATAGTAAAGATAATTAATCCATTCTGTCTTTTTATTAGGTGATATCCAAATCAAATCCTGCCTTACCTCATATCTAGCCTTGAATTCATTAGGTATAACCCTTGGTTGTCCTATTGCATCTACAGTCATGTGAAAAAATAAGTACACCCCATGGAAATTGTTGGCTTTTTTGACATATTTGGACAAGCAAACATTTGCTCATCTTTGAAACAGTTCCTACTAATGAACAAAACCAGAAGAAAAATTAGGTTTTTCAATCATTTATTCAACAGAAATAGCAATAGATGATGATAGATGATATTCTTCTGTGGAAAAAGTAAGTACACAATTGGCCTCAGAAGCTACTATTAAACCCTTTAGCAGAAATAACTTCTTGTAGGCATTTTGCATAATTGTCTACCAGGCTTGCTGATGGGGTTGCTCTTACCACTTTTAATGGCCCTTCCCTTCTAGGTTCATTCCACTTTCTCTTGAACACCCTTAGATACACCTGCTCTCCAGGAGCCTTTAGACAGGGAGCTTCTATCTCTTCTCTTGGTCCCCTGTTCTGTTCATGTGAATAGATAGCTTCATGTATAGCAGTTAGTTGTCGCATATATGCTTTTAGTTCCATTTGCAACTGCTCCAGAGGTGGCCCTTTGTAAGGACCTCTCAGATATGGCACTAGCATGGGTCGACCCGTAAGCATTTCATGCGGTGTTAGATGTGTAATTCTGTTAGCGTGCATGTGATAACTCATTAGAGCAAGAGGTAGAGAATATACCCAGTTAAGTTTGGTGTCAGCACAAATCTTGTTAAGCTTAGCCTTAAGAGGGAATTACTTCTCTGGTCAAAAACATAATCACTGTTCCTGCAGATTGATCTGCTGACGGTCATTTTGGATGCATCATAGCAGAGATCAATTGAACTATTTTCTCAGCATGTTGGATGTCCCATCACTCTTTCTAAAGCCTCTCTGTTTTCAAATGGCTCCAAACAGGTGATACACACCATCGGCATAAGCAGAGTCAGTGTATATATTGGCAATCTGACCCGTAGCCAATTGACACGTTGTAGTGAGAGGTTTTAATTCAGCTTATTGGGCAGAGCATGGTTGGTCACAATGCTGTGTAATTACAGGTACAAAATCTTCCTTTTGTTTTTTCACTACTGCGTACCCTGCACGAATACCCAAATGATCTCTAAAGCATGATCCATCAACAAAGTAGTCAACATCTGCAAATCAGGTCGAAGACGAGTGAAAGCTAATGAGTCTGCTACACAGTCGTGTGCTTGCCCTTCACATTCGAGGGGAATCATGTCAGCCAGATTAATTGTTTTTATAATTGTAATTCAACAGAGTCGAGTAAACTAGACACCTAGCCTGAGTCAGGACAAATCTTCCTTGGTCTAAGAGCTCTGCAACCTTATGATGGGTGTAAATAATTACTGGGTGGCCCATAGTCAGAGTGGATGCTTTTTCATATGCATAGTATAGAGCAGCAAGTCCCTGTTGATAGCACAGGGGGTAACCCTGTGCTGCACTGTCTAATCTGGTGCTATACTAGCAATAGGCTGCTTTCCCCTACCACTACATGTTTCTTGCATCAATATTGCAGACGCATAGCCGTTTGTTCTAACAGCCACATACAAGTGAAACAGTTTGATGTAATCTTGGATAGCTAATGCTGGTGCAACCTGAAGTTCCCTTTTTAGTAACTCTAAGGTTAGTAAAGCATCACTGTTCCATAGTAATAAAGCACACAAATTTTGATGCCCTGCTTGTTTCATGATTGATTTGAGCAGTTTTAATTATGAACTAAATGAACTAAAACCCGTCATGCCTAAAAAGGTCATGGTTTGTCCAACAGTCTGTGGTAATGGTGCATTACTTATGCCTTCTATTTGTGCTGGTGATATAGCTCAAGTTTTATGTGCAATTAACCTTCCCAGGTACTCAACCTGTGGTTGATAATACTGCAATTTTGTTTTGGAAGCTTTGTGTCTTCCTTGAGCTAATTTAGTTAATACATTGATGGAATCTCGGTGGCATTGTTCAAGTGATGAGGAAGAAATTAGAAGGTCATCGACGTACTGCAACAACGTGCTTTCCAGGATGAGGTCCTCAAGGTCAGCCTTAAGAACCTGATTAAACACATGTGGTGAATGTCTGAAGCCTTGTGGCATCCTGGTGTAGTTTAGTTTTGTAATGAAAGAAATTAATATGCTGGCACAATTATATTTTTGTCTACAAAACAGTGATGTTTCGTTATGTTGTATTCAGCATAGACAAGAATGAGTTGCAATTTAAACATGTAATATAAAATAATGCTTGAATGTATTTTTGTAAGCACTACTAATTATTTCATTCTATGGCTTTGATGCTTTAAAGTTGCCCAGTCTGCTGTGTTTTTTTTCTTCACTTTGATATCACACAGGAGGGGGTGGGGTAGGGAGTCATTTATCCCTGAGAGGTGATAATAGTGGGGAAAGGGGAGAGCAAAAAAGTAGCAGGATTCATCCTCTTCAAAAACACAAAGAATTTCTTTGTTGCTGAACCCAATCCTGAAGTCAGATTTAACTAAATCCTCGACATCCATTTTTTGCATTGATTAAGCTGTTGGTTCGTCTTTCTATCATTGTGATAATCATGCCGTTTTTCTACCATTAATATGTGTTATTCTCAAAATTATACTTTGTTTTCATAATGCTATGACTTTATTCTCAACATATTATAAATTTATTCTCATAATGCTACAACTTTATTTTTGAAATGCGCTCTTGTAGCCGGTCCGCCTGCTCCGAGTGGGGCTCGAACCAGCGTTGACCGGTATGGGAGGCAGATGTGCTAACAAAAACTCTAAAGTGTACAGCCTATAGCATACTCTAGGTCAGTAGTATGTCTCTTGTGGCCAGGAGAGTGACATTACAAGCTAGCCTCCATTACTGTTCAATGAAATTATAAAATTACTGTCACTGTAACATTTCTATAATAAAACAGTGGTTAAATATCAGCGCTTTAGAGTCATGTTCACTACCCCTTTAGAAATCAGTGTTTACTCAAGGAATTGACATGACTGCCACCTAATGGTCTTGTCTTGCCAGCGCTGACTGACTGAGTGACATACCACAGTGTACCATGGCGTACTGCAGGATCATGTTCTCTTTCTCACGCATTTTTAAAGGCCACATCTGTACTCCTGCAGGACCAAGATTGGGTCTGCCTCTGTCCTCTTTGTGGTTGCCTTTTCTGCCCGTTCATGTTGCTTGGTTGCTGGTAGATATTGATAACAGGTGCAGGGGGCTGCTGCAGTCCAAGAGGGGCAGCCAGTGGGTTTGGCTGAACAGTAGGTGGGGGAGGTGCACTCACAGGAGCCATCACTGCTGACTGTCCTGCCTCCTGTTTGTCTTTGTCTCTAACAGGAGCTTGAGTCTTTTACTTGTTTCTGTTTGTTAGCTCTTCAAGTTGCAACTATGCCAGCTTTCTCTGCAGTTCCCTTTCTTGGTTTTTCAGTTTTTCTTCATTCTTTTTGTACTTTACAACAGTGTGGGTCACATGGTCACAAAACTCCTTGTGTGTTTTGGAGTTTAGACCGACCACATCTTCTGGCTTGTTCTTTACAGCTTGTGGCATAGCGTCCACTACTGCTTTTCTGAACAATGTGGTCATTACAGGATCTCCTTACGGGTCCTTTTCGGTTTCCTGATTCCATCTCTTTAATTGTCTTGAACATAAGCAGTTGGGTTCTCTGTTTCCCCCAATTGTTCTCCCTTGAGAGACCTGAGGTCCACTCGGGATGGGTAATCATTTCTTAGTGCTTGCCGTAAGTTTGGGCAGTACTGGTCAAAATAAACTCCACCCCTTTGTGGAGTAGCCACAGCCCTTCCCATATGGGCTGCTGTGAGGATCTCAGCCATCTTAGCTCCTCCCAGAACCTTGGCCAGAAATGCCTTAATATCTCCCACTGCAAGCAGTTTGCCCATTGTTTCTTCTTCAAACACAGTGATCCACTTCCCAACCCCCTCATGGATGTCAGGAAGGTGAGAGATCAGCCCATCGAGATCCTGTGTGGCCCAAGGCACATATTGGGCCTGTGCACCCTTAACTAAACTAGGGAGTACTTTTTTGACTGTATCTGGGTCTTTTTTTGGTTCTGAGTCTCCTTCACTCTCCCCTTTACTATGCTGGTAAGGGAGTTAGGTTACTTGGTCTGTGTAGTTTCCATGATGGAGTTGTGTCTTCTTCTTCAGAGTTTTCAAGATATAGCTCTCCTTGCTCAATCCCCTGTGGCCTATGTTGTTTTTCATTTGGTCATCTCCTTTCTGTTTTTTGCTGCCTTTTTGTAATTTTTCTGCTTCCCTTATGTGTTTTTTCGCTGTTCAAGTGATTTTTGTACTTCCTTCATATGTTTTGGTGATTCTGCTAATTCCTTATCTACCCATTTTTTTTGCTTTTTCTAACCTTTCCTCCTCCCCTATTTCTTCCTGTTCTGTTTCATCTTCGTTTGCATGGTCTGTTTCTTCCTCATCTTCACAACGTTTACCTTCAGTCAAATTGTCCCAGCTTTGTGATTCCCTTTCTTCCAACCCTTCGAGTGCTGTATCTAGCTGTGTGTAGGTGTCTATGAATCATTTCTCCACCTTTTCCTTACCTTGTTTTTCATCCCTCAACTTTTCTGGACTGTCTTTCCTTTCTCTAGGCTCCACTTTTTCTTTTTCTATAATGTCTATATCCCCTACAATCTGTACTTTCCCTATTACTATTGGGAATTGACCCCCGGGTGGTGCATATGGAGGTGGTCTGGTGAATGCTTCCTCAATTTTTACTGCTGATTTTCTATCCTCCTTTTTCAATATTTTTCATGTCTGTTTCATGCTTTTCCATGAATTTCTCCTTCCTTTTTAAACAATCTCAGAACTTACTGATCTTTTCCCTTTTTGTTCTCTCAGTTTACTTTTATCTTTAGCTTTGTAGTTTTTTTTATCAATGTCTTCATTTCCTCGCACAAGCCATGTCAAATGTTCCTTCTTTTGGCTACTTTGTTTTCATGTATTTAGTCTTCTTTTGCCATTTCTCTGAGATCTTAACTATATACTCCTTGCATAATGGGGAATTGGACCCCAACAGTTCTACAGGAGTGGATGCCATGATTGGTCCTTGTATTCTAGGGCTTCCCACTCCAAACTTTCTAGGGGATGGTTCGTTGTCACAGTAAGGGATAAAAGTCACTAAGATTCTTTCTAGCATTAGTTCTTATACAGTGTTTGGCTCAAGTGGTGTGCAAGTTATTTTGGCTGATAACCAAGTAACTCTTCTTAATACCACTGAGACTTCAATCTCTAGTTTATTTAACTGTTTTCCAGTTACTCCTCTACCTCTTTCAAACCCTTGTTGTTCTCCCAAATCTAGGTAAATATCTACCAAGACCCCTACTGGTATTACTACCCAATGCAATTGATTTGACTCTGCTGGTTCCACAAGTGTGTCACCTAAGATTGATGCTTTCCAGTTTCTTCCCAATATTCCTTCCCAGTCTATGTAAGGCCACTCCTCCCTTAGTTCCTCTAAGTTAGTAAGCTGTGTTATACTTCTCAGCAGTGAATGTTTCTTTACCTCATCCAAAGAATGCCTTCTTCCTAGCAAATCTTCATACCAATTTTCCTTCCACAAATGAGTGCTTGTCCCTTTTGTTACTTGTGATACAGTGGGGGGAAAAGTATTTGATCCCCTGCTGATTTTGTACATTTGCCCACTGACAAAGAAATTATCAGTCTATAATGTTAATGGTAGGTGTATTTTAACAGTGAGAGACAGAATAACAACAAAAAAATCCAGAAAAACGCATTTCAGAAAAGTTATAAATTGATTTTCATTTTAATAAGTGAAATAAGTATTTGACTCGTTCGACTTAGTACTTTGTGGCAAAACCCTTGTTGGCAATCACAGAGGTCAGACATTTCTTGTAGTTGGCCACCAGGTTTGCACACATCTCAGAAGGGATTTTGTCCCACTTCTCACTTTTGTCCCACTTCAGATCTTCCCCAAGTCATTAAGGTCTCGAGGCTGATGTTTGGCAACTCAAACCTTCAGCTCCCTCCACAGATTTTCTATGGGATTAAGGTCTGGAGACTGGATAGGCCACTCCAGGACCTTAATGTGCTTCTTCTTGAGCCACTCCTTTGTTGCCTTGGCTGTGTGTTTGGGTCACTGTCATGCTGGAATACCCATCCACGACCCATTTTCAATGCCCTGGCTGAGGGAAGGCGGTTCTCACCCAAGATTTGACGGTACATGGCCCCGCCATCATCATCATCACCCTTTGATGCAGTACAGTTGTCCTGTCCCCTTAGCAGAAAAACACCCCCAAAGCATAATGTTCCCACCTCCATGTTTGACGGTGGGGATGGTTTTCTTAGGGTCATAGGCAGCATTCCTCCTCCTCCAAACACAGCGAGTTGAGTTGATGCCAAAGAGCTCAATTTTGGTCTCATCTGACCACAACACTTTCACCCAGTTCTCCTCTGAATCATTCAGGCAAACTTCAGATGGGCCTGTACATGTGCTTTCTTGAGCAGGGGGACCTTGCGGGCGCTGCAGGTTTTCAGTCCTTCATGGCGTAGACTGTTACCAATTGTTTTCTTGGTGACTATGGTCCCAGCTGCCTTGAGATCATTAACAAGATCCTCCCGTGTAGTTCTGGGCTGATTCCTCACCATTCTCATGATCATTGAAACTCCACGAGCTGAGATCTTGCATGGAGCCCCAGACCGAGTGAGACTGACTGATTTTGTGTTTCTTCCATTTGCGAATAATCGCACCAACTGTTGTCACCTTCTCACCAAGCTGCTTGGCGATGGTCTTGTAGCCCATTCCAGCCTTGTGTAGGTCTACAATCTTGTCTCTGACATCCTTGGACAGCTTTTTTGTCTAGGCCATGGTGGAGAGTTTGGAATCTGATTGATTGATTGCTTCTGTGGACAGGTGTCTTTTATACAGGTAACAAGCTGAGTTTAGGAGCACTCCCTTTAAGAGAGTGCTCCTAATCTCAGCTTGTTACCTGTGTAAAAGACACCTGGGAGCCAGAAATCTTGCTGATTGATAGGGGATCAAATACTAATTTCACTCATTAAAATGCAAATCAATTTATAACTTTTTTGAAATGCGTTTTTCTGGATTTTTTTTTTTTGTTATTCTGTCTCTCACTGTTAAAATACAACTACCATTAAAATTATAGACTGATCATTTCTTTGTCAGTGGGCAAACGTACAAAATCACTAGGGGATCAAATACTTTTTCCCTCACTGTATATGTACTCTTCTCGGTTCTCTTCTCAAATCTCCATTGAATTTACAGGATAAATCTCATACCCCTAATTTATTTTCCTAATTTATTTTCCCCAAATTCTAGAACTCCCTACTATTGGTCTATACGACGCTCGATACTCATCCCTATTTGGAATGATGGTCACCACTATTCCTCTCTAAATAGTGTGTTACTCTACTGACCTCAACTCTCCTCCTGCTATCCTTCTTCTTGTTACCCAGTAGACTTTTCTCAACACGAGGGATACTTCAATTTCCGGGTTACTTAATCTTACCAGACACTCCTTTTCCTCTTTCAAACTCCTTTCTTCCCCTACTCTCAAATATGGCTCAACCTGGAGAGCAATGTTTGTTCTACAAAAGTGTAGTAAAAGCTTGGGGTGACAAAACTTGTCTAGTACTTTCTCCAAAACACCAACTGTCCAAGTTCTCTCTATCAGTCCCTGCCAATTAATATAAGGCCATTCTTCTTCTACTTCTCTCAAATTTAATATTCTGGTTAACCGCACTAAATACATATTATTCCTTCGTTCTGTTAACAGTTGTCTTCATCCCAAACTATCCTCATAAAATATCTCTTTCCAAAATGGTTGCTAACTCCCTTTGTCTCTCGCAGTAATTGATTTAATTCAACATTCATGCAGTACTGCAGCTCTTGGTTTAATGTGCTTCTGTAGCTGAAGGAATACATCCTCTCATGAATGTGCTTCCTTCTATACTCATATATGCCCATCTGATTTCTAGCCTGATGTCCATAAAAATAAAACTTCAGGCAGCAAAGATGAAATTTTCCCCTTTCTTGAATTGCTTTCCTTAGTGTAGCACCTCAGCACAAGCAGCATCATATAATTCACAAAATGAAAACCAGAAGAAATAAAACAATGGACCTTCTCAGCCAGAGAACCCACAGGAAACTCTGGACCAAAATGTCTCCACTCAGTTAGCCATAAAACATGCTCTCAAATGCAGTGATTTAGGCCTTTGGGCCAGACCAGATTGCTTACTCAGCAGATAAGTCCAAAGATTCTTACCATTAAGGCCAATAAATTCTGGAAGAAAGGAATGAGACCTTTTGCTCCCTCAGGAAAAGTCTACACAAGGGTTCACACATTCCACAATCAGATTAATCGGCGCCTACCAGGAGCAATGACTGTGGAAATTAATACTTCTTTGAACAACTGCAATCACCTATTTTCTACCATGTGTTCTATTTTCTTCACATGTATCACCATTAAGTTGCCACTAATTGTTCCATTTAGCATGCATGAGTATAGTAGCCCTAGGAGGATCACTGTGTTTTAATATTAGTAATGTACTTTAAGTATAGTCAAACATGTCTTGTTTGGTATGTATGTGTTCATTGGGTGATTTCCTAAATCATAAGAGTAAGGAAATTTGTGTAGGTAGCTATGGTATGTACATGCAATATTTCAGGACAAAGTTTAATCCAAACATCATTGAACAGTGTGGAACCACTCATCTGCAGGGACTGCAGGGAATGCTAATGGGCTGATTATCATAATAGGTGGAGAATCTGGCTAACACCCCGCCCAAAGACAATGTTGATTGGAGGAAGAACTTTGGGCTGGACTAGCCCAGAAAGTGTTAAAATCCTAAGAACACAAGAGGAGGCTCTCTCTCTGGTATCTCTTGCTTCTTGGCTCTTTTGCCTCTCTTCTTGGAATGCTTTGAAGGACAGGGTCGGTGGAGGGTCTCCAGAGCCATTGGAGAATTCTCCCCAATCAACGTCAGGGAGATCAGACCACGTTCCGGTGGCCTGGGGACCCAGCGAGAGCTGCTGCCTGCTTTTCAAACCTCCCGCCTTCATTCCACTCAGCATTCCGATTGGTCTTCCGAGACGCCTCTCGACACCGACCAGACTGCTGACGACACCACGATGTAACGAGGAAATCCCTTCAACACAGCTGTTCAAAGGCAAGCGCAATACCCCAGAATCTAGCTAATCTGGTGCCTATAATAAGTTTAAGCCCTTCTAAAGGAAGTGAAGATAACTTAATAAGTTGATGGTTCATTCAGATCATGGTCTGTGAAATAGCATGCAACGCTAGAGACTCGGAACTTCATTCACTCTTCATTATCACCCGTTTATGTATGCGTGTGTGTGTGCGCCTGCATGTGTTTATGTGTTAGATTAATTTCTATGTCATAGAATAGTTCAATAAAGTCTTGTCTGTTCTTAAATATACGTGTTCTTATTGCTTACAATTGTCTATAGCCTTGAATTGCGATTCTGCTACATGCTCTTAAAATAATATTTCACTATGTTTAGGATATTATTGCTAGTGGCCTCGGAGGTAATATCTAATGCATAATTAATGAATACGCTAAATTCAACTTAGTTGATCAGTTTAATTCAAATAGTTGATCAGTAATACTAAATTAGCCAAATTTCCCTTTACGAGCTGATCTGTTAATCTCTCCTACATATCTGTAGGAGAATAAAGATAGCTCAATCTAAACAACTAATTTTTACTTACGTAAAATGGTGGAGAATATATCAAATTAACACAAACAGCTAATTTTCCCTACATTAGTATCCTTTTTGTGAAAGGAAAGAATTCCTCTATCTGTGGCATACACTAATCTAAATTGCCTAAATCCTAATGGTACTAACGATTGATAATCCCAATAATGCAGAATTGATAAAGAGAGTATATGGGGCTGAATAATAAATAATAAATGTTCAGTTTACGGGATAGAAATGCTGGCAACATACGTTTATTCTAGTCCCTGGTATCAATTTCTTCTGTATTACCCACATCCATCTGTACTCACTGGCGGGCTAATGTCTACCACCATCCACTTTGGGAGCTTATTGAATACTACCCCTACTGGGTCTTCAGTGAAAGTGTTGTTGTAAGGCTCAACTAACCTAGACTCAGATGTGATTGGAAGTTTAAAAACAGGTCTAAATGGATTCCCTCTTCTGTATAATGCGAATTGATAGATTACTTAATGCACAATACTCAACTCAAAGGGTTAAAATGTAAAAGTTCATGAACTGCTCAACAAAAATTGAGTCTCCCTATTTGGGTCACAGCAACGGAAATTGGGAGAATGTACGAAAAAATGTACACATCCAAGTTTTAGGAGTATTCTTGTAGACAACAGGCCCTCTTTTTGGATCTATATTTGAATCACAATGACGACAATTAGGTAAATGCCCAATTATTTACAAAACCAGCTTCTTGGTTGCTCTTTAGTCTTTAGTGCACAGAGACTGCAGTTTTTTCTATTACATGGGCATCTCCTGTCTGATACTCATGTACACAACAGCATATACAGTTGCAATCAAAATGATTCAACCCCCATTGTATTATAAGTTGCATTTTCAGTTGAATTTGGGGAAACCACTTGAAGCATTCGTTGTGTTGAACTATTTCAATTGCTTTTGTTTGATTTGTTCACTGCAAACAGCTGAAAGTGTAAATTTTGACAATAAACCTGATTTGCAATGGGGGTTGAATAATTTTGATTGCAACTATATATGTATATACATATATGATAACAATAAATTCTGATTTTGAAGTGCACTGACAGCTGGAAGCATGGAATTAACAATGACGGTAAAGGCAGAGCGTCAGAAGTGGAAGATATTTTGACTAATATTGAATATTTTGAATATTTAATAATAATAATAATAATACCTTTTATTTATAATGTGCTTTTCTTTCACTCGAAGCGCTACAAGATTGAATAAACATATACAACTATAACCACCGACCACTAAACATACAACCACCACCATACCAACAAATTTAAAAAGACTAAACACAAAATTACTAACATACAGCAGCAACCACACATGGAACTAATATTAATAAATATTAAAAATCTACCTTAAATAAATGAGTCTTAAGTACTGATCTATATATATATATATATATATATATATATATATATATATATATATATAGATAGATAGATAGATAGATAGATCAGTGGTCTTAAATAACTCCTTAAAACAATCCAAGGTTGGGGCGTTTCTACAACCCCAATTCCGAAAAAGTTGGGACAGTATGGAAAATGCAAAACAAATAAACAAACAAAAAGAGTCATTTGAAAATTCAATTCACACTGTACTATATGGAAAACACATTATTAACACATTATTTGATGTTTTACTTTGTGAATTTAATTTATTTTTGAAAATATACACTCATTTCAAATCTGATGACTGCAACACACTCCAAAAAAATGGGACAGTCGACTGTTTACCACTGTTTAACATCATCTTTTCTTTAAATAACACTTATTAAGTGTTTGGGCACTGAAGACACCAGTTGGTTAAGTTTAGCAAGCAGAATTTTCCCCCATTCATCCATTATGCATCCATTTTTTCAGCTACGCAACTGTAGGGGGCCTTCGTTGCCTTATTTTGCGCTTTATAATGCGCCACACATTCTCAGTCAGCGAAAGGTCAGGACTGCAGGCAGGCCATGCTAGCACCCACACTCTCTGCTTACGCAACCATCCGGGCAGAATGTGGTTTGGCATTGTCCTGCTCTGGATGGCAGCATATGTTGCTCAAAAATGTGTACATATCTTTCTGCATTAATGTCACAGATGTGCAAGTTACCCATGCCATGGGCAGTGACACACCCCCATACCATGACAGAAGTTGGCTTTTGGACCTGACGCTGATAACATCTTGGATGGTCCTTTTCCTCTTTGGCCTGGAGAACACGACGGCTGTTTTGTCCAAAAACTATTTGAAATGTTGACTCGTCGGACCACAAAACACGATTCCACTGTGCAACTGTCCATCTTAGATGAGACCGAGCCCAGAGAAGTCGGCAGCGCTTCTGGACAGTGTTGATGTATGGCTTCTGCTTTGCATAGTAAAGCCTTAACTTGCATCTGTGGTTGCAGCGCGAATGGTGTTGACTGACAAAGGTTTACCAAAGTATTTTTGAGCCCATGTCAGGATATCCATTACAGACTCATGACGGTGTTTAAGAGAGTGACGTCTGAGGGATCGGACATCACGTGCATTCAGAAGTGGTTTTCAGCCTTGCCCTTTACGCACCAAGATTATATTGTGCACTATAGAAGGTGAAATGCCCAAAATCCTACCGATTTGTCTTTAGGGAAGGTTGTTGGATTATTCGCTGACGCGTCTGTTGGCAAATTGGCGAGCCTCGACCCATCCTTGTTCTTGAAGGACTAGGCCTTTTTTGGAGTCTCCTTATATACTATGATTAGACGATTGCTTCACCTGTTTCACATCACCTTCTTATTTTAACTTGTCACATCGCTATTAGTCCTAATTTGCCCCGTCAAAACTTTTTTGGAATGTGTTGCATGCATCAATTTCAATAAATAAAAAATAAATGTTTATCTTCAAAAAACTATGTAGTTGATTAGGTAAAACATCAAATACCTTGTCTTTATACGTTTTTTGTTTAAATACAAGTCAAAGTACATTTACAAATCATTCCTCTTTGTTTTTATTAGCATTTTACATACTGTCCCAACTTTTTCGGAATTGGGGTTGTAGTTGTAATAGTAAAAGGAAAGGAAGAGAACGGGAGGGAGTGTAGGGTGCAACAAGACTGCAAAGATACTCTGGTGCAATACCATGAACTGCTTTATACGTTAAAATAAGAGTTTTAAAATCAATATGAGCATGGATGGGAAACCAGTGCAACTGCAAGAGCACAGGGGTAATGTGTAGACATGGTGAGGTATATACTGAAGCCTATTTATGATTTTTGCTGGTAGGCCTGAAAAGAGGGCATTGCAGTAATCCAGCCTAGAGGTGATACAGGCATGAATAAGTCAGGGCAATATTTCTAAGGTGGTAAAAGGCTGGAAATATTTTAACGTGTGCATCAAATGTCAGCTGAGCATCAAAGATGACACCCAGGTTCCGCACTTGAGAGGAGGGAAGAACAAGGCTGTTGTCAACCATCAATTTGAAATTTAGGTCAACTTTACAGGTAGCAGCCAGTGTACCAATGAGCTCAGTTTTGGAACAGTTCAGTAAATAAGCAAGCACTAAATCTTCTGTCAGCTGAGGCATTTATTTACAGCTTATGGCTATGTGCAGACAGACCAGTCCATCTTCTGTTTATACAGGGGCATTTCTTTTGTCATAATTGAATGATTAATTTGTCTTAATTTATGGGTTTGTGTTGGCTCCCTTTCTTTATTTTTCATATTCTTTAATTAATGGCAATAATATAATATGACTGGTTTTCACAAAATGTTCTCGATTGTATTCTTAGTCCCTGACCTAGAGAACTAGCATGAGGATATGCTTTTTAATAGAGACTCCAAATAACTTCTATAAGTCGCTCTCGATAAGGGCATTTTTTAAATGCTGTAAATGTAATTTTTTTAAAAAAAGCATTTTAACCATGACAGTATATTCCATATACAAAATTGCAGTAATCCATGCAAATTATATGATTTGGAGTCAATCAAATCAATGTTTACATTAGTAATGTTACATCTTAGGCATAAAGTTGTACACATTGAGGGGCATGAATAGGATATGAACATTTTTCTGAATTTAAGTTTTTATGTATTTTCATGAATACCAAATTTCTTGTGTAAGCACTCGTCCAAACAATTTATGAATAAATCCATTCCAGCTTGATAAATGAGGCCCAGTATGAGAAAAGAGCTCAATAACACTGAAACAGGTCACATAATTAATTGGCATGAAGCAATGAGAATGCCATCCTGTCATGATTAAATTCAAGCAGGCCAATTCACCAGCTCCTGTAATTACTGACTGCAGCTACAGCAGTAGTTCTTTTGTGCCTGTTATAATTGAGGGACTTCCAGAACACCAGAGACAGAGATATGCCCTTGTATCTGGCTCCCACTCTTTAAAAAAAAAGATTTTCAGTGTAAATAAATGTATGAGCATGAGGTTAACACACAACAGCTGAAACACATTATGATACAACCAATGACAATACGGGGCAGAGACAGGACATAAACCAAAACAAACTACACTTGGAGATAGTAAACAAAGGCAAAGTCACTGAACCTGGAAGTGCGCTGCGCGCATGTGCTGCTCTCATGGCTCGCATCGGCAATCAGCTCAAGGGGGAATCGTGACAATCATACTGTATCCCATGTGAATGTGACATACTTTGCGAATAAGAAGATACTGAAAAAATAA